>CM032453.1:28540728-28556035 GCA_019049505.1 Pachyrhynchus sulphureomaculatus | reverse complement strand
ATATATATATATATATATATATATATATATATATATATATATATATATATAATATATTTCTTGACGCTATTTTTTAGTAATTATTATGGCTCTCAGAATATATGGCAAAATTTGATATATACTATACTAAACTCCAGATTATATTTATATAAACTGACTGAATAACTGTAATGTTACAGCTCATGTTTACAATTTATTTTTTTTTTACCTTCTTCATGGAGTTTCTTTAACAGAAGTTCCTTTAATTTGACACCTTTTTCTAGTTTTGGTACTTGGACTTTTCTTTGTTCGGGGCATCTGTAACGTTAAAAATACTTATCATATTCTTACTGAAATTAACTTTTATCACAAACCTGATTTAAATAAACTGAAAACAATTTTTTTAACTATTTTTTTCACCTCTGAAAAAAATGACAACGGGTGGGTATTTTTAAACCAGATGCCTTTGAAACTACTTCATATTTCAAAATTACCTTAAAAAATATTTAAGTGCTTTTCCTTCCTGGAATATACTCTTTTTTACTTAAAGGACAAGATTGCTAAATTTTCAGTTTTAAATCTTCTACCATTACTTACTTTTTACCCAAAACTTAAACCAATTATTTTTACAAACACATTTAAAAGTGACACTTTTGTCAGTTACAGTCCCCTCCACATCTAGTTATTTTAGAGAAAGAAATCCACAGTTTTCTTGTATAGTAAACAAAGATAACATTTATAGAAATAGAAGGTTGCATCATTAGATAAAATCCCTAGATTTCGATGACGTTTTTAAGGTACTAATCCTAAAAACTGAAATTCTAGGGATTTATCCAGAAATGGTTTTAATCCATCAAAAGAGTTGTAAGGTAAGGGGACCGTCTGAACCAAAGACATAGATTATGGACTGAGCATTAACTTCATAAAATTGACTACTCTCTAGAAAGAGACAAAGCGATTGTGTGGCCAATACCTGTCTCTTTTCTGTAGGCCTGTAATAAACAAAGCGCTGTACCCCAAAACGGAATTCAAGGCAAGAATAGCCCCATACCCGATTTTAGTTCAAATAGAACACTTAGAAATATTATTTTTAAGAACGCCGTAGCTTAGCGGCATTCTAAAAAGAGACAGCTACTGGCCACTGATTCGCTTTGTCTCTCTCACACTTTTGCGTCCATATTTAGTTCGCAGCAGGATACGGAACACTCAGTCCATCCTCTATGTCTATGGTCTGAACCATAGACATAGAGCAGGGCTGTCAAGGTCATGCACAGTTCGAGCCAATTTCGGAGGTAACGCCTCCCGCTGCCCCCCCACCACTGCTGCTGCCGCCGTTCGCGCAGTCTCAGAGGCGGCTACAAGAGACATAGGAGGAGCGCATTGTGTTTGGTAAGCGGCCGAACCGCGATCGACAGCTCGGCCGCTTAACGTCTAGCAGTGGTTGAAGCAGCGGGAGGCGACTGAGTGTTCCGTATCCCGCTGTACAGTAAATATGGACGCAAAAGTGAGAGAGACTAAGCGAATGAGCGGCCAGTAGCTGTCTCTTTCTAGATGCCGCTAAACTACGGCGCTCTTGAAAATAATATTTCTAAGTGTTCTTATTTGAACTAAAATCGGGTGGGAGCTTTTCTCGCCTTGAATTCCGTCTCGGGGTATTGTGCCTTGTTTATTACAGGCCTACAGAATAGAGACAGGTATTGCCCGCACAGTCGCCTTGGCTCTTTCTAAAGAGTGGTCAAATTTGTGAGGTTAATGCTCAGTCCATCCTCTATGTCTATGGTCTGAACCATCGATGCTGGACAGTTTCCATTATAGAGAGAAGTCCTTCTTTTTCATTATAATTTGATCGGCTTATTTTGTAAGGGAAGTTTTTTGCCATTGTGTAAATTTTAAATTTTTTTATCTTGGCTGTAATTCTATAATATTTAGAGGTTAGATTACAAAAAGGAAATCTTTATCAGTGTTCCGTACATAACTCTTATGGGATCAGTTTGGTATCCGTCCCTCTGTCTGTCTGTGTGTCTGTCACGCCCGATTTTCTTCGAAACTATTTGACATAGAAAGTTGAAATTTGTCACAAATATAGGAATTGATGGCTCAATCAGAGCCGTGTACTTTTGAAAGTTAAATTTTGACGTAGTGAAAAAAAAATTTCAAGGTCATAGAGTGGGATGTTAAATGAAAACTTGTAAAAACACGAGTTACGTGTGACATATAATGTAATACTGGCGCGCAAATTTTTTTTTATATTATTTGAAAAAAATTGCCAAAAATCATTGTTCTCCACCCTATCTGTAAGAGTACTAATCAGAAAATTTTGGAATATTCGCCACGGGGTGTAGATTGAATAAAAATTATCACGAGTTCACTACCTTTATATTTTGTCTTATATATAAAAACAATTTTTCAAGTTCATCAAGTGGGGGTGTCAAATAAAAAAAAACAAAAATCGCAGCTTCAAAACCCTATCCATAAGATATAGAGTGAATTAAAATTGGTACAACTGTGATAATTTAACTAGCATTTAAAAACAGAGATCGAAAACAAACTTTACCAAAAACTCATTTGGGGTGTGTTTTGTGAAGACGCTTGGTAACAAAATTTTTTTTATTTTAAAAGTCATCACCGTACGAAACACTATTTGTGCAAGTCCGACTACACTTGGCAGGTTTGTTTTTCTAATTCTTGTGGCTGGAACACGAAATTCTAATGTGACCAACCTTACTCGATCCTTTGTTAAAGGTCTTTGAGGATTGAATAACGTTTTGTTGAGTTTAACAGATTAGGTTTTCAAGGTTTAAGGCCCTAGAGTAATTTGCGGAAGATTAAAGCAGTATGTCCTAATCCAAGACCTTCGACAGAGTCTACAAAATGCTTATAGATCTAAAAATTTTTAATTCAATAGTTACTTTTAGAATCAATAGAAAAAGAAGAAAGAGCTCTTCCAAATTTCAGGAAATATAGACAAATAGGCAAGAATACCAACTGTTTGTGATTTATTAGAACAAAGTGCTAAAGAGACTGGACTACTGGCAAGTCTAAACTGAAAAGATCCAACAACCTTTTGGTT
The DNA here is from genome assembly GCA_019049505.1 of Pachyrhynchus sulphureomaculatus. Classification (NCBI taxonomy): domain Eukaryota; kingdom Metazoa; phylum Arthropoda; class Insecta; order Coleoptera; family Curculionidae; genus Pachyrhynchus; species Pachyrhynchus sulphureomaculatus. The sequence goes on along the minus strand of CM032453.1, from coordinate 28,552,986 downwards.
TTAATTCGTAAATAGTAGTTGTCATCGTGTCTGCGACTATGGAAGAAACGGAGCTAACAAAAACACTAATTTACATCAGCTACACCTCTCAAGTTTTCAGGAACTGATTTAAGGTCCTTAGAATGGACACCCAGATTTCTAAATAATTTCCATTTATTTTTGGATTATCTTTGCAGAAATTTCTTCCAAGGCTAGAAGGATTCCTTTCTTTCAAACTACCATAGTTATATAATTGCAAAATTACCGATACCGTTCCTAGTTTTCTGCTATCCTTACCCATCAGAATTTGAAAAACTTAATGTTTTAAGTAAACTAAGGAGCTTCTTTCTTAGTGATTTGGGCGTTTCAGAAAGAGAGCCGAAAATGTAGCTACCGCTACAGAAAGACAAACACGTCGAACGAAGCCGGCTGGCTGCGGCCAGATCATTAACATGTGCCTCGTCGTGTTTGTCAAAGATGCCGCGTAGAAGTTGTATCATATGTAGCAATAATAGGGCAAAATTTACGCATTACCTCTGAAAAACTCGACAAGGCACATTTTAACAATCTGGCGTAAGCAGCCCGCTTCATTTTGAGGTGACATTTTGTTCCATATTTGTATTTCTGTAACGACAGATATACAGTGGCGTGCAAAAGTTTCCGGCCAGTGACATTTCGTACTCTAATTTATTTAAAAAAAAAAGACTAATGATTTTTAATCACTATGAGATGTGAGTATGAGATATGGGAAACAAAATAATATAGTAAAAGAATATTATTTATGTTTGTGAATATATTTATTGACGCAGTAGGACGTTCAAAGACGTATTTACGAATAATAGCGCATTGAATGTTCACATTTAGTTCATAAAAGGTCGTGGGAGCATAAACATGGCTCGGCATATGCAAATCCAAATTCATGAGAGAGTAATAAAATTTTCAAAAGAAGGAAAGTCTTCTCGTGAGATTGCTTCATTATTATCGATAAGTACATCAACCATGAACGATATTATCGTAAAATACCGTTCTGGATATGGTTTAAAAGATTGTCCGCGTTGTGGAAAGACCAAGAAAAACGTCTAAAAAAGTAGATCGTATCATTAAACGCAAATCAACTGCTGATGTGAAAGAAAACTGCTGCCCAAATTGCACGCCAGCTAAAGGATGAAAACCTAGCTAATGTTAGTCGTAGTACTGTGACACGAAGACTACATGATGTGGGACTTTTTGGCCGTATAGGTATTAAAAAACCATTAACCAGTAAAAAGAATAAGAAGGCCCGATTACAATTTACCAAAGATCATCTAAATTGGACAATCAAAGATTGGAAAAAAGTAGCTTTCTCAGACAAATCTAAATTTAATCTTTTTGGAAGCGATGGTAGACAACATGTACGACGTCCTATTGGTACTGTAAAATACGGTGGAGGAAGTGTGATGGTTTGGGGAATTTTCTCTGCACAAGGAGTCGGCCCATTGATTGATATCAACGGAAATATGAACGCTGATATTTACAAGGACATTTTAGAAAACAATTTGTTATCATATGCTGAAGAAACATTGCCGCAGAATTGGATATTTCAGCAGGATAATGACCCCAAACATACATCCAAGTTGTTAAAACAGTGGTTTTCTGCTTCGAATGTGAGAGTTTTAAGCTGGCCATCTCAATCACCGGACTTGAACCCAATAGAACACTTATGGGAAACGCTAGATCGTCAAGTTCAAAAGCGTACATATTCGAATAAAGCCGCATTATTCAAATCATTAAAGGAAGAATGGGATAAAATTTCACCTGCTTGTATTAATCGATTAATTGAGTCAATGCCACACCGTTGTGCGGCTGTTATCGCTGCAAAGGGTATGTATGGCTACAAAATATTAACATAAAAATATAATTTAAGTCTATTATAGAGCATATGGACTAATATTTTTTCTCGTACTGCAAAGTGGCCGGAAAATTTTTGCACATATAAATATAAGAATAATAATAATAAATATATTCACAAACATAGATAATATTCTTTTACTATATTATTTTGTTTCCTATATCTCATACTCACATGTCATAATGATTAAAAATAATTAGTCTTTTTTTTTAATAAATTAGAGTACGCAATATCACTGGCTGGAATCTTTTGCACGCCACGCCATTTTCGTTGAAATGGGACATGGGTGTTAAAGATATGTAGAATAAGAGGTGTCAATATAAGCATTAACAGTACTCTAATTTATAAAAAAAATAACCTGTCAAGTGCAAGTTGAACTTGCGCAATTAGCGTTCCGTACTTTGATTGCTTTTAAAATAAAAAATGTTGTAACGGAAGTATAAAATGATCAGTGACTTCACAAAACACAAATGAGTTTTCAACAAAGTTTATTTCCAATCTTTACTGAAAATTGATGACCTTGAAATTCTGTTTTTTTTTATATACCAGATAAATTATTACAGCTAATGACACTCGTGATAATTTTCGTTCAATCTACACCCCGTGGAGAATATTCCAGAATTTTTTCAAAATTTTTTGATAAGTACTTTTCGAGATAAGGACAGCGATTTTTCGCGATTTTTTAAAAATAATACAAAGAAAAGTGCGCGCAAGTATTACATTATATATATATTTTTTACTCGCGTTTTTACAAGCTTTCATTTGATACCACACTCGATTACCTAGTAAAAAAAATTTTCACTTCCAATTTCACCCCCCAAAACTAACCCCTTAAGTCAAAATTTAACTTTCAAAACTACATGGCTTTGATGAGGCCATCAATTCCTATATTATTACCAAATTTCAACTTTCTATGACAAATAGTTTCGGAGAAAATCGCGTGTGACAGACGGACAGACACCGAAGTCATCTTATAAGTGTTCCGTACGGAACACTAAAAAGACTAATGATTTTTAATCATTATGAGATATGAGATATGGAAAACAAAATAATATAGTAAAAGAATATTATCTTTCTGTTAACATGCATATGCCCTATTTATCCAGGATACTGCTATCATGATCTTTAAAAAACCGGTCAAGTGCAAGTTGAACTTGCACAATTAGTGTTCCGTACATTGATTGTTTTTAAAATAAAATTTTTTGTTAGGGTGGTATAAAATGATCAGTGACTTCACAAAAACACACCCCAAATGAGTTTTCAACAAAGTTTGTTTCCAATCTTTACTGAAAACTGGTGACCTTGAAATTTATTTTTTTTATGTACCAAATAAATTATTAAAGGTAATGCACTCGTGATAATTTTCGTTCAATCTATACCCCGTGGAGAATATTCCAGAATTTTTTCAAAATTTTTTGATCAGTACTTTTCGAGATAAGGTACGGGACAGCGATTTTTTAATAGTAATACGAAGAAAAGTGTGCACAAGTATTACATTATATATATATATATATATATATATATATATATATATATATATATATATATATATATATATATATATATATATACATATATATATATATATATATATATATATATATATATATATATATATATATATATATATATATTACTCGTGTTTTCACAAGCTTTCATTTGACACCACACTCGATGACATAGTAAAAAAAAAATTTTTTTCACTTCCGGTTTCACCCCTCAAAACGAAACCCTTAAGTCAAAATTTATGTTACGGTGGTATAAAATGATCAGTGACTTCATAAAACACACCCCAAATGAGTTTTCAACAAAGGTTGTTTCCAATCTTTATTGAAATCTGATAACCTTGAAATTTTTTTTTTTTTTTTTTTTTTTATATACCATACAAATTATTAAAGGTAATGCACTCGTGATAATTTTCGTTCAATCTACACCCCGTGGAGAATATTCCAGAATTTTTTCGAAATTTTTTGATAAGTACTTTTCGAGATAAGGCCCGGGACAGCGATTTTTTTTCGCGAATTTTTAAAAATAATACAAAGAAAAGTGCGCGCAAGTATAATATTATATATATTTTTTTACTCGTGGTTTCACAAGCTTTCATTTGACACCACACTCGATGACCTAGTAAAAAAAAATTTTTTTTCACTTCTGATTTCACCCCCCAAAACTAACCCCTTAAGTCAAAACTTAACTCTCAAAACTACATGGCTCTGATGAGGCCATCAATTCCTATATTATTACCAAATTTCACCTTTCTATGTCAAATAGTTTCGGAGAAAATCGAGTGTGACAGACAGACAGACAGACACCGAAGTGATCTTATAAGTGTTCCGTACGGAACACTAAAAACATCGTCTTGAGGCAATGCCAGTCAGCCGGCACGGCACTAGGCGAGCGTTCGTCCTGCCATTGCCAGCCCCGAAAACGGAGCTGATTCTGCAATTGTTTATAATGGCAAAAAATATATATAATCATCTGCCTCTCAATTTGAGAGGATTGAATTGCGAGAGAGTCTTTAGACGAAAGATTAGGGCCCTACTTATAAAAAAGGCTTATGTACTTGCGGAATTCTACAATGATAGACTGGAATAAGCATATAACAGTAGTTGAGTGGTTGGCATTTGGGTTGACATATGTGTAGTTTTTATTTCTTTTGTTTTGTATTTACTGTATTGACTACTAATCTTGTTCTGTTTCCTTATTTTTTCTTTCTTTGAATTTGTGTTTATTAATATAATAATAATTTAAGTTAAGCTGGCTTTGTCAACAAATACGTTGTATTTTAGGACAATAAAGCATATTTCTATTCTACTACAAAAAGAAATGTAGTAAATATGAGAAAAAAAACACATTTATCTGTAATATATTACAAATTATTATTTTTACCAGGTATCCCACATGCTACACTATATAATTTTACAAACTATATATTAAAAATATTAGGTAAAACTTATTACTATCAATATGAACGAATTCTAAATTCTTAACATTGGATGTACGAGTAAATTCCAAATACATAAATTATTTTTCTCTTGAAGAGTTGTTTAAAGCACAATAATTTCTTTAAGAAAGGAAAATAATATGGTTTTCTGTTAAACAATTAAATTAACAGTTTAGCATATATGACCTAACAAACATAAATATTTCAGAGATTTGGTATAAACGAGGTAACTAGAGTTTGAGATTTACAGTAACTGAGTTTCTTGTTTATTATATTTTAAAATGCTTGGGCTTGCAAAGGAACTCTATTCAATATCTGAAGCTCTAGTCTTTCATATTCTGTTTCTATTAAAGATTTATCTAGATCTGCATTTAGTATTAATGTTGGAGCCGGACATTTATGTAATGTTTTATTATACAGCCAATCTTCGTGAATTTGGTGTAGTGCTTTTACATATTCAAATGAAACAGCTTTTTCTTCGGGCCTTTTCCTCTTTAAAATACGTTCATACACTACTTCTGGTGATGTCCTAAGGTATACAATTAAATCTACATCAACATTTTTGTTGTCAATGATCCACTGAAACCATTTATCAATAACTGCAGAAGATGATTGTGGTAACAATCCATCACGGGTTAGTTTTTCAACAAAACAATACCTGGCACTAAATATGGACCGTTCCATCAGTTTTATGGGATATGGAGTGGATTTTAGGTGGTTTTGAAGCATAGTAAGCTGAACGTATGACTGGAATGTAAAGCTCCACTTTTTAGGATCTTCATACATCAAACCCTGAAATAAATATGCAAATAAATATTGTATATTTCTCTAAAATAATATCAGATGAAATATTTCACATTACAATAAATCACTAAAGGTTAACAGAAAAAAACAAGATTGTGTAATGTTGCATATATATCGAATCAATACTGACCAACAAATTGTTTCCATTAACATTTCTCCAATATTCTACAGGCTCTGCCAAAACACAAACACCATCATGTTTGCTAAAATATTGTAAAAACGTCGTTTTTCCACTGCCCATGTTACCTTCTACAGCTACTGTAAAGGCGCCCCCAATTTCTTTATTTTTGGAAACTAAAGTGGTTGCCATTTTCGTAATTAATTGCTTTATTGATTGCATGTTAAACAGCTTTTCATAATTTCTTTATATTTACCAAAAATAAACACGAAACATCAATTTTTCCTGAAAATTATTTTCCCACCATTTCTAAGGAATTTCAAACCTCAAAAAATTGTAAACAAATTCTTCTTTTACTAATTTGGAGTCTTGTTTCTTGTCAGATATCATGGTGTTGGATGATAAAGCTTTCTTCTAATAAATGGAGGATAATTTGTGGTTAGGAGAAATGTCAACAAAAGGGCGGGAAACTTTTAAGAAAAATACATTTTCATATATTTAAAGAAAAAAAAGAAAAAATACCATGGATTTACTCGAAGATCCCGAAATAAAAAAGGCTTACGACAAATGTAAATACATTGTTAAAGTATGGGAGCATAACTTTACCAAAAAAATATAAGCGCGTTCCTTCCAGGGTAAGAAATTTTTAAATTTTTTTAAATGAAAAATTTCCGACTGTTGATAATATTTCAGTTAGATATACGTGAAGCCCCGATAGAAGTGCGACATGCATACAGGAAATATTTTAAGCTAAAATCGGCTGCTTTGGAACAAAGTTTCATGGACGTAGAAGGTTTCGAAGAAGAGGAACTTGCTGAAAATTTAAACCAAATTCAAAAAAACACAGAAGAAAACGAGTCTTTATTTGAACTACATCTATCTAATGATAATTTTACTGAAGAAATTCAAGATGGTGCGTGTCAAAACTATGAACAAGATGCAAAAACTAAAGAATCGGATATAAAAAGTAAAGAGCAAAGAGCTGAAAATAGTGAAAAGAATCACATCGATAAACAAGCTGTTGGTAATACTTGGGGTAGCCATTTGAACAAGAAAAAATCTCCTGCTGAGAATGATCAAACAAAAAAAGATAAGGCTCCTTCAAAGCCACTTCAGTCAATCAGTAAAAAAATTATTCTGTGGGTCCAAATTTTAATAAAAGGAATCCTCGTAAGTCCCTTTCATTTTCACAAAAGAAAAATAGTGAACCCAGTTTTGACAGTCCCACATTTTTTTCACAACCTGGATGTTGTTTGGAGACATTTAAGTCAGAGGATGCTTTGTCAAGTTTGGAACCTGAAATAAAGAGCACGCTGTTCGAGAAAACTGTTTAAAACCATTGATTCTGTATGTTCAAATTTCTCACAGCCTGTGTCAGTTAACATCATTGATAGTGTTTTGGACAGTAAGAATAGAGGACCATTAAAAAAAGTAGATACAGGATGGCTCAAAAGAGTAGCTAATAATACAGGTATCTCTTTAGAAAATGCAGAGATGTCTTCTCAAAATTTTTCTAACCCATTTGATTTTGGTGATGAAAAAGAGGAAAATCATGCGAAAGCACTAGAAACTAGATTAGATTATGACAGCGATGACATTATCGAAGATTCTGATGAAGAACAAAACACATCAAGAAATATTTCTGTTTTCCACATTGCTAAAAAGTCTAGAGTAAGTTTTGAGCCTAAGCTGAGTAGACTTAGTTTACCTTCTCAGCAGAGAATTGAAAAGGAAACTGTTGGAAATAATATAGTTAGTTTAGCTTTAAAAGAAAACATCACTAATAATATACCTAAGCCAAAAATTAATGAATTTAGTGAACCAAAACTTACTGTAATTACAAATTCTAATTATAAGGATGAGGTATTACCTAATAAAATACAAGAAAACATCACTTTAGAAACTGAAAATAAAGAATCACAACTTGGGGACTCTTTAGAAAAACTGAAAATTTTAAATTTAGATGATAAAGTCTCTGTAAAAATGAGGAAAAAAATGGTAAAAAAACAACATACTAATAAGACTCCAAAAAAGAGAAAGTCTGCTTCAAAAAAGAAAGCATTAGAAACTTCAGAAGCCGGTACTTCTAATAGTGAAATATCACCTTTAAGAAGATCATCAAGGAAAACTAAAGTTAAAGCAAGTTTTGAAGAATTGTCAAGTGGAGAGGAAGATCCATTTGCTTCAGATAATGATAGCCAAGATCCTGAATTTAAACTTGATGAAGGAAACAAAAAAGATAATAAAAAGGAAACTGATGTTTTTGATTTTAAGGAAGTTGAGGAAGAATTTGATAAAAGTACTGAGGGTGTTATTAAAAAAAGAAAGACAAGGAAAAAGTCTAGTAACGTTGTTGGTTCAAAGCCTGAAAAATCTTCAAGAAAACCTTCAAAATCAAAGAAGGAAAAACAAGAAGTAGAAACTGAGCCTACAGACACAACTGCGAAGTATGAACTTGAATTTAATGTAAAGCCGAGAGTTGTAGCTCCTAGATATAGTAGTATCAAGATGGTTATTAAGGAAAAACTGTTTGAGCATTCAAAAGAACCATCATTAGATTTAAAGAAGGAAGATCTTGATCAATCTTTACCAAAAAGTAAAAGGCAGCAAGCCAAGGAAAAATTGGAACAAAAAGTTGCTGCAGGAAACTTAAATGACAATTATGTGACTATTAACTTAAGAAAAAAAGTTTTTGTAAGGGGCAAAAAGGGACATAACTTCTCCAAATATAAGAAAGCTTTATGGAGAAGCAAGAAAAAGGCTTTGTATGGACCAGATATGGACATGGGCGGTTGTGATGGAGGGAAACTTATTTGCTTTAATTGTGGACAAGAGGGCCATTTTGCTCAGAAATGCAAAGCAGAGAAAGGTACCTTAGAGTATTGATTAAAAGTAAATTTTGCCTAAATATCATTTTTCAATTTTAGGAGATGGTTTACTTCCATTATCTGCTGCTGATGAAGAAGAAGAATGCCCATTTCCAACTCTGGAAGATGCCTCAAAAATGGCTGCTGACAGTGTTCTTAGTATTAGAAAACCAAAGTTGTTGTTACCAAGAGATGAAATGCATAAGCCTGAAATTGAAAATAACATTGATGGTCATAGAGAAGATACAAGTAGTAAAGATATGAGCCAAACAAGTGATGATGAATGGTTTGAAGAAATAGATGAGGAGATTTTGCTTGCTGAAGCTGAAAAGTTAGAGGAGCATGTTAGAAAATTAGATGTGCAATCATATATGGATAAAGTTAAGATTGTTGAGCCCTACTACAAGCTTAAAGAAGATGGAGATGTTATGGGTATGCTGTTTTTTATTTATCTATTACTGGAATAATCATCTTCAAATGCAATGAATCCTCTCATTTATGGATTTAAAGTTTTTATATGAATATTTATAAATCAATTTTTAAAAAAATGACTTTCTAGATACACCATCAGAAGTTTATAAAACTCTGGCACAATTTGGTCACAACTCGTTTCGTAAAGGTCAGGAGAGGGCTATAATGCGAATTTTATCGGGAAAATCTACTCTAGTAACTTTAAGCACTGGCTCGGGAAAAAGTTTGTGTTATCAGTTACCAGCATACTTATATTCACGAAGGGAACCGTGTATATCTTTGGTCATTTCACCTCTGGTATCACTTATGGAAGATCAAGTTACAGGTAGTTAAATTTTGTTTTTTATCTTTTTAGTGTTCCGTACGGAACCCTTATGGGATCACGTTGGTGTCCATCTGTCACACCTGATTTTCTCCAAAACTATTCGACATAGAAAGTTGAAATTTGGCACAAATATAGGAATTGATGGCACAATCAGAGCCGTGTAGTTTGAAAGTTAAATTTTAATTCAAGGGGTTGGCTTGTGGGAGGAAGTGAAAAAAATTCTAAGGTCTTCGAGTGGGGTATCAAACGAAAGCTTGTGAAAACACGAGTTCAAAAATTTATATGATGTTCAAAAGTATATATGATGTATATGTGTTGCGCACACTTTTCTTTGTATTATTTTGAGACAATGGCCAAAAATCGCTGTCTGTATATGTGTATCTCGAAAAATACTGATCAAAAAATTTTGACAAAAATCTGGAATATTCTCCGTGAAGTGTTGATTGAGCGAAAATTATCATGAATGCATTACCTTTGATAATTTATTTGATATAAAAAAAGATGTTTGACAATACGGTGGATTTTTTTTAATATAATTTTCACTACACACACTGGTGACAAAAGGTTAGGTACCAAGACAAAATAATTTTATTTTTTTTCGTTTATAATTAAATAAATGTTTAGATAGTAAATATTTGTTTTACACTTTTATTACTAGTTTCTAGATTGATTTATCGGTTATTGGGTAGCTAAGATGATATAACTATTAAACATTATTGACTAAGAAAAAACGTGAATTACATTGAGATACATATATGTCAGGGACCTAATTAAGTTAGCCTAGGTAAAGATTTTATTTTAAAAGCAATCATCGTACGGAACACTAACTGCGCCAGTCCGACTTGCACTAGGATGGTTTTTTCAAATTCACCACCTAGGGTCAATTGGGGTAAGAGTAACAACTGACACTCAGATTCATATGAATTCAATAGTTTTTATTATTTAGGTATACCAAAGTTTTTAAAGGCTGCTTGCCTTCATACAAATCAATCTCCTTCAACAAGACAAAAAATAATGGAAGCCATTACTACAGGAGATGTTAATGTTCTGTTAATTTCGCCAGAAGCTGTAGTGGCTGGTGAAAAACAGACAGGTAATTATAATTTTTTTTTTCTGTTTGTTTCTGTAGGTTTTTTTTATACAGGTTGTCGATGGAAAATAGTTATTAACTATGGGGCTCCACTGAACCGGACAGTATGCCAAGATCATGTTGTAAATTGGTGATCCTAACATAACATTCGTAGTAGCTCTCGGCAGATTGAAACAATTTCTTATTAATCTACCCGGACCTCTGACAATAATAAACCTGAGTTCCTCCAACAAAGGAGGACAAACAACACTCCCATTAACTATTTTAAACAAAAATGTTATTGAATGAAATTCTTCACGTTTCTGAAGGTTATCAAAATTAAACAGCTGTAATAATATTGTATTGTCTATCTCTCTTTGTGGGTACATTTCATTCTCTTTTAAAGAAAGATATTTTAAAAATTTTCTCTGCACCTGCTCCAATGCTACTGTACATTTATTATAAATTGGTGACCATGTCAAGACACCATATTCCAATTTGCTGCTCTTTAAGGATGTAAGCAAGTTGTATTTTTAAACGACTTACAAAATCTCAAGATAAATCCCAACATTTATGTCGCTTCCGCTGTTATTTTCTTTATGTGAGTACTAAAACTTAGCTTAAAGTTAAATTGAATGTATATTTTGTACTTTAACTCACTATTTTTTCATATTCAGGGTGATTAAAAAATTATAGTAAAATATATACAGGGTGTTATAAGTCCCTTAATATATCCTTGCATCAAAAGCAACTGCAGAAAAATAGTGAATAATTGCTCTAAAAGACACTTGGGTCGGATTCTGATAATAACCGGGACTGTCGTAATGTTATAATGCTTAACATCAAAAGGTCGTTACTTATATTATAACAAATTAAAATAATTTTACCTTTTTTAGTTGAAAAAAAGCTCTGAAGCCAGAGAAACAAACCCTATTTGAGGTACAGTTTAAAAACAATCATTCACTAAAGTAAATAACTTATATACCCTAATGATCCAGAGTTGAAATTTTTCACAGAAACCAGTAATTGCTAAACTTTTAAACATTACATAATCAAACACAATACAAAATGGCCCTTCCAATAAATAAAACGTTCTTTTGTTGCTGTTACATGTTTTCCAAGCAGTTCAGGAGTGTGAACTGATTTACATTCCACGTGATGCTCTGTGTGATATCCTACACGTTGACAGTCATTTTCTCCATGCAATTTCTTGATGTATTGGTGAAAGCAAGTTTAATTAAGAAAACCACGTCGGCATCTATTTATCTTTATATATATATATATATATATATATATATATATATATATATATATATATATATATATATAGGCTGAAAGGTTTTGGTGTAGCTACTTGAAACAATTTTTTTTTTTGCAAAATTCGACTTTATTCATCAATATAGTCTCCTTCAAGAGCGATACAGTGAGTCCAACGCTTTTCTAACATTTCTATAGTTTTCTTGTAGAAGGATTTGGCGTTGCCTTCAAAATAGGCCTCAATTTCGGGGATAACTTCTTCATTGGAGCCAAATCTCTTTCCTGCGAGCAATTTTTTTTTGACGTCTGCGAATAGATAATAGTCGCCGGGGGCTAAATTTGGAGAATACGGTGGATGAGGAAGCAATTCGAACTTCAATTCATGCAATTTTGCCGTAGTAACCATTGACTTGTGACATGGTGCATTGTCTTGATGCACTTTTTTTTTCTTGTCCATTTGGGGCCGTTTCTTTACGATTTCTGTCTTCAAACGCACCAATAACTTTATATAATATTCGCTCTTGATGGTTTTTCCC
>CM032453.1:28520728-28535728 GCA_019049505.1 Pachyrhynchus sulphureomaculatus | reverse complement strand
TGTTATTTGGAATTACATAAAAATAAGTACATTGGTATGTATTATTGTTTTGTGACTAAACGATGGATTGAATTTTTGCAGATCTATCATATTAATATACGTTTCCGTATAGTGGTATATACAGACAATATTACGCATTTATGCGTAGAAAAGCCGTTTAATACACACACCTGTAATTCTTCCTCTCTGAGGTGTCCTTCTTCATAACAATGATAGTTGAATTCTAGCTGTCTATAGTTCCATTGTAAGCCCATGGATCGATTTATACCTGTAAATATTTGAAGCATTTTGTCCCTCAATTCGCTACGTATCGTAGAGTTTGGACGTTTTATTCATATCGAAACATTTTGTGATTCTGCTACTTGTTTCAGTTGTAATGAAACTTTGTCGAGTGGCGCGTCCGTGACTGTTATTCGCGGTTTAGAAACAATTAGAAATGCGAGTGTTGAAAGGGGTGATGAATATATCGATTATTTACAAAGCGTAAATATTGTGACTATGCATGTTGACTGTCGTAAAAACTATACGAAGAAATTTAACATTGAATTATCTTAATGCTCTCCTCGTAAACACAGATCAACCAACCTCATTTGACTTCGATATGTTGTGTATTTTTTGTGTTTAACTAGCCAGTGAGAAAGTAGAGTAAAAAAAGGAATAAATATATCGACGAAGTATCTGACATGTAAGTACATTATCATTCTGTAATACGAGCAGCAGATGCGCGCAACAACAGTTATGGGAGAGCTGTAAAGAATCGTATCAACTTTGAATTCGACTTAGTTGCTGCTAATTCTATCTACCATAATACATGTTTTGATCATTTTATTTTACCAACTTCTGAACGGAAGGAAGGTCGTCCAGCAGATGAGGATATTTCCAATGCAATGAATAAAATTTTTTTATTATATAGAAAATAATGATAGATATTCCAGAAAGATTATCTTTTCTTATAGATTAATTTTTTTTTCAAAAAATAAAAGAGGAAATAAAGAGAAACTGAAGCCTAAGTGCACGGCTATAAGCAATGCTATTATGGCTGCAATGCGCCCACGATCTTTCTCATCACCATTATTGCTCTGTCTATCTGTATTTATTCACCGAAGATATGGTTCAAAACGATTACTGAATATTTTATCAACTATAGGTTTAACTGCCTCATCTACAGAAGCAGTAAGATATGAAATTTTAGCTGTATATCATCCTCAGCCTGCTATTCAGTCACCTTAGTCAGGTGCTATGGTACAATATGCTGCAGATAATGCAGGAATTAGAAACCGAGTTGTGTCAAAAAAATGATTATATAACCAGATTAAAAAGAAACTCCCAAGTCTGTTAAGAGGATTTTTCGGCCATGGAGGATGAGCTGGTAGATCACAGAAAGAGGTTGGAAGATCAGATGTCCAAATCACAGATTAAAACAGAAGAACTAAAACTTGAACTGCTGCAATACAAGAGCATACAGAGTACTGACAATGAAACCCAAACACCTTCATTAACCTCCTGTGAAAAATGGACTCAGACATACGATTCCAAAAGAAATCTGTGCTGTCAGACAGATCCCGCTCCCAGTGTAAACACAGCAGAATCCCAAACTGCTAACATAGAATGCACTGAAACTGAGGTCCAAACACTGGAAGAATTCGCACCAACACTGGCTTTGGAACTGCGGACGGCAGGATATGATTCAATTGGAACACAAACCAATTTTGACTCATTACCAAACAGGCAACATGAAATCAAAGGCTCAAATCTGCCTGGTGTTGATCGATCAACTCACATCCTTAAACCAGAGACAGTTATAGAAGGAATTTTTACAACTCTACCGCGGGAGATAGAGAAAATAAGGACAAGCTCAATTAAGACACAAACTAGTCCTCCCAAACTTAAAAATAATAATAACAGTAAGAGTGCTGGAGTGCAAACAAAATTAACTTGCCTAAGGGACGACAAGATTTCTACTGCCTCAATGCAGTTGTCAGTTCTACCAAACAAAAGCTACCAGCTAACCTATTCAGGAGTTCGGCGATTATTAATAATGGGAAGTTCTTTCAGTGTTAAAAACCTTTCGAGGTTTTTAAAATTTTACGGCAAGTTAAAAGTTGATATCAACTCTCAATTTTCTGTGGCTCCGCTCACTCTCGAGACCATGGCAAAAGAAGGAAATATACTTAGCAAAACTTTTTCCAAAGATGATCATGTTATCTTCTTCATGGACCCACGCAGCTCTAAAGAAACGAACTGCACTGACCAGTGAGACTGTAAAAGGGATGATAGACCTGTACAGAAATACTAATCTACTTATTATAGGGGCATCCCAACTTATGACACCACACGAACAAAAACAGTCTGTCTACGAATACAATCTCCTGGTAAAGAAGAACATGCACGCGGTAGAAACGGGAGGAACACATATACCACTAGACCGTTTTACTCCAGAGAATCGGTTTACTCTACCGCGTCAGCAAGTACATTACATTGGGAAAAGAAATTTAGTAACCTTTTTATGCGAAGAATATCTAAATCACAGTCAGAGCGTAGCAAAAGCCGAACTATCTTTTGAAGAGCGATTGGAAAAGCTAATGGGAAGAAAACCAGAAAATTATTATCCTAAGATCACAACATTTCCAAAGGACTTCCCACTCCCCCTAGACGCCATAAGAGGAATGTCGCTGCCTCTTGTCAATTTGAATAGCCCAATGTAACCCTGCAGAGCAAAAAAACAAAAACATATGAAACAACAAAAAATTTTCTCCAAAGGGGGTCTTATCCGCAGAAATCTTAGACAACCAACTCAACAAGGATGAAAGTACTATATCTCTTGTGCATCTCAACATACAATGCCTATCAAATAAATATTTAGAAGTTGAGCACCTTCTTATCCAAAACCCAAAAGTTAAGATAATTTGCTTAAATGAGCATTGGCTCAGGGCAGATCAGCTGCAGTGCATGGGAATACTCAATTTTCAGTTGGCAAGTTATTTTTGCAGATCTCGTGTAAAAAATGGTGGATGTTGTATCTACGTCCATCCCAAAATAGAAGTAAGAAATCTGAATGTTCTTGAAAGGATGTCAGTTGAACGAGTATGCGAGATCTCTGCTTGTTATGCAAAAAATATAAATCTAATCATTATTAGTGTATATAGATCTACAGAACTTAGAAATATAGACAATTTTCTGGACATCATGTGTAGTGCTTTGGGATTTGTATTAAAAACTCTTCCAAAAGTAAATATTATTGTAGCCGGAGACTATAATGTGCATTTTAATAATAAATCTGATGATAACATGCATAGAGTGGTCCAGCTTTTTACGTCTTTTGGGCTTCACCAACAGGTAATTGAACCTACATATACAGGGGCTAACTCCTTAGATAATAATATTTTCAGTAACTATTGTTGTATCCAGACAAAGGTAGAGTGTCTGGGTTTTTCAGATCACTATGCCCTAAAAACAAATTTTACAATCCAAGGTATAGAACAAAAAAAAAATCCTATGAGATTATGCAGCAACAATAAATATAAAACATGGATTGATCATATTTCGAAAGAAACTTGGATTGATGTATATAGGGAAAATTCTGCAGAATATAAGTATACCATTTTTCATAAAAGCTTTTTATACTACTATATGTGTTTTTCCTCAGAGTAAAAAAAAAGAATTGGCCAGAGACGGGAAGCTGGATAACTCCAGAAGTAGTTAAAGTAAAAGATAGGCTTAGATTTTATTTTGAAGTTAAACAGCGGTATCCTACTGAAGGAAATAAAAAGATATATAAAGAGTACAGGGCAGTTTACAATAATGTCCTATCAATTTCAAAAAAAGCAATATTATAAAAATAGGCTAGAGAAAACAGATAATAACAGCAAAAATGTTTGGGATATAATAAATACTGAAACTGGGAGAAAAAATAAATTGAAATTTACCCCGGAAAATATATCTGCAAATGAGTTAAATAGTTTTTATATAACTCATGCAGAGTCACTCACCCAAAATCTTTCAAAATCAACCATAAATATAAATTCATATCTAGATAAAAAATTAAAACAAACAGATTCTATGTTCATTAAACCAGTAAACCATAAAACGTAAAATAAATAAACTTAAAAATAAGAAGACAGAAGATATCTTTGGAGTGAGTGTTTTTAGCATGAAAAGAGCATCTGAATTTGTGATTCCACCAATGGTAGATATTGTGAATGCCTGTCTGGAGGAAGGAACATTTCCATCTCAAATGAAATTAGCAAAAATCATTCCACTTTATAAAAAAGGTGAACTGAGCCTTCCCCACAACTTTAGGCAAATATCAATACTACCTGTATTTTCAAAAGTTTTGGAGAGTGTCGTATTTGAGCAGTTTGTTGCCTTTCTAGATAAACATTGTATAATCATCCCAAGACAATTTGGTTTTAGAAAAAATGTAACAACTTCAGATGCTATTTTAACTCTTGTAAAATGTATAAGAGATGCTTTTGAAAAAAGAAATAAATTTATAGGGTTATTTACAGATTTAACTGCAGCTTTTGACTGCGTAAACCGTAAATTTCTGTTAGACAAAGCATATTTCTATGGAATTAGGGGTGTGGCCTTTAAGCTCTTGCAGTCATATCTTGAGGGGAGATATCAAGTTGTCTACTGTAATGGTAACAGCATGAGTGCTCCGATGCTTGCAGAGATCGGTGTACCTCAGGGGTGTGTGCTGGGTCCCCTACTCTTTCTCGTTTACGTGAATGATCTTCCACAAGCATTTGAAATTTTTGGAAAAAATATCCAAAATATCGAGAGCATTATTTATGTGGATGACGCAACATTTTGGAGTGTCTTTCGATGGAGGTGAGGATCCGGCTCAGTTGCTTGAGGCAATGATGGATCAAGCTAAACTATGGTTCCTCTCAAATCAACTAGTTTTAAATGACACAAAGACCGAGTCCATAATATTTGAAGCAAAAACTATTAGCACTGATGTAAAAAACAAAATAAAATTCCTAGGGGTTACTCTAGACACCAACCTTTTATATACCGATCATGTAAATAATATATGTAACAAACTAAACAAAGCAATATATGCTATAAGACGAATTAAAAATACAATAAACGAAGCAGCTGAACTTACCACTCTCTTTTTGATTCAATATTGCATTATGTAATCCTAGTATGGAGTTTTGCGGCAAGCACTCACCTTGAAAAAGTTTCTAGAGTGCAAAAATCTGCTATAAGATGCATTGCAAACTTAAAACAGGATGAGTCCAGTCGACCTTATTTTAAGTCACTGAAACTATATGGTTTGATTATTTACCAAAAACTCATATATGTCAGAAAGAATGTTGCTAGGTATTGTACATTATCTCATATTCATGCACATGGTACCAGGAGTCGAGACAATCTGCTCTTGCCCGTAACTAGATTGGCCAGAACAAACATGGAAAAGATTAAATTATTTAATGCTTTGCCTTGAGAGATGAGATTGCAACAGCTCGGTCGATTTAAAAGTAGCTTAAAAAAAATTATAATCAATGCCACAATCTATAATTTCAGTGAATTTTATACACTGACTAGGAATGGAGAGAATTTTAAGCACTAATTTTAACTATAAATATAGACCAAACCTTTTAAGTTGTGTGATATGTGTGGAGTTTCTATTTGTTTGTATCGATCCTTAACATTTAGATGTACAGTATTTTGTGATCTACACTTTTAGTTTTTAAATCTTTTGACCTGTCTGTCAATACTATGTATTCTTTATGATCAATAAATTATTATTATTATTATTGATATCTACACCATTGATTGTCGTAATACAGTTCATATTATGGGAATTATAAAAGTAATAACGCTAAAAGATGCAGTTATCAATGAAGAATCAATAGTTAAACGTCGACAAATTCCACGTGCGGAAGAACTGCCTGTGATAGCACATGTGCCTCTGGGATATGTGGATTCAGTAAAATTGAAATGAAAAATTTTAATTACAAAGAAACATCTAGAGAGTAACAACATTTAATATAATGGATTTATCTTTTTATTTATCTCGAAAACTATTAGTCCCACGTAAATTTTGTATAGGACCTTTGTATGCACTGAAACAAAGAAAATCCTGAAGGAAAGTCATCACTTGGATTTTTTTCAGAAGATTGGTACTTTTTTTGTATAAAGTGACTGGACTATAACGCGTGTGGTATGCGAACTTCGCTGACTCGTTACTGTACACCTAGACTTCGCTCCTTAAAAATGGTACAAGTAACCGATTAAAAAAAGAAATTAACTATTTTTTGTTTTTTATTCTAATATAATTCTACAAATTTTAAAACAATTGTTTCGTGTTTCTAGAACTCCTAAATCCAGCTTATACTACTTGCAAAGTAATTTCGTACGGGGGCCCCTTACAAATCCGCAAGGCAGCCAAAGATTGTCCGCCTCTAGCTATGGCGCTCGCGTTGTACCCTAGTAAAGAGGGCGAAGAAAATATTTTAGAGTTTCCGGCTGTCGATATAGCTAGTGCTATGGGATGGGAGAGTGGTATTTGTAAGCATAAATTGAAGAATTTAGAGTGGACAGCTGGTAAGTTTGATTTTTTAACAATTTTTTAATAGTACCTAGTAGAATTAGTGGAGCATAGCGAGAGGACATTTGTTGCTTGAGGCACTTCCAACTCTGTTATTAAGAATATAATTCGCAGGAGCCTCATTTTATTGTTGGTTTTGTTGATTAGTGAAAAACTTTTATCTACAAGGGATCTAAAAATAAAGGTTTTATCGTAGAGTTTGCAGATGTTTGTTTCATGGCAACTTTTAAATAAATTTTCTTTCTTCATACTGTCTCCTGCTCTCTTTCATTTACATTAACGATCTACTGAAAAGGAACAGAAATCCAATCTACAACTTCGCAGTTGAGAGTACGCTTATTTCTTCATTGACTTTGAACGCTTGAACATCGGCTACTCATGCAACTTAATAAAAACCTAGAAGACATTTTATCTAGGGTGACAGTAATCAAATAGAATTGCGGAACCCGACATACTTATGGCGGGACACTCCATTCCTCTAGCATCGTTACTCAAGTTGCTAGACATTAATTTGGGAGCAAATATGTCTTGGCATGACCCTGTCGCATGTATAGCAAAGGGAGTTTCTCAAAAGCTGGGAGTACTATTATAAACTAGAAAACTTTACACATTGTTAATTTCGTACAGAGCTCAAATTCGACCAACGGTGGAATACTGTTCCCATGTTTGGGGCTCTGCTTCGCCTGATTGGAGACCCAGAACTGACAAGTAACCTTGATGCCTTGCAACATCCAAGAACAGTTGGCGACTTGAGTCTATTCTACAAGTATTTTCATGGAAAGTGTTCGATGGATGTAGCCCACTTAATTTTTCCCAGGGCGGTGCATGCCATTAATACTCGTCGTGCTAATATATCACATCCGTATGGGGTTCAGCTTGTTACTCCTCGCGCAACACTTTTCAAGCAGTCTTTTTATATGGCGAACATCTTCCCTTTGGAATGATGTGCCTAGAACTCTCATCGAGTACAACTGCAGCGATTCATGATCAACGTGGATCGCTTTTTTCGCACACGTGTAGTGATTTAGGGATTTTCCTGCAGCACGTGTGCTCCGCTCTAATAAAAAATAAGTATGTGAATGGTAACTCAGGAGTCTATGTAATTCATTAATGCATGGCGGTAGATTTAAACCTACAACTACCTGAAATCTTAAAGAGCTTCGCTGAAACGCTACCGGATAACTGTTTGTATATCCTTAAAAGTTGATACAACAAATAATCCTTCCGCTATCATCATAACGCTATTTTTCGTTTTACTTTTTGCTGAAATCGCCGCTGTAACTGTATCTTCCGAACTAGTCTGATAAAAGATGTTGTCCAAACATAAAAGTGTTCAGAAGATAGTATTAGTGTTCCATGCGGAACACTTTATAAGATCACTTCGGTGTCTGTCCGTCTGTCTGTCACACCAGATTTTCTCCAAAACTATTTGACACAGAAAGTTAAAATTTGGCACTAATATAGAAATTGATGGCCTTATCAAAGCCGTGTAGTTTTCAAAGTTACATTTTGACTTAAAGGGTTAGTTTTGGGGGGAAATCGAAGTGAAAAAAAAAATTGTACCAGGTCATCGAGTAGGGTATCAAATGAAAGCTTGTAAAACCAGTTCAGTTCAAAAATATATATAATGTAATACATGCGCACACTTTTCTTTGTATTATTTTTAGGAAATTGCGAAAAATCGCTGTCTCTCCCCTTATCTCGAAAAGTACTGATCGAAAAATTTTGAAAAAATTCTGGAATATTCTCCACAGGGTGTAGATTGAACGAAAATTATCACGAGTGCATTACCTTTAATAACTTATCTGGTATATAAAAAAACAAAAATTTCAAGGTCATCAGTTTTCAGTAAAGATCGGAAAAAAAACTTTGTTGAAAACTCATTTAGGGTGTGTTTTGTGAAGTCATTGATCATTTTATACCGCAATAACAAATTTTTTATTTTAAAAGCAATCAACGTACGGAACACTAATTGCGCAAGTCCGACTTGCACTTGGCCCGTTATTTAGTTTAAAAAAGCTCTGAAGCTACAGAAACAAACCCTATTTGAGGTACAGTTTAAAAACGATCATTCACTAAAGTAAATAACATATATACACTTATGCCAGTTATTATTTATTATTTTTTAGTTAATAATCAACCAAAAAGATCAACACTAAGCGTCCAATTTTCAAACTTGGGCTTTAGACTACTAGCACCAGGAAACTTGTCGGATGAAAAACTCGACGAAGCTTTAGATACCTTGTATAATACAGTGGTGAATCAGGAAAAAAAGGCCCTGAAACAGTTACACGCAGTGCACAAGACACTGCTGGAAGTCGCTGAAAAGAGTTACCAGTCTTGTCTGAACGTCGATGAAAAGAATAGTGAAAATACCGTGCTGAAAGAGAAAATTAGGGAATATTTCAATTCCGTAGATCCGCTGGCAGATATAAGTAAGTTTTAATTTAATTTTATTGTTTTCGGATGTTACGTATGTAAAAACATTCTTTTGCGTTATTTTTTATGCACGCGAAAACAGGACAAGCGTGCTTAGATCATGTCATTTTTTTTTGGAATCAATTTCTGATGATTCGTCTAAGACTACATGAAACATATTTTGCGGCTCTTTACTCTGAAAATGACAGCCGGATTCAATAAAAAGATTTAAAACTTAAACCCTCTCTAGACATATAAATTTCCGGACTGGCACTATATAGTAAGAACACAAAATAGTATCAGCTCGCACCGATAGGAGACAGTAAGTACATTCCTAACGACGCTGTGATAAGTTTCAATTTGCTCCTTCAGTTTGTTCTACGTTTTTTCCAATGGGTAGGAGAAAAGGGGAACGCGTGTGTGTGAAATTTTGTTTTAAACTCGTAAAAAGTGCTATCGAAACGAAGTTCTGAGCCGTTCGCACATTTTCGAGTGGTTTTCGCGATTTAATGACCAGGTTTGAATTCATCACTAAAGTTCAACAATTAGCCATGAAGATCGTCGTCGGACAATTCTGATCAACTCCGATGAACATCCAAGGGATTAGAAAATGGCCAACGCCTTGAAGCGAAGAATTTTCTCCTACATCATGATAATCCACAGTTTGTTCTGTACGCAACAGAATTTCGTGTCATCCACTATCGGCCTTATTCGCCTGATTTGGCACCCTGTAACGGGGTAACTGGGAGTTTTCTCCCATATCAAGATGAAGTTTAAGGGTCGCTTCTTCCAGAAGGCAGAGTAAATTGGAACAATGGAAAAAACGGTAAGACCGGTGCATTTGAAATCGTGGTTCTTGAAATTCGAACGTGTAAATTTTGGGTGACATTCGAACGTTCCGTTTGCGTTTGTACGATGCATTCTCAGAAGAGTCGGCTTAGGGTCTATTAATGGCAGTATATTCCATTCTATTGTTTAGATATTATTTGAGTAGATTTATATTTAAATTGTCAAATTATAGCTTGCTAATATTTTTATTAGGTCGCGGAATCACTATTCTGATCTTTGACAATATTATTAACCAAATATGGAATTACACTGATAGTAGATCATTTTCTCTGTGTATATCTAATTAGAACAAAATCTAATATTTCTCGTTATCCACTTGACTTTCAGTTTTGTTATATGGGGTATTGCAAATGTCACCAAATAACCGCTTTTCTAAAAAACTTAATATAAAAATGAAGAGTTAGAACCTAAAAGTAGGTTAGAAACTAATAATTTTTCAGGGTCAAACAATCCTACATTTTTATCAGTTTAATCATAAGTAAAAACGAATGTTCTCGTTTGGAGCACCATTTCATAACCCTAGTTGACTTACTAGTGCTTTTATCCAATTTAAACTCCGGTAAATAATTTTTATTTGACATGGTTTGACTTCAAGAATAATGA
Source organism: Pachyrhynchus sulphureomaculatus (assembly GCA_019049505.1). NCBI lineage: Eukaryota > Metazoa > Arthropoda > Insecta > Coleoptera > Curculionidae > Pachyrhynchus > Pachyrhynchus sulphureomaculatus. The sequence goes on along the minus strand of CM032453.1, from coordinate 28,525,296 downwards.
CTTCGTAGTAAGTTAAAATACTTATTGCAGTTTTCTTCCATATACAGTCAATCAAGTAAGAACGTGTCGCCTATAACTTGTAGTCTTTGGCACCCCTGCAAACAATACTTTGTGAAAAGAGATTTATCTCTAACCTTATTTATGGTTAAAGAGTACATTATCGAACATGAATACTTCATGCGCTTTGGGCTTTAAGGCTGTGTTCCTATGTAATCATCCAAAAGGTCTGAAAAGGACGCCTACAGAGGCTGCTAAGTATATGGGCGAGTCGAGGACATTCGTCAGCAAGTGGGTGAAACGTTACTCTCAGTTAAGAAATGTTAATAATCTACCAGAGGAGAGAGGAAAAGCGTCCGACAAGAACGAAAAAATGATTATCAAGATGTGTTCCCGAAATCATCAATTAGCTTTGCGCCGAGGGGCGCCACAGGGAAAAACGACTCGTGTGGGCAGAGGAAAACGTAGATCGAGACTGGAGCAATGCATTTTTTTTCTGATGAATCTTGATTTTGAGGTTATGTTATCAGCCCACGAGCCTGGTCAATTTCCAGTAACAGATTGGTTCAGCGCACCGTGAAACACCCTGTGAAGATCCATGTTTGGTTATGTCATCTGACCTACAATTTGAATGCTGAAAATGCTTCAGATTTACAAGAAAGGCATTAGTACCGACTGTCAAAAGGTAGCAGTGGAACGGGGGAATCCGGTATCGTCATACTAGATTTGGCCATCCCAGTGGCCCGGTGCAAACCCAATCGAGAACGTCTGGTCATACATCAAACAGAAGCTTTGTAGTAAAGAGGTTTTACATAGTGAAGCAACTGTCACGGCAAATTCGGGGACTGAACGAACTACTGAATCATTAGCATTTTAATGGCAGTCTTTTACTGTCGAATGATATAAAAACTTTTAAATACAAATAATTTTTGTATTTTTCATATTTAGACGCCCGGCCCCGATTTATGGTAAATTGTTGGAATTTTTTTTTGTAAATGTAGAATGGTATAGTGCATGTCAAGGATTATACTGATGTATTTGACATTTGGTGGTGAAAATGACGCTAGGCTCCGCAACGTCAAACAACTTTTTTTTTCATCGATATACCTTTTGTAAAACGGCATTGAAAAGCCCTAATTTTTTTTTTAACATTTTTTTCTTAAATTGTTTATTTCTAATTTGTTTTGCAAAAAAGTTATGCAAACTCTCTAAAACATTTTTTTTTTTTGGTCATCGCTGTTGTCATGGATCGTATGCCACGTTTGGCCGGTTCTTAAACAATTTATTCAGTAGGCAGCTGACATACTTTAATCTGACAGTAATTATAATAATATTAGTTACTATGCTGTTTGAGGTTTTTCCTTTAATAAAATATCTTTGAACAATAAAATACAAGAATAAGTTATTTTTATTAAAATCACAAAAAAATATGTAACTTTTAACATTACATAACTTATTACATATTTATACAATTAAATGTTTAAAACTAAAAAAAAAACCGGTCAAGTGCAAGTTGAACTTGCGCAATTAGTGTTCCGTACGTTGATTGCTTTTAAAATAAAAAAATTTTGTTACGGAGGTATAAAATGATCAGTGACTTCACAAAACACACCCTAAATGAGTTTTCAACAAAGTTTGTTGCCAGTCTTTACTGAAAATTGATGACTTTGAAATTTTTGTTTTTTTTTTGTATACCAGATAAATTATTAAAGGTACTGCACTCGTGATAATTTTCGTTCAATCTACACCCCGTGAAGAATATTCCAGAATTTTTTCAAAATTTTTTGATAAGTACTTTTCGAGATAAGGCGGGTGGACAGCGATTTTTTGGCGAAACATTATATATATATATATATATATAATATATATATATATATATATATATATATATATATATTTTACTTGTGTTTTCACAACCTTTCCTTTGACACCACAGTCGATGACCTAGTAAAAATTTTTTTTTTCACTTCCGATTTCACCCCCTAAAATTAACCCCTTAAATCAAAGTTTAACTTTCAAAACTACATGGCTCTGATGAGGCCATGAATTCCTATATTATTACCATATTTCAACTTTCTATGACAAATAGTTTCGGAGAAAATCGGGTGTGACAGACACACAGACACCGAAGTGATCTTATAAGTATTTCCGTACGGAACACTAAAAATATCAAAAGAAGTTTTCTATATGTCTTTCTTCTTCTATCGTGCATTTTTCCATTTTTTTCGTTGACGCTTGAACGCCTTTTTCCCGAGATATACTATTGCACGCATTTGATATTTTTGCCTTTAAGTGCTCAATATCATTTATCGCAGTTTTGTATACAATATCTCCCACAAGTAAAAATCTAACGGCGTGAGATCTGGTGACTTAAGTGCCCATTGAATAACTGAGCTCTGAACCCCTATCCATCTTCGTTGAAACCGTTCATTCAAATACTCTCTAACAGCAGAAGTTGTATGAGGTGGCGCTCCGTCGTGTTGATATCACATATGCCTTCTTAAAATAAGGGAAACATTTTCTAATAAAACCTGTAGAGTGTTAACCAACAAATTAAGGTTTCTATTTCCAGTTAGTGTTCCCTTAAAAAAGTATGGTCCAACCAAATCTCTCCCAATTATCCCACACCATACATTAACGCCATAATGGCCTTGATTGTAAATTTGATTAACGTTGTATGGATTCTCGTCAAGTAATGATAATTTTTTCTGTTAGGTTTGCCGTTGCTGACAAAATGACTTTCATCTGTCCATAATATATGATTCAGAACCTAACGTTCTTTCTCATATTTAATCATCATTTCTACTATAAAACTCAGTCGCCGTTCCGAATCAAATTGTGTTAATAACTGAAGATTATACATTTTTTAGTCATGGTATTTGTTAGCTTTAAGAGATTTCTGAATAGCCCCATAAAATATGTTCAGTTGCGTGCTTGTTTGTCTGATTGAATTATATGGGTAGTTTTTGAAAATATTGCATAATTTCGGCTACTTTTTCTTCTGTTAAAACAGTTTTTCGTTTAGAAATACCTTTTCTGCCCAGAAAATTCATACCATATTGCCTTCTCAAATTTCGTTTTAATCGACAAAACATAGTGTCATCCGGAACATACCTGTCAGGTTAACGCTCTCGATACAGTCTAACGGCCCCCGAAAATTTCTTCTTGCTTCTCCAAAAATAAGAATCATATATACTTTTTCAGCATGGTAAACTACTTCAACCAGAAGCTATTAACACACTGTTTTACTTAGTTTAACTCTACTGAATTGAATAGGTACGCAAACAAGAACTGTCAGATTAAAGTATGTTAGCCGCCTACTAGATAAATTGTTTTGAAAAAATCGCCCAACGTGGCATACGATCCATGGCAGTCGCGATGACTAAAAATAATATTTTAGGGGGTTTTTGCTGCATAACTTTTTTGGAAAAAAATGTTGAAAAATTAAGGCTTTCCAATGCCGTTTTACAAAAGGTATGTGGATGGAGAAAAAAGGTGTTTGGCATCGTGGCACCCAGCGTCGTTTTCACTACCAAATCGACAGTATACTCTTTGACATGCACTATATCATTCTACATTTTAAAAAAATATATCCCATAATTTTTCATAAATCGGGGGCCGGGCGTTGAAAGATGATGACCATATACAGCTGCATATCTTTCTTTCTCTTACAATAGATACAGGATCACCGAAGAAAGCTAAACGGAGAACAATTAATAAGCGATGTAAGGGCCATGGTTTGCATGTACAAAGATAATCAGTTTACGGGACGCGCAATAGCTAGAATATTCCATGGAATCCAGAGTCCGAATTATCCTGCTGTAATCTCGGGGTCGATGTAAGTTTTGGAGAAGTCCATCTGAACGAAGATTTTCATGAAATTTGTAGGATTGCTACTAGAGAAATTATTCGAATGAGATAGAGATCTGCGCAAGGCTCGATGGAGGCTATTTGTTTTTTTTGTATTAAAATAATCAAATCACTTTAATAAGTACCCTTTTTGTTAGAAAATGTATATAGTGGAGTAAAAAAAGCATTTAAAATTGCACAGTTTAGATACAGCAATATAATGATTTTATCCTCTCTGACGTATCACCAGGAGTATTGTCCTGAGTTTTGGGCCTTGAAAAACTTGTGCTCTTTTGTTTATAAACAATTTAAGTTTTCAAAACGCGTTTTTTTGAGCTTAAAATGTAAAATAACTCCGATTAAAAAAATTAAACTCTTCATTATAAAATTTCCAATAAATCCCCGTTGGTTTTTCAGGCGCTCAAGTGACATACATAACCTACATAAAAAGAAAAAACAGGAAAAAAAAACTTTTTTTCAAAATTTTATTGTACAGCTCAACTAAGTGAACCGATCGGCTTGAAACGTTTTAGAAAAATATGCCTTTGTTATAGCAAAAATACCCTGAATTTTGGTATATAAAATATTGAACACAGTGGGGCACAATGGAATTTGTTATTTAAAATTTGAACTGCCCGCCATTTTATGCTGTTTGGTCCAAAATGGATTTTTTTTATTCAACTTTAGGTCTCGATGCCAGCTTTCCGATGGCATTTTTTTTG
>CM032453.1:28321907-28520628 GCA_019049505.1 Pachyrhynchus sulphureomaculatus | reverse complement strand
TGAGGACGTTTCACGGGGGGGGGGTTCAAAATAAGATTTATCGTAACCTTATCTCGGAAATGACCAAAGATGCTGTAAAGAGTTCAATAAAAAATTGACAGGTACACAGCGAGCTTTGATTTTATTATATATTTTGATTTATACAGAGTATCTCAGAAATCTTCGACGCTTCTCTCAATTTTTACGAGCGACAAATATAAGAATGTGCAGCTTATTTTTTTCTGATTTACATCGTTGAGATTTTACAACCAGTAAAGGTGTACAAAATGCTATTCAAATGGCATTTTTTTTTAAAATTTTTCAAGTCTGACATGGATATCAAATCCGGCATTAAAGAAAAAAAGTTGCTAGGATCCAGCATTTTTTAGACACACTGTATAGATAAAAATAAAATAATATAAAAATTTATTTTTTCCGTCCTGTGTCGTTTTTGAGGTAAGGACACTAAATATTCTTTACAGTCATAAACTTTGCTGCGACACGACCTATTTTTACTGCACTTTTTCGGTGGGAACACTTTAGTCTTTTTGTGAATTATAGCATGGTTTTGTTTATATTGTTTATTAATAAATATTCTTCTGTAATATATTTGTTTCAGTATCAAAGGAGCATTATTGTTAGTAGTACATGAACCACTGATTAATTTCATATGTCATAGTGCAGAGTCACCGTTTCAGGGAGGGCATGTAGAGGATATCGAGCACATAATATAGTTCAGTTTGCTCTACCAGGTGTACAAGTATGAAATGCGGATTTCAGACAACAGATGGTGCACCAATGCAGTTTGTGCTATAAAGATTTGACACTACGCCATTTTGTTGTGTCATCAACAGTGTCAGACGCGCATGAGTGATAAATTGGAAAAGTGTTTGCATAGTGTTGTGTTGTTGTGTTATATATATATAATATATATATATATATATATATATATATATATATATATATATATATATATATATATATATGTCGAAATTTATACCGAACAAAGAGCTCGCGGACAGCATTAATTTTTTGTTTTCATTTGAAGAAAACTGCTGTTGAATCATACCGATTACTTCGAGAAGCTTATGGTGAACATGCTCCATCGGAAGATACGTGTGAACGATGGTTTCGGCGTTTCAAAAAGTGGTGACTTCGATGTTGCAGACAAGAAACGTAGAAAACCGCCAAAAATATACGAAGATGTGGAATTGCAAGCATTGTTGGACGGACACAAAACACAACTCGCCGAGCAATTGGGCGTTAGTCAACAAGCTGTTTCCAATCGGCTACGAGAGATGGGAAAGATTTAGAAGACTGATAGATGGTACCACATGAGTTGAACAACAGGCAAAATGGAGAAACACAAAAACACGTGTGACATTTTGCTCGCTCGGTACAAAAGGAAGTCGTTTTTGCATCGTATAGTTTACAGGGGATGAAAAGTGGATTTATTTTGAGAATCCCAAGCGCAAAAAATCATGAGTAGACCCAGGCGCACCATCCACATCGACCGCAAGACCGAATCGCTTTGGCAGAAAGACGATGCTTGTGTTTGGTGGGACCGGAGTGGCGTGGTCTATTATAAGCTGTTAAAACCTGGGGGAAACGGTTAATACTAAACGTTACCAACAACAATTGACCGATTTGAACCGTTCGCTGCTTGAAAAAAGGCCAGAATACGAAAGAGGCAACACAAAGTCATTTTTCGACAAAACCAGTTCGCGACACGTTGGAAGCACTCAGCTGGGAAGTTCTACCCCATGCGGCTTACTCACCAGACTTGGCTTCTTCCGATTACCACTTGTTTGCATCGATGGGTCACCCACTTGCTGAACAGTGCTTTGGTTCGTACGAAGATGTGAAAAAATGGCTCGATGAATGGTTCGCAGCAAAAGGGGAAGATTTTTACTGGCGTGGTTATTCACAAATTGCCCGAAAGATGGGAAAAATGTATAACAAGCGATGGAGCATACTTTGAATAAAGCACTTTTTATCATTTTTCCGAATTTAACATGTTTTTTTAGAAACAAAATCGCATTACATACTTGTATACCTGGTAAATGATTGTATTCTTTCCGCTAGTAACTAGTTGTAAGTGATCGAGCTGTCGGTGTATTTACGCTATCATGCCGAGTCCGAATTTAACATTTATTCAATAGTGCGTGTTATAGACGATTTAATAGTCAGACATTTCACGTAGGAGGTCATCCCCGTCTGCCAAAGTATCAAATTTTCAAAAATTTACATATTGTCTTTGTTATGCTTCTGATTTAAAATTAAAATAGTATATGGAAGTTTAACCTCTACAGATTATAAAAATGACCATCTGCCAAGTCAAAAGTTCTACATTTTCTTTACTCACGGAATCAAAAAAGCTTAAGCTTCGATTTGGACGAGTTTATGGCTCTGTAAATTTTCGAGCGTCTACAGTGGAACTCTAAAAATTTTAGCCAACTTTAAAAATCGATGACCGGTGGAGGAAGGGTTTTTTTTTAGGAAAAAGAAACGCTACCTACAATGGAACTCCGAAAAGTTTCACTTAATTTAAAAATCGGTAATTGGGAATGAACATTTTTCACAAAAGGGACTCCCCAATAAAGAAAAAAGTTCCATCCAAGTTACGTTTTATATCCATATGGGTGGGAGGGGGCATATACCCCTCTGCTCCCCTAGGCTATATACAGGAATAATAATTCCACAGCATTTATTAATCAGTGTATCAAAAAAATGTTTGACGTTGACAATAAAATGTTTTGAACTATCGGTTCGAAGAAATTACGCCATCTTAATTTTTTTTTTAATGGAAAGCTCTGCATATTATTTTATTTTTGAGTCCTACTAAAAATTTTAGATATTATATGTCTAAATTGAACTGTTTTGGAATTATCAGATCAAATTTAAAAAAAAAAAAAAATTAAGCTGGCTTGTGTCAAACATTTACTGTCAGCTAACGACTTAACGCGTCAAAAAATTTATTGCCGTTTATTGATAAAAAGTTAGATGTTTTATTGGAAATTACAGAAAATTCCCATACAGCCACTCGTCAGCTTTGCCTAGACCACAACATAAGTAAAGGTACCTTAAGTTGTATATTGAATGAAGACAAATTACATCCATAAAAACCCATTCTATTACAAGAATTATCTGAAGATGACTACGAAAGACGCGTTGAATTTTGCGAAGTCATGATGGAACGAATCAATAATGATCCTAACCTAATTCATAACATTATTTTTTCTCACTAGGCCACATTTTGTTTTAACGGAACGGTTAACAGGCATAACTGTCGGTACTGGTCTACTGAGAATCCCCACTGGATAATCGACGGTCATTCTCAACGACCACAAAAAATAAACGTGTGAGCAGGATTTTATGGAAGTCATATCATTGGTCCCTTTTTTATCGATGGAAATCTTACAGGACAGCGGTATTTAAACTTACGCCAAGAGCAAGTTATTCAAACTTGTGCAGGTCTTTTTCCCGATGAAAATAATTTAGATACCCCTAACAGGAATCTGTCGTATCAACAGGATAGAGCACCTCCTTACTATGAAATCAATGTTCGTAGATATTTGGATGTGATTTTTCCTAATCGATGGATAGGCAGAAGAGGGGCTCTAGAATGGCCTGCAAGGAGTCCCTACCTTACGCTAACCGATTTTTTTTATGGGGTCATTTGAAAACCAAAGTTTACCGAAGTCGGCCTGAAACTATAGAAGATTTACAAGAAAGAATTCAATATGAAGTAGCACAGATCACCACTGGATTATGTGCAAAACTCTATTCAGGCTGTTTATGACAGATTGGGTCATTGCCTCGCTGTTAACGGTAGACATTTTGAGCAATTGTTATGTTAAAAATAAGCCTAGAGTATTTATTAATAGTTTTTGTCTTTTTTTTATTTTAAATTTCAAATAACAATAATTCCAAAACAGTTCAATTTAGACATATAGTATGTTAGACAAATAATATCTAGAATTTTTAGTAGGACTCAAAAATAAAATAATATACAGGGCTTTCCATTAAAAAAATCAAGATGGCGTTCTTTTTTGATACACTGATTAATAAATGCTGTGGAATATGTATATGTATATATATATATATATATATATATATATATATATATATATATATATATATATATATATATATATATATATATATATATATATATCTAGAGGAGAAGGGTAGTCTTGACCGACAAGTTAAACAACAGTATTATGTTTTTGGGGTAAGCGGTCTTTGGAAAAGAACTAAAAACTTCTTGACACCTTTTTAGCTACGCTAAGCTTTCGAAAATATTTCATTTTTTTCATCAGGGCTACAATTATAGTAGATTATCAGTATTTTTGAGATTAAAAGTAAAGAACAACCCTATTTTATATGTAGCATTAAAGTACTTACTGCTAAGTGGTGTGTTCAAAAATTGTTCTTTGCGGGGGCACTTTATTACTCTTATTCATCAGAAAAAACTTGAGAAAAAACTCGACATAATTATCTCTGGGAAATATAATAAACTTTTACTTCATTTTGTTAGTATGGTACGAAGAATTGTGTGGTTGTAAAGTGATTTTTAATTTATAAAAGGTTTTTTTTTTGTTGTTTTCTTGTCATTTTGCTAAGGGCAATGTGTTTCTATCTCTTAGGTTGTACCACAACCTAACTTACGTTAGTTCTTGGTAGTCCAGTGGATTCTTTTCACTGTCGGGTTCAAGTGTTGGGATTATTTTCGATAGTTCCTAAAACTACTATTTCATCTAATTCCTTATCCCTGTTTGATACATAATTTTTGGGTCATTTCTTTTCAAACTGACCACAATTAACAAGTTGACTGCCGACCACTCCGATCGGAGTGCGTCGGGTCTCTTCGCCAACGCCGTCTACTCCGATCGGAGTTCGACATGCGTTCTTACGAAACGTTTTAGTATTCCATCGGCGTTGTATATGAAACGTGTTTCTAGTGGTGGCGTTGCTTAAAAACGCAAGTTCTAACAGGTGCTTAAGTGGTTCCGCGGATTTGGTTTGGTTGTAATCTGCCGTACAATATGGACAATCAACCTGGGCCTTCTGGTATTAAAAAAAGACATTGTAGTGATGAAAAAAGGTATATGATAAGAAAAAAAGAAGCTAACTGACACTGAATTATTGCAGCAATTGGAAGAAAGCGGAGGTAGTAGTGACGAACATTACGTACCAGACACAGACGATAGTGACGTAAATTCAAGCTCCGAGTCCGAAGAAGAGAATTTTATAGACCCTATTCGGCCACATCAAACACTTCCTAGCCTTGATGAGATAAAATGGAACGACAGAGGTGCGTTAAAACAAATTTTGTTCCAGAAAACCCAGGAATTATTGGTGCAAATTCCAGGACAGGGTGCACCTATCGATTTTTTTTCGAAATGATCATTGATGATGATTTTTTACAAACTATTGTAGAACGAACGAACTCTTACGCAGTCGAGGTTTTGCTGCGCCCAGAAACAAGTACAAAATCACGTATTACTAATTTTTAAAAATCTTACTCTTGACGAACTAAAAATTTTTTTGGTCCTGTTACTTCACACTGGCACAATATCCTTGAGCCGTCTTAACGATTATTGGAAAACTGATCCGCTATTTAATCTACCTGTTTTTAGAAAATATATGTCAAGGAATAGATTTTTGCTTATCTTGAGGTGTTTTGCATTTTACATCTCCAGATATGGATCCGGCAGATCGGCTAGGAAAGATTAGATTTGTGGCAGATTTTTTTAACAACAAGATGGGAGAAATTTACTATCCTGGAAGAGAGTTGTCTTTGGATGAAGCTATGGTACTTTATCGGGGTCGTCTCCAGTTTAAACAGTATATCAAGACTAAGCGTCATAAGTATGGTATGAAGTTATACATGCTGACAGAGCCTAATGGACTTATTTTGAAATTTCGTGTCTACGAAGGTGCGACAGATGTTTATGGTGGAAGCGGACATACTGAAAAGATTGTTTTACATTTATTGGAGGAAAAATTGGGTGTGGGACATGCTGTTTATCTAGACAATTTTTACAATAGTGTTAATTTAGCTAGGAAATTACTTCAACAAAATACATACTGCACTGGTACGCTGAGAGCTGAGAGGAAAGATAATCCGAAAGAGGTAATGAGTACAAACTTAAAACGTGGTGAGAATAAATCTATGTTTTGCAATGGAGTGCATGTCGGAAAATGGCGCGATAAACGCAATGTTCAATACATTTCAACAGAATTTGGAAGCGAAATGGGCATTTTTAAAAACAAAAGAAATCAAGAATCTGAAAAACCTTCCGCAATCATTGGATATAATGCTTTTATGTCCGGTATAGATAGACAGGATCAAATGATGGCATATTATCCTTGCAGCCGTAAAACCATTCGGTGGTACAAAAAGTTATTCATGCATGTGCTGCAAATGAGCATGATAAACGCCTATTTTTTGTACAATAAATATTCGCGGTCTGACCAGTTACGATTATATGACTTCCGATTGGATGTCATAAGAAATTTACTAGCCAGACGACCAATTACTAATTCCTCCAGGCCAAATAAATGTCCACAGCATTAGCAAAGTAGAAAAAAATGTTAGTGAAAAAAAAGGAACTAAAGAAACAAAACGGGTAAGCAGAAAGGAATGCAAAGAATGCAGGAAAAATAAAATAAGAAAGCAAACAATGTATGAATGCAAAATGTGCCCTGGACAACCAGGTTTTTGCCTTAATTGCTTTGAGGATTACCATAAAAATGTACAAAAATGATTTAGAAATAAATGTTTTGAGTTCATGAGTTCGATTTATTATTTCTTTACTTATTTAATTGGACACTCCGATCGGAGTGTTCGGCATCTAGTAAAAATTTTCACTTGCAATGCCGATTACTCCGATCGGAGTGAAATTTTTTTTTTTCTAATATTTTAAATGGCATATAAAGAAAACACATCCAAGACTCATTTTAATTCATATTTACCACAATAAAATAAAAATATTTGGAAAAATCTTACCGGCGTCAACCACAAACTCAAAAATATAGATCGGCAGTCAACCTGTTAACTAAGGTATGTCGCAATCAAGCGAATATATCCTTGAAGGGTCGACCTCTCTCTGGATACCGTTCGTGATACTTACGTTTCCGAATTTTCTCCGGTTTGTATGAAACATCATATCCCATTTTTCATAATTTTCACACTTCATTGCTATTTATTTGACAATTCAATAACTGATCCTGAAGTAAAATTTGACAACTACGAGTAAACAATTGAATTAAACCACATGGCCGCTCCTTCCAAAGCCTACTTCACAAAATGTGCATTTAAAACGCTCGTAAAAACTGAAAACCTTTATATTTTGAAGTAGATTTAAGCAAAATGTAAACTGTGCTATATTTTTAGAATGGTAATATAAAGCTCTATTCGGATAAGGAAAAATATACAGGGTATCCAATTTAAAAAATATATTTTTGCGTTAGTAACTATTAAAATATTAGTTCTAAAAAAATGTAACTTATACCGTAGAAATCCACGTGAAAAAGTACTTTGAGAATATTTTTACAGAAATCAAAAATTTTCAATAGGAAAAGAATTACAAACATTTTTCCAAAATGCAGATTTTTGGAAAACACCCTGTATATCTGACACGGTACTAGATATCGATATGCTGTTTTCACCATTGAGTTTATCACAAAAATTAAGCCTCAGGCACCGACATTAGTCTTCGTCTATCTCCTTTGGAGTGGGGGGATTAAAGCAAATATAATTATTTTGTAAAAATATATTTTACTAAAATAAAAAAAAATATAAATATGTCTGTTTGGGACGGTCACATCAGTAAATTTTCAACAGTCTTTTCCAATTCGTCGAATGAAATACTTTGTATGCCGCCTTCTTCTTTGGTGTTGAAAATTTGAACCCTGAGCACATGGGTAGATTGAAAAGATTGACCTGCAGAAATAAATACATTTATAGTACTAAAAACTATTCTTGTAGAGTACTACCATCGACCAATTAACTGATCAAGAAGCGGAACTCCGATGATCGCTACTCTACAGGAATTAAAAATCCCTAGAGGTGTAAGAAATTCAAACGCTCCTATTTTATTAACACAAATTCTGACGAAATCTGCAGATTATTGATGTACGGAGTACCACCTCGTGTCTAATTGTTTCTTCCCACCCAGCGAAACTCATTGTTCATTATTCGGTCATCTAAAATTTACAGGGCATGTGGTACTATGTTACGAAATGAGTTCTTTTAGTATAACTGAAGTTAATTAATCGCACATTAACACTTTAAATTAGAGATCGTCACCAGTAATTGCCAATAATAAACATATTCTAGGGCTTAGTAGTTATTTATTTACAAGTAAGTCGAAAAGTTAAATCGATTACAATTAAAAACGTGATATTATGAGGGGAGATTGAAACGTCTTGTAAAAAACAAGGTAAATAGATTTTTTTGCAAAAAGAAAAAATTATTTTTCAATACAATCTACATTGACCTCAATGCATTTGGTCTAACGAGATACCAATGTTTTTATTCTCTTAGAAAAAAATTGTTTCGAACTACATAATATTCGTTTACGGCACAGATAAACTTTTTTTTTCATTCCATGAAAATTTCTTGCCTCCAAGCCAATAGGTTAGGAAACAAACAAAAATCACTTGGGGCCAAACCTGGGGAATAGGATGGGTAAGGAACTATTTTGAAGACCAGCTTATACACTTTTACTAGTATTACCACATTACACATAAGCAAGGCTATAATTCTAGAAAGTATCTTCTGTATGCTTACATTTATTTGTTTTCATCAATAAAATGGAATTGATATCACATCTTTCAACGGCCGATCCGTACCCAATTTTCTCAAGATTCATATTAAAATGTTCTTCATCTTTGTTCTTTTTCTCAGGGTATTATCGTGAGGTAGATAAGTTAGTTTGTTTATGACTTTTGGTCTTACTCTTACTGAATATTTTGATTGCGATTCTTTGTTCACCGATTTGCAGTAGATTTTTATTAAGTCTGCCCTAAAAAGAAAAAAAAATGAATATGCTTATTATGTGGTAAAATAATACGAATCTTATCAAAAATAATATTTTTTTTATGTCAATATCGACTACAAACATTGAACAAATCCCATATTTCAGCAGCTATTTATTGTTCTCTCATCCGTCCAATTATTCCGAGACGTGTTTCGTCGTATCACGACTCATCAGCCGAGCTAGGATCAACAGAGAAGAGACCATAATTCAAAGTACTCATCACAGTACTTATGCAAAGAAACAGTAAGATACAACAATTTGCATCTCTGTATATCCTAGCTCGGTTAAGTCGTAGTACAAAGAAATGCGTCCAGAAATAGGTTGACAGATGATATAACAGTACATAACTGACGAATTATGGAATATTAGTAGTTAATGTTGATTTTTTATACGTGGGATAGACCTTTAATAATCGCGCTGCCTACCGGTAATTGTTAGCAACTTGCTAAACACTGTCTCTATCGGTCCGTAGCCTTAAACAGTCCCCAACTTATGGGGTAAAGGTATGCCTTTAAAACAGCAGCCAGAAATGCAAATTGTCTCGTAACGTACTGATTAAATATTCACCTTTCGTGAAAAGTAAGATCTTGTAAATTCATGGATCCCAAATATATTGCGTCAATTACATGGAGGCTATATCTATAGTTAATTTCATTATTTTCAGATACGGAAGTTTCTTTTACAAATTCTCCAAACAGAAGAGTGCCCTGAATTAGTTCTAGGTCTTTAACTTTCACCCACTTGTAGTTTTGTAATCTATATACCTTGGAACCACCAACGCCTAAAAGTTAAAAACCAGACATTAGACCACAGAAAATATAGCTATCGCGGCAGAAAGATAAACAGATGGAACAAAACGTCGCTGCAATAGGAAGCTGGCTGGCTGCCACCGACACATTAAAATGTGTTTTATCGAGTGTCTCAGATATGCCGTACAAGTAGTAGTTGTATTATATGCAACAATAATATGCGCGGCATCTCGGAGAATGTCGCCGAGGCACATTCTAACGATGCGGCGGTAGTCAGCCGGCTTCATTTTGCGGCAACATTCTGTTTCATATGTTTTTCTTTCTGCTAGCTAACTTAAAATATGAACAGTAACAGTACCTGCATAAAAATTAGTTCGGTTTATATTTTCTGAACTGAAAAGATACGCATAGTGCCAATCCTTTAAATCGATAATGGTAGCTTCTAAGTTTTGCCTAGCATTTATATATCTTGGTTGGATTCTTAGAATTTCTAAAAAAATGGTAACATTAATAAAAAAATTGGTGCCTGACATATTAAAAACATAGAAAAACAAGAACGAGTCATAGCATTGCTGAAAAAACAGGTTCAAATAAATGAAGCAGAAACTTGAAACGTAACGGGTAGTCCTTTTAGGATTCGGTAAAACCAAGTACCTGGCTACGTAGGATCCGGCAAAACCGGGTACCCGGCTAGAAAGGATCCGGCAATATTAAACTAATTCTTTTACGTTTTATTAGCATTTTCTGTCAACACTGTCAACTTTAGGTAATTTTTGTATGATTTGGCAATATTGTT
Organism: Pachyrhynchus sulphureomaculatus; assembly: GCA_019049505.1. Taxonomy (NCBI): domain Eukaryota; kingdom Metazoa; phylum Arthropoda; class Insecta; order Coleoptera; family Curculionidae; genus Pachyrhynchus; species Pachyrhynchus sulphureomaculatus. The sequence continues at coordinate 28,510,054 of CM032453.1, read as the reverse complement.
TAGACCCGCTAAATTAGCGCTTAGGCAACTACGCGTCTGGTTGCTTCGAGTGAAACCTCGTATTTAGTGGTAATACGATGAATCCCCGAGCGAAACAAAAATCTGATTCCGATATTTTCTACAACAGAAGTTCTTTTTAACGACTGTTCGGTTTTAAGAAATGACCAAAGCCTGGAACTACTTTTTACTTGATGAAGAAGATGAATCAAAAGCAGTATGTGAGTTGAGAGCGTAAAAACCACGCGAAGTTTAGGAAAAAGAGTTAGTTCCTCTTTATGGAAACATCTAAAATTTAAACATCCGACTAGTTTGGTCAATGAAGATAAGGGCAAAGAAGAACCATCGACCACTTCTGGGAATTTAAAATAAGTTAATATTACAGAATATTTTGAGACAATTAAACAGTAGAATATAAATGATCCACGGAAATAGGAGAGATGATAGTCTTGGACTTTCTCGTCTGTAGAAAATATGGGTGAGTGTAAAAATGAAATGTTATTAGAGATTTTGCAGCGCCTATTTTTTTGTAGGCCACTGTCTTCATCTTTATTTGAAGCATGCGCCCAACGTTTAGAGCTTGCGCAGTAGTAAAGGGAAGAAATTCGGAGATGGCGCAGTAGTGAAACAAAATAAGATAATCCCTTATTAAGAATAACCATTTCCCTTATTTAGGAATTTATAAGAGACGTTATTTGAAGTTCGTTATTCTTATCATTAACCGGTCAAGTGCAAGTTGGCCTTGCGCAATTAGTGTTCCATACCGTGAATTTATAAAGACAAAAAATTTCTGACATGTCATCTTAAGATCCAATATGTATTTTCACGTTTTTTTTTTAGTCAATAATGTGTAATAGTTGTAGCATCTTAGTTACTTAGTAGCCAATAAATCAATCTAGCTCAGTCTAGAATCTAGTAATAAAAGTGTACAACAAATATTTACTACATAAATATTTGTTTAATTATAAACAAATAAAATTATATTTCAGTACAAGAGCGACTCGCTACTCGGTTACATTAATGTACAGTAGAATCCCGATTAACCGAGTCGCGATTATCCGAGCTTCGGATTAACCCAGCCAATCTAAAAACCTCATTATCTGAGGACTCTTTCAGCATGTAAATTTGCGTGAATGCAGTGCGTTATAGCATTTACTACGGAGAAGTACGAGTATACTCACATAATTTATTTGGTTGGAGTTCTGGAAGTTAAGTGTAATTAATACGAACTGCTTTGTTTGAATTTTTGTTTGTCGTATTATAATGGAGCAAAACAAGCGTAAAAGAATCGTCGTTCCTATTGAAGAAAAATTAAAAGCCATCAGAAGAAAAATTAAAAGCCATCAGAAGAATTGAAGCAGGAGAGACAATTAAAGTAGTTGCACGAGATTATGGAGTAGGTGAGGTAACAGTTGGAGATTGGAAAAGAAACCGCACAAAAATAGAAAAGTGGTGTATAAATCAAGTCTCCTCGTCCTCAGGAAAAAAATTGATGAAAACCGGCGACTATGAAAAGGTTAACGAAGCTTTATTCATGTGGTTTAACCAACAGGGATCAAAAGGTGTGCCTCTGTCAGGTCCAATTTTACAACATAAAGCAGTAATGATTAGTAGGCAATTCCCAGAGATAGATCAGTTTACCGCCAGTTCTGGATGGCTTGACCGCTGGAAAAAACGGTACGGTGTACGACAACTGACTGTATGTGGTGAAAAACTTTCTGCTGATGTGTCATCAATTGAGAAGTTTAAGCAGTACTTTAAAAAGCAAATCGAAGATTGTGGATACACATGTGATCAAATTTACAACTGTGACGAAACTGGTCTGAATTATAAAATGCTTTCATCAAAAACATTGGCATCTCGACAGGAAAAATCAGCTCCTGGGCACAAACGAAGTAAGGAATGATTAACTATAATGGTATGTTCCAATGCATCTGGCAAGTACAAAATCCTACTGATGGTGACTGGCAAGTCTGCACGTCCAAGAGCTTTAAAAGACATCTCACCAAAAGCCCTACCAGTCTATTACAAAAATCAGAAGAGCGCATGGATGGATGCGACCTTATTTACTAACTGGTTTGAAGAAGAGTTCGTGCCATCTGTGACTAAATTTTTGAACAGAAACCGTCTTCCTATTAAAGTAATTTTGTTAATGGATAATGCCCCCCTCTAACCCTGGAGAAGGACTTCATATGGGCGAAATTGTTGTAAATTTTTTTCCTCCCAATGTAACCAGCATAATGCAACTAATGGATTAAGGCATCCTCGAAAACATTAAAAAAATTTATAGGCGTTTATATCTTGAACATTTGTTAGAATACACAGAAAAGGAGGATACTATCAATGGGATGAGAAAGGTTACACTGAAAAATGTTATTTACTGGGTAAGTCAAGCTTGGGATTCTGTGCGTACTACCACTATTCAAAAATCTTGGTCAAAAGTTATTGATTTTGAGGACTATAATGACAGTGAAGATGATATTCCATTAAATGAATTAGCTTTGAAATTGAGAAGCCATGGAGAAAATGTCCTGTTCAAATTTTTGACAGCGAGATAGAAGAAAAAGAAAAAAGTTTATTTGAATTAATGCAAAAATTAAAAGGTTGCGAAAATGTGACAAGAGAAGATGTTGTTGAATGGATTACAGCAGATGATTTAGAAGAAGAAATGAGTATTGAAGAAATAACGAATGCCTTTCAGCCTGCCACTAAGATCTCTCAGCAAGAAGGTTTTGCTTCTTTGGAAAAAGCTTTGAGGTATATCGAACAACAACCAGAGGCAACCCCAGCGGATTTGCTTCTTCTTAATAGATGGAGAAACATTGCAGCGAGAAAAAGAAGATGCAATATGAAACAGAAGCGCATAGATACCTATTTCACTGTTTTATAATGTATGTACCTATTTATATGTTAAAAAACGTTAATACATCAGTTTAAAGTATTGGTGTTTATTTTTTGAATGAATAAAAAACAAATCCGGATTATTCGAGTTTTCAGTTATCCGAGGAGGGTGCCCCCCACGTTACCTCGGATAACCGGGGTTCTACTGTACTTAAAACTGAATTACAAAAACCTCTATCACACGTGAAAGAACATAGTTTTCGTAGTTTTTTGTATACCAGATAAATTATCAAACGTAATGCAATCGTGATAATTTTCGCTTTTCGAGATATCGATTTTTGCAAATTTTTTTGAAATAATACAAAGAAAAGTGTGCGGAAGTATTACATCATATAACACGTAGACTGAAAAGTTTTTGGTCTAGCTACTTAAAACACATTTTATTTTGCAAAATTCGACTTCATTCATCAACAAAGTCTCCTTCAAGAGCGATACAATAAGTCCAACGTTTTTCTGACATTTCTCTACCTTTCTTGTAGAAGGATTTGTCTTTGCCTTCAAAATAGGCCTCAGTTTCGACGATAACTTCTTCATTTTAGCCAAATCTCTTTCCCGCGAGTATTTTTCTGAGATCTGCGAATAGTTAATAGTCGCTGGGGGCCAAATTTGGAGAATACGCTGGATGAGGAAGCAATTCGAACTTCAATTCATGTAATTTTGCCATCGTAACCATTGACTTGTGACACGGTGCATTGTCTTGATGAAAAAGCACCTTTTTTCTTGTTCATTGGGGGCCATTTCTTTGCGATTTCTGCCTTCAAACGCACCAATAACTTGTAATACTCGCTATTGAGGGTTTTTCCCTTCTCAGCATAGTCGATGAAAATTATTATTCCATGCGCATCGCGAAATACAGAGGCCAAAGCCTTCCCAGCCGACTGTAATGTCTTTGGTCGCTTCGGGCGACTTTCACCAGCTACTGTCCACTCAGCTGACTGCGGATTTGATTCTGGTGTGTAGTGGTGGATCCATGTTTCATCTATTGTCACATATCGCATTAAAAAATCCTTTTTATTACGCTTAAACAGAACCAAACAGAGTTCAGAATCATCAACACGTTGTTGTTTTTTTTGGTCCAGTGTGAGCAAACGCGGTACCCATTTCGAACAGAGCTTTCTCACGCCCAAATGTTCATGCATGTTCTTTTGATATAATTAGGGTATCAGCTATCTCACGCAATTTCACTTTACGGTCATCCAAAACAATTTTGTGGATTTTTTTGATGTTTTTCCGCCCTCATTTGGGCGCCCAGAACGTTCAGCATCATTTGTGTCTGTACGACCGCGTTTAAATTCAGGTATACCAGTAAATGATGAGTGATTTTCCAGTGGCAGAGTCCCCGTAACACTTATCAAGCAATTACTTTGTTTGAACGGTATTTTTTCCCATCAAAAAACATTGTTTAATCAACCCATGAAATTCTATTTTTTTCCATTGTTTTGAAAATATCAAAAGTAGCGTCACAAAAACCACTGTAACTTGTAAACTAATCGTCGAAACGTGATGAAGTCTTGAAATGCATCGTTTGAAGGTTGGTACTTCGTAAAAATCATATGGATTTTTTTAAAAGGACGACATCTATGTGTCAGACCAAAAACTTTTCAGCCTACGTGTTATATTTTTGACCTCACGTTTCCACAAGCTTTCATTTGACATCTCAGCTGGTATTTTTTTTTTTGCTTCCGATTTCACCCGTCAAAACCCTTAAGTCAAAATTTAACTTTCAAAACTACACAGCTCTGGTTGGGCTATCAATTCCTATGTTTGTGCCAAATTTCAACTTTCTATGACAAATAGTTTCGGAGAAAATCGGGTGTGACAGACAGACAGATAGACACCGAAGTCAGATTGTTTCGGAGAAAATCGGGTGTGACAGACATCGAAGTACTCCCATAAGTGTTCCGTACGGAAGTCCAAAACGGAACAGATTTTCGACTGAAAATAGTAAAATACTGACATACCTATTTCATAATATACCTTTGCTCGATGTTAAACGTTAAAAATTTCTATGTGAAAGTTTTGCACCAATATAGGTTTATTGTTATATTTAAAATGTTTTTCCTATGCATTAAAATAAATGTTACTTTTATTTTTCTCAAAAAATTTGGCAGGGTAATATAGTATCCGACCAAACCGGGTACCCGGTTTTTGCCGAGTTGACTGAGTATCCGTTACATCTCGAGAAGAAACGTCCAATATTTTTAGACCTATGACTTACCCCTATTTATAAAAACCGTTAAAAACTTACCTGGAGCCAAATGTAATTGTGCCAAAACATGTTCAACTTTAAATATTTCGGGGGTTTTCTTTTTTTCATCGGGTATTTTCCAGTACTCCAAGCACAATCTTCTTAGTTCTTCTTGTCTTGTATCTATTAAATTAGGATTTTTACTGAATTGAGCTAGTTTTTGGAGAGCTATGATTTGTTTCCTTCCAAGACTACAAAAAAAATTGGTCATTTCCTTGCAAACACGCAGTTCTCAAATACCTACAGACCTTGATCTTTTCACACTAAGCAATAACTTAATCCTTAAACATTACGACTCAATCTTTCGAATGATAGGTGTTTTATGGTGCTATATAAGTAAAATGAGTTAAGCAGGGGAAGGGTGTCTGTTAAAATTGGGAATAATCAAAAAATAATCTAATTTTCAGATTCCTTGGGTCCAACAACCCTGAAAAGCACATATACCATGGTATATTTGAAGCAACTCCCCCAACCCCATCTCATATTACTTTAAGCTGTCATCTTTACTATAAATAAGCATACTTATTTTGGTTATTATGCCGTATAAAAACTAAGAAAAAAATCTCATAATACTATTGAAACTATACAAAATTTAAGGACCTTCACCCCTTTTACTCCCTTCTTCTGAAGTGATCCCAGTTCAAAACTATAGGTTTCACACCTATTTAAAATATTTCATGTGTACTAAATTTGAACTCGATATCTCGTTTTGATGGATAGTTATCGGGCCAAAAGGGCATAAGGACCGAAAGAAATAGGAAAATATGTTTTTCGTGATCTAGGGACCCTAAAACGTGAAGAAATCCTCATCTCGGAGGGAGAATCTTTTCACGAAAATAATTCATCAGAACATATTTGATGATAAATGATTGAATATTTTAAAGACACTAAAATACAACAATTAGTACCTCTGGTTCAAGTGAGTGCAACATTAAAAGCAGACTTGCCCTCTGCCTGGAACCTTTCAAGCAACAGACCGGCGGAAGAATTCTTGATAAGGACAAAGGCCAATAATCACCGTAAAGCAGCGCGTCGGTTAAACCAGGTATATAAGTGCTACAATTAGACAGAGTCTGTACTTCAGCAATTGACCGTCCCTTAGAGATTGTGCTGCCTCGCGGTGATTGTTGGAAAATTGTAGTTTTGTGTTTGCCAAGAATTTTTCTGAGTAGAACGCCGTCCGCAACAGACGGTAGGTATGCTTTCAAGCTTGTATCAGCCAGAGAAAGTAATCGTTGTATCTTACTATCATATTGCTCTAACATGGCAATAAGTATTTTGTTCTCTACTCTCTCTATTGATCATAGTGTCGGCTTACACCCACCAAGGCGGGAAAATCAAAGCAACGCATGAGTTGCACCACAGGAATCAACGAACACACCATGCGTTGCTATAATAAAATTCGCACACATGCCGTTCCTAGAGCGTTTTAGGGACTTCCCTGCAGCACGTGTGCTAGACCCATAAAAAAAATACAATTTTAGGAGTTAATATCGATTTTTATAAGTTCTGGTCACAATCCATTGGACATGACAACATCCTCAAAAGAATCTTAGATTTTTATGCTTTTAAGAACGTCACAGGCGTCAAAACCTGGAGCAAAAAAAAATTTTGAATTCTCAATCTATTTTTCACCTCAAAATTTAAGTAAACGACAATCCATTTAAAAAAAAAATACGAGGGCTACCTTTTAAGTTCAGGTTAGATAATGATATACGACGAAACGCTTCCCGAGATGATTCGATAGATGGTAGAACAATAAATAACTGCGGAAACATGGACTATATATAATTTTGGGAGTTAATATCGATTTTTAGAAGTTCTGATTACAATCCATTTGACACGACATCATCCTCAAAAGAATCTTAGATTTTTATGCTTTTAAGAACGTTACAGACGTCAAAACCTGGAGTTATAAAAACTTTTGAATCCTCAATGTGTTTTTGACTTCAAAATTTAACTAAAAGACAATTCATTTAAATATATATATATATATATATATATATATATATATATATATATATATATATATATATATATATATGAGTACGAGGGCTACGTTTTAAGTTCAGGTTAGATGATGATATACGACGAAACGTTTCCCGAGATGATTCGTTAGATGGTAGAAACAATAAATAACTGTGGAAACATGGAATTTATACAATTTTAGGAGTTAATATCGATTTTTAAAAGTTCTGGTTACAATCCATTTGACATGACATCATCCTCAAAAGAATCTTAGATTTTTATGCCTTTAAGAACGTCACAGACGTCAAAACCTGAAGTAATAAAAACTTTTCAATTCTCAATGTTTTTTTGACCTCAAAATTTAACTAAAAGACATTCATTTAAAAAAAAAAGATAGGGTACGAGGACTACCTTTTAAGTTCAGGTTGGATGATAATATACGACGAAACGCTTCCCGAGATGATTCGATAGATGTTAGAACAATAAATAACTGCGGAAACAGTTTACAATTTTAGGAGTTAATATCGATTTTTAGAAGTTCTGATTACAATCCATTTGACATGACATCATCCTCAAAAGAATCTTAGATTTTTGTGCTTTTAAGAACGTCACAGGCGTTAAAACCTGGAGTAATAAAAACTTTTGAATTCTCAGTGTGTTTTTGACCTGAAATTTAACTAAAAGGCAATTTATGATGATATACGACGAAACTCTTCCCGAGATGATTCGATAGATGGCAGAACAATAAATAACTGTGGAAACTTTGACTTTATACAATTTTAGGAGCTAATATCAATTTTTAGAAGTTCTAGTTACGATCCATTTAACATGATATCATTCTCAAAAGAATCTTAGACCTGGAGTAATAAAAACTTTTCACCTCAAAATTTAACTAAAAGACAATTTATTAAAAAAAAAAGATAGAGTATGGGCTACCTTTTAAGTTTTTACAAAAACAATGAAAGAAAAAAATTTTTTGTCACAAATCCTTTGTTTATCTTTAAGATTTATACACTTTTGCATGCTTTTGAACCAATTCTCGAGACATTTTTTCCACTTTGAAGTTGGTACCTCAACAACATGCTTTTGGAAGAAATCAACAATCTCTTGAGGTGATGAAAATGGCAACGCATTTTTTTTGACATTCGGGAGCAAAAAGAAATTGTTAGGTGATAAATCAGGTGAATACGGGCAATGAGTTATTATTTCCACATTTTTCTCCGTCAAATAATCAATTGTTTGACGTGCTGTGTGAGAGCTGTCATGATGAAGAACCATTCGACGTTTTCGGTTGTTTTTCCTGATTTCATCGATGACTTTTAGCAAACAAATTGTTATATACCATTCAGCATTAATTGTTCTTCGATCCTCTGAAGCAATGGTTGCAACATGTGCAGTATAACCAAAGAAACAAGAGAGCATTTTCTTGACAGTGCTTCGCGAACGAACCACTTTTGTTGGGTTTGGTTCATCTTGGAACACCCAAACAGTTGATTGTTGCTTAGTTTCCGGCTCGTACGAATATATCTAAGTTTCAACTCCTATTGCGATGCTGTATACGGATTTTGCATGTCGAATTTTTTGAGCATTTCCTTACACCAACTGACACGAGCATGTTTTTGAGTTTTGGTCAAATTATACGGAACAGATCTTTTTCGCAGCTAAATGTTCATGCAAAATCGAATGTACTGCAGTCTTCGATATGCCTAAAAACACCTCTATCTCAGGGTAAGTTACATGCCGATCCTCTTCAATCATGTTGCGCACAACAACCGATTTTGGTCGACCTTCACGAAATTCATCGCTGGCGGAAGTACGACCATGAGGAAATTCTGTAAACTAATTGTAAACACTCTTTTCTGATGGTAATTCATTATCAAAAGTTGAACAAAGCGATCTGAAGCACCGTTATTGCGTTAGGCCTTCACTAAAATCGTAAAAAATCATCCGACGAAAACCTTCATATGAAATTTCCATTTGTTCACAATTTTTTTAAACGCTCACTGCCACTGTTTTAACAATAACAATTATCAATTTTACAACAATGGTAATGTCACATGTCAACAGCGCCACCTAGTGGCCGTTTGTAAAAACTTAAAGGCGGCCCTCGTAGCCGTACTTACTTGGTGTTACTTTCCAAAATATAATTTAAAAACACTAGATCTGCTTTCAAAACATCCAGTGGAACAATTTCCACTATATCCAGAGAACCACCTTCAGATACATCTCTATCTGGTAAAGTTTTCAGTTCCCACAATCGTATGACAATCTGCCATAGATATTCTCTTATAAGATTCGTGAGGGAATTTACTTTGAAATTGTTACACACAAAGTATCTTTCTGAGTTTGCTGGACGGGAAGTGTTTGGTTTTATAATACTCACTATAAGGTAAATAGGTAAATAAATATTTATGTTACAGGCTACAAACTAATGGTCAACATTAATACATGATTGTGTAATTTTAGCTCAAAAATTGTTAGATTTTCTGTATTCTGAATCGTTTTTACCTTTCTCAAAACATAAATACATTAAATATAAAAGACCGATACTAAAAGGTGTAAAGATGTCAAAAACTTTGGTCACAAAACATCCATGAGGTCTCAAAACTTTTAAAGCCAAGAAACACTGACAAAGATAGATATGTTTCGATAAAATTTCTTGTAAATTTTCCTGACCATCAACACAAAATCCCTGAAAAAACAAATTACAAATTAAAGTAACTGTAATTAATCACAAGTAAATACATTAAGTTAGTCAGAACAGCTCAAGAGTTAGGTGAAATAAACATATTTTATTAGCAATTGCGTGGCGGCTTTAGCTCCATAGTATAGCTCGGCTTACTGTCCCCAAGGCCCCGGGTTCGATACCCGACGGTTTAATACACTTTTATTTTTAAGTTTATGTAGCTAAGCCAAATTTTTCCTCTGGCAGGAGACTCCTAGAGCCATGACAGGCTGACGATAAAAGAACCCTTCCCATCATGGTGAGGCGGGTACTTGAAGAAGGTCTTCAAGGACTGAATACCGACTCCCGGCAAAAAAGTTGGTGGGGAATCGGGGCGGAGCGATGCCTTCGAGGATTGAGAACCTACTCTGACCAAAAAAACTGCCGACTGCATGTTGATGACGCACGGTCAGTTCAACCGGAAGGCAAATGAAGTAGGTAGCGCTTTCTTGATTGAAACACTCGTCTGAAGTTGAGCTGAAAGGTTTGAACGCCGTCGCCTACAAACATACTTCGCTGCAATATCATGGAGATGTTCATAAAGGGTTTTGTAGCTCAAAATTTATGAGGAATGGTTAGTAAAAAGAACAAAACTGTAACATTAATGGGCTGCAAGAGTACCATCTGCCTATGAAATAGTTCGAATCCCACGTTAAACTGTAGGTCTGGTGTGACTGACATTACCCAAATGTCAATTGTGGCAAACAGAATCTCTCTAGTCTGTTTACTCGACTATAAGCCTCCCTACCCATACTTAATTGCACTAGCTTTTTAGTAATTGTCTAAAAAATACAGATACAACTTACTTTTAGTAATTGTCTAAAAAATACAGATACAACTTACTCCATCAGACATCATAAAATGTACACCCAGACTGTTGGTTTCATTTTTCACTCTTTCTGTAAAGTCTGTAAGGTTTCCAGGGTTACAAACATCTCCATCTCCTTCTATTCCATATAAAGATTGAAATAGAGCACTTGAGGCAATAGGGGATTCTGTAACTACGAACATTCATTTTAGTTTTATCATTTTAACTAAAGTCAACAGATTTTACTTTTAAAGTCGTGTTCATCCTTTAAAGTCAAACCGAAACCCTTATAAAGCCATTGTTTTCTCCATAATATATATTCTGTAAAACCCCCGGGACCTGCACAGACATCAGCGAAGTAGATAGGACCTGTCTGCCCAGCAAAATGTTCCTAAAAATGATAATGTGAAATAGAATAACTAGAGATCCTTAAGAATACTGTTTTTTTTTCTAATTTTATTAAGATGAATCATTTGTCCTCACATTTTCTTCCATTCTTGTAAACATAAAATCAGTTGCTGCATCAATATTGGCCATTTTTAGCGCAGCTCTGTTCATGAAAAACACACTGCGAATTGTCTCAAATGGGTTAGCTTTAGCTCTAGCTTGGCAGAGTTCCACCAAGTTCATTTCATCGAAAATATCCTAAAATTCAAAAATTTAAACTTATAGAATAAAAAATAACTTTATATAATAGGATACCTTTGCCTTAAATATGTTTTCTAAAACTTCCTTTTCGCAAAAACTCCAATTGCTTATCACATCATTATTTGGTGGCCCTTCTTTTATCCAGTGTTTGAAGTCACTTTTTACAAAAATATTACCAGTCTTGTTTGTTAGCCATTGAACTTTTTCTTCGATTATTATTTCTTCATGTGAAAAGTCCCACAGTTCATCAGATATATTTAAATTGTTTAATTTAAGCCCTAATCCTCTTTTGCCCAAGTTCGTATTGATTTTTATAGATTCTGTGATGCCTTGTTCATCTTTTCCTAATCCTGAACCAAATTTGTAGCCCATTTTTTCCTAAATTTTTGATTTTTATTTGAGCTAAATTATTAATAGGAAGGTTACAGTACTTACCATCATCCGTAGGGCTTTTTCATCCATCGATGAAACAGACCGATCCAGAGGCGCATTTGGTAAAATTGGAGAGAAGAGGGTGTGTCTCGATACATCTCCATGATAAAATTTGTTACTAAAAGCTTTAAGGGAGAAAAGGATATATGATTTAAAAATAGCGGAATATATTAATCTATTAAAACGTTCACTAGTAAATTAAAGAGATGTTACCTTGTTGAATATCGTCATTATTCGGCATGTTATGGTAAAAATTAGTAAAAATAAAGTGTAAAGGAAGTGTATTTTATCGGTCTAGCATTCCTGATCTTTAATATTTTGATTTCAAAACACTTAAAATGTATAAATTTAAAAAAATACGCCTCTTAATTCTCGTTCATATTTTATAGGTTAGTCATCCTTGAGATAGATAACGACACTAAAGATCTGGACATTTTTATTTTTCTCGAAAGACCACCAAATATACAGATTATGGTATATTTGGCTGCATAATAAAGAAGAGATGTAACCTTTCCAAAACTACAAAATTTAATCCTTGAAAGTGATCTTCACATATAGGCAGGTTAACTTCGTTAATAATTAAGGTGGCTCAACATTTTCAGCACTGTAAAGAAAATTTTGGTTGTTACGAACATTTTCTCTGCTCTCTTTTGTTTACATTGTTGTAAAATGTTGTCTTCCTTAATTCCCAACGTCCATATGTGACTATATTCGATTACCAATATGTCGACTTCTTTTCTGACCTTATTCTTCGAGAAAGTTTTCGTGTCCATTGCATGGAGATATTAGAGTAGAGGAGAAAAAGTATAGAGCCTGGCTATAAGCGAAAGCATGGCGTCGTTAAAAAGAGAAAAAAAAATATTTCATTATTCTGTCTCTCATACTCGGCTCACGCCCACAACACTAAGAGTACGTACCCTTGCGAGAACGTTATTCGTATTGTACTCAGAGCGAGTGAAGAACAAAGGATTTTCTTTTTTCTTTTCTTCGTTGGCTCCAGCTATTGTGGCCGTGCGCCGAGTAAGAGAGACAGAATGACGCAAATTATTTCTTTCTCTTTCTGTGAGTGCCACGCTTCTCGCAAGAACTTACCTCCTCTATTCTAATATCTCTATGGTCAGTTACCTTATATCTTTTAACTATTAGATACCTATACAGATTAATAGTCTGGTAGTATACCTATATATTAAAGACGGTAACCCGTCGATAAACTAGTTAACAATGGGTCCTGTATCAAAAAGAACAGCCAAGTGCAAATTGGACTTGCGCAATTAATGTTTCGTACCGTGACTGCTGAAGTAATTTTATGAAACTGAGTTATACATTCATCTTCAATATAAGAATTACCCAGAATATCTAAAAAGCGGGACATCTTTGTAGCAAAAGTTTAAAATAAACATTTACTACCTAAATATTTGTTTAATTATAAGTAAATAAAATAAAACTATTTTGTCTCGGTGCTAATCCGTTGGTCACAGTCATCATGGAAATTTATCTGTGATTGGCCAAATGCTCAAGGGAGTAATGTACTGAAAATTATACGAAAATATTGCTGATTGTACCGAATACGTATTGATATTTCGTAGCTCTTAGTCCTGTCTAAATTCACAAGTTTCCACGAAAAAGATCTCCACCATATTATCAAATACTTTTTTTTTTATATCAGATAAATTATCAAACATAATGGACTTGTGATAATTTTCGTTCAATCTATAATTTATGGAGAATATTCCAGAATTTTTTCGAAATTTTCTCTTGGTACTCTTACAGCTTAATTTATGGCCATTTTTTAAAAATAATATACAGAAGTTTGCGCGAGTATTACATCATATATTTTTTTGAACTCGTGTTTTCACAAGCTTTTATTTGACATAGACGAGAAATTCGTGTCCATTGCATAGAGATATTAGAGTAAAGGAGATAAAGTATAAAACCTGCTGTAAGCGAAACCGTGGCGTCATTAAAAAGAGAAAAAAATAATATTTTATTATTCTGTCTCTCTTACTAGGCGCACGCCCACAACACTAAGTTAGAGTGCGTACCCATGCGAGAATGTTATTCGTATGACACTCGGAGTGAGCGAAGAACAAAGGATTTTCTTTTTTCTTCATTGGCTCCAGCTGTTGTGAGCGTGTGTAGAGTAAGAGAGATAGAATGACGCAAATTATTTCTTTCTCTTTCTGTGAGTGCCACGCTTCTCGCAAGAACTTACCTCCTCTATCCTAATATCTCTATGGTCAGCTACCTTATATCTTTTAACTATTAGATACCTATACAGATTAATAGTCTGGTTGTATACGTATATATTAAAGACGGTAAACCCGTCGATAAACTAGTTAACAATGGGTCTCTGTATCAAAAAGAACAGCCAAGTGCAAAATGGACTTGCGCAATTAATGTTTCGTACCGTGACTGCTGAAGTAATTTTATGAAACTGAGTTATACATTCATGTTCAATATAAGAATTATCCAGAATTTCTAAAAAGCGAGACATCTTTGTAGTAAAAGTTTAAAATAAACATTTACTACCTAAATATTTGTTTAATTATAAGTAAATAAAATAAAACTATTTTGTCTCGGTACTTATCCGTTGGTCACAGTCATCATGGAAATTTATCTGTGATTGGCCAAATGCTCAAGGGAGTAATGTACTGAAAATTATACGAAAATATTGCTGATTGTACCGAATACGTATTGATATTTCGTAGCTCTTAGTCCTGTCTAAATTCACAAGTTTCCACGAAAAAAATCTCCACCATATTATCAAATACTTTTTTTTTTTATATCAGATAAATTATCAAACGTAATGAACTTGTGATAATTTTCGCTCAATCTATAATTTATGGAGAATATTCCAGAATTTTTTCGAAATTTTCTCTTGGTACTATTAGAGCTCAATTTTTGGCCATTTTTTAAAAATAATATACAGAAAAGTTTGCGCGAGTGTTACATCATATATTTTTTTGAACTCGTGTTTTCACAAGCTTTCATTTGACACCCCACTCGATGACATTGTAAAAAGAATTTTTTTTCACTTCCCATTTCACCCCCCAAAACTAACCCGTTAGTCAAAATTTAGCTTTCAAAACTACGTGGCTATGATTGTGACATTAATTCCTATATTTATGCCAAATAGTTTCGGAGAAAATTAGGTGTGACAGACCCTGAAGTGATTTTGAGTGTTCCGTGCAGAAGGGACAGTAATCTGTTTAAACACTAGCGGATAATGGATCTATGACACAAAAATTAAGGATGGAAACCCGACAAAAAATTAGTTGACAATATGTTTTTTGATCATAACGACGGTTGAAAAATTAATCAACATTGTCTCTCAGCGCTGTAAATTAAGGACGGTAGCTCGTACCAAAAATTAGTGATAAAGATTCTAAATGACAGTTTAAAGGAAAATTAGTCAACAAGCGGGTTCTGTAACCAAATTAGAGACCGTTACTTAATGAGAAATGAAGTTAGAAGTCGATTGAGTTCCCTGTGGGAAACACGCTTTTTAACAAACAAAATACACTCTAGTACTGGTTTTGTTTAGTTTATAAATTATTATGGACTGATGGGAAAGGTCATCGCTCATCTTTGAAGGTAAGCATATGTAGAACAAATAAAACAATATTTTTATGAAAAACCAATAAAAAAAATAGGTTATTTTATCTCTTTCGAAATGTTACAAATACCCATAACATATAAAGTCAGTCAATAAGTTTTGAATGCAGAAATGAAACAAGATGAATTAATGAGTCGAAATAAATTTATTTTTCAGTATAATCTCCCTTAAGCTGAATACATTTTTCCCAGCGATTTTTCAATTTATTTACCCCATCTTGAAGTGGTTTTCCGGAAGACCTTCAAAATACCCATCTACGAATGCTATCACCTCATCATTGGTTGAAAAATGCTTCTCACGTGGAAATATTTTGAAGTTGGGAATTGATAGAAGTCAGATGGAGCCAGATTTGGCGAATAGTATGGATATTCCAACAATTCGTAATCTGATCATATTGCCGTTGCCAAAGCATCTCTGTGAGCAGGTGTATTATCATGAAAAGATGATTTTCTTCTAACCTGAATGTGGATCATCATTGACGCTTATACGACCACGTTTAAACTCTAGAGTCCATCTGTGAACAGTTGGAAATGAAGGAGCACACTCCTTTAACTAACTTTACTAACTCTGCATGGATTTCTGTTGCCGATAAACCTTCCAAACCAAAGAATTTTATCACTGCACGAGATTCGATTTTTTCACGTTCAAAAAATACTCAAACACGTCTGCTTTAACTAGCTGATAAACAATGAATGACTTGACAGATCGACTTGAAATTTAGGGTGTGTTCATATGACAGATGAAGTTTCAAAATGGTGTTCAATATTTAGTTCAAGTGATGCTCAATAGATGTCGCTTTCAAAACTTATTGACTGCAAGCTTCTCTAGAAGGATAACATAGTTGCTTTCAGTGGTTACAGAGTATTAAAAAACTATAATAAATTAAAATCAACAATTTATTTCTATCACAATGTTATACCATAAAGTAAATAAAATAGTTCTAACTTATACCTACTTAAACAATAAAATAACTTTACCCTGATAGTTAACATATGGTTACCACCATTTCTCACTCTCAAGAGTTGTTTTCAGCCATATTAATATGTGCTACAGCTATTAGTGTACAATTTTTTAACAAAACTTAGGTTTTTTGTTTTAACGTGTATTCGAACCCTATTCATGGGCGAATTTATAAAAACCAGTACTATTAGTTTCTTCTTAACATTAATTATATCACATTAACTTATCTACGCATTCTAATAAAGCTAGATCTGTAGTTGTTACTTGTGAAGTGTCCATATCGTCAACGTCCGAAGCTATCGTAAAACTTTTGTGGTATGATTTAATTTCTATTTTGTCTACTTTATCTTTGCAATTCTGCAGTAATGCAATTCGATCCTGGAAATATATTTAAAAAAAAACATTTTACAATGGGCGTTTGTAAATAAGGAATAACGTCATTTTCCAACACTGTAAACAAAAGAGTGCGGGAAAGATATTTATAGCAACAAGAATTTGGCAGGATTAACAATACCAATCAAAACAGGCAATTCTATTTATTTATCTTCCAGTTTGGTCACATCGCCAGAAGGAGAGACACCATGGAGAAACTGGTAGTCGAAGGAAAAGTCAGCGACAGAAGATCAAGAGGCAGATCTCCCACAAGATGGATATACCAACTGCAGCTCCTTGTTGGAAAAACTCTACACGAGGCAGGTCAAAAGGCCTTAGATCGAGAGATCTAAAAGATCAAGTGCGAAGAACCACCCCATGAGCAGTCACCACGCCCTGCCAAGGGCAATAGGACAGAGGAGGAGGATCTTCCGGCTCATAACGTTCTGCGCATTCCGGTTCCCGTTAGGTTGACTTATTCAATTGTCAATGGGTAACGGGCAAATATTTCTGTTAGATCCCAGTGGAGAATAGAGTGCCTTAGATATACGACTCTGCCCACGTGAGCCGTGGTTATCCCTTACTATCTTATATCAGAGAGTCACGTTCTAGCCCTGATCCGACCGACAAAACCATATATATACCTTTCCCTTCCTACCCAACACGCAGTAATGAGCGTGCTGCTCCAATGTTAAACAGACCAATAGTGGATGGAGGAGATGCCATGAAAGAGGAAGAGTCTTGAAAAGAGATGTCCAATCTCTTAAGTCTAGAAAAATAATCCGTATATAGGAAGAAAACCCAGAGAAAAAATAACCGGGCCCTCGAGGTTGAAGACAATTAATCCCGCGAAACTCAATTGCCTGTTTTGATTGGTATTGTTATTCCCGCCAAATTCTCGTTGCTATAAACATCTTTCCAGAGTTCTTTTGGTTATAGTGTTGTAAAATGCCGTTTTTTCTTAATTACGCCCACAAAGTTCCAAATTTGGGGAGCTCTATGCTCTGATTTTAGAACACTAAACATTCAGTCTTTACTATCGTTACGTAAAGAACCCACGATCAATAAGATTTAACGTCAAAGATGATTTATCATATGATTAAAGCCATGGAAGCTCTCCTTTCATCTTACCATATCTTTTATTTCCTTTTCTAAATTTTCCGCTGCTTCCTGTAGGTGCTTATACTGTGAATATCTTGAAAACACTACAAAATGATCAGCTACAGCAAAGGAATGTCCTTCAGAGAAATGTTTAAAAACTAAATTACAAACTGTGACAATTTGTCCCTCGTTCACTGTATCCAGCACAAGAATGTTTTTTGGAGAGTCATATATTTTAATTACCAATAAACTAAAAAGGTAAGAGCCTAAGAAAATATAAATATTGCACAAGGGTTGAATAGTTATTAACTTTCAGTAAAGTAAACTTATACTTAGTGAGTTTCAAAAATTCCCGGACTAATGCTATAAAATCCGAAGTAGTTACTTTTAGGGCTTGTGACTCCCGTCACCTTCAAAATAGCCCCTCTCTACCTGAATGTACTGGTCCTACCGTAGTTTGTTCTATTGGAACACTTTTTAATGCTACAATGCCTTCGCTGCCGCCTTTGATTCGCGTTTTATCTCCTCTACTATCTCAGAGCGGAAACCCTCTAACTTTATCTTCATATAAAGGGACAATCTGAAGTCACAGGGTGCTAAATCAGGCCAATAAGGGAGGTGGAGGATGACAGTCACGGAAATTTTCGACAGAACAGAACGTACTGTGGGCCAGTGAATTGACGATATGCAGGAGGAAACTCTTCTCGCTTCCAAGCGTTGGCCGTTTTCTACCCAATAGAAAGTTCGCAAGAGATGCTCAGAATTGTCCGACGACGGTCTTCACGAATGATTTCTTGAACGATGATTTCAGGCGTGGTTGTAGTCGGTAGTTTTTTTGCGAAATGGTCGCCGTCTTCCATCCAACTTTGACCGTCCTTAAACCGCGAATACTGCTTGAAAATTTGCGTGCAGTTCAGAGCTTCATCTCAAATGTTTTCCGATTCTTTTTATACGTTTCAGTAGCACGTTTCCAGAGTTTAAAATAAAATTTCACATGCACGCGCTGCTCTGTTTGCGCAAACGTGCGCACAGAAAAAAAAGGCATTGTTTTGGATGTATCTACCAGCACCTATCGGAGCGAGTCGATATTATTTCTCGTTCTTGTTATAGCGTTAGTCGGGGAACTCTCGGATTGCACCACGTATTTCTTACTTTTCGTTACTATCGGTTAACCAGACTTGTTGATGGTCACTTATAATCTTTTTTAACTACGATTCCTACAGTATCGAATTCATTTAAAATGTGTTTCTCTTGGAAAAAGATTGTAATTCTTCAATTACAGTTACTTTTCTTCTAAATTTCTGAAATCTTTCACCTTTTGGTTTTGGTTCTCTTTTGAATTGTGTTGCCCTGTTGGAATTTAGGCCCCATTTTGAACTAAAAAAAATACTAACAAATTAATGGACTGTCTTTAAATTTGATGTCATTAATATGGATAAAGTTAAAAGTTCCATATTTAAAGACAAAGAATTGTTGAACACATAAATCAGACTATAAATGAGTCATTTGGAGAGGTGAGATAACCGTTCCAGAACGCTGTTGCTGTTGCGAAACCAATCAATACGTGGTTTTCATTGCCATTGAAAAAATTAAGCTTATTATATGGAATCTAAACCCCATTTTGAACTAAAAACAGGAAACTTATCCATAGAAAATTGGCCAGGAGAAATTTTAACTCAATAAGCAAACCGCAAAATTTACACCCGAAGGCCCAATCGTGTGTTTTTAAAATTATTGTAAAAAAATCCTACAGGGGACTGCTTTTTCTTTCAAATTTTTACGCAGTGGTGCGTTATACATCGTCGAATTCGTATATCCCTATCTGATGACTTGATTATTTATTTATAAATAAAATAATAAAAATACTTGAAATGATTTCTTTATATCATAAAACCTCAAATAAAGTTCTTTGATATATCGGAGAAAATGGTGGGTACATAGAAAACGACAAGTCCAGTGATCTCGCCAGAAATTGAACGCTTCTATCGAAGCGAAGCAATTTTAAACACACCAGTATATAACATTATTGGACCTGTGCACACCCAAGTCCATAGCAAGGAACTGGGGCTTGACACAAAAAGTTAGGTTATTATCATTATCATCATCACTAGCTTATTCCATCGATAGTCGGATATACGCCTCCCCAAGTTGCCTTCCCTGAGCTCTATTGTTTGCTCTTTGCATCCAATCATATCCCGCTAATCTTTTTATGTTCTCTAGGCCTCCATTCAACTATACGGCGTGTCCATCGGTTATCATTCATTCTTGCGATATGCCCCGCTCAATTGCACCTTAATATACACATTTGTTGTATTACATCTGTCACTTTTGATCTTCTTTATATCTCGATATTAGGAATACGATCTCGGAGTCTAATATTTAGCATTCTTCTCTCCATGGAGTTGCCTGAGAGATTATATGTTATACTTTTATTTAAAGCCCACGTTTCAGCACCATATGTTAATACCGGAAGTACATATTGATCGAATATTCTGGCCTTTATTGTATTTAGGATGTCCAATTTAAATATGGATTGTAACCTTCCGAACGCAGACTAAGCTGAGACTCTTCTACCCAAGTCAGAAGTAGGTTATTATGCTCACCAAAAAAAAGTAATAATTTATCATGTGAACAGACCCCCTGAGGGTAAAATTAAAATAATGATTCTTACTTACCTACAAGCTGCATTAAAAATCGTTACCACCTCTCCCTCCCTTAATTCTTGCATATGGCTCTCTTGTGGATGCCACACATCAAAAACGTGTATTTCATCGGAGTCCCTGTAGGCGTCTATTATTTTTATTTTTTAAAAGCGACGATACTGATCTCTTCTGAACCATCCTGCTCTTTTCATTAAGGTTACTAATTAAATTTTGATTGATTCTGAGCTGATTTGTACATTGAGTAGTCATAAAGCAATGTTTTTTGAGATGATGAGAGGCTATCCTGATAAAATCAAAAGTTAATTATTCCAGCTAGCAACAAATTCAGGAGAGCACTGATTATATGCAATGAACTTTTTCTTCAACAAAAAGGACTAATAAAAATGACTAAGTCCAAATGCCAGTATGAAAAATGAAATACACTATTTTCTCTCTAGTAGCAAATGAATCGTGACAGACGTTGTCGCACTGAACTGAACGCAATTAGTGTTCCGTAAGTGGATTGCTTTTAAAATAAAAAATTTTATTACGGAGGTATAAAATGATCAATGACTTTACAAAACAGACCCCAAATGATAGCCTCGAAATTTTTTTATATACCAAATAGATTATTAAAGGTAATGCACTCGTGATAATTTTCGTTCAATCTACACCCTGTGGAGAATATCCCAGAATTTTTTCAAAATTCTTTGATCAGTACTTTTCGAGACAAGGGGGGACAGCAGTTTTTTACGATTTTTTTAAAAATTAAACCAAGAAAAGTGTGCGCAAGTATTACATTATATATATTTTTGAACCCCACTCGATGACCTGGTAAATTTTTTTTTCACTTTCGATTTCATCCCCCAAAACTAACCCTTTAAGTCAAAATTTAATTTTCAAAACTACACGGCTCTGATGAGGCTGATGAGGATGATTCCTATATTAGTAACAAATTTCAACTTTCTATGTCACATACTTTCGGAGGAAAATCAAGTGCGACAAGCAGACAGACGGGCAGACACTGAAGTTCCATACGGAATCCTAAAAAGCCGACTTTAGAAAACAGTTCTCCTGATAAAAAAAAGTTCGTCCCGGTTTTTTATATTTCTTTTCCTAATCTGTTTATCCAGATAGTGTCAAAGATTCTCTATCGGGTTCAAATCAGGTGATTGTGAAGGCCAGCACATCACCCGAATCTTTTGTTCAGAAAACCAATTCTTGGCCAAGCGACGTGTGTTTTGGGTCATTGTCAGTGGCAAATCTGCTTCATAAGGAATCAAATTATTTTCCAATATCTCAAGATACATTTGAGCATCCATTCTGCCATTTATCTTTGCCCCGTACCAGACCGTCGAAAACAACCCCATACCATGATATTTCAACCGCCATGTTTGACAGTAGGTACAAGGTACTTTGGATCATATCTTAGACCAACTGGGCTTCTTACATAACCAGTAGAATCACTTTAAAAGAGATTGAACCTACTTTCGTCACTAAAGATTACTAGAGACCACAGATTTTGAGTCCAGACTTTATGCTCCTTAACAAATTTCAATCTCTCTTTTCTGTGACGCTTTGTAAGGAGTGGCTTTTTAACAACACATCTACGATGAAGATTTTCAGATCACAGACGACGCCTTATAGTCATGTCTGACACCAATACACCCCGATATTCCTGCTTTAGTTCTTTATTAATATCAACAGCAGTTTTCTTGGGATCATTTTTCGCTTTTCAAATTATGCTTTTGTCTACTCTCCTGTTTTTCGAGGTCTACCACTTTTAAATGCCGGATCAACAGTACCCCTTGAGAACTTCTTAACAATTTTGCTGACAGTACCTCTATGCATGTTTAAAGATTTTGCTATTTCAATTTGCTTCTTTCCACTTTGATACAGAGAAAAATTTTTATGTTTCAGATCTGAACTGTAATATTTGCACTTTGGCATTTTGGCAAAAACCCCACTCTTAAATAATGCTACTAAATTACTTCGTATCAACAATAACGTACTCTTAAAGCTTAATGATAAAATTATTTCAATGCTTTCGATAAGGACAAAACGCGTTTCTTAAAAACCTTATCTACCAGAAAAGGTAAACAAAGTTTTTATAGTCAATAATAAAATTCTATAAAGAAATTGTCAACAAAACAAGACTAGTTTTTTTATTCTTAAAGGATAGAATTTTATATTTTTGATTAAGAAAATGTTTCCATACTTTTGTTCGCCAGTGTATATCATTGGAAAAAGAAAACCAAACACAAAAGATAATTAGAAAAAAATATATATAATCATGATGACAATGACAAATAAAAATATTCCAATGTCGTCTATTTAATCACTGTAATACTCCTTGTAATGACGGACGACCATAACGAAAAAATCGATGGGAATGCTAAGAGTAAAACAAAGAGCTATGAAGAAACAGATGCTCGGAGTATTTCCAAGATGAGAAATAGAAATGAACCAATAAGGGGTATAACAAAGAAAAAGAACGTTGGAGAAGCTACTGCCGAACCAAAATGGGGATTCGCTGGATACGTTGCAAGATGAGAGATGGAACGAGAACATACAGCAGTGGAGATTATATCTGGGAGGGAGATCCAGAGAGCGACTATCAATGCGCTGAAAGGACGATATTAAACGCACAGCGGAATTATTCTGTCAGAGGCACAAAAGCCATACAACTGGAGACAAAGGCAGAAATTCAATGCTCGGAAATTGACCAATACGAGCTGATGATGATAAACACATGGAAGTCATTCACAAGGAATTTTTTATTATTTAATAGTTATAAATTTGGTCGTTAAAAAAAAATAACTTGAGGGGCTGTACCAGTGTAACTACACCCCTGGACAAAATTAACGCAACAATATATTAAATCATACAAATCTCTATAATGAATTAATTTTTTATGAACATTGGTTACACTAAAAGTTAGAAAAAACTTATTCGGATACTTTAAAAGTGAATTAGCTACCAAATTTCTCTATAAGATTCGAATTAAAATTATTCTCCAGACCTAATAACGAAATCGTTGAAATTATGTAATAATGAAAAAAAAACTGGGACACTACTAGCAAAATTAATGGTGTAACTGGGATACTAGTAGCGTGTGTTGCCTCCTCTACTTCGGATGACGCGCCTAGGCCTGCTTCTAATTAAATTTTCGATAAAATCTTGAGAATTTGCTCCCATTCTGTGATAACTGCATTTTCAAGTTCCCTCAGGTTTCTAGGTGCAGGTATATGACGTTTCACATTTTTCTTAAGGTGATCCCATACATGTTCTATCGGATTCAGATCCGGGCTTTTTGGTGGCCATTGCATAATCGGTATATCAACTTGATTAAGATAATCGAGTACCTCCCTAGCCACGTTAGGTCGAGCGTTGTCTTGCATAAACAGGAAATTGGGCCCCACAAAATGACCGAAAGGCATCGCATGTTCTATTAGAAGATAGTAGTCAGCATTCATGGATCTCGTACGGACAGGACTCTGTGCGAGCATCAAAGCAGATGCCACCCCAGAACATAACAGAGCCACCGCCGAATGGAATCCTCGCAGATATATTTCAAGGAGCAAACCTCTCTTCTGGTCTTCGTCATAATCGCTCACGACCATCTGGATGTTTTAGACTAACCCTAGTTTCATCTGTGAAGAAAACTTGTTTCCAATCATACACAGACCAGTTTTGCGTGATTTCGAGCAAAACGTAACCGGGCAACTCTGTTCTCTCTAGTAAGCAAGGGCGCAGTGGCTGGTCTCCTACTGTTTAATTCAGCTTCATTTAACAGTCTTCTAACTGTTTTAGAAGAAATTGTGACATTGCGAACAGCTTCGAGTTCGTTTCTTATTATAGAAACTAGTGACAGTCCTGTTTCTTAAAGCATATTGTCTTATAAAACGTTCATCTAGGTCGCTAGTGCATTGTTTTCGCCCTTACTCTAGCCTTCTAGAATAAGTTCCTACTTCATTCAAGCGTCTTATCTTACGACTTATTGTGGAACGATGTTTGCCTAACAAATTGGCAACATAACTCTGACAGTATCCCTCGTCCAATAAAACTGTGGCTCGCACTACCTCGTGTTCAGTTAAATTCCGTGTTCAATTCATTTTTCTAATTCTTTGGGGTCAAAAATAAAACAGTCTACCACAAAAAACGCATTACTTTGAAAAAGGGAACAATTTATAAGCTTACTTTTAAAGAAAATCTATCGCATTATTACAGAAAATTGTTTATCTTCTAAAAAATTCTTTAAAACTGTAAATCTAAACGAATTGTTTTGATTTCTGTCATGAACAACGAAACAAAATATGGATAGCCTACTGTTCAAATACTCGATAAACTTTAAAACTGAGATAAGAAAAAGATAAATTAATTTTCAGATTGTTGCGTTAATTTTGTCCAGGAGTTTACTTAAAAATAAGGATATTTTTCTAGAATTTTTTTAAAGAAAACTAGTGCATCAAATGTTTTAAAATGTTGGGCACCTATTTATTATTTGTTTACAAATATACACAAATTTTTTCCAACCAAAATATGCAAATTTACGGGACTTATGCCCCAGTAGCGGGACAAGTGAAAAAAAAGTATTGCTTGGAATAAAAAAAAAATAAAATGATTTATCATTAAAACAGATATAATTTTCCGTACCATCAACCATGGGTTTTAAAAAATCCTGAAAATTATAAGAATGACGGCAATTAGAAAGAAAATATAAAATTTTTGCCAAAAAAGTGTACGTTTCTTGCATGCCAAATTGATATTTTTGGTCCAATCAAAAGATCAATTACGTTCATGGTACGATAAAACATGTCCTTAACACGAAAAAAAAAAAATTGGAGTCGATACAATAAATTGTTTCCAAGTTACAGCGACAGCAAATTTAAAAAATGCAGTTTTGAGAAAAACGCGTTTAAAGAATGACTAACGTGTAACACATAAATAATGATCTCTTGCCACGTACCTATCTTTGTAACTATTTTAAGTTCACTGAAGTATTAGATGTTTAACTTCCACCTACGTGATGACGTCACGGCATTGGAATTTTAATACCTGCTCCGGTTCGCGTTACACTTCCAAAAACGAGTTTATGCCCCCCGAGCAGTTGTGCCTGGCGACAGACATATTTGCAAAAATAAACATAGGCCGACTTTGATACTTCGACCTCTTATTCTGTTCACATAGAAGCATTGAAATATGTCAAAAAAACAAATCGATTTTTTGAAATTATCACACCGGTATAGCCCCTTAACCTACAAACCCGCAAAATTAAAAAAAATACCTGTAGACCTTCTGGATCATTACTCTGCTGTAACATACCATAGAGAGCCTCAGGATCATTAACATTTTTAAGAGATTTTAATAAATTTCTGTTATCCTTGGGAATCTTATTAGGTCTATCGATCCTAATGGTATTATTCGATTTTTCTAGCGTCTTTATGTTTTCATTATAAAATTCTTGTTGCCTTCTTTCTTCAGCTTTTTTATTTCTCCACACTAAGCATAGTCGAGAATCAAAAAGAAAAATGAAAAAATTATATATTTTAACCCTGAAAGGGATATGTCAACTAGTCAGTCACCAACCAATTCAATTTAAATTTGAAAATGACTGCAATTATTAAAAATATATACTTTTACCGTTTTTTTCGCCACATTTCTCCATGTATTTAACCGGATACATCCTCACAATAAAACATCTCAGGCACCCAACTTTACCACCATCCATATTAATACTGGACAATGGTATTAAAAATGGCCCGGAATATTTTTGACATCCCAATTTGGTCCACCAAGCAGCTCTTCTGGTAGAATTATAATTTATTTTAAGATATATTAGATCTGTAGCTTCCAAAGGGTAACAACCTTCACAATTCATAAGTTCTGCGCCATAGGTTATCAGTTTGACACCTAATTTTATTTTTCCTCTTGCTATCTGATCGCACAAGGGTGGATCTATGACAGTCTTGATAGCGTACCAACCATCTGTTAATTCTAGCTCATATGTATTATTGACCTGTTGCAAAATAAAAATTATATATGTTAGGTGTATGTACAAATACAAGACACTGGTGTATGCAACAATATGGCAGTCCAAGTTATATCCCTCAACTATGGTTATCAGTACTTATAGTGGGTCAAGTGTGTCCCCTATAACTCGGTAAAAAAATGCTTTTTTTAAGGTTACTGTTAGCATAACTGCAAACAATGCCTTGCGGAAAGAGATTTATTTGTAACCTTATTTATGGCTAAATATGTGGTGTCACGCGTCTGGGCAGAAAAAACATAAATCGAGACTGGAGCAATGTAATTTTTTCCGATTAAGCTTCATTTTGGGGTTATATTATCACCGCACGAGCCTGGTCAATTACCATGAACCGATTAGTTTCGTGCACCGTGAAACACCCTGGGAAGAGCCATGTGTGAGGATGGCTTTCGGAAGAAGGTTTTGGGAGATTTTTCATCTTTACCTGCAATTTAAATGCTCCAGATTTAAAAAAAGGCATTAGTACCGACTTGCTAGATATACTGTATCAATATGTGCGATGTACCTTGAGACTGCGATAATGCTGTGGTCCTGCTCTTCAAAAAATGAGACAATTCTAAATTAACCAACTCTAGACCAATCAGCCTACTGTCCGTAATGTACAAGTTATTGATGAAAATAATAATTTAGAAAAGGCTTTAGTACACTAGCCCACCTTCAAGAACCATAATAGAAAAGTCAATCGAGAGTAATTTTAAGATTTAGGTGGTCTTTGTGCTCTTTTGTTTATAAACAATTTAGTTGGTCTTTGTGGATTACGAAAAAGCGTTCGACTCCCTTGAAATCTGGCAGCATTAAATAGTATAAGTCAGGGGTTCTCTAACTGTGCGTCGCGGGGCTATCCTAGGGGAGTCGCGAGACGATAGGCACGATGAGCGGCGCGGCGAACGTCTCATCAGCAACTCAGTAAGCCCATAGAGATATTAGAATAGAGGAGAGAAAGTATATAGCCTGCTGTAAGCGAAAGCGTATAGTTTTAAAAAGAAAAGGAAATAATATGAGACAATTCTGTCTCTCTTACTCTGCGCTTGAGCTTGAGACAGAATGACTTATATTATTTATCTCTCTTTCTATGAGCAAGGGCAAAGTTGGTCTTTGTGGATTACGAAAAAGCGTTCGACTCCCTTGAAATCTGGGCAGCATTAAATAGTATAAGTCAGGGGTTCTCTAACTGTGCGTCGCGGGGCTATCCTAGGGGAGTCGCGAGACGATAGGCACGATGAGCGGCGCGGCGAACGTCTCATCAGCAACTCAGTAAGCCCATAGAGATATTAGAATAGAGGAGAGAAAGTATATAGCCTGCTGTAAGCGAAAGCGTATAGTTTTAAAAAAGAAAAGGAAATAATATGAGACAATTCTGTCTCTCTTACTCTGCGCTTGAGCTTGAGACAGAATGACTCTCTCTCTTTCTATGAGCAAGATTTTCTGATAATGATGGACCCATAGGTAATAGGCTCTGGAACGGGAAATGAAGTAGAAAACGCCCGCAAACCCGATGGTCTGACGACATCAAAAGACTAGTGGGATACAACTGGATAAACAAAGCCCAAAACCGAAGAAGATGAACGTACTTGGGGGAGGCTTATGTCCGACGATGGACTGCACAGTTGATGACGATGATGATGATGATTAATAGCGACTGTCAAAGATGTTATGTCGATAAAGAGAAGAAGTGGATTCTTCAAGAGGATAACGGCCCCAAACATCGGATTAAACCGCGTGGAAAGGGGAATCCGGTATCGTCACACTAGATTGACCATCCCAGTCGCCCGATGGAAATCCAATCGAGAACGTGTGCTTATACATCAAGCTGGAGCTTCGTAGTAAAAAAATGTTGCCACGGCAAATTCGGGCAATTTGAAAATCTTTGCTCCAAGAATACGCAAAAAATCTCGTCGAAAGTATGCTCCGAAGATGCCAAGCGATCATCGACGCAATTGGCGACTAAACGAGCTACTAAATCATTAGTATTTTAACGGCAATCCTTTACTGTCGAACGATGTAAGAAATACATTTTTAAGGAACAATGCGCGACATGTTCTTACTTGACCTGTATATAAAAAAATTTTTGTTGGCTTGGTAATCTAGTACTATAAAATACTGGTAGCCGTTTTTTTTAAGTACCAAAATGTCTAAATTACCTTTATAATTTGAGAAACACACAAAACTAATCTTCTTTGGGAACAGTCGTCTTTTTCAAAAATTTTATGTAAAGCTGATCTTTTTACTTGATCTATTTCCAAATCATACCTGAAACAATAATAAACTAACCTGGAAAAAATGTTGAATTTTTTAGATTTGTGTCACTTGGATGAATGATTCCTTTTTCTATTTTATGGTATACTCAAGACACTAAAAAGAAACGAGAGGATTTCATGTGTAATAATCTAAAAAAATTGCCCAAGTACTTTGTCCAGTACTTCCTTTGCAATACGTAGTTCTAACATAAATACTGAATTTGACTTTATTACGTTATAAAATAACTTAATTCAAATATTACCAAGCGATATTTCAATTAAGGTAGAAAGAGGAAAAAAAATAAAAGGAAAAAATAAAAAAAAGATATTGGACAAATATAGTGCAGTAAAAAAAGCATTTGAAATTGCTCAGTCTAGATATAGCAATATTATGATTTTATCCTCGCTGGGGTATCACCAGGAGTATTGTCCTGAGTTTTGGACATCGAAAAACTTGTGCTCTTGTGTTTATAAACAATTTAGTTTTCAAAACGCGTTTTTTGAGCTTAAATATGAATAACTCCGGTAATGTAAGACGGATCGAGACAAAGAAAACCAAACTCTTGGTAATGAAATTTCCAATAAATCCTCGTTGGTTTTAAGTGACTCAAGTGCGTATATAACCAACAGAATTGAAAAAAACAGACCAAAAACTGTTTTTTTTTTCATTTTCTTATACAGGTCGACTAAGTGAACCGATCGGCTTGAAACTTTCAGAAAATATGCTTCTTGTTATAGCAAAAATATCCTGAAATTTTGGTACAGAAATATTGAACTCAGTGTTCACAATTGAATTTGTTATTAAAAATTTTGAATTGCCCGTCATTTTATGCCATTTGGTCCAAAATGTATATTTTTTTTCAAAATTTAGGTCTCGACGCCAGCTTTTCGATTCCATTAAAAAAAATTTTTTTCGGTGTCATTTTGACCATTTTTTTACATTTGTTCATTAATCAAATAACAACAAATGCATTTTTTTTGCTCATTTTGGTAAAAAATTTGAACAATTTTTATCATATCTGGTAGAGAATCGCGAGTCCTTTATTAAAAAAATCATTTTCGTTAACAATTTTTTTTTTCAAAATAACCGACGAAGAGTTTGTTTTTTTGTCTCGATCCGACTTATATAACCGGAGTTATTTACATTTTAAGCTAAAAAACGCATTTTGAAAACTTAAATGTTTATAAACAAATCTCAGAACAATATTCCTGGTGGTACGCCAGAGAGGATAAAATCATAATATTGCTGTATCTAAACTATGTTATCATTATGTTTATTTTTTTTACTGCAGTAAAAGAGATATTTTAATAAAGGAAAGAAGAGGAAAAAAACTAATAAAAGAAAATTAAAAAAATAATGAAAAAGAAACAATCTCCGCCTGCAGTGTTGATGGATGGATTGAGTAGTTCATCAACACCGTTGCCGGTCCCAAGCCCGGATAAAGGAGGAGGGTTGTGGCGTTAGGAGTTAGCACCCTAACACACGTAAAACCTAAACTGGGAAATGCTAGTTATTTTTGAAAAGTAGGATGAAAAATTACAGGATAAGCAAAAATCCCCGGGTGGCAATCCACACCTTCGAAGAAGGGAGCCCCATCGGATACGGGGGGGGGGCAATTCTACTTCAAAGCGAATAGTTAACCCAAGCTTAAAACTCAGCCAAACAAAGAAATCCCGAAACAGAATAGCTGCTCTCGGCACCTGGAATATACAGGGATGGAGGACAAAGAACATCGAAGTCATACAAGAGTTTAAGAAGATGAACATAGACATTTTAGTAATAAGCGAGACGAAGAAAAAGGGAAGTGGAATAGAAGAAATAGATGAAGTGATGCATTGTTGGAGTGGAGTAAAGAAGGAAGAAAGAGCAAAGGCCGGAGTTGGAATATTGGCGAAAAAGAAGTGGAAAAAGAAAATAACATCTTGGGAACCCATCAGTGAAAGAATCATAAAACTAAATATAACAATGCTAGGAAAAGACATGTTAATATTGGGAGTACACGGCCCAACAGAAGACAGCACTATAAGAGAAAAAGATAATTTCATGGAAGCACTAGAAATAGAAACACAAAAAGTAAAGAAAAACCAAGAATTAATAATAATGGGAGATCTGAATGGAAGAACAGGAAAGAAAAAACAAAGGACAATACCGTAGGACCATTCGGAGAAGACATTACTAACGACAACGGAGAGAGACTAATAGAGCTGTGTGAACTAAACGGCCTCAAAATAACAAACGGATTCTACAAACACAAAGACATCCACAAGTATACTTGGATACAAGAAACACGAAACTTAAAATCAATAATAGACTACATTAAAATTAAAAACGATACCACTATCAAAATAAAAGATGTAAGAGTAAAGAGACGGGCAGAATGTGGAACAGACCACAGACTATTAATAGCAAATAGCAAAGTACCCTGGTACAAGACAATTAAGCAAAAAGAAACAATAGATAAAGAAAACAGAAATACTAATGAGATAACAGAAAAAGTAGACAAAGAAATAAAATACAAAATACACTTACTGCAAGACGAAACGATAAGAGACCTATATAAACGACGATTAGATCAAACATTAAATGAATTTAACTACGACAACCTCCAACAGATGTATGACCACATAAAAGAATGCATCAAACAGGCGTCCCTCGAAGCATTAGGTAAAGAAGACAACAAGAATGAGAAACATAAAATTAGAATATGTGAAAAAAAACCAAAGAATCTATAAAGGAGAAAAAAAGACTATACGAAAAATGGCTGAATACAAAATCAGAAGAAGATCTACAGAACTGTAAAGAGAAAAACGCAGAAACGAGGAGGATGATAAACAAAGAAAAGAACGAGAGATGGGAAAAATCGTGCGAACATGTAGAATAGTATATAGGAGGAACTAGAAGTACAGAGTCATGGAGAATAAAGCATTAAGGACTAACAATAGAGAGAAAAATACCAGAGGAATGATCAAAAGCTTACATAGTATCCATATTTAAAAAGGGAGACCGCAGAAAATGCACAAACTATAGAGGCCTAAGCATAATATCGAGTATGGGACGTTTGTATGGAAAAATTATTAAAAATATCATGGAGGAAAATATAGAAGGAAAAATTGGAGAAGACCAAGCAGGCTTTACGGCCGGAAAATCATGTATAGACCACATATACACTATAAAACAAACAATGGAAAAAAAAGCTGGCAAAGAATAGAGAAGTTCATCTAGCCTTCATAGACATAAGAAAAGCCTATGACTCAGTACCAAGACAAAGATTATGGAACGCAATGAAAGAAATAGGCATTGACAAAGAACTAATATACGCAGTAAAAGCTCTCTACGAAAACAACACAGTGAACATAAAAGTAGGACATAAAATAGGGAAGAGACTCCAAACATCAAAAGGCCTATTACAAGGATGCTCTACATCCCCAACACTATTCAAAATATACCTAGAACAAACATTAAAAAAATGGAAGCAAAAATGTAGTGGAATGGGAGTCCCAATACGAGAAGATTACTTATATACTCTAAGTTTCGCAGACGACCAAGTAATCATAGCGCAAGATGAGGAAGACCTCAGTTATATGGTAAGAAAACTGAAAGAAGAATACACTAAAGCGAGATTAGCAATAAACTTTGATAAAACGGAATATCTAACAACAAAGGAGGGAAACGTGGAGAATCTAGAAGTAGATAACGAAACAATAATCAAAGGAACCGATAGATTTAAATATCTAGGAACCATCATTTCAAAAAACGCAACATCAGAAGAAGAGATTAAAGCTAGATTAGGACAAACGCGAACATGCATAAGACAATTAAATTCGATCCTGTGGGACAAGCACATTACAAAGAGAAACAAAACACACTCATATACAAATCAATAATACAAAGCATAATGACATAGGGGTCAGAAACATGGGCGATCAACAAAAGAAATAAATCTAAAATTAACGCGGTAGAGATGGAGTATTGGAGAAGATGTTGTAGAGTGACACGTATGGAGAGAATAACCAATGAAGAAATAAGAAGCAGAATGAACATCAAAGAGAACGCAATAAATACCATTGAAGAAAAACGATTAAAATGGTATGGACACATAAGACGAAGCGAAGATAATAGGTGGATAAAGAAAATAACGGAGTGGAGCCCTATAGGGAGGAGAAAAAGAGGAAGACCCAGACGATCGTGGAAAGACGATGTGGACGAGGCTATGGAGGACAGGGGTCTAACAGATGGAGACTGGGAAGATAAAAACGGATGGAATCAAAGGCTGAGAGAAGGAAGACAGCGTTAGCTGTAGAAAATCCTTGTTATATATATATATAAAAAAAAATAAAGAAAAAAAAAAAGAAAACAATTAGACAAATAAGATATATTTGTATACAACGAGGAAATAGTCGTAAAATGTTTTTTGTAGTTTTTTATTTAAAAAAAGGAAAGCTGGCTGGCGGGTTATATAACCAATGCCTAAATACTCATATACACATGCGCGCGCGAAATTTTAAATAATACAACTGAAATATGACTCTTCCCTCTATTTTGAACTATTACTAGAAAGTTTTACACTTCACAACAACTGCTAATTCTGTACAAAGCTCAAATTCGACCAATGATGGAATACTGCTCCCATGTTTGGGACTATGTTCCCATGTTTGGAGCTCTGTTCCCTTTTTCGGGGCTCTGTTCCCATGTTTGGGGCTCTGTTCCCATGTTTGGGGCTCTGTTCCCATGTTTAGGGCTCTGCTCCCAAACATACATTGCACCTGTTCGATTCTATTTAGAAGAGAGGTGTTCTGAGTATCTCCAGAACTCACCAGAAACCCTTGATACCTTGGAACATCGAAAAGCGGATGGAGACTTGAGCCAGAGTGGTTAGGGATTTTTTTCTGCAGCCTGTACAAAAAATTTCCTCTACATAGCATTTCTGTGAAAATTTTCAAACGTTTTCATTTCAAGAACCCTGAGGGTGTATAATGATATCTTTATGAAAAAAAGCTCCTTACATGTTCAATTAAGTGAAAATAATGAAAAAAATAATACAATTTTTGGATTCTTCGACTTTAAAAACCTTAAAAGAAACTTATAATATGATATATACCCCATACCTGGACCTGCCAAAAGTGTTGTGCCGGCGAGTAAGCCGACACCCACCAAGGCGGGAAAATCAAGGCAACGCATGAGTTATACTACAGGAACAAACGAACACACCATGCGTTGCTTTAATAAAAGCACAAGTCCTGACAAAGAAACCACTGAGAAGGGAATCACTCGCCGCCTAGACCCACCACCATCAATCCCAAACGCAACCGACGAAGTATTTAATCAAAAACTCCCGCAACGACAAAGAAATCCCAACAGCACAAAACCAAAATTCAAACGGCAAATAAGAATAGGAAACCAAATCAACAACATCAGGAGATATCTAGGACACCTTACCCAGTTTATCAACGGGAACGTGTCCAAACGATTCACACAGAGTATAAACAAGATCAAGTCCGGGTCTCCCAACAGAACACTGCCAGAAATCCTGGATACTCTGAAACAAAAATTATCCGTATATGCCGCAAGACTTCGTAGATACAAAGAACCAAACGAGAGGAAAGATACCAACAACCTCTTCCGAAGAAGCCAAACACAGTTCTACCGGAAAACTATGCACAGCAAACAGACAGCAGTGACCGAACCACCAAACAAACAAGAACTCACAGATCATTGGAAAAGTATCTGGTCAGAACCCAAACTACCCAATAATAACACCCCCTGGATCAAAGCCAAAGAAGGCAAAGATAAACATGTGATAGAACAGGAAAATTCCACATTAACTACTGTGGGACCAAAAGGCATGATGAGGCGCCTGGATGCAAGAAGTTCCGGAGGTAGAATGGAACCCCGTTCGGATCTCCGGGTGGGGGCTGGTTCGGAGGCGTCGACTTGCAGGCATCATAATTTTAAGATAGATTTTTGCAACATACGAGGTATAAACTCGAACATAAATTCAGTGTATCAACACCTGCAATCAGATAAACCTCATGTACTTGCTCTATGTGAAACCAAGGTCAGTCCATCGACCAGCACGGTCAACTATCTTTATCCTGGGTACGACTTCTATTCCCGATTTAGGCGTAACTTTGGAATCTGTCTTTTTGTCAGAAGCGACCTCTCCTGTCAACGAGAAGAAGCTCTGGAGCCCCCAAACTTTGATGTCATGTGGTTAAAAATAACGACTCAACAAACCACAAGGTTCATCTGTATCCTGTATCGACCACCAAGTGATACCAATTTTCGAACACTTTTTGCTTCTCTTGCAGGCACCATCGATCATTTACAAAGTAACTATCCAAGTGCCGAAATTGCCGTCCTGGGCGACTTTAATGTCCACAATATCAACTGGCTCAAATATTCAAATACTACCGACGAACAAGGTCGTGAAGCTGAATCATTCTCAATCAGTTATGGCTTAACTCAGCTTATTGACGAACCAACACGGATCCCTGATCGAGACGGGGAGTTCGCCAGTCTTCTTGATCTGTTTTTAACCACCAATCCGGAGATTTACACGGTCACCGTAAATCCGCCGTTAGGTTCTTCCGACCATAAACTGCTTTCGACATCGAGTATCCTGCCAATCAGTGGCAGAGAGGTGCCTGGGCCGCGCAAGATTTGGCACTACAAATCTGCTAAATGGGAAGATCTCATGGAATACTTTCGAACTTTCCCTTGGATGGACATTTGTTTTCGATCCGATAACCCATCTGACTGCGCCAGGGAGGTCTCCGATGTTATTTTGGCTGGTATGGAAGCTTACATCCCTTTTTCGAAGAAATGCTCCTCCAACGGCAAGCCTTGGTTCGACCGAAAATGCAAAGAAGCTGTTGCTTCTAAACATATTGCCTACCGACAATGGCGTGAAAATCCTAACCCCGTAAATCGAAACATCTTTGTTCATGCCCGGAACAGATGCAAGGGAATTATCGACGAAACCAAGGAGGCACACAATCAGCGAATTAGAAACAAACTTCTCGCTTGTCCCAACAATTCCAGGTCCTTTTGGGCAGTCGCTAAGGCAGTTAGTCAAAATTTTACCAAATCCACCATACCACCACTCACACGGCCAGATAATTCCATTGCAACCACACCTGCTGAGAGAGCGAACTTGTTGGCTGAACTCTTTGCTTCACATTCTACTGTTGATTTCCAAGGAAAAACACCACCTACTATTCCCATATTGCAGTCAAAGATGCCCGATGTTGTCTTCAGACAGTGCATCATAAAGCGTATTTTAATGAAGCTAGACACCAAGAAGGCTTCTGGCGCTGACGGAATACCTGCCATAGTTCTCAAAAACTGTGCAAGGGAACTAACACCAGTTTTCTGTAGACTTTTTAACCTATCCTACAGAAAGGGAATATTTCCGTCCTGCTGGAAATGTGCCACGGTTCAGCCGATACCTAAAAAAGGTAAGAAGACCTTGCCAAATAACTACCGACCAGTTGCACTGCTTTCAATAATATCGAAAGTCATGGAAAAGGTTATCAATGAGCATCTTCTAAAATATCTTGAACGATTCAATATTATTAGCGATCACAAATATGGTTTTCGTAAACATAGATCAACAGGAGATCTTCTGACTTATGTAACACATGTTTGGAACAACGCAATTGAACACTTTGGAGAATCTCGAGCGGTTGCTCTTGACATATCCAAGGCATTCGACCGTGTTTGGCATGATGGACTGTTAGCTAAGTTGCGCTCTTATGGTATGTCTGAAAGGTTCTGTTTGTGGCTCTCATGTTTCCTCAGAGAGCGTTCTTTACGAGTGGCGGTCGACGGATTTCTTTCTAACACCCTCACTATCAACGCCGGTGTGCCCCAGGGCTCCATACTGTCTCCTACTCTCTTTCTCATTTACATTAACGATCTGCTGGAAAAGACCGGGAATCCAATCTATAGCTTTGCAAATGACAGTACGCTTGTCTCCTCATTCACCTTGAACGCTCGGACATCGGCTGCTCAGGCGAATATTCGCAGACAGCAGGAGGTCATTCAACTTAACAAAGACCTGGAAGAAATTCTATCTTGGGGTGACAGTAACCAAGTGGAATTTAACGCTACAAAAACCCAGGCGGCAGTTTTTTCTTTCTAAAAAAGTGAACGTTGCTGAACCCGATATAGTTATGTCGGGGCACTCCATTCCCCTAGCATCGTCGCTCAATTTGTTGGGCGTTAGTTTGGGAGAAAATATGTCTTGGCATGAACATGTTGCAGGCATAGCAAGGAGAGCTTCTCAAAAGTTGGGAATGTTATTTAGAACCAGAAAGCTTTACACCCCACAACAACTGTTAATTGTTTACAAAGCCCAAATTCGACCAACTATGGAATACTGCTCCCACGTTTGGGGCTCCGCTCCCAAACACACACTGACGTGAAGAAAATCGAAAAGGTTGACACACCATTTATTATAATCATAGGGAAAGGAAGTTATTATTGTGCCGTTGACAACTGTAAAAATAACATACACTGCATTTGTTGTATTCTGTTCAGAGAAGAGCAGTCCGTCTGATTGGGGACCCGGAATTGACCGGCGGCCTTGATTCGCTGGAACATCGAAGAACGGTTGGCGACTTGAGTCTGTTCTACAAGTATTTTCATGGAAAGTGTTCGAAGGATGTAGCCCGCTTAATTCCTCCCAAAGCGGTGCATGTTAGAAATACACGTCGCGCTGGTGCTTCGCATCCGTATGAGGTTCAGCTTATTACTCCGCGTACAACGCTTTTCAAGCAATCTTTTATATGGAGAACGTCATCCCTTTGGAATAATTTGCCCAGCGCTGTGTTTCCCACCGAGTACAATCTACAGCGATTCAAGAACAACGTGAATCGCTTTTTCCGCACTCGTGCCGCTCCTGGAGCGCTTTAGGGACTTCCCTGCAGCACGTGTGCTAGACCAATAAAAAAAAAAATACCTAATAACACAATTTTCGGAATTCTCGACTCCAAGAACCCTGTAAAGAACGTGTAACAAGATATGTTCTAAACAATCTAACGCTCGCCCTCAGCCCTTTGGTCCCTTATATGTTGAATCATAAATAATTTCCATTTGTTTATTATATCAACAAAAAACAAGAAAAAATTCTCATAATGATTTAGAAAATAAACAAAGTTTATGAACCTCCACCACCTTTCACGTCATGATATTACCCAAAAAAACTATAAGTATATATATATATATATATATATATATATATATATATATATATAGCCGGGCCCGCGGCTCCGCTCGCGTGGACTTGATTCACTACTATCGTCACTACTTATTTCTTATGTTACCCAACGTAATAAAATATCTCCCATTATTTCTCCTTATCTCCCAATATTTCTCCTTATTTCCCATTATCTCTACATAGTTTCCATTATCTAGGCTTATCTCTGCTCATCTCCCATTATTTCTCCTTATCTCCCATTATTTCTCCCTATCTCCCATTATCTCACCTTATTTCCCATTATCTAGGCTTATCTCGACTTATCTCCCATTATTTCTCCTTATCTTCCATTATTTCTCCTTATCTCCCATTATCTCACCTTATTTTCCATTATCTAGGCTTATCTCGACTTATCTCCCATTATTTCTCCTTATCTCCCATTATCTCACCATAAGTCCCATTATCTAGACTTATCTCTGCTTATCTCCCATTATCTCTCCTTATCTCCCATTATTTATACTTATCTCCCATTATCTCACCTTATCTCCCATTATTTCCCCTTATCTCCCATTATCTCACCTTATCTCTCATTACCTAGGATTATATCGAATTATATAGAACATATGTATAAATTTATAAAAAAAACACATAAATCGGATAAGTGGCTCTCGAGTGATAAGCGCACTAACGGACAGACAGACAGACAGACAGAGAGACGTTGCATTTTATATATTGTATTCTTTGCTACATGATATTGTTCCATATTTAATGCTTTAGGGAGCGTATTGCAAGAGAACGCGCTAGCGGCAAACTTTTCTCCGACTTAATTCACTATTATCGTCACTGCTTATTCCTTATGTCACCTAATAAAATATATCCTATAACCTGGCCAAAGAACATACGTATGTTTAAAGAAAAAGCACGTAAATCGGATAAGTAGTTCTCCAGTGATAAGCACACTAATGGACGGACAGACAGACAGACGGACAGAGAGACATTGCATTTTATATATATTATAGATATTATCTGCTACATAATATTGCTCCATATTTAATGGTTTGGACTGTGTGTTGCAAGAGAACGCACTAGCGGCAAACTTTGTCCGACTTCATTTACTATTATTGTCACTGCTCATTCCTTATGCTACCTATCGTAATAAAATATAGCCTATAACCTGGCCGGAGAACATATGTATGTTTTTAAAAAAAAAGTACGAAAATCGGATAAGTAGTTCTCCAGTGATAAGCGCACTAACGGAGAGACAGACAGACAGAATACGTTGCATTTTATATATATTATAGATGTAATAAAATATATACCTATAACCTGGTCAGAGAACATATGTATGTATGAATTTAAAAAATCACGTAAATCGGATAAGTGGTTCTCGAGGGAAAAGCGCATTAACGGACAGACAGACAGACAGACAAACATTGCATTTTATATATATTATAGATATAGATTATTATTATTATTATATAACCTGGCCAAAGAATATATGCATGAATTTAAAAACAGACAGGTAAATCGGATAAGTGATTCCCGCGTGATAAACGCACTAATGGACAGACATACAGACAGACAGAGAGACATTGCATTTTATATATATTATAGATTATACATTACAGATATTCTTTGCTACATAATATTGTTCCATATTTAATGGTTTAGGCTGTGTATTGCAAAGGCACGCGCTAGCGGCAAACTTATTTCCGACATCATTCACTATTTTACGTCACTGCTCATTCCTTATGCTACCTATCGTAATAAAATATAGCCTATAACCTGGCCAGAGAACATATGTATGTTTTTTAAAAAAAAAGTACGTAAATCGGATAAGTGGTTTTTCAGTGATAGGCGCACTAACGGACAGACAGACAGACAGACAGATAGAGAAAGAGAGAGACGTTGCATTTTATATATTATAGATATATTTATATTTGAAATCGATATCTTATCTCGTTCAAGAACTATTGTATCAACAGACCGCCAGACCGACGGAAAGGAATGAATTTTTCGAAGTGTGATTTCTTCATGAATACAATATGAGTAATAAAATAAAACTGCCAAAATCTCTAAAATTGATCGGTAAAACCCTTTTGAAACATGTAGTTGAAAGGATATTAAAAATGAACTGTACATTTTTATTTACCGTTAAAAATTTGATACGTGCTAGTACCTATATTTAAGCTGTTGAATAACATTTTCTATACACAAACATCCCTGAAATCTATCAGGAAACATTCTTTCATAACTTGCCAGTTTCCATATTATCCATTTATAATGATTCTGAATCCACTTCTTTGGTATTAAGTTCGGGTCAACAGATTCCATAACTTTAAAGCTATGTTGAATTTCCGATAAACCTATTTTTCCTTCTGTGGTAGGCACTATTATTGCTCCATCTCGAGTTTGTATATGAGATTGTCTAAAACAAAACTACACTCTTAATACGCACTCCTAGATAATATCAACAAAATTACAATAAAAAATAATAATTAAAGTGAAATGTCACCAAAAAAATTGTTATTGTGTCATGTGCGTGTATCTTAAAAATTCACGAAGGTACTCTTTAAAAAATATCACTGGATCAAATTTAAATTAACATTTTCATTGAAAAGTATATTCCTAAAATTTTTAAACCCTATTATCAACTTTCTATTTAAATAAAAGTAACCAGTACTTTTCGAGATAAGGGGGAGACAGCGATTTTTGGCAATTTTTTAAAAATAATACAAAGAAAATTATGCGCAAGTACATTTTATATATTTTTGAACTCGTGTTCTCACAAGCACACACCACACTCGGTGACCTAGTAAAAAAAACTTTTTTTCACTTCCGATTTCACCCCTCAAAACTAACCCTTTAAGTCAAGATTTAACTTTTAAAACTACAACGGCTCTGATGGGGCCATCAATTCCTATATTAGTGCCAAATTTCAATTTTCTATGTCAAATAGTTTCGGTGAAAATCGGGTGTGACATAAAGACGGACAAACACCGAAGTGATCTTATAAGTGTTCTATAGGGAGCCCTAAAAACTAGCCAAGTGCAAGTCGGACTATAATAAAAAAAAAAAATAATACAAAGAAAAGTGTGCGCAAGTATATTATACATATTCTTGAACTCGGGTCTTCACAAGCTTTCATTTGACACCCCACTCAATAACCTGATAAAAAAAAATTTTTTCACTTCTGATTCGGTCGTATTTATCGGGCCGAGTCCAGAGAGTGACTTTTAAGGGTTAGTGCTCGGAGGGGGTTGGGATCAGTGTGGGTATCCCTCAAGGCTCTGTACTTGGACCACTATTGTTTTAGATCTATATTAATGACCTGCCCCATTTGACAGTGGCTGGCAGATTTACCATCTTTACTAATGACACCACAATTTTGTGGCACAATAAGGATGTGGAGAGACTTCGGGCCGATGTTCAGGCAGATGAAGGTTTGGTGTGATGATAACAAACTGTCCTTTAATATAGCCCAGATAAGGATTTTGAGCTTTAGATGCAATATAGAGAATGTTAATATTGAGAATGAGATCATCTCTGCAGCTGATAAGAATTCATTTCTCAGTCTAATAACTGACTCATCACTGCGGTTTGAGAATTACATTGGCAACATCTGCAGCAAAATTTCTTCAGACTGCTATGCCCTTAGGGTTATTGCAAGTAGCCTGAGGCTGAATGTGGCTAGAACCTCTTATTTGAGGCTCATTTGAGGTATGGAATCTGTTTCTGGGCTTGCTGCTCTCGAGTTCACATTAGTTGTGGAGCTGGGTTGCGAGAGTCATGTCGACCACTGTTTCCGAGGTTAAGGATTCTTACTCTTTGTACCCTATTTATCCTGGAAACTGATATCATGATCTTTAAAAAAACCGTCTTGAGACAATGCCAGTAAGCCGGCACGGCACTAGGCGAGCGTTCGTCCTGCCATTGCCGGCCCGAAATCGAAGCTGATCAAATCTGCAATTGTTTATAATGGCAAAAAAATATACAATCATCTGCCTCTCAAATTGAGAGGACTGAATTGTGAGAGGGTCTTTAGACGAAAGACTAGGGCCCTACTTATAAAAAAGGTGTACTATGAACTAGAGGAATTCTACAATGATAGATTGGAATAAGCATATAACAGTAGTTGAGTGGTTGGCATTTGGGTTGACTTATGCATAAATTTTATTTCCTTTATTTTAGATTTACT
Source organism: Pachyrhynchus sulphureomaculatus (assembly GCA_019049505.1). Taxonomy (NCBI): domain Eukaryota; kingdom Metazoa; phylum Arthropoda; class Insecta; order Coleoptera; family Curculionidae; genus Pachyrhynchus; species Pachyrhynchus sulphureomaculatus. The sequence goes on along the minus strand of CM032453.1, from coordinate 28,467,952 downwards.
GCATTGACTACTAATCTTGTTGTTTTTTAAATTTTTCTTTTTTTGAATTTGTGTTTATTAATATAATACTAATTTAAGTTAAGCTTGCTTTTTCAACAAATACGTTGTATTTTAGGACCAATAAAGCATATTTCTATTCTATTCTATTTCACCCCCCAAAACTAACCCTGCAAGTCAAAATTTAACTTTCAAAACTACAACGGCTCTGATGGGGCCATTAATTCCTATATTAGTGACAAACTTCAACTTTCTATATCAAATAATATCAGAGAAAATCAGCTGTGACAGACAGACAGACACCAAAGTTATTCCATATGTGTTCAAATTTCCAATTTTGATGCTTAACACTAAAAATGACATTGTTTCTTTAGATCAGAAAATATTCTAATGATACATATTAAAATAAATAATTATTATACTTAGTTTATTTTATAAATCACTTAGGAGCCTCTACCTTTTATTCTCCAAATAAAAATGCACCAAATGAGCATTTTGAGGATTTATTTGATGCAAAAACTGGCTGGTAATATTTTCTTCTGACTGTGTACTATTTGAACACAAGTCTTTTAGACTAATTTTATTTTTCTGACATTTGGCATGGTATAAAAACCCCCGGAATTATCCTAAAATTTAAAAGGAAACTATGTCTAAATGATGGTCTTTGCAATTCCAGAACCGCTTACCTCTTTTTTCCCTTTTTAGAAAACTCCATTATTGTCCTTTGATTAGTTAAAATAGTTTGTTTTTCATCAATCATCCTTAACATTTCTTCGAGAAGATGTCTCTCTAAATTCAGGTTCTCTATCCAAAGTCTCACGTCACCTTCTGAAGGTTTATTCAAACTGAACTTTGTGCTGTTAGTGTTTTTAACTAAAGTTTGGTCCAAACCAATGCTCCTATTAAAGCTTCTTGAAAAACTACAAACATTCTTCTCTGAATTCGAAAAAACGGTTGCTTAAGTTTTTTGTAATGCCTTGAATAGGCGTTAGATCACATGCAAGCGGTGTTGCTAGACTGCTGGTCAAATTTATTGGGCGTAGATGTGTTGATTGGTTTACATTCTAGGTCCTCAAACAGAAGTTTAGCTTTTTTTAACGTAGTTCCTGAGATTTGTATTGTAGGGGAAAAATGGCACCCTAACCTCTTTTTGGGCCTTTTTATAAAGCTCTTTTGGAGAAGACTACCTGAGCAACTACTCTTTAAGTTTTGCTCTGTTAACTTCTCTTTAGTTGGGCTGTCTTGACATAAGGAATTGTGACTGGAGTCCATCTCAGAAAATTTGCGTTTTTTACCTAGGTATCTGTTGTTAGTCAAATCACATTCTAGAATAACTTTTTGCCTATAATTATTAAGTTCTTTACTTAAAATTTTCTATGTTACTTAGGTTTATTAATGGTTTGTGATGACTCTTTTGTGATTCTATGTCTTTAAATCTATCTTCAATAATATTTACAATATCACAATTGTTTCCAGAAATATTTAATGCAATTTCTTTTTCCTCATTACTAAATCCATGAAAATTATTATCCGATGCATTATCTGCAGGTTGTACAACTCTGTTATTTTTGATTGGAGTTTTATATGGACTTTCAAATGGCCTATTTTGTAAAACATTTCTTATAGGGTTCGTAGAGAAATTTTGATATTTTGGCCCCAAAGCTAAAAAGTACATAAAGAATGCCAATTAGTACACTAACCATTAAAGATTTTTTATTTGAAAAATTCAACCAAATAGCATATCAGCTATAACTTCAGAACAGACCATTTTTCTTGAATCATAAAAAAATGGACATCATTTGGAACTTAAATGGGTTTTTACTACCCCAACTTTTTATTACCCAAAAAGTTAAGATATTATCATCCGTCGCTCCTTTAAAGTTGTGAAAATCAGAGTCAATAATTAAACATATTTATTTATTAATCCATTTAAATGTGTTTTTGCAGCAAAATGTACTTCTGTACAAGTACTTACCTGATAAATTCAAATCATCAAAATTTTCATCTTCAAATATATTCCTAAATCTTTTAGGCTCATTATTAACCTTTACAACTGTAGAGCATGTAGTTTTACAAGTCTTAGTTGTATTTTGAAACCCTTGCAAGTGCCCCATGTTTATATTTAAGTCATCAAAATTTTCACCTTCGAAAATATTCCTAAAAGTTTTCTGTATAAGTGTCTCTGTTTTCTTCATGTGTTGAGGCAAGTCATTTGAAGAATGTACCATTGATGATACATCTTTTAAAGGTACTGAAGCTGGTTTAAAACCAATATTTTCTACAGTATTGAGATCGCTAAAATTTTCACCATCAAAGATATTTTTAATAGATTTCTTGCTAATATTGGAAAATGTATTTACACTTTCTTGTTTAGATTTATCTATTGAAGCTATCTGAGAACCTTTATTACTTCCTGATATTTTTAAGTCATTAACATTTTCTCCTTCGAAAATATTTTTTACTGATTTTAGCTGGGATAATTTTGAGTTAGCTGCGATATTTGTTTGATGATCTTTTAAGCTAACTAAAGCAGTTTTAAAATTATTACTTTCAGGCAAGTTTAAGTCATCAAAATTTTCACCTTCAAATATATTCCTAAATCTTTTAGGTTCATTATCAATCTTTACAACTGGAGAGCATATAGTTTTACAAGTCTTAGTTGTATTCTGAAACCCTTGCAAGTGCTCCATGTTTATATTTAAGTCATCAAAATTTTCACCCTCAAAAATATTCTTAAAAGTTTCCTGTGCAAGTGTTTCTGTTTTCTTCATGTGAGCCAAGTCATTTGAAGAATGTACCATTGATGATACATCTCCTAAAGGTACTGAAGCTGGTTTAAAACCAATATTTTCCACAGTATTGAGATCACTAAAATTTTCACCATCAAAGATATTTTTAATAGATTTCTTGCTAATATTGGAAAATGTATTTACACTTTCTTGTTTAGATTTATCTATTGAAGCTATCTGAGAACCTTTATTATTTCCCGATATTTTTAAGTCATTAACATTTTCTCTTTCAAAAATATGTTTTACGGATTTAAGCTGGGAGAATTTTGAGTTAGTCACTATATTTGTTTGATTATCTTTTAAGCTAACTAAAGCAGTTTTAAAATTATTATTTTCAGGCAAGTTCAAGTCATCAAAATTTTCACCATTGAATATATTCTTAACTGTTGTTTTTAAAGAACTTTTCTGTAAAACATCTGGGTGAAGCTTCTTACTAACTATAATGTCTTTCGAATTCTCTGAAGTTGTAGTAAAGCTACAACTTGGAAGGTTTAAATAACCAAAATTTTCACCCTTTATTTCAGAAATTATATTATTCTTTAAACTACTTAAAGCCTTTGTAAAACCACCATCTTGAAGTGGTTTTAAATCATTTAAATCTTCTCCTTGAGAACTATTTCTAATATTACTTTGCATATGTGTTTCTAGAGATTTTGCTTTAGAAATTGTATTAATTAACTCAATATTTGAAGATTTTTTGAAGTCATGATGTGGATATGAATTTGGATCTGAGTTTATGTCATGAAAATTCATACGTTCAGTTTCTGGAAGAAGTTTTTCTTGATAAATTTTATTCGTATTTTCATCTTGTAAGCTAACTGAAGCCACTTTGAAGCTGACATCGTGAAGGGGCTTCACATGATCAAAATTTTCACCATCAAAAATATTTTTAAATGTTTCTGTTCTACTACTTACTTGAGCATTTTTAGTAACCATTGTTGAAGTCTCAGTACTTTTGGCTGATTCTATTTTAACCTGTGACATACCTGACATAGATTCTTTCTCTGGACTTATACAACTGCTTAAGTAATTAAACTTTTTATTTCTAGATGGCTGATTACTACGAGGAAACAAAATATCATCAAAAAGTTTGGTAGATTTTTTTATATCGGCTTCAGAAATATGTATATCTCTACCCATACCTGTTTGAAAATTAATACTTATGTTTTTGATATCTTTCTGAGACCTATCTACCATCTTGACTTGTTTTTGTGAAAACCAAACAGTATCATCACTTTCAACTTTTTGTTGATTAATTTGATCAAATTGACCCTTAGTTTTGCTAGTATCAGTTTCCAATTCTGAAGTATCCACACAGAAAGCTCTACTAAAACTTACTGCCTTTATAACGTTAAACTTTTTGGTCTCTAATTCTTCTAATATTTTAATTCGATCCAAAGGATTTTCAGGTATATTTTGTGGGTTATACTCTAAAGCTAGTCTACAGTGACTTGTTCCCGAAGTAATGTCTACAGTGGATGTACTATCTTCAAAATATTGCAAGCCTTGAAGTGTATTGTCATCTTGTGATACTAATTCAAAATTTTCTAGTTTATTTGTAATAATACTCTTGCTAGTTTCATCCTCGGACTCTATTAGATTCTGTAATTTTTGTGCAATTTTTTGAGAACCTTTCTTGTTGCGGTTTTTCCTGGTTTTAAGTATTTTCTTTAGGGACTGACCCGTACCTAAAACTGGGGAGAGGGGTTTATGAATTTCTTCTTGGGATAGTCTTGCACTATTAGTATTTTCTGGATGATTTGTAGGTGACTTTAGTTCTGCCATAGGATTGTGATAACTAAAATTGATTTTTTAATTATGTATTTTGATACTTTTTGCGGGAAGATGGAAGAACAAAATTTAAAATTTCGAGGTTAGAAAAGTGTCAAAGGTAGGCATTAGCGATGGGTCAACTCGACTTACTCACTCGAGTTGCGCTTAGCTCGAGTTAACCCGAGTTGGATTCTCACTAACTCGAGTAGTATAAATAATTAAATAAAAGTTCCTATTGCAACAAACAAACAAACAAGGTCAACAAAGAATAATAGCTACTACCAAAATAATTTGTTATTTAGAATAGCAAAGTTATTTAAGAATATTCTGATTGTGATAATTAAACTATTAATAGCTTAAGTACCTACATCATAAAGTTAGACTGATATTATTTTGTGACTACTATCTATATAACTAGTTTTGTTATTAAATATAAGTACTTACTCTAATTAGACTAAAACCAAAAATACATATATGATATATACTATAAATACCTTTTTTTTATTTCAATCCTCCCTACAAAGTTTAGTAATGATAATTGTCCCAACACAGAGTTCGATAGAAGGACAAATATATGAATAATTTATAACAAATCATTTACTCAGCTTCGTCCTGCCAATTCGAGTTGTGTAACTCGAGTTAAATTCGAGTACGTGAATTTCAACTCGAGTTAACCCGATTCGAGTTTTTTCCGAGTTGGCACATCTCTAGTAGGCATTTTCACAATAAATTCATAGCTGCACCGATTTAATCATTTTGAAGATTTTACAATCCATAAACAAGTATGACGTCACAAGTACAATCGAATCGATATATGACTAGATTAAACAATTCAGGAACATTTGCTGTATTCGATCCGCAACCTGAAACAGGCCATTACGGAAGTCATCTTAATTAATGAAGAATCAACACCTTACTATCGCACAACTGCAGGGACTACAAGGCCCAAACAGTTCAAGCCATTACCGAAAGCAGGGAATTAATTTAAGTTACAATATTCACCCTATAGCCCTGATTTAGCGACCTGCCTCAGGGGCCGAAAATTTTCCTCAGAGGATGAGTTTAATGCTACGGTTGTATTCCTAAAAGCTAGAACACTTTTCTTAGTAGCAGCTTTTGTCGCTTATCAGTTTGTAAAGTTCAATCAGTGTTTGACGTCACTACTTTGGTTAATTGTAGAGAATTGAAAAAGTAGCCCCATTTTCATATTTTCGGCTATACAACAGTTAATACACGTACTCTGTATAAAGGGATGCCTATTACATCTGTCCTATTCAAATAAAAATATAGAACATTAACATAAAACTGGTAGTTCACAACGACAGTGGTACTGACATCCAACTATTTTATTGTCATGCGCGTAGAGCAGTTTGGCGCGTGGTAAAATCTCTTTGAAATGAAAGAATAATCGCACCCAAAGAACTGTTTGTTTACCTGTTCAGTCCAAAACTTTTTGCCGGCAGTACAATGTGGGGAGATATTTAATTGTATTAAACGTTCCGTTTGTTATGAACTAAACGTATTGTGAAAACGAAAAATTTATAATGGATTTCAAAACGGATTTTTCATTTTGTAAGCAAGAATTTTCCTTATTAACAGTTTATATTAAAATTTAATTTTTGTTGTGCCGGTAAAAAAAATGTGTGATCAAAAGGACCAAACATTTGATTCCGCCGAAGATTTCTAAATAATGATAATTTTAAAAGTTGTTTTGCGCGGAGTGTTGCGGTGAATTCGCAGTATAAACTTTCGAAACAGGATTATGTGACGGAGTCTAATGAAAAAAATGTTGAAGATAGAGAAGTTTTTGTAAATAAGGAAGATAGTCTTAACGTTTCTCAAGAAACAACCGTTCGATATAGAAAGGTAAGATAGTTTTAAATAAAATATTCCCTTAAGGTTAGTTATAAGGCAAAAGTTACTGTCGATTACTGACTAAAAAAAATACCGCAAAGTACTGAGGATATAACAATTATTAAAAGAAAATCCATATACATTAAAAAACATAAACCGCTGACTAAATCTGCGTACGTTCACATATTCTTAAAATACAATTCTAAAATTATCGGATATCAAGCTAAAAAGTATCGCTGGGTTTAAATTTTTTATTTTTAACCGGAAACGCTGTACAAAGTATCTTAAAATAAAATGCTTTGTTTTTTTTCCCCGTGTCAATAAACGATTTTCCCTGCTAAAGAGAGCATTATAGTCGTAAAAAATTACCCTTTTAGATGAGATTTGAGGTCTAAGGATCCTGGAAATGACATATAACATAACCGAAATCGTATATTTTCTCTCTATGAACGAAGTAAATGAGTATAATAAACTAATAAAGTTCAATACTTGATCATATGGGTAAAAAATGTTTATGTATACAGAGAGAAGCTTATAGATGTGCAAATAAATTTATTTTTTACAGGTAGTGGTTTGATTATTATATCTTTTATCGTTATTGTTTATTATGATTTTAAGAAGGTGGTTAAGCAGTGATGTTAATGAATGTAAAATGTAAAAAACCTGTGCCAAAACAAATTAATTCACGTCAGTTTGGGTACACTCATCAAAAACAATACATTGCCTCTATGTTACCACCTAGAGCCTAAACTACTAGTAGATATGCCTATGGGGGTTTTGTCGTAAAATCTTATGGGCTTAAAATCTGCATTTTTTGTGCCATTTTTGGAGTCATTTTCGGTGTAATTTGAACAGATTTTATGAATGAAATCCTATATCCGCTGCATAAATAATACTAGCTATATTAAATTTTCAAATAGAATGAAATAAATGATGTCATTATCCATGAAAATAATAGAAAAATAACATGATTTAGACATTTATCGACTCTAAGAAACTTAGAATAGACAAATTTCGTAGATTTCCATATTAAATACGAATCATGTCATTCATACAATCATTTCTCGCCAAATATCATCCATTTACTATTTCAGTGGGTGTGGTAAGAACTCTCATAGTACTATTGAAACTATACAATATCGCTTAAAAATTATAGGTTCCGATTTTATATCAAGTATTATATTATTCTAAATTTGAATTCCATCTCTTATTTCGTTCCAAAGTTATCGTACCAACATGATCTAGGTACAATATATCTTTTTAGCAAGGGACGTAATAAAAGTAAAGCAAGCTGCTGACGTGCGACTTGATGGTCGTCTGCCGGTTGTATATTCTTTTTAGTGTTCCGTCCACAACTGATTTTCACCCAAACTATTTGACATAGACAATTGTCACAAATATAGGAATTGATGGCGTCTTTACAGCTGTGTAGTTTTGAAAGTTAAATTTTCACTTCAGGGGTTAGTTTTTGGGGTTGAAATCGGAAGTAAAAATTTTTTCTTGAAAGTCGTGAATGCTTGTAAAAACATGAGGTCAAAAATATATATGACGTAGTACTCCCGCAAAATTTTCTTGATATTATTTTCAAAAACTTGCCAAAAATCGCTGTCCCCCCACCTTATCTCTTGTAGTATAGTATTTTTCACGATCTAAGAAAGTAACTTAGCTACCTATACCCATTCAAAATTCAACAAGATTCCAAAAAGGTTTAATTTATGGCTGTTTAATGACAAGGCATCGTGCAGGGCCACACTATACCTGATTGTATAATCGTTGGGTTTAAAATTTTATTGTGATAAGGCAGTTGAATTTTAATGTTTTATGTACTAAATAATACACAATATAGTAATTACACAAATATATTAAAACAGTGTACAGTGTCTTCGCGTACTTTTGTTACAATTTCTCCAGTTTTCAACGGTTATATTTTGGACTTCTGTCTTTATCAACTCAATCACACTACTGTTTAAAATGGATGTATTATTGTGAGCACGTATAGTAGACTTTATTTTATGCTATGTCAACTCGATCGCATTAAAGATACCGTAATATGGTGGAAGCCGAATTATTTCGGGTCCTGCTTCTTTTGCAATTTTATCACAAACATGTTCCTTTGAAAAATTGTAACTTTTTAAAACTTCTAACAATTGTTTAAGTGTATAAAGTTCATGGAAATATAGGTCACGTTCGCACAAAAAGGCTTGTATTTCCCATTTTCTACTGGTGGAACTTGTTACTTTATTCATTTGGCGACTATGATAGGATGCATTATCCATCACAATACAGCTATTCGGTGGTATATTCGGCATTAATTTGTTTTGAAGCTAATCTTCAAAAACTTCAGCGGTTGTATCACAATGATAATCCAAGCTGGAATCTAAAATATTCTTGGCTGCTAGAAATAGACATTCTGGTATCTAACCTTCTTCTGACCCCGCTTGTAAAATAGTTATTCTTTTACTTTTATTTGATGGAGCTTTGGTGTGACATTTTTTGGATTTATCAATCCATTCTTTACTGGGTGTGTCGTGGGTGTCATACCAAGTCTCATCTAGGTAGATTATCGCTCGATTTTCCGATCAAGCTGTATTTATTTTTTCAAGATATTCTACTCTGAGTTGTTGTAAGCGCCGTGATTCCATTATAACTTGCCTTTTGTCTATTTTTTTGAACAAAAACCCCAAACGGCGTAGAATACGCCATAAAGTTGTAGTGGAACATTTTATGTCACAACTATCCTCGAACAGCCTCCGTGAAAGTGACAATAATGTAAGAATTTTTTGTTCTGCATACATTTCATAAATTTCCCGGCGGATGAAGTCTTCGTGACAGAAATCAATACATTTCGACACACCTTTGTCTTTTCGTGTTTTTTTTAGGCGCTATCGAATTATTTACAATTTTCCAAACTGTACTTTCTGGGATGCTTGTTAAAGCTGATGTCTCCATCAATGAAAAGTACTTTTCGTGGCCTGGCTCCACTAACTTTAAATAAACACTTTTAACTATCACTTTTGCCACAACGGGGAAACATTTGTGGCTTCTGATGGAATGGGCTTCGGACCTTTTAAGCCACTTTTGAGCTTTATAATATACACTATTTCAGTATAATACTGCAGATAAAATGAAGAATATTCTTTATATTTATAAACACGAAGTAGCAAAAGCAATCACGGTTTGGAACACTCATTGCCCAAGTCCGACTTGCACTTGGCCGGTTTTTTTATATATTAAACCTTTTTGTAAAAGAAATGAGTTACGTCAGTGATACTTCTATTTTACTATTAGAAATTTTCTATTATTTCTTGCCTCTTAAAACCCCTTGTTGACAACAATAAAGACCTGAAAATCTAAATTGACTAAGCGAATTAGGTAACGGCATTAAGTAATCTTGATTATGTAAAGTTCAAAGTTCGCTGCTATAATAAATAATAACAATAAATTTGTTCCTATTTTGAAATAACAATGGCTACATCAAATTAACTAAAACAATAAAAACACACCTAATAATTTTAAAAAAATTAGCATGGTTAGTTGAGATTAAAAAAAAGATTCACGAATATAAATTAAAAAAAAAAACTAAGGAGCTATAAATAATTAAACAGCTTTCACTTCCCATGATGGTTGAAGTTATTTGGGAAAATTTCTGCGAAAGTATGTAATACACAGACATCGTCTCCATTGTTTTTGAGATAATTAACAAATTAGTAGTTTTCATAGTTGGTAATTTTCGCGAAGGAGGAACATCAAATTTGTCACAGGCCAATTTTTTTATTGGTACACAAAAACTATTTACATTTCAGTACGCAGTTATTAGCTATTGTTTGGCAATTTTTAGGAAGATGATCAACCAAGCCGAAACTTCTTTTGAATCGCTTCAATTGAGAATGTTATTTTTAGAATATATTTTTTAATTCGTTTAGTGGGACAGGGAATTATTGTCATCATCTTCCCAAATTCTTGCATTTTTTTCGGGAGCCCAACTTAAGGAATAGTCTCTTATTACTATCGATAATTCTGCTAATTTGTCTGTCAGCAGTAATGGATTTAGAAGGGGGTAAACGGGTCAAGGCGCAAAAAAATACAAAACTTATGGTACTTATCGCAGTACTAGCTGAGCTGAACAGCCGTAATATGGCAAAACGCGTCCTGAGATGGAGTGACGGATGAGAGAACAGTTAAAAACTGCTGAAAAATGGACTTTGTCCAGTTTTAGTAGGTTATATTGATTTCTTATATACTTGGAGTAGCACCTTATAAAGTGCTGCAATTTGTTAAACAATTTCTCTATAGGTCTGTGGCTTTGAACAGCTCCTGACAGTGGGTACGAATTAGTTCTATCTTCCTTACGCTAGCACGTTTTTTCCTCTTTTTCCATCTATTCTAGCTCAGCTGAAGAGCCATGATAAGGCGAAACGCGCCCTGAGATGGATTGACGGATGAGAGAACAGTTGAAAACTGCTGAAAAATGGACTTTGTCCAGTTTTAGTAGGTTATATTGATTTTTTATATACTTGGAGTAGCACCTTATAAAGTGCTGCAATTTGTTAAACAATTTCTCTATAGGTCTGTGGCTTTGAATAGCTCCTGACAGTGGGTACAAATTAGTTCTATCTTCCTTACGCTAGCACGTTTTCTCCTCTTTTTTCCATCTATTCTAGCTCAGCTGAAGAGCCATGATAAGGCGAAACGCGCCCTGAGATGGATTGACGGATGAGAGAACAGTTAAAAACTGCTGAAAAACGGACTTTGTACAATTTTAGTAGTTATATTGATTATTTATATACTTGAAGTAGAACCTTATAAAGCACTGTAACTTGTTAAACAGTTCTTTTATAGGTTTGTGGCTTTGAACAGTGGGTGCAAATTAGTTCTATCTCACTTATTCTTTACGCTAGTACTGCGATAAATACTTTAGGTTTTTTCTCTTTTTCCATCTATCCTAGCTCAAATGAAGAGCCATGATATGGCGAAACGCGCCCTGAGATGGATTGACGGATGAGAGAAACAGTTAAAAACTGCTGAAAAATGGACTTTGTCCAATTTTAGCACTTTATATTGAAATTTTACTTCATTTGTATATGAGTAAAATAGTAGCCGGCGGGCACCAAAAATACTGATACCGCTTGACCGCAAATGCCATGTGGAATGTTATCGCAAATTTATGTCGTAATGAACCTTACTGTCCCGATTTAGCACTCAGCAACTAATGTCTGTTCAAGAATTTGAAAAAAACTTGAGGGGTTACATATACATTGAAGAAGATATGATCAGTCGTGCAAGAGCATTTTGCAGGCAGATCACCAAGTTGGTTCTTTGGAAGGAATAAAAATATTAAATGAACATTGTGGGAAATGCCGTGCGATAGAGGGAGATAATATGGGAAATTAGAGCGGTTAGATTTTTTTTACCAGGCATTTATCTATGTTCACTTTTGTAAGACATCCCTCCTGAGTTGTGTTTGAAATAAAACCCCAATCGGACCACCAACGAATAAAAAAAATCTTGAAAACCCCAATAACTATTTTTTGCAATTTGAAAGGCGTTGGTCCTTTAGCGAACATCTGTTTTACACAATTTACATATTTTTCGGGAGTTCAGTATAATACTGAGCACTCGAGAAAGTCCTAACAAGGCCAAAACATATGTCGAGTTAATCTTCAATAAAAATATTAATAAACAAAAGTGGTTTAAATTTTACCTTTTAAATACGAGGGATATTCATTAATTAACGAGACAAACAGGCCACTTTGGCGACGGATTCAATCAACTGTTTGAAAAAAAGTAATCGTAACCTAATTTGTTCATTTCAAAATGACAGCTCCGCTCGAAACGCCGCACGGTGAGACGAAGTCCCACTGTGCAACTCAAAATTCCGGCTGCCTTTCAACATTAATTTTTTTTTTAGAATGTTCGTCAGATATAGTGCTTCAATTTCTACCTGCAACTTTTTTGTCAATTTTTTTTATCATTTTGGTTGAAAGGTGAAGAAGGTCTCTATTTTTAAATAATATTCTTTTAGGCGATAAACTTTCCACTGTGTACATGGAAATCTCGATAATTTGCTCATGGTAATATATATGCAGTGACTCACAGCTTAAATGATGCAGTCGCTATAAGAAAACACTAACTGGTCTCAGTGCCTCTTTATTTATTTGGAAAAAACAACTTATTGAAATTAAATTAATAAAGAGTCTTCCAAAAAAGTATGAATTACTTTTGTCTTAATATGCCTTACTTAATTAACAATAAATAATTAATTAAATTATATGCGATTTTAACGTCACAGCTTAAATGATGCAAAATTCAATATACCAAAATTATTAGAGAAAACAAACTGTAGAATTTGAAATAAGCCTGCTAATACTATTATTATCAATAACGGCTTGTAATCTTCTGAACCTTGATTCAACTAACTTTCTAGTATACTCAGGGGAAATACTGTTCCATGCTTCAGTAATTTTTACTTTTAATTCAGCTTTATTTGATATTGGGGGCACTATTTACTTTATTTTTTAATGTCAGCCACAAATTTTCAATTACATTTAAGTCTGGTGACTGGGCTGGTGTTTTAATAACATTTGGATAGTTATAAAGCAACCAACTGAGGACTCGAAATGACGTGTGCTTTGGATCATTGTCGTGATAGAACCGATAATTATTTTCAATATCTAATTTTTGGGCACTAGCGACGAGATGCTGCCTTAGTATATGCAAGTACACATATTGGTTCATATTCCCTTTGACGAAATGCATGTTACCTACTAGTGCAGATGACATACAGCCCCATAACATCACTCCACCTCCACCGTGCTTTACCGTAGCTTTTATATTTTTCAATTTTAATTCTTCGTTAGGCTTTCTCCACACTGATATTTTTCCATCGGACCCAAATAAGTTTATTTTGGTCTCATCAGCAAATATTACTGAATTCCAGAACTTCAAGTCTTTATTGATATGCTCTCAGGCAAATTCCAATCTCACGCGTCTATTTCTTTGGCTAATGAAAGGCTTATTTCTAGCAGTTCGACCATGTAAATTATTATTTCGTAAGATCCGTCGAACTGTTTCGGGGTTACACCTTTTTCCAAACTGTCTTTCAACCTCGGCGCACTTTTTTTTTGGATTATTTGATACCTCTCTTAAAATCCATCTTTCTTCACGTTCATTGAAGATCTTATTTGGAGCCAACCTTGACTTATTCTCGACTCTATTTTCATTCCGGTAACGTTCAGTGATATGCTGAACAGTTGACGGACATTTATTTACCATTTTGGCTATGTCTCTTCGGCTGTATCCATTTCTGTAATGAGTAATAATTAAATTTCTTTCAGAAATTGTAGTTCGACGACCCATTCTTAAATAATTTCGTTTTATTGAATGAAAAAATGTCAAACTAAACAAAAAATAATTGCACTAAGAAATCAAAGCAACGCCGCCTTCGTAAATTTCAAAATGCGATAAGTTTTGACCCCTGTTGTTATTTTGCATCTTTTAAGCTGTGACGTTAAAATTGTATATGATTTGATTAATTATTTATTGTTAATTATGTAAGGCATATTTAGGACAAAAAGTAATTCATACTTTTTTAGAAGACTCTTTACTAATTTAATTTCAATAAGTTGTTTTTTCCAAATAAATAAAGAGGCACTACGACCAGTCAGTCTTTTCTTATAGCGACTACATCATTTAAGGGGGGTCACTACCGAGAAAAATGAAAAAAAATACGTTTTTTCGTTTTTTTTCCATTTTTATAATCTACAATCATTTCTGCACAAAACAATCCAACCCCCACAATTATACGATGAGTATAAGTGCCTGAAATTTTTATATAAAGTAGTCAAGGTATGAGCCATCAGTCAGTATCGCCAAGATATGAGTCCCGCTCAGCCTTCGCCTAGCTTCGCATTACGCACCTTTCAATATACCACCCCATTCCACCCATTATGAAGTTATTATTATTTTCACTATTATTATTATTATCCCACTTTTTATTAACAATGCTTAGGAATAATTATATAACACTATTTACTATATACAAATAAAAAACTTTATTTTTACAAAAATATTTTGAAATACTATTTACTATATACAAATAAAAAACTTTATTTTTACAATAATATTTTGAAAAGTAATAATAAGATTTTTTATTTTGTTATACTTTTTTTTAACTAAAATGAACCCGCTTCATATGACGGGCCTTCTTTTTTTTCTAACTTCTTAAATTTTTCTTCTAAACTTTTTCTTGCTCTTGAAATTTTTTGCCTCTCGCATTTCGATGCTTGTTGTAGGTCTTTCTCGGCTTTCACTATTCTCAGTTCATCTTCCTTCATCAGCCCAACAATTGTAAATTTTCCAGGGTCAATGAAAAGTTTTTCAAGTACTCGGCAGCGGGAAATATTACCTTCATTGAAGCAGCATAGTGCATCTTATGCACCTAATTCTAGTGTGCTTTTCTCTACAAAAATATTTTTTGGGCATCTAACCCACAATGCATTATTATAGCTTTCGTTTGTGTTTTGTGTCTTACCGTGAACACATTTTTTCTAACAGGGCTGGATTCGCCAGGTCCCTGAAGACAGGTTTCAAAATTTCCATTACTACTTTTGGTAGATGAAAATGCTTTGACTGCTCATATAATTTTTTTTCTGCCTGGGCCTTGAGGAACTTACACCAGTCCAAGCTGCATAAATTGTGTGCCGGATTCTGGTCGTTTGAGCCGAGATGAAAAAATTCTGCCCATACTGCTTTTTTCATCTCAGCCAAGCTGCCAATGTTTCTTCGTATGGCTAAGCCATAAAACTTTTGAATGTCGTTTATTGCCACATCCGTGAGTCTGCCCTTTCCTCCTATCGGCTTTCCATCTTGCAGTTTTTTTGGACGTGTAGGAAGTTTTTAGCTTTCTGAGTCTAGATCCCATCCTTTTTTGTACATGTCCTATACATTCTAACTTCTGAACTAAGAGACTATCTCCGTAAGGGTTTTGTTCTACAACCTTCAAGAAACCTTTTGAGTCTCCATCACCTAAGAAGTGAGAATATCTCACATTGTATTTGTCCATTGACCTCAGGAAAATTTGCTCTGCACCAGCTGCTTCCATAGCCCCACTGGTACCACTATGATTGGCTATGCAATTTTCATTATGTGTATTCTGAAATTTTAGTGGACAACGACAGTGTTTGGAGAGTACCACAATATCCACTATTTTGCCTGAGTCAGTACTCGCAGCAGAGACCACGCCATTCAAAGAAGTATGGCCCCTTTTTTGCCAACTGCCATCTAGTGAGATGGCCAAATCCCTGTTGCCACTATTTGAAATACAGGCTTCCTCTACGGCAGCCACCATTATATCTTTTCCAACTACTTCAAGAGCTGAACGAATAACATTTTGGTGCAAAAAGTGCTTGCTTTGTGGGGGAGGAATGTTCATCATAGCACAAAGAAGTTTAGCTCCAGCAAATCCTTTACCAGTACACCTAAGTGCATAAGTAAATCTAATATTTATTGTATCTAATTTCACAGATTTACCTTCGAGTTCATAATCCAGTTTCTTGGAGTTCCTTAGTTTATTTAGGACTTGACAATTCTGACAAACAATCTTTATAGTGGATGCCAAACCGTTTCTCAAACAAACACTTAGGGTGATTTCACCACCACATTTTTTGCAGTCCACTGTTGAGTTCAGTGCTTTACTCAGCTCTCCAACATCCACCAAATCATACGCATGGTTGCTCATGAATGACTCAAATTTATTTTGATTACCTAGTTTTTTTTTGAAGAAGAAGGTGTACGATTTTCAGATGAGGTTGATGGTGTTGATTCAACAGATGGTAAGGACATGACCAATTTACGAGCAACAGAAATATGTGTCCCACTAAAAGGTTTATTCCTTTTCTTGCTCTTGAAGCTAGTCTTTGGCTTAGTCATTTTTCTTCACAAAACAATAATAAAAACTATAATAAAATAACAATATAATAAAATTTAAAACAGCAATAGTAACAGAAAACAGGAAAAAAAATTGTAACTATGTAAACAAAAACAATCTCTCACGTAAAATATAACCAAACAAAACAAAACTAAAAAAAAAAAATTTGGAAAAAACATATTTTGTTGTAAACAATCAGTGTTGCCAAACTTGTTTTTGCAAAAAAAAGAAGACAAACACTCTAGAAATAAATTAAAAAAAGTTGATTATAACAAAAAAAAGCAGTCAAAACTACAACTTTTTAGTTTTTCGGCTCTCCTGAAAAATTGACTTTTTTGTACATTTGCCCCATTATCTTCAAAACTATAAAAGTTATTGAGCTATTTTTTTTTTAAATATCCATGGCAACACTGTCTACAGTTCGGACTAAGGAAATGTCAAACGAAACAGCTGGTAATTTACCGCGTCAATTCAAACATACAAATAAAATTCATGAACTTTCAAAATTTCTAGAAAATGTAATTTAAATTATTTCTTTAAACCCTTAGTCCCATTAAATTATATAATAATAAATAATAAGTGTGCAAAGTTTCGTTGAAATAGGATGAACGGTTGCTGAGAAAATGGGTTTTACTTTTCAATGTAAATTGACCTCGGTAGTGACCCCCTTAAGCTGTGAGTCACTGTATTTCTGAGGTCGCTGATTACTGTAAAAATAGTCATTTTTTCAGCTGATGACGAAAGAACGAGAAATTTCTGGTTCAACAATGTTATTTTAAGGTGGTAAATACCATACTAGTTTTCAATAAATGGCCAATTTTCAATTTATTTAAAAATTTTATTTTTTTGTTTTTAACCGAAATATATATAATAATCTACTTGTATGAGGTATAAAAAAATGAATAATATTATTTTGTTCCGAATAAGTTTTTATAGTAACTGAGCTCAGTTTGTTTCTTTTTTTATAAATGTACAAGAAAATTATATTTTACCATCGAATATTTAGTATTTATTGAATAATATTGTGTATCATATATGTCATGTCAGCGATCTTCATCGCTCGGGATGACCTGTTCATATTTCGACCGTCACGCTGCAAAGTCGCATAAATGGCCTTATCCGGGATGACAGATGTATAAAAATTGAGACAATTGCTATAATGTGTAATGCTAGTAATCACAAAACGTGTTCGAGATGGGTTCCAAGACAGCTGACTCCTGACCATTAAAGACAACCGAATTCGCATTTGTTCTGAACTCAACCAACGGTTTTTAACGGAAGGTTCTATATTGTATACTAGCCTGTGATGAAACGTGGATTCATCATTTTGAACTTGAATGCAAACGGCAAAGTTTTGAGTGGAAACATCTGATTTCTCCTTCAAAAAATTCAAAATCTGCGCGTCGATGTTGGTAAAGTGATGTTAATGGTGTTCTCGAATTGTCAAGGCCCAATTTATTGTGATGATTTAAAAGAACAACGTACTGTGAACAGAGAGTACTACTCACACATGCTTCAAGAGGAAGTAAAACCCGCGAAAAATGTTAGGGTTCTCTGTCAAAGGGTGTGATTCTGCTGCATGATAACGTCAGCTCTCATACCGCTCAGAAAACGTGAGACACGATCGAAAAGGTGGGCTAGGAGGTGCTCAAAGAAATTTTACATGGCACCATGTTCGAAGACAACGAAGCGGCCAAAAAAGTTCTACGCGACAGTCTCAGACAGCAAGATGAACAATTCTACACTACAGGAATTCGGAAGTTCACAGAACGATCGGCAAAGTGCCTAAATGTTGATGGAGACTACATTGAAAAACCATTTTTTGTTAACAGTCGTTTGTCTCTTAAATTATTAAACGTCCTTCGTAAAATATTCGTATTTTCTGCTTATTTATAAATATCCTTAATTAGAAACAAGCATAAATCAAAATTATCGTTACAAGGTCCTTTATTCAGATAAAATCACAAGGTCAGACCGACATCTGCTCCTTATATGGGAACCGACCCTTTTTATTTAAACCATATGGTTCTAAGAATTGGGGTGGCATATTATTGTGCAGTGGACTCGATAATGATGTGTAAATAAAGTTAATGATTTTGTTTTGATTATAGATGCTTGCAATTATGATAAATTTCGTATTATTCTGCATAAATACCGTTTATTAAGTCTAATAAAAACTGTTTATTTATTTGAATAGAAAGCTTACTAATTACTTAGTATTTGCATATTAAAGATAAAACTTTTAGATATCATGTAAATTTATTTTATAAAATTTGTTTCGTGTGGTATATTACCTGCATTAGTAACTCTGGCTGATGTGAGCACAGTATTGGCAGCATACCTGTTTTCTGCCGAGGACCCTTGCAGCCACAAACTGGTAAAGGACTTCTTGACTAGGATAAAGTAACAGTTTGCCATCAATTAAATCTGTGGCCAGGTGTTTTTAAGTACTTCAGAACATATCCATCTGTATTTGGCAGTGTGCTTTTCATTCACAATTTTTGTATCATCAACTGACTCTGCTTTCTTAGAGTTTTCTTGCATTAGTAACTCACCCAATTTTGTTAACACACCTGCCTTCTGCCGAAGACCCTTCCAGCCACAAACCGGTAAAGGACTTCGTGCCTAAGATAATTAATTAAATAAATAGCCAGCTTCTTTTAAGAATTTCATAACATATCCGTCTGTATTTGGCACTGTGCT
Source organism: Pachyrhynchus sulphureomaculatus (assembly GCA_019049505.1). Lineage (NCBI taxonomy): Eukaryota > Metazoa > Arthropoda > Insecta > Coleoptera > Curculionidae > Pachyrhynchus > Pachyrhynchus sulphureomaculatus. The sequence continues at coordinate 28,448,911 of CM032453.1, read as the reverse complement.
TCCCATTGCCAATTTTTGTGTCATCAATTGACTTTTCTTTCATAGAGTTTTCTTGCATTAGTAACTGGCTGATGTGTGCCCAATTTTGGCAGCACACCTGTCTTCTGTCGAGGACCGTTTCAGCCAATAGTTTGCTATCAATTATCGGGAGGCAGCCATATTTCTATGGTTGGTCAACCCACGTATATAAAAAAAGTTTAACGAAGTTCATATTTTAGCAATTATTAACCATTCTCTCATCAAACCATCTCGGGATACGTTTCGTCGAATCACGACTCATCAGCCGAGCTAGGATCTACAGGGGAGAGAGAATGGAAACACAAGGTAGTTATCGCCCTATTAGCGCAATCGTAGTGTCACATTGGGTGGGAAAGAAACCTATAGTTTTTGAGCGATATCGAATATCGAATCAGAGGAGCTGCGGGAGGGGGGGATGAATAAATCTTGTATGGTTTCAGTAGTAGTATGACAATTTTTCCTGATTTTTGGTTGATTAATAATAAACAAATTTTAAATATACTTATTTATGTTGAAACTTCCAAGGGGTTATCGGTGTGTGAGGTTAGAGGTGTTGCTTTGAATATACAGTGTTATACGTACATTTTGAGCTTCTTGAAGTTGGGGAATCTGAAAATAGTGTTATTTATCTTTATTTCTAATTTTAACAGGAATAGTTCGTAGGTAGAAGTGTTAGCTTTCAGTTGTAGTTATCTCACAACTTAGGGCAAAGATATATGTTTGAAAAACTAGACAAAAATTATCTGGGAGTAACAATAACCGAAAGTGGACAAGAAAGGACTGAGATACAAGAAAAGAATAGCGAAAGAACAGAGATGTTTGGGGGCGATGAGTCCAATATTGAAATCAAAGAATGTGTCAAGAAAAGCAAAAGAAAGAATATATACGACAGTTGTCAGACCCACGGTGACATATGGATGCGAAACGTGGACACTGAATGCAAGAGAAAAGGAGACGTTGGAGGTGTAGGAAAGGAAAGCTTTGAGAAGAACCTACGGAGGAAGGAAAGAAGAGGGACTGTGGAGAAGAAGAACAAACTACGAATTAAAATGCTTATTTACGAAACCTCATATAAGCCAAATCATAAGAAGCCAGCGATTAAGATGGTTGGGACACGTGGCAAGGATGAAAGAAGAAAGACAGGCAAAGCAAGCCCTAATAAGAGGAGTGGTTGGAAGAAGGGTAGACCTCGATCTACATGGATTCAGGCAGTAAAGCAAGATCCGGAGTTGATGGGAATCCCACATTGGGAAAAGCTCACAGGAGACAAAAAGACGTGGAGACAAGTATGCAATCAAGCCATGGGCCTCTAAGGCTCCTCGAGCAATATAATAATATAAACATAACGAATAAGCAGTGACGGTAAAGATATGAATCAAGTCTACGCGAGCGGAGCCGCGGGCACGGCTAGTATATATATATATATATATATATATATATATATATATATATATATATATATATATATATATATATATATATATGTAATCTCGCTTAGCCAAGAATTGGTTTTCTGAACAAAGGATTCGGGTAATGCGCTGGCCTTCACAATCACCTGATTTGAACCCGATAGAGAATCTTTGGAACTATCTGGATAAACAAATTAGGAAAAGGAATATAAAAAACCGGGTCGAACTTTGGATCGCATTACCTAAAACAAGAATGGGAAAAAATGCCACCCGATTTTTGTGCTAGGCTTATTGACTTTATGGGCAGAAGATGTCAAGCAGTGATTGACGCAAAAGGATATCCCACTAAATATTAAATATTTTCGACATCTTAGTCGTCTTAGTGGAATTTTTATTTTATAACAAAAATGTTTCCATACTTTTGTAACGTTAAAAACCTAGCGCCTAATTTTGTTACGTTAAAAACTAAGCGCATTTCTAATGAACAATAACTGTTTTAGTCTTCAAAATGTTTGTTAGCATGTACACGATTAATAAATAAATATCGTAATTGTAAACCGTTTAAATGTTAAGACTAGAGATGGAATTTTAAATGTTTCCATACTTTTGTTCGCCAGTATATATATATATATATATATATATATATATATATATATATATATATATATATATATATATATATATATATATTTAAAAATTGAAAATCAAATACATCCTAGTGATATTTTTTAAAGGATTACAGTCTATAATAATGCACCGATTCCAGAATAGTCATTTTTGAGCATAAGGGAGTTTATAGAAGTTTAGAAGGAAGGCTATATTCTTAAGTCTAATGAGAGATAGGGTATCGACAATTTAGGAAACATTTCTAGACAGATGTTCACCTCCCCGCGTAATGGGATATGACCTTTTATATATCATGGAGATATTGGCGGGGATGTCAAGCTACCCATGAACATTGTTCAGGTGCTGAAACATACATTTCTGTTTTACGGCGCTTTTTATACAAACACGGTAATGCTGCAACTTATGTCATTACATTTTTACGACTACTACCTATGTATGTGGTTAAGCCAAATATGCTCAAATAAATAAACAAGTAAGTACACCAATCTGCCGGAAGACAGACCATGGACACAGTAAGCCGGACCTATACCATGGAGCCAGGGCCGCCACAGCAAAGTAGAACGAATAGCTCTAAATTTTATCTTTTTAGTGTTCCGTACGGAACACTTATAAGATCACTTCGGTGTCTGTCAGTCTGTCTGTCACACCCAATTTTCTCCGAAACTAATTGTCATAGAAAGTTGAAATTTGGTAATAATATAGGAATTGATGGCCTCATCAGAGCCATGTAGTTTTGAGAGTTAAATTTTGACTTAAGGGGTTGAATCGGAAAGTTTTGGGGGGTGAAAAATCGGAAGTGAAAAAAAAAAATTTTTACTAGGTCATCGAGTGTGGTGTCAAATGAAAGCTTGTGAAAACACGAGTAAAAAATATATATATAATGTAATATTTGCGCGCACTTTTCTTTGTATTATTTTTAAAAAATCGCGAAAAATCGCTGTCCCTCGCCTTATCTCGAAAAGTACTTATCAAAAAATTTTGAAACCACGGGGTGTAGATTGAACAAAAATTATCAGTGCATTACCTTTAATAATTTATCTGGTATATAAAAAACACAAAAATTTCAAGGTCATCAGATTTCAGTAAAGATTGGAAACAAACTTTGTTGAAAATTCATTTGGGGTGTGTTTTGTGAAGTCACTGATCATTTTATACCTCTATAACAACATTTTTTATTTTAAAAGTAATCGACGTACGGAACCCTAATTGCGCAAGTTCAACTTGCACTTGACCGGTTTTTATTTTAATATTACACTGGACGTGCCAATTGCATAATTTTATGTGTTATTGATTTGCTAACTTCTACTTTTGCTATCACATTGAAATGAACTTAACCTAGGTTTTTACAACGAAGTCCCATTCTAATCTTAACCTAGGAGACATTTGCTAAAACCTAAACATATTCGGAACTATCTTAACTTCATCTAGGGCCTATGCTAAACTTAACCTAAGATTACAATCGTCTTGTATGTTACGGTGGGTGGGTTGGGTCATCGTCTTCATCAGTTAGTGGGTCTGAAGGTTGTTGGTACTGGCGGTGGGCTTGGGGATGGATTTGGAAGGCGTCTCTGATGAGTGGGTAGGGATGTTGGGACGCCTTGGCCAGGAACTTGGTCTGTGTTTTCCTCATGTGTGCCTTGTGCACACTGAGGTCTCTGTCCAGTTGGAGTTCCTCATGAACCATGGAGATCATCCTCAGGGAAAGAAAGTTTGAAGTTTAATATCCAGATTTTCTGACTAGCATTCATTTCTGAAACCGTTAAAAAGTCATATTTTTGATAACCAACGGTCGTTTTTATTTCAATCAAAACAAAAAGTCCTTTGCTTCATATCTTTACCGGAAACCACTGTTTTCCACCTGGGGAAACCCATTACAACTCTCCCTTTCCCTTTCTCGTACATTTGCTTAAATGGACATACACATATTTAATGTATTCTTGTCTTCGTCTAGCATACGATGGTTATACGGGCATTAGATAAAGATAAAAGGGTAATTTAGAGGACACTCAACTGAATTAGCGGTAGAGAGTTTTCGTGAGATAATGGTAAATAATATATAATATTTGTACTGAAAAGAAAATGTAAATAAAGATTGTAATTAAATTGAGAAGCCGGAGTATGTACATAATTTTATGCTAAGACTAACTAGTAAGTATTTGATGATAAAGCTGCTTTTTTAGAGGAAATACTCCGAAAATCAATTCGTACGGTACCGTGTAGTTGCAATGCTATAACTACATTAAAAAAAATTAGTCTGCCGAATCAAAGAGCATGGTTCCGGTAGACAGGGTGGCAATAAACGAGTGTGCTGTGCTTAACAAGCGGTTTTCGTTTGTTTGTGTCATTGGCGTAGTTACATACACTACCGTCAGAAATTATTTGCCCATCTAGTTCTTTCAGTACCAAGACAACAAAAACCCAGATAATATATATTTTTTAAATTTTAATGAATTATTATTTATTTTCACATTATTTATAATCTAGAAAATCAGAAAAATATTCATGATTTTCCAGGATTTGTTTCATCTATGTGACCTCCTTTGTTTTTAATTACCGCTTTACAGAGTTTCGACATTCTATCCAGTAGTTTCTTCAGAGTTTATTTGGCTATTTTAACCTAATCTGTATGTAAAAGTTCCCACAAGTGATTTTCTGATGTTGGATGGAGTTTTCGAACACACTTGTCCAAATGGTCCCACAGCAATTCGATGGAGTCCAAGTCGGGTGATTGTGGAGGAAGTCATCACTTCCAAGACGTCACCGGATTTCCATTGGTCCAAAAGTTCTCTAATTTGTTTAGCAGAATGTTTAGGGTCGTTGTCATGCTGAAAAATAAATTTCCCCTGAAAAATATCTCTTCCGAAAGGAAGCATTTGAGTTAACAAAATTTCTTGATATTGTTCTTTTCGCATGATTCCTTCTATCCTAAAGATTTTTCCAACTTTACTGTTGCCAGAGCAGGATAACATTTTTAGCCTTAATCAACTAACCGAAAAGAAAGTAGCAACCAACAAAGAAGTCCATCTAATCTTTATTGGTTTTAGAAAGGCCTACGATAATGTACCAATAAAGAAACTGTGGCAGGTATTGGAAAGAACATCTGTTAACGTTACCGCCATACAAGCGATAAAACAACTATATTCAAATTGTCAATCAAGAATAAAGATTGGTAAAGAAATATCTGAAAGCTTTCACGTCACAAAAGGTCTTAGACAAGGGTATTGCTTGTCCCGAACGTTATTCAAAGTATATATTGATGCGGCCTTCGATCATTGGAGGAAGAGTTGTCGAGGAATGGGTATCGAAATAGACGATGAGACAACACTCTATACGCTACATTTTGCCGATGATCAGGTGGTTATCGCCCAAGATCCAGAAGATCTGGAATATATGACAAGGAAGCTCATAGACCAATATAACAATTGGGAACTCACAGTAAACATGAACAAAACAAAGTACTTGCGGATCGGTGGGGATAGGCAGGACCTGAAACTGGACAATAATATCGAAATTGAAGCATGCGACCAATATACTTACCTGGGAACTAGAATAGAAAGCACTGGGGAGAACAGAAAATGAAGTGGAAGAGAGGATAGCAAAGGGAAAGGACTGATCGGTGCCATGAATTTCATTCTGTGGTCAAAAAATGTCAGTAGGTAAAGAAAGCAACAGATTTACAACGTCATCTTCAAAAGTATAGTTCTATATGGGTGCGAAACATGACAACTAAACAAAACTCTTGAAAGAAGGTTAAATGCTCTGGAAATGGATTTTTGGCGAAAATCGGCAAGAATTTCCAAGCTCGATAGGATATCAAATGAAAGGGTCTGGTCAAAAATGAAAATGGAAAGAACACTGATAGAGGGCGTACAGGAGAGACAAAGTGGTACGGCCATGTCCAAAGGATGCAACACCATAGAATCCCAAAACAAATCCTACAGTGGACACCTACAGAAAGAAAGAAGAAGGGAGGGCCGAAAATAATCTGATCTATGGGCATAACAAAAGCAATATCCGAACGAAATCTATGACCAGGTGACTGCGATGATCGGCGAGAATGGAAGCTAGGAACCGGAAGACGCAGAGTGACGCTATAAACTGGATATATATATATATATATATATATATATATATATATATATATATATATATATATATATATATATATATATATATATATATATATTTATATATACGAGGCTGGTTTGGAGAGTCCGTGCAAAGTCCGAGAGATGGCACTACCGGCGCGTATCGAGGTCATGTTTAGTTAGTTAGCAGCATCTCTTGAATGAACGCACACCAAGTTTCAGCCATATTGGTCTATTTCTTTGTGTTTGGCATTCGTGTGAATCAAGGAAGTCGAGTGATTTTCAAGAAATGGACGAAAAAGAATTTCGTGTGGTGATTAAACATTACTTTATGAAAGGCAAAACGCCTCAGGAGACTAAAGAGAAGCTTGATAAACATTATGGTGACTCTGCACCTTCGATTAGAACAGTTTATAAGTGGTTTCAAAATTTTCGGACTGGCCATATGGGCACAAGTGACGCTGAACGTTCTGGGCGGCCTGTGGAGGTTACGACTCCAGAAATCATTGATCAAATCCATGATATGGTGATGGATGACAGAAGAGTTAAGGTGCGTGAGATTGCTAGTGCTGTGGGCATCTCGACTGAACGGGTACATAATATTTTGCATAAACATTTGGACATGAGAAAGCTATCCGCAAGATGGGTGCCGCGATTGCTCACGCTTGACCAAAAACGGAATCGTGTGAAGTGTTGCAAGGATGGTTTGCAGCTGTTCCAGAAGAATCCGGAGGACTTTAAGCGTCGTTTCGTTACTGTGGATGAAACATGGATACATTACTATACTCCTGAGACCAAACAACAATCTAAACAATGGGTTACCAACGGGGAATCTGCACCAAAAAAGGCGAAGATCGTTCCTTCGGCCGGAAAGGTCATGTCGACTGTCTTTTGGGATTCGCAAGGGATAACCCTCATCGACTATCTGGAAAAGGGTAAAACTATTACAGGTGAATATTATTCATCGTTATTGGACCGTTTGAAAACCGAGCTGCAAGAAAAACGCCCGCGATTGGCCCACAAGAAAGTTCTTTGCCATCACGACAACGCACCAGTACACCCTCAGCAGTTGTGGTCGCAAAATTAATGGAAATAGGATTCCAACTCGTTTCACATCCCCCCTATTCTCCAGACTTGGCTCCTTCGGACTACTATTTGTTCCCCAATTTGAAGAAATGGCTGGCGGGACAAAGATTTTATTCAAACGAGGAGGTGATTGCAGACGCTATTGGATATTTTGCAGACTTGGATAAATCCTATTATTCGGAAGGGATCAACAAACTAGAATATCGTTGGACGAAGTGTATAAGCCTAAAAGGAGACTATGTCGAAAAAATAAAAAAGGTTTACCCCAAACACATAACTAGTTTTTATTTTTGTATGGACTTTTCAAACCAGCCTCGTATATATATATATATATATATATATATATATATATATATATATATATATATATATATATACATATATATATATATATATATATATATATATATATATATATATATATATATATATATATATATATATATATATATATATATATATATATATACATATATATATATATATATATATATATATATATGTATATATATATATATATATATATATATATATATATATATATATATATGTATATATATATATATATATATATATATATATATATATGTTTTACTGTAGGCAACTGATAGGCTTCCAACATCCTCTCTCCAGCTGACCGCCGCCCGTAAATTCGTCGATTTGAATCGAAAATTTCGAATTTAGATTCGTCGCTCCAAAGGACGGAATTCCATTGTTCTGATGTCCAATTTTCATGTTCTCGGGCCCTTCTAATCGTTTACGTTTATTCACTTGCCTAAGAAGTGGTTTCCTCACTGCAACTCTCCCGTGTAGTCCACCTTCTGCTAACATATTCTTCAGGGTTGTCACGCTGATGGGGATGGGCCGCTCCAGGTTTACTTGAGCCGTGATTTCTGGTGCGGTTAGGCGGTGGTTACGTCTGCTGGACATTGTTGTAGCTCTGTCTTCAGCGGGAGTCGTTTTTCGAGGCCTTCCTGAAGGTTTTTGGTTGGGAATTCCATGTCCCGCAGAAATTTTTTTACGATGTAGTCCCACCGTTCATCTTAGCATCCGCATAGCACTCGCGATTTGTCGACTCGAGTGATCATTTTGATGTATCGTAATTATCAGAGCCCGATTTTCAACAGAAACTTCTTTCGTTTTTGGCATTTTCACAAAACAATTGAGCCTGTATCAGTGACAAAGTACTGTTTGCGAATGGTTAATTTCCAAAAGCGCAAGGGTATTTATAGCATAGTTTTTATCATAAAATGTCACTAGGAATTTCCATAATCCCTAGAAACTTGAAATGAGTTCTTACTTCAACTTCAATAACAATTCTCAGAAATCGCCTCAAAACGATTATCAGGCACAACTTGGAAATTTGTTCTAATCGGTTTTTAAGTTGTAATTTCACCAAAAAGGCTTATCTAAATAATTGTAAGATGGACACTTGTTAAGAACAATTAAATTTACCTGATATAATAAAAGGGTTTAATTAGGTATTAAATTTTGGCAGTTGGAGAGAGTGGTTGTTTTTGACTTTGCACGTACACTGATTAAAAAAAACATTTTTCAAAACATCACGGTTCAAATTTTAATTACTTTCCAGTGGCTTATCTATCGTTCTTGGAATTATTTTTTTAAAATTAAAACCCGGATTTTTACCTTAAAGTGGATAACGTTTTTCAAGTCATGCTGAAATAACCGTTTTAATATTATTTGTTGGTCATTATTAAAAGTAATTGTTTTCTCATATTAAAAAAAAAAAAAAATACAGGGTGTCTTGAAAGTTGCGGCATTTTGGCCAGTTTTTAGTAGTCAAGAAACTAATTCACATTACTAAAAAACCTGCCAAAACAAGTCAGACTTGCGCAATGAGTATTCCGTACGGTAATTATTTTTGAAATAAAATTTTTTATTACGGAGGTATAAAATGGTTAGGGACTTCATAAAACACTCATACTAATTTTAATTCAATCTACACCTTATGGAGAATATTCCAGATTTTTTTTCGAAATTTTTTGGTTAGAACTTTTAGAGATAAGGTGGGAGAACCTTTTCGGCGATTTTTTTTTAAATAATATAAAGAAAAAGAGTTGATTGATTATTCCGTTACTTTGTGACAGTACGTTTTAACAATAAAATCACTTAATTACTTTGTTAACTGACACTAAATATAATAAGTATTTAGTGTCAGTTAACAAAGTAGTTAAGTAATTTTATTGATATAAAGAAAAGTTTTTGCGAGTATTACATTATGTATTTTTTTTGAACCTGCGTTTTCACAAGCTCTCATTTGACACCCCACTCGATGGCCCTAAAAAAAATTTTTTTTTCACTTTCTATTTCACCCCGAAAACTAACTCCTTAAGTCAAAATTTAATTTTCAATACTACACTAAACAAAGGTTTTTATAATAAGAATGTGTTTTCTTTAAATTCTCTACCTAGCTTTGAAGGAAAATTGGCAGAGCTTAAAATAATATTTCTCTGCAGAAGTACCAACTACAGTCATACCCTTGGTCTAGCGTCGAGTTGTTTTATTCTGTCCTTTTGTTTTAGCCTTAAGAAGCGACTGAACTCAGTATCTGCGGAAAATGTTTTTCAGATGCTTTAACAAAAGGAAGTCGCAGGGCGCTAAATAAGGACTATAGACTAGATGTTAATTCAGTGAATCCACGGTTTTTGGAGATGGCTTGAGGTGTGCTAGTTTTGTGATCCCTGCCATTCTCCATAAATATGGCGTTTTCAATGTTCCCTACGGTACATCTATGGAATTACTTCGGTATCTGTCTCTTTGTCTCTCACAGTCGGTTCTCTCCGAAACTATTTGACGTAGAAAGTTGAAATTTATCACAAATATAGGAATTGATGGCCTAATGACAACCGTGAGGTTTTGAAAATTAAATTTTGATTTAGTTTTTTTTTTGGGGGGGGGGGGTGAAATCGGAAGTGAAAATTTTTTTCAAGGTCATCGAGTGGAGTGTCAAATAAAATCTTGTGAAAACACGAATTACCCGCTATTTGGGAGATCAAAAAATTTCAAAAAAATTCTAGAATATTCTCCATAAAGTGTACTAGGTGTACAAGTATGAAATACGGATTTTTTTTTTTCTAAAAAAAAACATGTTAAATTCGGAAGAATGATAAAAAGTGCTTTATTCAAAGTATGCTCCATCGCTCGTTATACATTTTTTCCCATCTTTCGGGCAATTTGTGAATACCACTTCAGTAAAAATCTTTCCCTTTTGCTGCGAACCATTCATCGAGCCATTTTTTCACATCTTCGTACGAACCAAAGCGCTGCTCAGCAAGTGCGTGACCCATCGATGCAAACAAGTGGTAATCGGAAGGAGCCAAGTCTGGTGAGTAAGCCGCATGGGGTAGAACTTCCCAGCTGAGTGCTTCCAACGTGTCGCGAATTGGTTTTGCCGTATGTGATGGAGCATTGTCATGAAGAAAAATGACTTTGTGTTGCCTCTTTCGGTATTCTGGCGTTTTTTTCAAGCAGCGAACGATTCAAATCGGTCAATTGTTGGTAACGTTTGGTATTAAGCGTTTCCCCAGGTTTTAACAGCTCATAATAGACCACGCCCCTCTGGTCCCACTAAACACAGAGCATGGTCTTTCTGCCAAAGCTGTTCGGTCTTGCGGTCGATGAGGATGGTGCGCCTGTGGTACCCATCTACCGGTCTTCTGAATCTTTCCCATCTCTCGTAGCCTATTAGAAACAGCTTGTTGACTAACGCCTAGTTGCTCGGCGAGTTGTTTTTGTGTTTGCGAATCATCTTCGTCCAACAACGCTTGGAATTTCACATCTTCGTATTTTTTTGGCGATTTTCCACGTTTCTTGTCTCGAAGTCACCACTTTTGAAACGCCGAAACCATCGTTCACACGTATCTTGCGATGGAGCATGTTCACCATAAGCTTCTCGAAGTAATCGGTATGATTCAACAGCAGTTTTCTTCAAGTGAAAACAAAAAATTAATGCTGTCCGCGAATGCTCTTTATTCGATATAAATTTCGACACATTGAACACAACAACACAACACTATGCACACACTTTTCTAATTTATCACTCGTGCGCATCTGACACTTGATAACACAACAAAATGGCGCAGTGCCAAATCTTTATAGCACAAACTGCATTGGTGCACCATCTGTTGTCTGAAATCCGCATTTCATACTTGTACACCTGGTAAATTGAGCGAAAATTATCACGACACACGTTTGATAATTTATCTGGTTTATAAAAAACTATTTGACTGGACAATATGGTGGAGATTTTTTTCGTGGAAAGTTGTGAATTTAACCGGGACTAAGAGCTACGCGCGTATTCGGTGCAATCAATATTATACTCAGATACTTTTTAGTACATTACTGCTTTAAGCATTTGGTCAATCAGATAAAATAAATTTCCATGGTAACTAACGGATAGGTACCGAGACAAAAATAATTTTATTTTATGTGTTTTAATTAAACAAATATTTAGGTGGTACCTGTTTGTTCTAAACTTATGCTACAAAGAAGTCTCCTTTTTTATATATTCTTGGTAATTCTTATATCGAAGATGAATGTGTGACTTACTTCATAGAATACTTGTGCAACTTCGACTTCCACTTGGCCTTTTTTTAGTATGACGTTGCTTTCATGGATCGGTAGATAATTGAATCAACACTCTCGCATTAATATTTATAGCCCAGTCGCCAGGAGTTTTGAGCTCTCATTAAATGTTAACAGGCTGTATTTTGGCAAACAAGTAGTTTTTTGAACTTAGAATACGTTTTTTAAAGTTTGATATACGCTAAGCCCACAAAATCCAAAATAAAATAAAAAATTCGGTTTTTCGGTAATATCTTGAAAAATAAAAAAGATATCGAAAAACTAATAGCACCGCGTGAAAGAGCGGGAAATTTTACAAAAAATGCTATATCGATTTTTTTTTCCAGATTTTTTAATTAGAGTAAGAATTTATTCAAAATTCGAATAGGAGATTCAAAAAGTGTAGCCCGCCAAACAGGTTAATTTGAAAGTCTACGTGTACCGCTCGAAAGTTGATCGATATTACTTGTTTTCAGCTTTTTAAAGAGACTTTCAGCTTTCCGATGATACTAATAGTTTTTATTTTCGTTGCTTTATAATTTGTAAAACTTAAAACAAAATTTTTGTTTGCATGATTTTAACGGGCATACAGTAAATCATAAATATTTAATAAAATATAGTTCTGAAAAAGAATCCTTGTGCATATATCATTATTATACCCTAAGTTTCAATATAAAAAAAATTAAACATACCCACATTGTCTGTGTTATTTAAAAATTGAGTTTTAAAATATGAAAATTTGCCTACTATAGTGCGCTGCCTGCAATTTTACGTTTAAAGCATTACGAAATCAAGATGGTCAAAAAAAGTCTGACAATTTTCTTTTAGTTACAGTTAAAAGTATATTTGATATTAGAAAATCATTAAAAACTTAAAAAAAAATTCTCTTTTTTTGTAACTTTGCTCTTAAAAAAGTCTTCATGATAAGCGTATTTTTTGCTTATTATTAATCATACAACTTAAAATTAAAACAAAAAAAATATTTTAAGGTGTGAAATGAAAGATAAAAGTCTAAGCTTTCAGTATAAAGTATGTATATTTCATTTATAAATCCAGGTACAAAGAAAACAGTTATTGAGAATACAAAAACTCTAAATTACTCAAAGAAATTAAATGAATTACGTACTCTCTGGTAGTCATATTGGATCCGCCATTTTGATTTTTCAAATCTGTCATCGGATTCTTAATCAGCAGCCTAAGAAACCTCTTAATAGCCGATTTAAAAATGTTTAACGGTATTCAGAAACGTTAATTTCATCATAAATGAGGTTGGAAGCATGATTCCCACTACAACTGAAGGGGTTAAACCAGCCATTTTATTTTAAATAATTTTTTAAAATTACAGTAAAATTAAAAAAAAATCTATACACTATTTTTTTGGAAAATTTCCCGTTCTTTCACGTGGTGTTATTAGTTTTTTCGATATTTTTTTTATTTTTCCAGATATTTGTGAAAAACCGAATTTTTTCATTTTATTTTCTATTTGGTAAGCTTGGCGTACACTTTAGAGCAGCAGACTTTTTAACGGTATACAGATTCGTTAATTTAATCATAAATGAGGTTGGAAACATAATTCCCACTACAACTGAAGGAGTTAAACCAGCGATTTTATTACACAGGGCAACAAAAAAATATTTTTGTTTTGATGCCTGGGATTTTAGAGCTGATTTTAACTATATTTGGGACGCTAAATCTATACATGCAATCCGTTTTTTCTCTATCAGCTCTACTTTTTTAGATACATCAACTTATCTACCAATGTGGTTTTTATTCAGTATATTCATTTATGAGAGTTCTAAAATTATTATATATTCATTAATGTAGGTACAATGGTTTTATTGTCAGTCTGTAATTGAGTAAATTCCAGGTAAATCTATAAATAGTGGAACCGTTGCCTATCAGGTACCTGAACTGACCCTTTTAATCACCTAACTCGGGTAAGTCTCGTCAGTTTGTGCGTTCTTACTAATGAGAGTAGATCGAATTCGGCGTGTTATTTTATGTTAAGAAAAGAGTGTTTTTTGTGTTATTGAACAGAATTAAAATGAGTTCAGGTTCCAGTTCAAGAAGAAGTTGTGTAAATCAACCTGATGTGTTTTGCTATATATGCGGAGAATACATGTTTCAACAAAACAGACAAACTATTACTGACTTTGTAAAGCGAGCGTATCTTGGATACTTTGGAGTTAAGCTTGGTGATCAGGACAAAACGTGGGCTCCGCATCTCGTATGTAAAACTTGTACAGAACATTTACGGCAGTGGACTACCGGGAAAAGAAAATGTCTAAAATTCGGCGTACCAATGGTTTGGAGAGAACCAAAAAACCACTTCAATGATTGTTATTTCTGTTTAGTAAATACTAATGGAATCAATCGAAATAACCGCAGTAAGTGGACTTATCCCAATTTAGACTCGACAATACGCCCTATCCCGCACTCAGATGAAATACCGATTCCAACATTTCATCAGCTACCACATATCTCTGATGACGAATATTTTCCCTCTGATCGCTCTTCTGATGCTAATAAAAGTTCTGATGCTAATGAAACTAATAGTGACTATGAGGGGACGTCATCAGTTCCTCAACGCTTCAATCAAAATGAATTAAATGATCTCATCAGGGATCTCAATTTATCGAAAAAAGCTTCTGAAGTACTGGCTTCTAGGTTGAACGACAAAAATTTACTGGAACAAGGAACCAAAATTACCTTTTACCGTACAAGAGAAAAAAGATCTGCTACCATTCTTTTCTCAAGAAGACAGTCTTGTATTTTGTCACGAAAATTAGGGGACTCATGAAAGAAATGGGACTTTCTGAATATATTCCAGATGATTGGCGCCTATTTATTGACAGTTCAAAGCGAAGTTTAAAATGTGTCCTTCTACATAATGGGAATAAATATGGTTCAATACCACTAGCTCACTCAACGAAACTGAAAGAAGAATATAATAGCATAGCTTTGGTCTTGCAGAAGATAAAGTATTACGAACATCAATGGATGATTTGTGTAGACTTAAAAATGGTAAACTTTCTTCTTGGGCAGCAAAGTGGTTACACGAAATATCCGTGTTTCTTGTACCTCTGGGATAGTAGGGACAAAACACACCACTGGGTTAGAAAAGATTGGCCTCAGAGAGAAAACATGGACGTTGGGGAAAAGAATGTCATTAACGACGCTTTGGTTGAAAGAGAAAAAATCATACTTCCTCCGTTACATATAAAGTTGGGCTTAATGAAGCAGTTTGTAAAGGCTCTTGATAAGAATGGGTCTTGTTTTGCATATATAGGGGTAAAAATGCATCAGTTGAGCACAGAAAAACTCAAAGCAGGGATATTTGACGGCCCACAAATAAGACAATTAATTAAGGATCCTGCCGTCATAAATTCAATGAATCAAGTTGAACGAGAAGCTTGGACATCATTTGTTGCAGTTGTAGAAAATTTTCTAGGCAAACATAAAGCTCAAAACTATGTTGAAATGGTTAACAAGATGCTTAACAGTTTCAAATCCTTAGGGTGCAATATGAGTATTAAAATACACTATTTACACAGCCACTTAGACCGTTTTCCAGAAAATTTAGGAGACATGAGTAAGGAACAAGGTGAAAGATTTCACCAAGATATTAAAGTTATGGAGGACCGCTACCAAGGAAGATGGGACATGTACATGATGGCAGATTACTGCTGGAGTTTTAAAAAGGACTGTTTAAAAAAACATTCAAGAATGTCGCGGAAAAGAAGCTTTCCAAGGGTTAAGTGACTATTTCATTTCTTCAATGTTTTTTTTTTGTTTGTAAGTACGACATAATATTGTATTTTGTATAACTAAAATAAAAAAAATTTCGTATCTACTTTTGTTTACTACACTTACGGATTTGAGTTACAATAATGTAACTTATATTTCTCTAAAATTGTATATCTTAAAAATTTGAGCTCCTAGGTACAAATGAATACGTTATTTGAATTCAGGACATCAAATTGATATAGAATCAGCTCAAAAAACCTCGACACCAAAACAGCTGTTCCCCCGTGTTATTATTTTTTTTTTTTATTAAAAAACATCGATCAGATGTTTCTTATGATTACAATCTAGCCTATTATGGCTAATCAATAATTTACATCTAACCTAAACTACTATACAATTACTTAACCTAAGAGTTCACCCACTGGTGTTTCTTACTTTCATGAGTGGTATACTATATTGTTGTATACACTTTTCACAAGCACTTTGCTCTGCTTTTGATTTTAATTTACTACATTAATTCAAGGGGTTTTACCCTATTCAGTTTTCTCACTAAATTTGTGGTGGGCTCTATATTCACATGTTTTGTGGAGCCTGTCTTCGTGGATCGAAGCGTTGTAGCTCGTTCTTAACAATTTCCATTCCCAGGTCTCTGTGGAGATCATTGTTTCTTATATACCAGGAAGCGTCGACGATGTTCCTCAGTACTTGGTTCGAAAACGTTGAATGATATCTACATTACCTTGTTTAGTGCACCCCCAAAGTTGAGCACCATAAGTCCATACTGGTTTTAGAACTTACTTATAGAGTAGTAGTTTATTATGTATTGTTAGCCAATACGTATTTCCGTATTTAAGTCCTAGCTCTTCCCTTTTCTTTTTAACGTAGGCTTTCCAGTTAAACCTTGTATCCAAGGTCATACCAAGATACTTGGTATGTTGGTACTGTGTTTGCATGCGGTATTGATTGATGATTCATATATACCGGAATATATTCGATTCATTTAATTTTTTCCTAAATCTTTTTGCTAACTTGGTAATCGTCACTTGTAGCGCTGCTGCTAATACTGGAAAGTTACAAGTGCACAATAAGCAAAGGACGGATCCCAATACACTTTCTTGAGGATCTCCAGCTTTAATTTCCTTAAGTTCCGAATAAGCATCGTCCTGTCTTATTTTAAAGAATTTGTCTGTTACGAGGCTGGTTTGAAAAGTCCGTGCAAAGTCCGAGAGATGACACCACCGGCGCGTATCGAGGTCATGTTTAGTTAGTAGCATCTCTTGAATGAACGCACACCAAGTTTCAGCCATATTGGTCTATTTCTTTGTGTTTGGCATTCGTGTGAATCAAGGAAGTCGAGTGATTTTCAAGAAATGAACGAAAAAGAATTTCGTGTGGTGATTAAACATTACTTTATGAAAGGCAAAACGCCTCAGGAGACTAAAGAGAAGCTTGATAAACATTATGGTGACTCTGCACCTTCGATTAGAACAGTTTAGAAGTGGTTTCAAAATTTTCGGACTGGCCATATGGGCACAAGTGACGCTGAACGTTCTGGACGGCCTGTGGAGGTTACGACTCCAGAAATCATTAATCAAATCCATGATATGGTGATGGATGACAGAAGAGTTAAGGTGCGTGAGATTGCTAGTGCTGTGGGCATCTCGACTGAACGGGGGTACATAATATTTTGCATAAACATTTGGACATGAGAAAGCTATCCGCAAGATAGGTGCCGCGATTGCTCACGTTTGACCAAAAACGGAATCGTGTGAAGTGTTGCAAGGATGGTTTGCAGCTGTTCCAGAAGAATCCGGAGGACTTTAAGCGTCGTTTCGTCACTGTGGATGAAACATGGATACATTACTATACTCCTGAGACCAAACAACAATCTAAACAATGGGTTACCAAGGGGGAATCTGCACCAAAAAAAAAGGCGAAGACCGTTCCTTCGGCCGGAAAGGTTATGGCGACTGTCTTTTGGGATTCGCAAAGGATAATCCTCATCGACTATCTGGAAAAGGGTAAAACTATTACAGGTGAATATTATTCATCGTTATTGGATCGTTTGAAAACCGAGCTGCAAGAAAAACGCCCGCGATTGGCCCACAAGAAAGTCCCCTTTTCCATCACGACAACGCACCAGCACACACCTCAGCAGTTGTGGTCGCAAAATTAATGGAAATAGGATTTCAACTCGTTTCACATCCCCCCTATTCTCCAGACTTGGCTCCCTCGGACTACTATTTGTTCCCCAATTTGAAGAAATGGCTGGCGGGACAAAGATTTTATTCAAACGAGGAGGTGATTGCAGACACTAATGGATATTTTGCAGACTTGGACAAATCCTATTATTCGGAAGGGTTCAACAAACTAGAACATCGTTGGACGAAGTGTATAAGCCTAAAAGGAGACTATGTCGAAAAATAAAAAAGGTTTACCCCAAACACATAAGTAGTTTTTATTTTTGCACGGACTTTTCAAACCAGCCTCGTATGTATGACTTGAGAATTGTTGTGTATTGTTTCGGTAATATGATTTTCAGTTTGTAGTTCAACTCTTCGTGCCAAACCTTATCAAATACTTGCGCCACGTCGAGGAAGATTGTAGAGCATACTCTTTTTTCTTCTAATGCTCTTTCTATTATAGCTGTAATTCTATGTATTTGATCTATAGTTAAATGTTTTTCTCGAAAACCATATTGGTGTATTGGTATGAGGTTTTTATCGTCTATAACGGGTTTTAATCTTTTTAGCAATAGTTTTTCCAATTAATTTGACATTACAGGAAGTAGTGATATAGGTCTATACGAGGTTACCTCGAGTGGCGGCTGGCCTGGTTTGGGTACTATTATGACCTCAGCTACTTTCCACAGGCTTGGAACATATTGCAGTCTAAAAGATGCGTTGGTACGGTTGGTAAGTTTCACTATCACTCACTGTGGTAATTGTTTTCAAATTTCACCACTAATTAAGTCAAACCCCGGAACTTTTCTGGGGTTTATGTTGTCTCTGATTTCAGTCTTTACTTCTTGTGATATTGTAGCCCCAATCTCACTCTCCTGTTGAATGCCATTTTTTTCATTTATAATATTATCCTGTTCTTCATTAGGCTGGAAGACTTTTTCAAGATGTCCTGCGAATTTCGCGGCTTTATGTTCATTGTTTCGAGCTCATTTTCCATTTTCTATTCTTATAGGTGGAATTTGGTAAAATGGATCTTTTTATTTTCTTGGTTGCCTTCTATAACGAATAGTCTGTACTTCTATCGTCTGAGAAGTTTTTAAGGAAAACATTAACTGTTCATTTTTAAGCTTTTGTATAGCCTGTCCCAAAATATAAGATCCTGATTATTGCCGTTTTAAGTTGGCAATATAAAAATTCTAACCTTTTGTTTATGATAGGTTGCAGAGATGGACTTAAGAATTTTATTCATTAATACAAATAAATAAAATTATAAGTGTTTTTGGAGACGTTTATTTATAGATGTATGTAAAAACAAATGGCTAAGAAATACAAATATACAGTTTGAATGAATGGGGTTTACAAGAGGGGACATATTGTATAAATAAAAATATATTTTAACTTAAGCCTAATTCGGTTTCACTAGCACTGTCATCAGCTGAGGTAATTATCAGTGGTTTTATATTATTTACATAAATATATGAATCTTCAACTTTAACAACGTGCTGAATGGAATTCTTCCAGCTTTCACAAGGTATATCATATAACTTTTTTACTAATTCAATCACTGACACGATTAAAGTAGGAGAAACATTTTGTGCACCTTATTTTTGATTTAACTTGATGCCAAATATGTTCAATTGGATTAAACACACAATAATACGAAGGAAGTTGCAAAACAGTGTGTCCCATTTTCTCAGCCATACTATCACAACATATTTGTTTTTCAATTTATAGTCTTTCAAAACTTCCAAAAGATTTACTTTTTTTATAACTAAAGTCCAAATAAATGTCATTTTCTAACATATATTCCTGTATTTCCGATTTGGTGTTGGCTGCATTAGGAACCTTATCTAGTCAGCGACTATGGTAACTTGCATTGTCCATCACTATAACACTCTGTTGGGGAACATTTGGCAAAAGGGAATTTTGAAACCAATTTTCAAAAAGTTCTGCGGTCATGTCTTCGTGATAGTGCAAACTAGAATCTTTATGTTTTTTGCAGATAACAGTAGACAATTTGAAACCCTGCCCTTTTCAGATCCAGCATGCAAAATGGTTATTCGTTTACCTTTATTTGAAGGTGCGTTAGTCTGACATTTTGTACTGCTGTCAACCTACCCTTTTTGTACAGTTCATGGGTATCGAACCATGTTTCGTCAAGGTAAATTATTGGCGAATTCTCTGATCGATACTTTTTAATTTGTTGTAAATAAGTATGTCACAAGATTCGCGATCTTTGTGACTCCATCACTACTTGCCTTTTGTTGATTTTTCGGAACGTGAATCCCATTCTTAAGAGAATTCTGTGAAGAGTTGATCGGCCACAATGTATATTGGTCCCGTCCTGCACCAGTCTTAATTTTATTTTGTCTAGTGTCGGCACCAACTACTCTTCATACATAGAATATATTTTTCTCCTGATGACGTCTTTTTCACAATCGTCTACATGATGCATTTGAAAATCTTTACGTTTTTTCCTGTTGCTGAGTGATGGTTTTCCTACAATACTCTGGTTTCTTGCACTTTGTTTATTCAAATTTCTTTTTACCAAACTATCGTAAACATTTTTCACTATTTGTTTAGCGTCAAGTGATTAATGTTTTCTCTTGCGATAGCCACTATTGCAATTTTCCCACGGACGCCACATAATTAAAATAGAACCGTTACCTTGTAAGTTGTAAGTGAAACTAAAAATAAAAATACTAAGAAGTATCTTTCGAATCTTAATGGGGACCTGTGGTCATTATGCCTATATTATCAAATATTTAAAGGGCTCCAAACCGGGTTGCCAGTTAGTAAATATATAGGTAAAAATAGAACCAATATGATTACAGGTGCAAGTGAGGGCGGTATACAAAGCAGGTAAAATAAAAATACGTTTATCGTAATACCTGGCAACTGTGCACAACACTTTAATAGGGTCATTTATTGCCCCATTGGAAAAGCAAAAAGGCAGGATCTTAGATCTTGCGATTTACTTTAACTCTATTTTTATTTGTTTTGTCAAGTTATTTAGTATTGTTTTCTCTTGTAGATTTCGTGTTTAATGCCATTTTCTTCTCCCTTTTCATTTTTTAGCCAACATTTCTTGTATTTTTTTTTGGATAATTATTCCCTTTTAGTTTTTTGTTCATTTCTGGTGTACTGTCCCATGCTACTTGTGGTATATCGTGTATGTACTTTTCCACTTCTTTGTCTAATTGTTCTCGATTTCTTATCGGTACTGCCAGGCTAATTTCCCTGTTCAAATAGTGATTAAAACTTTCCCAGTCCGTGTGGGTATTTGTCAGACAAGCCATTTTATTTTAAATATTTTTTTGTAACTTACGGTAAAAACAAAAAAAGAACTATTTTTTTGTAAAATTTCCCGTTCTTTCACGTGTTGCTATTAGTTTGTCCATGTCTTTTTAGTGTTCCATACGGAACACTTATAAGATCACTTCGGTGTCTGTCTGTCTGTCTGTCACACTTAATTTTTCTCCGAAACTATTTGACATAGAAAGTCGAAATTTGGTAATAATATAGAAATTGATGGCCTCATCAGAGCCATATAGTTTTGAAAGTTAAATTTTGATTTAAGGGGTTAGTTTTGGGGGGTGAAATCGGAATTGATTTTTTTTTTTTATGGGTCTAGCACATGTGCTGCAGGGAAGTCCCTAAAGCGCTCCAGGAGCGGCACGAGTGCGGAAAAAAGCGATTCACGTTGTTCTTGAATCGCTGTAAATTGGACTCGGTGGGAAACGCAGCGTTGGGCAAATTATTCCAAAGGGATGACGTTCTCCATATAAAAGATTGCTTGAAAAGCGTTGTACGCGGAGTAACAAGCGGAACCTCATACGGATGCGAAGCACCAGCGCGACGTGTATTTCTAACATGCACTGCTTTGGGAGGAATTAAGCGGGCTACATCCTTCGAACACTTTCCATGAAAATACTTGTAGAACAGACTCAAGTCGCCAACCGTTCTTCGATGTTCCAGCGAATCAAGGCCGCCGGTCAATTCCGGGTCCCCAATCAGACGGACTGCTCTTCTCTGAACAGAATCCAACAAATGCAGTGTATGTTTGGGAGCGGAGTCCCAAACGTGGGAGCAGTTTCCATAGTTTTACTAGGTCATCGAGTGTGGTGTCAAATGAAAGCTTGTGAAAACACGAGTGAAAAATGTATATATAATGTAATACTTGCTCGCACTTTTCTTTGTATTATTTTTAAAAAATCGCGAGAAATCGCTGTCCCCCGCCTTATCTCGAAAAGTACTTATCAAAAAATTTTGAAAAAATTCCGGAATATTCTCCACGGGGTGTAGATTGAACGAAAAATTATCACGAGTACATTACCTTTAATAATTTTTCTGGTATTTAAAAAAAACAAAAATTTCAAGGTCATCAGATTTCAGTAAAGATTGGAAACAGACTTTGTTAAAAACTCATTTGGAGTGTGTTTTGTCAAGTCACTGATCATTTCATACATCTGAAACAAAATTTTTTATGTTAAAGCAATCAACGTACGGAACACTAATTGCGCAAGTTCAACTTGCACTTGACCGGTTATTTATTTTTAGAGATATTTGCGAAAAACCGAATTTTTCATTTTATTTTCGATTTTGTAGGCTTATCGTACACTTTAGAGTAGCAAAAAACTACCTGTATGCCAAAATGCAGTCTGTTAACATTTAATGAGAGCTTTTTCAACAAAATTTGCCTCTGACTACTGGGCTATTAGCAAAATTAACGATCAAGTTTTAATGGAGCAAGTAATAAAGTAGGAAATGGAAAATTTAAGACCATCGATTTATTTTCATCAATACCGAAGGCAAAATAATACCCTTTAATTTTTTTAACATTGTATTCAAACAGCAATAAAGAGGAACAATAACAATACAGTAAATTAAATCTGTAGCCACCTTCTTTTAAGAGCTTCAGAACATATCCATCTGTATTTGGCAATGTGCCTTTCATTGACAATTATTGTGTCATAAGCTAACTCTTCTTCCTTAGAATCTTTATCAGTTTGATCCACGTTTGATTTTTTCTTTTCACTAAGCATCAGATAAGTGTGATCTAATGCATGGGCAAAATCACCTATCTTTATTTCAGCTTTGATTTCCTCGAGAAGACCTTCAAATGGGTAATTTTTAAGTGAAACACCGAGTTCTGTGAGGTTTTTCGCGAACTGCTCATAATAATATTTAACGAAATTATCGTAATTTGCCCGTATAACATCAAGTCTTACGGAAGTAAGTAAAAAGAACACCAAATCAGATGCAGGACTACCGTAGTGCGGGACCTGAAGGTCCAGAATCATTGTTTTTGGATTTTCCCCTTCGGTAACCATTACGTTATTACTCCAGAAGTCCATATGGATTACCGTAGCCCATGGTTCTCGTGTTGGACGTTTACCAAAAACATTAGAATCGGATATAGCCTTTTTAATCCTTACCAAATCTCTTTGTAATTCGGGAATTTGATCAAGTACAGCAAAGATCGGATCGTTGAATCGCGCTTGTAAGGCTTCATTTACTTCGCCCCATTTAGGAAGATATGGTCTTATTTTTTCTTCGAAAATGTCTGGTTTTTGAATTTTTATAGCTAGAGGGACCGTGTGGAAAGTTGCTAGATCCTTGAGAATAGTGTAGGTTACGGGGAGGTCGAAACCTACATGTTTATCTACATTGTTGTAACCTGAAATATATAAAATAAAAATAATCGTGACGACAAGATTACACGGCGGTGCTTTTCCTTTTATCTGCGTGATGCTGTCACTTCAGAATAAAGGATTGGTTGAAAGTGGACTAGGATATTAGGGCTAGAGTCTTAAGTTTGCATAGTGCACTTTAAGGGGTTATCAAATAAGAGTTACATACAGTGAAGTCCGTTTACAACGAACTCCAAAAAATCACTAAAAATGGTTCGCTATATCCGAAGTTTGTTACAGACAGTAAACAAAATCTAGTATCATTTTACACTACTTCTTTATTTAGATTAGGCGCTAATGCTTACATAAATAAATAATAATTATTAAATTAAAACAAAGCATTCAAAGGAAAATAAAACAAGTCACACTAAAGCTATTATTATGTATGTATGTTGATACATATACGAGTATAAACGAAAACATTAAAATTTTCGTTTGTAAAACCTTACTGCCAAAAGACAATTTGTTCCCGCCTCACCCAATATATAAACCATATCAATTAATTCATTTTTAGGAAAATCCGTAACTATATATAACCTTTATACGTCACTTACTACAACAAATTAAACTATTTTTACTTGCTTAATAGACATGTCAAAATTTGACATTGACTACATTTTTTGTTTTGTCTTGGCAACTATGATGTTTATAGCGTAAGTGTATTAAAAACAAGGGTAAAAATTGAAAAATTCAAAATAAATCGAAAACTATTAGAAATAGGTATATGACATACTTAATAAAAGTTGGAGGGTTTTGTAAAATCTATCAGAAAAAATAATAATATACAGGGTGTACCATTTAAAAAATTTAAGATTTTTCGATTTAAAATAGTCGAAATGCATAAATTTATTTTGAAAACCTTGTAGCATCTAACTCAAATTTCTTTACATATATCTTTTTTTTTTCATCTCTATAGAACGCTCGTGCCAATTATGAGTATTTCACCTTCAGAAACAATGGAGCTGCTGGCAATTTTTTACAAAACTGAAAACTAGTATTTTTAAAAAAAAATTGAAATATTAGTAAAACTACTAGGTTTAGGTATATAACATTATTAATAAAAAAATTTATACAATTTTATGCAGAATTTAAAAATAAATTAGAAAATGTTTCCTTTAAAAAAACATGTTATATCGGCCACACTTTTTTTGAAGTACCATGTATACTCAAAAATAATTTTAAACTGTGCACCTTAACATTCCCTAAAAACTATTGTATTTAATATTCGTCATTCCCGAAACAAATAAGATAATGAACTTTACTTTATCGTTGACTCACCCTGTACAAATGTAAAAGGTAGTCCCCGTACTTCTGTTTAAAACTAATTTTAATAGGTTGTTTTCGTGTGTGTGTGTGTGTGTGTGTGTGTGTGTGTGTGTGTGTGTGTGATATAAGGAATAATTTTTACCTATATATTTCAAATTTTGTGTTAATATAACTCCATCTTCATCAACTTTTCACTTTTAGGGTTCAGATTTATTCTAGCTCCGTAGAACGGTTGGAAAAAGTCTATTTCTTTCTCTATCCCCCGGTTCCTTTGAAATTCCTTTAAAAGTGGTATAACCGTAGTATACCAAGCTATTTCTGATTTGAAAGTCACTTGTGTGTTGAAGAATGCTTGGCTCTCAACTCGCTGTGGGATACACTTTGCTACTGCGTGGTATTCTTCTACAGTCTGATTCTTTTTAACCTGTATTTAAACAAGAAAAGAATCAGTGTTAGTGGAAAATTTTTATTTGGGTTTTATTATTTTTTGGTCGTATATATGAACATTGGTGGTGCTCATGGCGCAAGAGCAAAATAAATTTAACGCGTCGCAAATTATTTTCTAATGGCACCTTTTTATCTCAAGGGCATTATTTTATCTTTAAAAATTGTAATTCGATATTGACGATTTTAAAATTATCTTTGCTAAAAGTCATAAGTTGACGCGTTTTTTGTGTTTATTTCAAGTTCAAGTGGCTCGGAATTAAAATGTCATGTTTTTTCGTAGTTGTAGAAAAAAAATAGCGGTGCTCATAAACTCAAGATTTCAAGTTTTGTAGCGGGTTGTGTAGTTTGTAATAGTTACTTTGCAAGAATTGCACACTCAACGTGCCTATGAATCAACTTATCTGAGGTGGTATTCCATTTATGTATGCTAGCCTCATTCTTGACGCTAATAACATTTTTCACGCTACTAGTTAGCATAGTCTTACAATATTCCCCTTTTAGTGTTCCATACGGAACACTTATAAGATCACTTCGGTGTCTATCCGTATGTCTGTTTGTCACCCGATTTTCTTTAAAACTATTTGACATAGAAAGTTGAAGTTTGGCAGTAATATAGGAATTGATGGCCTTATCAGAGCCGTGTACTATTGAAAGTTAAATTTTGATTTAAAGGGTTAGTTTTAAGGGGTGAAATAGGAAGTGAAACAAAAAAATTACCAGGTCAGCGAGGGGGTGGCAAATAAAAGCTTGTGAAAACACGTGTTCCAAAATATATATATTGTAATACTTGCGCACACTTTTCTTTGTATTATTTTTTAAAATTCGTCTGTTAATTTATAAGTCGTATTGTTCCTGGCGACTTCACCTTTAACCTGTGTCCATATAAGTTCTTTCAGATTGAGCTCGCAGTAATATGATGGCAGGCGTTAAACAGTAATATTACGTTTTTTTTTGCTATTTCGTCGACGACGAAATTTATGTACTTGTCTTTATTCCTGAGAACTTCAAGCTTTACAGGTTCTAATAATTCTCTCTTAATGCTGTGTCATCCAAGATTGGATGTCCTTTTTCAACCAATTCAAGGCTGGTACTGGATAGCTTGCGTTATTAATTACAATAACAGAATCGTCTAGTATTAAATCTATCATCTGCAAAACCTAATCTTCAAATACATCGGAATTCATATCTTCGTATTAATCTCCTGTTTTCTTGGATACGAATGTTAAGAGACCTCCGTCTACAAAACCACTTTCGTTTCCAGTAGACGTAATAATTAACCTACGTCCCTTACCAGATGGCGATTTAACACCAGTAGAGGGACCTTCATTTCGGGACGAGCTTTTCTAACTTTCCGTAAATAGTCTCTTCTCCAGTGTACAATTTATCCATTTTCTATCAATAAAATTTTCTTTTACCCTTTTTCCAATAAAAATCTACACCTTTTAAAACACTCCATAGTTTTACTCTACTCATTTTCGGTATTTCTGGGTGGCTTGTAGCAGTCTGCAGGATCATATCTAAAGTTGTATAAAAAAGTCATGAACAATACGCTATCTGCTTGTTTTGTGTTGCCTATGAGCTGAAGTTCTTTTCTCCCTGATCTCTTTTTTGGAGAGTCTATACCCCTTTCCTTTTCTTGTCTTAAAATTCTGAAAACTGTAGCTCTACCAACTCCGGTCATTAAGGAACATTTTGTCACTCAGTCGTCCACACTTAAATCACAATTTTGAGTGTTTTTAACTTAGTCAAATACATTTTTAACTATACGCTTTTTATTATGAGTTAGCTGCCCGAACTTGTGGCGTTTCGCTGGAGAAGACGTTTTGTTAACACAGTAACTGACTTGCCACTAACTGACATGACATGCTGCTCTAAATATGTAATTATAGTTGGGTCAACAGGAAGGAAGTAAATAAAATGATTTGATCAGCAATAAAACTTCGTTACAAAAGAGCGCTGGTACCTGAAAAATACCTGGAAATAGATAGCACGCCTCTGTTATAGGACCGCCGGTCAGTCCACTATCAATTTCAAATAGAGTATAGTACTCTTAGAGATAGGGTGGGAGGACAGCGATTTTTTAAAAATAATATGAAGAAAAGTTTGCTCGAGTGTTACATCCTAAATATTTTTGAATTCTTATTTTCGCAAGCTTTCATTTGACACTCCACTCGGTGACCTGGTAATTTTCACTTCCGATTTCATCCTCAAAACTAGCCCTTTAAGTCAAAATTTACCTTTCAATACTACACGGCTGTGATGAGGCCATCAATTCCTATATTTGAGACAAATTTTAACTTTCAGTGACAGATACTTTCGGAGAAAATCGGCTCCGACCGACAGACACCGAAATGATTTCATAAGTGTTCCGTTTTTCAGTTTTGATATGGAACACTAGAAAGACGTTCGGCTTGACCATTTTTATTTTAATACTTATCATTGGAGCCAATGGAGTCTGAAAACTTAGTTTGTGTTTTATATAGAATTGATGCGCAATTAGTAAATGTTCTGAGAGGTGTGGTTTCGCTATGGGAAAAATTAGCTCGACCTAGTTCGGATATTTTAGGCACAGTGAACATAATACACAGTAGCGACAGTCCGACTCGGCACCTTTGATCTCAGGGGGTTCGAGTATGTAATGATCACATAACCTGTCGCCATATTGCTAGTATGATGCTTGTGAGATTTTGAAATGTTCAAATTTCTTCTTTCAAGTAACATCCTATTCTGTAAAATAAACATGAATTTTACTGATTGAAAGGAAGAAAAAACGAGAAAAGGCTTTTTATCAAGTTCTTATTAAAAACAAATATATAAGAAACAGGAAAAAAGGCAGAAAAAAGGAGGAAAATACGAGGAAAACGCTATTTGCCCATTATTTATTTAAATATTTCGTTGTTGAATTTATATTTCTGACCTATTAGATATAATGACCGGGGGGATGTTTATTTTGAGAATATATGTCTGCACACCTTCAGCTTCGGCGTCATTCTTCTTATATTTGAAAATAATTATAATAATATATATAATAATAAGTGAACACACTTTTTGCTCCATTTTATCATTAGTTAAATTTAATATAATAATTTTCATACAACTAATGACTTCTCGTGCCTATATACTACTTATATAAAAAAAATTAAATCGACGCACTGATTTATTCACTCATTCGTGCTGGAAAATTACTACTGTTGCATGTCCAGACTGAGTTTTGAAAGTTTGTTAAGCGAATTTTAGCAGATAATATAACTTTGCAAATAATTTTCATATGAAATATTTCCGAAAGTTAAGACAAGGATTCTGATGACCATAATTCTGCCCTGAATTCAGAAAAAAAAGTACAAATGGAATAACATAAACTAATACTTAACAATAATAAAGCATCAACTGTTTTACAAAGAGAATGTATCTCTAAATTGAAAACACAATTATCAAAATCTTTATATATAGCATAATAGAAATAAAGAATTATGAATAAATTATCTTTTAGGATCTTTAGAAAATCTCCCCTGGAGATACCACATATATTTTTACAAGCACTAACCGCACACCAAAATTTTCCTCTTTACAACTTTTTAGTGTTCCGTACGGAACACTTATAAGATCACTTCGGTGTTTGTCTGTCTGTCACACCCGATTTCTCCGAAACTATTTGACATAGAAAGTTGAAATTTGGTACTAATATAGGAATTGATGGCCTCATCAGAGCCGTGTACTTTTGAAAGTTAAATTTTGACTTAAGGGGTTAGTTTTGGGGGGTGAAATCGGAAGTGAAAAAAAATTTTTTTATTGGGTCATCGAGTGTGGTGTCAAATGAAAGCTTGTGAAAACACGAGTAAAAAATATATATAATCTAATACTTGCGCGCATTTTTCTTTATATTATTTTTAAAAAAATCGCGAAAAATCGCTGTCCCCCCCGCCTTATCTCGAAAAGTACTTATCAGAAAATTTTGAAAAAATTGTGGAATATTCTCCACGGGGTGTAGATTGAACGAAAATTATCACGAGTGCATTACCTTTAATAATTTATCCGGTATGTAAAAAAACAAAAATTTCAAGGTCATCAATTTTCATTAAAGACTGGAAACAATTTTTGTTGAAAACTTATTTGGGTGTGTTTGTGAAGTCACTGATCATTTTATACCTCCGTAATTTTTTTTTTTTATTTCAAAAGCAATCAACGTACGGAACACTAATTGCGCAAGTTCAACTTGCACTTGACCGGTTATTTATAATTATTTTCAATTATAACGTCAAATAAGTCATTTACTTATTCAAAAATTATTAATACTAAATTTCGGAGCACATGATAAAAAGATTCTCCTGGAAATCCAGATGTAAACACAACCCGCGACCGCGCTGACAGCCATGTTGTTGGTATGATAAGGAACATATAAGTGATAAAAAAAAGGACCTAAAATTTTCTTGAGCGTCACTACTGTGTTCTATGCTTACTGTGGCCGATTGGAAAATCTAAATTATTTTTATATTTGCAACATTTTATATTTTATTGAAAAAGTGGAATATTGAATTCAAGATGCATTGTATTTAATAATAATGAGATAGTCCTATGATCTCATGCTAAATTCGATTAAATAGACCAGTCGTTAATTGCTGTTGTTTTTCATTAAAATGTAAAAATATAAAATCCCTAGAGGGAGCAACCCCCCAAACTGTAAGTGGTACTTCAGGAACCGGCTAAGAGTGTTATCAGAATTGTGGTAGGAATGTATGGTCTGCTTTAAAAAGTTACAACTTAAAAATTACCGTTCTAATAATTTTATAAAAAAATGAATTCCTGATTAAATGTGATTAAAAGTGAAAATTAACGATGACTTTGATGTGTGCGATATTTTCCTTTATGGCTGGCATTCTTAACAAATGTACACTACATATATGCATAGTTGCGGCAAAATTTTCCACAAAGCAGCCCTTTACTTTATAACTTTTTGGGGAGACCATATGGCAGTTGAAACTGGTTTAGGAACAGAATTACGCCTTGGATTTAAAGAAGCGATAATCATTGCAGGCGTGATGTAAGGAGCAAAATAGTGCAAGGAAAGAAACTTTCTCAAAGATAGATTGTTATTTGCGTGCAACCTAGATATAAGAAGACAAAATGAGAGAATATATTGTTCTGAGAACCAGTCGTTTCAATCTGTTGATTGTGGAAAGAATACAGTGTGTCAAATAAGAACGCGACCGCTCGTTTTCTTGAAAAAATGTGTTTCGTGAATATTTTTTGCCATCATTGTATTCTTTGGTGTGTTAACAATGGCGCAGTTACCTTAGTACGTTGTCCAATCGCCCCCCTGCATCAATAATCTCCTGACATCTTCGAGGCATGCTGTCGACGAGATTTTCTGCATACTCGCGTAACAGTGATCTCCAAATTTTTCGAATATCGCGAGACAACTAAGTCAGTCCTCAGAGTATTTCCTCTGAGCTTTCTCTTTACAAGGGACCAAACATTTTCAAAGGGGTGGCGTCCGGCGATTGTGAGGGTTATTGTAGTATCCCAAGCGAGCCGCTTCGCGACGTAATTTTCACCCAAGAAAGGTTTCTTCAACGTGCTTCGGAATTTGGTACCATGAGATGTTGTCGAATGGTCTCATGGGACACATTCAAACCCGTTTTTCTTAGTTTTGCCGCTCTTTGACGCAGTATCAATTTTGGATCCCGTGGAAATAAAGACAAGATTCGTTTTCCGACTTTCGGAGTGACTTTGCATACCAAGCCACGTTTTGACAAGTTATCGATATTTTGCATTTCGTTAAAGTGACTTATCCACTTCTTCGCAAACGACACCGATTTTTTTTATTTAGCTGCCGTGGAATGTGTCATTTTAGGCCCCTTTGTATGGGAACAAAAAAAAACTACCTCGAACCGACGCGCAAACAAGTGACTCATATTGGATTTTACGTGATTTCGATGAAAGTTCGGAATCGATTTTTTTTTATGAGTCTAGTACACGTGCTGCCGGGAAGTCCCTAAAGCGCTCTTGGAGCGTCATGTGTGCAGAAGAAGCGATTCACGTTGTTCTTGAATCGCTGCAAATTGTACTCGGTGGGAAACACAGTCGTGGGCAAATTATTCCAAAGGGATGATGTTCTCCATATAAAAGACTGCTTGAAAAGCGTTGTACGCGGAGTAACAAGCTGAACCTCATACGGATGAAAAGTATTAGCGCGACGTGTATTTCTGACATGCACCGCTCTGGAAGGAATTAAGCAGGCTACATCCTTCAAACACTTTCCATGAAAATACTTAGGACAGATTCAAGTCGCCAACCGTTCTTCGACGTTCCAGCGAATTACGGCCGCTGGTCAGTTCCGGGTCTCCAATCAAACGAATAGCCCT
This sequence comes from Pachyrhynchus sulphureomaculatus, assembly GCA_019049505.1. Taxonomy (NCBI): domain Eukaryota; kingdom Metazoa; phylum Arthropoda; class Insecta; order Coleoptera; family Curculionidae; genus Pachyrhynchus; species Pachyrhynchus sulphureomaculatus. Next base: position 28,417,401 of record CM032453.1, on the reverse strand, counting down.
TCTCTGAACAGAATCCAACAAATGCAGTGTATGTTTGGGAGCGGAACCCCAAACATGGAGCGGTATTCCATAGTTAGTTGAATTTGGGCTTTGTAAAGAAATAACAGTTGTTGTGGAGTGTAAAGCTTTCTGGTTCGAAATAATATTCCCGATTTTTGAGAAGCTCTCTTTGCTATGCCTGCAACATGTTCATGCCAGGACATATTTGCTCCCAAATTAACTCCCAACAAATTGAGTAGCGATGCTAGGGGAATGAAGTGCCCCGACATAACTATGTCGGGTTCAGCAACGTTAACTTTTTTAGAAAAAAACTGCCGCCTGGGTTTTTGTAGCGTTAAATTCCACTTGGTTACAGTTTTTGTTAAGTTGAACGACCTCCTGCTGTCTGCGGATATTCGCCTGAGTAGCTGATGACCGAGCGTTCAAAGTGAATGAAGAGATAAGCGTACTGTCATCTGCAAAGCTGTAGATGGAATTCCCGATCTTTTCCAGCAGATCGTTAATGTAAATGAGAAAGAGAGTAGGAGAGAGTATGGAGCCTTGGGGCACACCGGCGTTGATAGTGAAGGTGTTAGAAAGATATCCGTCGACCGCCACTTGTAACGCTTGCTCTCTGAGGAAACATGAGAGCCACAAACAGAACTTTTCAGACATATACTTGCTGCGTATACAGATTGATACTTTTACTAAAATGCTTCGTAAACAAAGGTTTTCTCTACTGATTTTTTTGTTGAATTGATAGAACCGCATCTACCAAAAATGAATTGTCGCGGACACGTTCTTACTTAACAGACTGTAATAGCTTGGTTATTTACTTTTGAAGTAGGTCTTGGCTGAGTTATTTATATACAATACTAAATGACATCAATGGAGGTTGTTATGGAGAAATAAAGGATAGGTAAAGATGCATAATTTGAGATTATTATTATTGAAGAGATGACAGTGTTAGATAAATTTTTCCCACTGATTATAGCAGTGAGGGTGAACTGGAACTGACAAAATTCTCAAACCAGTGAGTAAGCATCAAAAGTAGTGAAGCGAGTATGTTTACTACTCTATGGCCCAAATACGTTACTGGTGTTTCATTTATCTTTTAATTGTTTAATAGTATTGCAAAACGTACCTTAAAATCAACTTTATGTATAACACTACCATAATTTTCACCTGGAGGCAACAACAACTCCACTTTCTGCTCAACTACTTCTCCCCCAATAGTATCCTTGATAAGACCCTGTAAATTTTTTATCTCGTTTCTATTTGCCATAATATACTTATATTAAATAAATATTATTAAATTATTTTAATTATTTATCTAAAAAGTCACTAATATATATTTGAAAATTTTATAAACAAGACGTTCAAGTTAAAATTTTATTAGTTTACCCTGAAAAATTTCGGTTAATATATAGTTCATACACAGTTATCTGCTTAGAGGTTCATGATGATAAGGAAAATAATGTAAATATTATAATTAATTGATAAAGAATATATCCGTATAAAAATAAAAAACACTTATAAGATGACTTCGGTGTCTGTCCGTCTATCGTCTATCTGTCTGTCACACCTGATTTTCTCCCAAACCATTTGTCACAGAAACTTGAAATTTGGTAATAATATAGGAATTGATGGCCTCATCAGAGCCATGTAGTTTTGAAAGATAAATTTTGACTTAAGGGGTTAGTTTTGGGGGGGTGAAATCGGAAGTGAAAAAAACATTTTTTACTAGGTCATCGAGTGTGGTGTCAAATGAAAGCTTGTGAAAACACGAGTAATATATATATATATATATATATATATATATATATATATATATATATATATATATATATATATATATATAATGTAATACTTACGCGCACTTTTCTTTGTATTATTTTTAAAAAATCGCAAATAATCGCTGTCTACCTGCCTTATTTCGAAAAGTACTTATCAAAAAATTTTGAAAAGATTCTGGAATATTCTCTACGGGATGTAGATTGAACGAATAAATCGAATAACTTACCTGGTATATAAAAAAAACAAAAATTTCAAGGTCATCAGTTTTCAGTAAAGATTGGAAACAAGCTTTGTTGAAAACTCATTTGGGGTGTGTTTTGTGAAGTCACTGATCATTTTATACCTCCGTAACAAAATTTTTTATTTTAAAAGCAATCAACGTACGGAACACTAATTGCGCAAGTTCAACTTGCACTTGACCGGTTATTTTATGTTTTCTTCCTTGGCCTGAAAAGGAATATCTTGGATACCAAAAAAAAAATGTTATAAGTTCCTTGGCTGCGTGATCCATAATCATATAGAAATATCTTTAGATTCCCCAAACAGAAAGTAATCATAAAAAGCCAGCAAGTTTTTTTTATGGTTAAGGGGATTTACTTGAGACGGATATTAAAAAAACTTGCCAAGTGCAAGTCGGACTTACACAATTAGTGCTCCTTACGGTGCTTTTAAAACAAAAAATTTTGTTACGGAGGTATAGAACGATCAGTGATTTCACAAAACATACCCTATATGAGTTTTCAACAAAGTTTGTTCCGATCTTTGTTGAAAACTGATGACCTTGAAAAATTTGTTTTTTTTACTTAACAGGTAAATTATCAAAAGTAACGTACTTGTGGTAATTTTCATTCAATCTACACTTTACGGAGAATATTCAAAAATTTTGATCGATATTTTTCGAGATAAGGGAGGGGGCGGTTTTTTACGTTTTTAGTGTTCCGTACGGCACACTTATAAGATGACTTCGGTGTCTGTCTGTCTGTCACACCTGATTTTCTTCGAAACTATTTGACATAGACAGTTGAAATTTGGTAATAATATAGGAATTGATGGCATCATCAGAGCCATGTAGTTTTGAAAGTTAAATTTTGATTTAAGGGGTTAGTTTTGGGGGGTGAAATCCGAAGTGAAAAAAAAAATTTTTACTAGGTCATCGATTGTGGTGTCAAATGAAAGTTTGTGAAAACCCGAGTAAAATATATATATATATATATATATATATATATATATATATATATATATATATATATATATATATATATATATATATATATATATATATTTATTTATTTTATTTATTTATTTATTTATTTATTTACGGTTCATTAGAACCTAATTTAACTATCGGATAGGCATATTCTTACAATGTCGATATAATAGTTGCTTAAACTTATTTATGATTTCACAATTTTTAATATTATTTGGTAGATCATTAAAATGTTTAAGTCCTTTATAATAAAGATTTGCTCGATCAGCTTCATTTGTAATTCCCCCGACTCGGAAGTCATTTGGTCCTCTGGTGTTGTAGTTGTGTATCTGATTGACGTATCTAATTTTCTCGGTCAAATATGTGGGACAATTTTCTATCTTTATATTATAGATGAATTTCATTGCGTAATAAAATAAGCTCTTCAGCCAATTTAATCGATCTAACATATCTTTTATGTGCGTATCTCTAGGCTTCCGCAATATAAATCTCATTGCCTTGTTTTGAAGTTTTTGCAGTAGTTCTATTTGTGTATCCTTAGCAAGAAATAATACCGAAGAACAATAAATAAAATGTGGCTCAATTATGCTTCTATATATTAATATTTTATGGTATTCACTTATGATGTGGCAAGTTCTATACATGAGATAAAGTTTTTGGTTTATTTTATTATTTATTTATATATATATATATATATATATATATATATATATATATATATATATATATATATATATATACGAGTATATATATATATATATATATATATATATATATAATGTAATACTTGCCCGCACTTTTCTTTGTATTATTTTTAAAAAATCGCGAAAAATTTTGAAAAAATTCTGGAATATTCTCCACGGGTGTAGATTGAACGAAAATTATCACGAGTGCATTACCTTTAATAATTTATCTGGTATATAAAAAAAAAAACAAAAATTTCAGTCATCAGATTTAAGTAAAGATTGGAAACAAACTTTGTTGAAAACTTATTTGGGGTGGGTTTTGTGAAGTCACTGATCATTTTATACCTCTGTAACAAAATTTTATATTTTAAAAGCAATCAACATACGGAACACTAATTGCGCAAGTTCAACTTGCACTTGACTGGTTATTTTTTTTCTTTTAAATATTATGAAGCAAAATTAGCTCTTTCTGGCAACTGAACATAAGAAGAAATGAAACTATTTTAGTCATATCTCACGAATTATATCAAAGTTATTTATTCGTCTTTCACTCAAAATTATAATTTTTCCCTCCTTTCCTTTCAAGGTCTACGGGTATTGCAAATTTAAAGTCGTGGTGATATTTGTTATTAAAGAAATTTTCAATTTTTTTAGTTTTTTATAGCTAGGAGGACCGCGAAAAGCTATAAAATCCTTGGGGACCGTGTAGACTGTGGCGGAGCCTAAACCTACGAGGGCCTTTCTAAAAGTTCTCGGCCTGACACAGATATAGCGTGAAGGTGACAATAGAAAAAATTGAAAAATAAGATAGTTTTTTGTATATTCTTTATTTTTCCTTCTAACCATCTTGAAGAGCATAATATTTCGCTTTTTTTTTAAAGATTTGGACTGAAACGCAGATTTTTACTAGTACTCTTAATATTTCTTAATAAAATTTGTCACACTTTCTTGTTAATATAAAAGCTATATTTTTTTATACTTTGAAGCCGTAATATCGAATTTAACGGAAGTTACCAGTAACCGTTTTTCAATTTGCGGTAGTAAATATTTTAGATTATGTACTTAATATTTTCTAATGCAATTTAAGCAGTTTTTTAGGCAATTTTGTGACGAGTAAAATTGTTTTTTTTTATTCATAACAACGAATAGAAGTTGAGATAATTAAGAAATGGTGTGTTAAAATGTAAGAAATGCACTAAAATAGAATAAAATGTGGCCTTGCGGTCAAAACTAGGCTGAGAAAACTCGTTTACATTATATTAGCACTGTTTCAAAGTAGTTAAATCGATTTCCAAAAACTTCCAAAGTTCAATAAAATTTTACGGCATTTGCCTCCACTAATAGTAATCTTATTTCCAGAGATACATACGTTTAAAAATTACATTTTCTAAATTTTCTTTTGGTATATACATGAACTTAAAAAAGACCCTTTTTATATCATCCCGGATCAAGAGTCGAATTTTAATGAGTTTTAAGAGCCTTATCTATCCTCTGAATTAACTTTTCAAAGTTAAAACCCTGATTTCAGTCTATAATAGATAAAATTTTACAAGTCATGCTAAAATAATTTTTAAATATTGTACTTTTCCTGTACTGAGTATTTTCTAAGTTGATAATTTTTTTTAACAAGTCATAGTGCTTAATGAAATGAAATACTTCACTAGTTTATTTCTTTTTATCGTTCACCTCCTTCGCCTGAGTAGGGATTTTTCCCTTTTTCATATCCTAAGGATATCGGCGAGGATGTCGTAGTACCCGTCAACGTTGTCCAAGGGCCGAAACATACATTTTCGTATTTCACAGCACCTTTTTAGACAACGCGCTAGTGCTGCCACGGACGTTATTGCAGTTCTGCAAACACCTACAACCTATGCACGTGGGCAGGCCAAATATGCTTAAATAAATTAATAAATTAGTATACCGACCTGCCGGCATTGGAACCGAGACCTTCTGCATAGTAAGCAAGTACTACGCCTCAGAGCCACGGGCTGCCACACGCCTGAAGGAAATAGGACAGTGTGAAATTTTTTAAATTATGAAATTCGGATTTGTAAAACTTTGATATGCTATCCATTGAATGGTTTACTCCCTCATAAATAGTATGATTGGTTTTGTTGATACCTTTAGAGGTGATATTGTTAAACAATTCCTCTGACGCTGAACTAAGTATACTATTAGGGTGTTTTATACACAGTTGTCAATCAACTACCGATCAGTCGCACTGCTTTCAATAATATCGAAAGTTATTGAAAGGGCTATCAATCTTCTGAAATATCTAAATATCTAGAAGGATTCAGTATTATGAACGATCATCACTATGGCTTTCGTAAGAAAAGAGATCTTCTAATTTATGTGACACATGTTAATAACAACGCAATTAAACACTTTGGAGAATCTTAAGCTGTATAGCTCTTGCTATATCCAAGGCATTCGACTATGTTTGGCATGCCGAATTCTTGGCTAAACTTTGTTTATGGGTCTCGTGTTTCCTCAGAGTGACAGTCAACGAATTTCTTTCCATATTTTCACTATCAACACTGGTGGCCCCAGGGCTCCATACTATATCCTACTCTCTTTCCAGGAATCCAATCTACAGCTTTACAAAGCTCTGGATGAAATTCTATCTTAGGGTGACAGTAACCCCTTCGGTTCTGTATGCGAAGGTGGATTGATAATTTCTACGAAATGGTAGGAAATTTTATTGAGCTGCCTCACAGCGGCTTTCATCGATTATAAGAAGACTTTCGGCTCGCTGGAACATTGGACAATTATGCAGTCCTTAGCTTATGCCAGAATAGACTCAAGATATACCGAACTCCTAAAATTCATATATAAAAATGCGACATTAACGGTTAAATTAGATAAAGATCGAAAAACAGAACCCATAATTTCACCAAAATTGTTTACCCTGACCTTGGAGGATGTATTCAAAAGTCTTGGGGAATTAAAATCGATGACATATATTTGCATCACTTGCGATTCGTAGATAATGAAGTACTGTTTAACGAAGATCTAAAGGAACTCAGAATCACGATAAAACAACTTTATGAAGCTTCACAGAAAGTTGGACTCGGGGATGGACATCAAGAAAACAAAACTTCTAAGCCCACAAAAATTAAGATCGGCACGGAACAGATCGAGAGAGTGGAAGCGTATATATACTTGGGACATAGGATTAGATTGGATAAGGACAATCAAACAGCGGAAATACCAAGGCGAATTGGTGTCAGCTGGACCGCATTTCAAAAACATTCTAAAAAAACAGACATATCCCCTCTAAAAAGAAAAGTGTATGAGAGCTGCATATTTCCAGTAAGTATGTATGGGCTAGAAACCATAATCCTTACCATTGTCGACTCCAACGTACTCAAGGGGCCGTGTAAAGATAGATATTAGGTGTTATCAAATCAAATATTTATTGGTAATAAGTACACAATGTGCTTTTACACGTCACAACAAGTCAAAAGAATTATTAAAATATTAAAATATCAAAGACATGTAACTACAAACCAATGAACAATTAAAACATATCAAAAGAACAAAATTAAGGTAAGACCTATTAATTACATAGTTAAAAGTCATTAAAATTATGATTCGAAACTCATCAAGTGAGTAAAATGATCTTGCAATCAGGTAGAATTTCACCTTTCTAATAAAGCTCTCGTCCGACAGCTCCCTAACAGGCACTAATAAGGCATTAAAGAAACTGACCTCATAGTAGTCGGTGCCTCTGGGAGTTCGAGCTATTCTGTGGAACCTAGGAATTATATTTTGGTTATCTCTAGTGGGGTAATTGTCGAGATTTTCATGGGTAGTGAACAGCCTCACATTTTGTTTAATGTATGTTAAGTACTGGAATATGTAGACACAGGGAAAGTCAATATCCCCAATTCAGAGAAATAGCGACGACAATAGTCGCGATATCCCAGTCCCACAATGACGCGAATGCAGCGTCGCTGAAGTGAAAAAATTCTTTGCGCATGCGATGAGTGTCCCCAGTTCACAAGAGCATAAGACATGTTGGGTGCAAAATATGCATGATAAACGATTAAGAGAACCTCTTGAGATACATTTCTAGTCAAACTTCGAATAAGGAAAATCATTCTGGAAAGTTTAGACGCCAGTTCAGAGACATGCTTCTCCCACGCGAGCTCAGGGTCTAGGAACACACCCAGAAATTTAACAAAGTCATTTGTGGGTAGATCAGATGGAGAATTTCTTAGGGTAAACCTCAGACTCAGTGTTTTATCACGGTTTAGGGTGAGCCTGTTTGCCAAGAACCAGCCCCCTATGTTATGCTGCATGTCGGAAACAGTCTGCTGTATTGGATCACCAGGATGATAGTGCTGCAGACTGGTGGTATCATTTGCAAATAGGATTAAATTTGGATCATCAGTGTAATTTGGCAAATCATTTATATAAATTAAAAACAGTAACGGTCCCAAGACTGACCCCTGGGGAACCCCATATTTGATAATCTGTCTGCTAGAGACCTCCATGTTAAAGCTCACATATTGAGAGCGATTAGAAAGATATGACCTAACAAGCTCTATGTTACAAGGATCAAAGTTGTAGCATGACAGTTTCGAAAGAAGGATCTCTGAAGAAACACAGTTAAAACCTTTGATAGGTCAAAGAACGAAGCATAGGTATCCAATCCCATCTCAAGTCCCTCCGTTACATACTCAGTAAGCCGATTTATTGCCAGGGTAGTATACAGTCATTTGATTTTTCATGACTGATTCAAATATTTTGGAAAAAACAGGTAGAATGGATATTGGGCTGTAGTTATTATCATCATTCACCGATCCTGTATTTTTAAATATGGTAACAACTTTGGCAACTTTAAGCATTGATGGGAAGGTGTTCTTCCTCAGGCCAAGATTGATGAGATGAGTCAAGGGGTATATAATTAGGTTTTTTAGAGTTTTGATGATTTTGGTGCTCATGTCAATAGGATCCCCACTATGTGAATTTTTCAATCCAGAAATTGCTTCCCTTACTGTATTATTTGTGATCTGAGTAAATTTAAAAGTTTCCATATTCCCCAGAACATTCCTACTTAGAAATTTATTATAGGATACTTCTGAGTTAGGCAACTGTGTCGTGAGCTCCTCTGCAATATTGATGAAAAAGTTATTCAGGGCTTCGGCACTCAGATTTCTTGTTTGACAATATGGTCTACAATTAGAATTTGATTTAATTATTTTCCATACGGTTGTTTGTTTGATATTTCCTTCCTATACTGGCTTTTGTAGTCATTGAGTAGTTTTTTGGGAACCAAGATTGGATTCTGTTTATGTAATAAACCCAGCAATCTGAGTCTCTCTCTCATTTCATGAAGATGCTGGTTGAACCATTGGACCTTAATGAGATTTTTAAATTTTCACAGGAAATATTTGTTTAAAGATTGTCTTGGCAGGAATTCTGTCTTGTACAAAACCCCACAGTTTGGTGAAGGCCATATGTTGACATAATATTATTTAGGTGTTCTGCCCTCGCATCATTCTCAAGAAAAGAAACATTAAAATCCCCCGTAAAAAGAATGTTATTGCGAAGATTCAACGAATCACATATTTGTGATAAAATTACTACAAAACGATTAAAATCACCTCTAGGTGATCTATATATTGTTATTATTTGAGTGTTTAGCTTATTTAAAAAAATACCTGCCGCCTCACACACTAGTTTACGAGAACACATTAAAAGTGAGGACGTCAGACGAACAACAAGAATTATAGATATTAATGAAAGAATGGCAAAATTAAAGTGGCAATGGGTGGGGCATGTTGCTAGAACGAATGATGGTACATGGACAACAAAATTACTTAAATGGAGACCTTGAGAGAGTAGAAGTGTCGGAAGACCATTGAAAAGATGGACTAATGATAGCAGGTGGATAGCAGGTGGATAGCAGGCAGTCGATGGCTCCATCTTGCACAGGATAGAGACAATCGGAAGAAACTTGCAGAGGCCTATCTCCTGCAATGGAAAAGCAGTGGCTTATAAAGAAGAAGACAGTTGGTAAACCTGATTCTTGTAACGATTCTGTTCAAAAGTTTCAAACAGACGCAACGCGCAGTTGTGTGTTGGCAGCTATCGTAAGTGATCGGTGTTACACATTCCGTGTAGTGATAAAACATTTTTACTTAAAAAAGTGGATTGCGGCCCAGTAAAAAATAAACTGAAGGAGAATGACTGGCTCTTATTACGCAACGTTATTGGACTGGGCGCATAGTGAGTTGTTGTACAAGCGACCAGGATCAGCACGCCGACAAGTGCTTCTTCACCAGAACAATAAGCTTGCTCATACACCGGCCGCTACAGTGGCAAAAATGCACGAGCTGCTTTTTGCAGTAGTTTCCCAACTACCTTATTCTCCGGATTTGGCACCAAGTGGCGTTTCTTTGTTTCTTAACCGCAAAAATTGGTTTTAAGAGAAGAAATTTTTGTCGAATGAAGAGGTTATCTGTGCAGTAAACGAATATTATGCACAGTTCGAAATAATTTTTTTTCTGAGGGAATAAAAAAATTGGAATCTTGCTCGACCAAATGTATTGAGCTCAATGGAGATTATGTTCAGAAATAAATTTTGAGTTTTGCAGAAAAATGTTATTTACCTTGTTTTTTGTAAGGGTTTTCATACCCAACCTCGTAAACACGTCATTGATCTTCTAATTAGTCTCCCCACTTAAACTGTTTGTCAGATTGATTTATATTTAGGTTGATTTTACCCTTAGAATGGGCAGATTCCCTCTTCTTTACATTTCAATTTCTTTAGGTTTTTAAAATAAGACTGAGTTTTATGAAGATTTCAATGAATTATACGGTATAGACTACGCGCAAATATTAAAGGATCAAAAAAAAAATCCTAAATTTTTGGGTGATTTTCAAGAAGCTCAGCGAAAAATGGGCGTAGAGCGATAAAAAAAAAGCAGATTATAGCTTGAAGATTCTAATTTTCAGATCCTAAATTCCTCTATCATTAACGGTTTTCGAGTAATCATAAGCAAACCACCGGGAAGAAAATTTCCAAATTTTTGCTTGCCTTTCAAAAGGTCCACGGACTTCGATAATTTTTTTTCAATGATTCTACCTTACAGCTTTTTCAGCATTTTTTGTTCTCTTTAATTTGAGCGGTCCAAAAACCTTATACGATAATGTCTCGCGGAGTTATTGTCGCTCAAAGAAAAAATGACACTATTGACTTTAACAACTAATTACTTGGGAACTAATTATCGTACAGAAAATTTAAGCATAGTTTTGAAAACTTCAACATATTCTCTATAAAACGCCGTTATTGTTTTTGATCAAAAATTTTTTTTCAATACGAGAAAGTTCATTCAAAAAATGCTAAACAATTGCGTATTGCGTATTTAGGGGTTTTCACTTAAGTTGGCATAACTTTGCAAATAATGATTAGACTAAGGATATTTTTGTTTTGTTGTCAATCTCAAAATGTCACCAAAAAACCCTCAAAATTTCAAACCCCTGCGATTTTTTTTCATTATATTCCGCACTGCCAAAGTTCACATTTGTGTTAAAAATCAATTAAAGGATATATTTGTCGTTTTTTGAGGTTGAAAATGTTTTTTTAGCAATAAACCGTATTTTTTTTCAAACAAGGTTAATTATTGAAAAAAGATAAAAAAAAATAAAAAAACAAAATTTTAAATTTATTGTTCGAAATTTTTTTTTCAAATTTTTTTAAAAATATTCATAATTGTATTCAATCGTAAAAAAAAATTGTTTGATTTTTTTTTTACGGCGCTGTTTATTTTTTTTTCACCATCCGCATCAGCGTTACCCATAATTAGGAATTTTTTTTTCCCGGTGGTTTTTTCTTACGATTACTCGAAAACTGTTAATGATAAAAATATTTAGGCTCAGGATCTGAAAATTAGAAACTTGTTGCTACAATTTTTTATTTTTCACTGAGATGCAGCTTCTTGAAAATCACCCAAAGATTTCGGATTTTTTTTTATTCCTTTAATTTCTACGCATAGTTTATTATCTGATAAAATTATCAAATTAATCTGGTATAATATTAGACTAGCTTAAAACGATACTAAATGATATGCAAACTGCCTCGGTTGGGAAATGGAATATTTAAGAATTTTGTTTATTTGTCGATACTAAAAGTACATTAATACACTCGATTTGTTTTTAACCTTTTATTACAATAATAACAATAAAAAAATAACTCTACACCCAGCTTCTTTTAAGAGCTTCAGAACATATCCATCTGTATTTGGCAATGTGCCTTTCATTGACAATTATTTCGTCATCAGCTAAGTCTTCTTTCTTAAAATCTTTATCAGACTGATCCATGTTAGATTTTCCCTTTTCACCAAGTATTAGAAAACTATGATCTAAAGCATGCGCAAAATCACCTATTTTTATTTCCGTTTTGAGTTCCTCGAGTAGTCCTTCAAAAGGATAATTTTCAAGTGAAACACCGAGTTCTGTGAGGTTTTTCGCGAACTGATCATAATAATATTTAACGAAATTATCGTAATTTTCACGTATGACATCAAGTCTTACTGAAGTAAGTAAAAAGAACACTAAATCAGATGCAGGACTACCGTAGTTAGGAACCTGAAGGTCCAGAATCATTGTTTTTGGATTTTCTCCTTCGGTAACCATTATATTATTCATCCAAAAGTCCATATGGATTACCGTTGCCCATGGTTCTCTTACTGGACGTTCACCAAAAACATTCGAATCGGATATAGCTTTTTTAATTCTTTCTAAATTCGCTTTTAATTCGGGAATTTGATCAAGTACAGCAAAAATTGGTTTATTGAAACCTTCTTTTAATTCCTCATCTACTTCACCCCATTTAGGAAGGTATGGTCTTATTTTTTCTTCGAAAATTTCTGGTTTTTGAATTCTTATAGCTAGAGGGACAGCGTGGAAAGTTGCGAGGTCTTTAAGGACAGCATAGGTGGTAGGGAGGTCGAAACCCACATGCCTATCTACATTGTTGTAACCTGAAATATATTAAATGGTTATTGGCAAGCAATGCTGCTGTTTTTTTTATCTGGTTGATACACTAACCTTCCAGAATAAAGGATTGATTGACATTGTATTCAGGACTATAGCACACTAAACCCAATACAGTAGCAAAAGTGAGCCTCAAGTTGGTGACGAGATTTAGACGGCGCATACCTTGACCGGTCCCTCTTTCAAAATGGCCGCTCAATAGTACATCTGATCTCAGAATGTGTCTTTTGAAATGGATTGTCGATCTTTTTTGATGCGACTGAAGTTTATAGGAATTTAAAGACAAAAGAAAGAGAGAGTTTGTATAAAAAGAGAATTAATAACAGTTGTAAGTGAAGAGAATCGAAAAGATTGACAAACAATTTTTATAATCATGGAGAAAGCAGGTTATTGTTGTGCCGTTGATAATTGTAAGAGTAATTCAAAAAGTACGCCAGGAGTAAATTTCTCCTTCTTCCCCAAAGATGTCGAAAAGTAAGTGATTTAATTAAAGAATATCAATTGCGTAAGAAATCGTACGCGGATAAATTGAATAATTCTGAGAAGCTATTTCTCTTATGACAGTTTTTATAGAGCAAAGATTTGGCTTGCAGCAACCAAACGCGTCATCAATTGTCCAATTGAAATAATAACCCAGGTAAAGATCCTTATACCATAAGAGTCAGTTTGTATTGTAGTTACAATGAGACCCAATCAGGCCCAGAAACATTCAATTTGTATTCGGACATAAAATTCCTTGCTGAATTCAAATATGTATTTAAAAATTTGGGTTTATGTTTCAGTTTTCACTTTTGGGCCTTATAGAGTCCCAACAAAGTATTGGGCCCAAAATCTGCAATTTTTTTTTTTCCGAAAATGCCTTCCTGTCATTCTTTTTGTTTTTTTTTTTTATTCTTTCTATGCTGCATTAACTTGACATTTTATTAAATCAAAATTTTTCAAACATTTGTATAATATCTATGATTTTGAATGATAAAACTTTGCACAGTAACATTATTTCTATTTAAAATCTCCCGCTGGTCCCCTTTTTAATATGGCGTACTGCCACGTGACCTCTTGAAAACCGAGACCTGATTTTCCTATACGATTACCGTATTGGGTTTACTGTGACTGGAGTCTTATCTTTGTACAGTGTAGAAAGTTTGTGCATAAAGATAAATATTATGACAATTTTCATTTAAACACATTTTCCTGTTACGATATCCGAAATTAACAGATTATTTCCCTTGCTAAAAGTATTTTATCCGTGAAAAAATCACACACTTTTTGTTTTTCTTCGCGTTTCATGCTGCCCAAATCACGAAAAACAAAGACACTCGTCGGCCTGTCGCTCTGTCTACCTGTCGGTACAATAACTCTCGAAGGAAATGAAGTGTCAATTTCAAATTTTGTTCTTGGCATAGGGGTGGAACCTATGGTTTTTGGGCAATATCACTAAAGGGGATGTAAGTGGTGGAGGTCGAACAATTTTATTTATTTGCTAAATCATTATGTAAATTTATCTTGTTTTTTGTTAATTTAATGAACAAATTTTAGGCATAATTATTTATAGGAGATGGGGGAGGATATGTAAGGAGTTGATTCAAATATATCGTGTTGTACGTCCTTTTTAGGGTTTTCGGAGTAGAAAATGCTGAAAATTCTGTTATTTTTTCATTATTTTCTATTATTTATGATCAAACGTATAATTGGTTAATAGGGTGGGGGAGAGGATCGTATATATCATATTACATGCCTTTTCAGGGTACTTAGTGTTCCAGAACTTTGAAAATTGTATTATTTTTTCATTATTTTTACTTGATTGCATATGTAAGGAACACTAGCTATATTAACTCAAACTTATTTATAAAATGGATGAAACATTTTATAAGCGGAGGAAAGCCAACCCGTGAAAATAAAGTGTTACTTTTGCTTGATGGAAATACAATGCATTCGAAGAACCTGGAAGCGTTGAACATAGCAAAGGTTAATGGGATAATAATGTTACAAGTGCTTACTACTCACCAGCGTCAGCCATTGGACGTCTCTTTTTTTCTAAACCTATGAGGAATTAAAGCAACAAAAAAATGGGTGAAGACAAGTCCAGGTCGTCAAGTAACGCAATATTATGTTGCATATTTATTTACAGAAGCTTACCCAAGAGCTGCTATGATTGTCACTATTGTGAACGGATTTAAAGCGGTTGGAGTCTGGCCCGTTGGCAAAAACGTCTTTACCGAACAGTTGTTTAAATCAGCCGAAAATATAAATGCCCTCTGTTTCAATTAAACTCAAGTAATGAAAGGACATCGATCTTACATACGTTTCTGTTATTATCAATAATGAAAACAAGCAGTTGCTCAGCAGAATAAGAAAGAAGGGGAATTAGAGGGATCACTTCAAATATTTTGTGTTATTTACCCATTTCAGGACGCGTTAGGTCAACGAATTTAAAAATTATTATGTTTTTGATTTTAACAAAAATGCTATGTAGAGGGAAATGTGCGAGGTCAGTTGTAAATATTTCTAAAACTCTTTCTGTTTTCAGTTTTTTTTGTAATTAATATCTTCTATTATGTACCTATTATTTCAGTTACTACTTTTTCGATTAAGTTCTTTTTTGGTGTGAGAAAGTCAAGCTCAGTATTATTTTAGAACTGCAACTAACAAAGGAGGTAAAGTCCGTCCATACATAAAGTGAAGTGACTAAACTTAATCCTTAAGGGTAAAAACCATTAACCATAAAATTTTATGGTTTTCTTTGGGCACTTCAGAAGCAGGTAAATCATGGACTCTACTTAAAAATATGATCTGTTCGTTTTACCTACTTGTAAACTACTCAGTATATATCACCACTACACCAAACACTTTATTTTTGTACTCGACGCGCGTTTCGCTAATCATCAGGAGCGATGATTGACTAAAGCTAAACTACAAATCTACCCTATTTATACTTAGCCTAACCCTTGAATTACTCAAGCGGAACTAATGACATAGGCAAGGCCATCAGTTCCGGTCAAGTAACCAGTACAGGGGACTATAAGGAATAGGCCCTCTGTCTACTACTTTTACATTTTATGATTTCCATACTTTCGTATGCGTTTAACAATCTAGTATCAGATATATTTTTTATTAATCTTAGATTATCTAATGTTACAGTATGAAGTATGAAGGGCATGTTCGGCAATGCTAGACTTTTCTGTTCTACTGTATTTTAAGTGTGCTAAATGTTCTTTAAATCGTGTTTTAATTGGCCTTTTAGTTTGCCCAACATACTTTTAGTCACAATCATTACAACTAGTTTCATAAATTCCACTTTTCTCACAATTAAGAATCTTATCTTTGGGATTTCCTAAGATATTTATCAGATTGTCTGATGACTTATAGACTAAGGTGAGGCCTACCTTATTAAATACCTTATTGAGCCCCTTGCTATATTTCGGATTATATGGTATGGAGATATACTTGGTGTTATTTTCTTCGCGTGTAATTCAAGGGTTAGGCTAAGTATAAATAGGGTAGATTTATAGTTTAGCTTTAGTCAATCATCGCTCCTGATGAAGCTAACATAGTTAGCGAAACGCGCGTCGAGTGCAAAAATAAAGTGTTTGGTGTAGTGGTGATATATACTGAGTAGTATCATTGTGCCAAAGATTCCATATTCCCAACTTAGTACTTGTAAACATCAAAGGTGGATCTTAAATAATTATTAATGTAATTTTAATATGACTTTAATGGTGATTATAAAACATGGAATTTACCCGAAAATAACTTGCATAATCCATATTGACATTTACTGTCTAGTAATGATTGTGGTGTCAAATGAAAGTTTGTGAAAACCCGAGTAAAATATATATATATATATATATATATATATATATATATATATATATATATATATATATATATATATATATATATATATATATATATATATATATATATATATAGCCGCCACTTAGTTTAAGCCTTGTAATTATTGTTACTTCGTGTGCGATAGAGCAGCTTAGTCATGGAAAATATTTGCAAGTCAAGTGTATCTTAACAGATTACCCGAGCAAAAGTAGAAAACACTTATCTACTGATGCCAAGGAAATTGTAATGAATGTTTATTCAATCCTAATGGAATGTGGTAATATTAGCAAGCAAGGCGCTAGAAGAAAGGGCCACATTAACGAACAATCCAATCTCAACGGCATGGAAAATTGTAAACAACTCTATTCTAGTGATGAAGAAAAGAAATGATGATTTTCTCAAGGATAGATGGAAGTGATCGAGATATAATACGGCGTAAAATTTACAAGATATACGAGGAACAAAGTGTGCCTACATTTGATAATTTAATGAAAGGGCTTGAAAGAGAGAAATGTAGTAGGACAACATTATGGAAGTGTATTCAGCTCATGGGTTTTATTGCAGTTTTAATGGGGTCCAAGAGAATTCAGGAATGCGACTGGAATATTTAAAAAAAATATAAATAAAGTTTTACAGAGACGAGCAAAGGCTAATTATTTACTTGGATGAAACACGGGTTGACTCAAGTGATAACTGTAAAACAAAAGCACCGTCAAACAGAGGTAAAAGGATTACGATTTTGCATGCTGGATCGATCTAAAGACGGATAGATTCCGAATGCACTCTCCCTGTCTGCAAAGAACGTAAAAGATTCTTCTCTCGATTACCATGAGGATACCACTGCCGAATTATTTGAAAATTGGTTCAAAAACAAGCTAATTCCGAACATATCTCCAAATAGTGTAATTGTGATGGACAACGCAAGCTATCATAGTAGGCAGTTAATCAAAGCTCCCTGCTCAAATGATACCAAAACGACAATTCAAAACTACATGTACGATAATGACATTTACTTCCGCGAAGATTATACCAAATAGCAATTGATAGAAGTTTTGAAGAGTTTAAACATAAAAAAGGAATAGGTCTGTGACAATTAAGCAAAGGATATGGGGCATACAGTTTTAAGGATTCCACCATATCATTGTATATTTAATCCTATAGAGCATATTTGGGATCAATTGAAATCTGCCATTCGTCGTAATAATATTTGCCCCATTGTTAATTCCATTGTACTGAAACTTATGGAAATCGAAGTTCTTAATATACCTCTACAGAGTTGGGCGAACTCTTTCATACATGTTGAAAAAGTTGAAAAATCATATATTGCAAATAATATAGAAAACTAATAATTAGAACCAATGATAATGATAGCGATAGTGATATTATTTTAAGTGAATAATGTAATTAATTTTAAAGAGTAAAGTAAGAATTTGTATTTGTTATAAAAATAATTGGTATAATAAGATGATTTGTAATAAACATTAATAAAACATAGTATAAACATTGTTTAATGTCTTTCCAAAAACCAAAATAATTAAATTCTAAGCAAAGTACGGACCTGTTCAATCATATTTGAATTTTACAGCTTGCACTAATAGGAATCATTTAGTCACTTCACTATATGTATGGACGGACTTTACTGGGTAAATCACTGTACCGATTTTTTTTAACATAGAACCTAGGCTTTTACGATTTTGGTTAGATCTGAAATGGTGGTTCTGGTAGACCAAGAGGGCGACCCGAAATTTTGACTTGTGTAATAACCGTCTGCCTAGTTGTTCATTCTATCGGGCGAGTCGAATAAAAACCTTTAATGATGATTTTGCGGTCCCCGTGCCCTGGAATGCCAAAATAAAGCCTAATATGATACATCCAAAAATCGACTGTCGTTTAACCACTTGAATCAAGTACCATAACATTTGTAGACACGAAAAAAGTCGAGCGCCCCAAAGGGCAGACGCTGCCGAGACCAAACCCAGCTCTAGGGTCCAAAGAACGACGATCCAAAAATAGACTATCATTTAACCATATAAAATCAATAAATTTAGTTTGTTCTTGATAGCATAAGAGGGAACCTGCAAACGGCAGGTGCTGGACCGCTTTTTCCAGCGAAAAACCACCGTTTTTGGCGGAAAAAAAACGGGTTCAGCTTCGTTCTCCGGTATTGGTGGTATCTGCCGCTGTTTTTGTGTCAACAAATGTTATGTTACATGATTCAAACGACAGTCCATTCTTGGATGTAACATTTTGGGCATTCCAGGGCATGGGGGCCGCAAAATTAACGTTAAAGCCTTTTTTTTTATTCGACTCATCCGTACATTCTATGTACAACTAGGCGGATGGTTAGTCGCCAGGTCAAAATTTCGGATCGTCCTCTTGGTCTATTGGGATTAGACCTCATCAATTTGGAGTAAAGTAGTTAAAGTTAGTCCAGATTACAAGGTCTAATCCCATGAACGACGATTTTTGACTTTTGTTTTTGATAGATAGAGATAAGGAATAATTCTTGCCTAAATATTTTAAATTTTGTGTTAACATAACTCCATTTTCATCAACCTTTTCACTTTCTGGGTCCAGATTTATTCTCGCTCCATAGAACGGTTGGAAAAAGTCTATTTCTTTCTCGATTCCATGGTCCTTTTGAAACTGTTTCAAAAGTGGAATAACTGTAGTGTACCAGGCTATTTCTGATTTGAAGGTCACTTGTGTGTTAAAGAATTCTTGGGTTACAGCGTTTAGTGGAGTACATTTTGCTACTGCGTGATAGTCTTCATTTTTGCCATCTTTTTTAACCTGTTAAAAAGTAAAAAATTAGTGATAGCGGGCAAAGGCAAAATGAGTTTTATTATCTTTAAGTGGTAGATAAAAGCATTCATGGTATGTAAAATTTTTATAAAACCAATTTGTACACGTTGCAGATTATCTCTTAATAACATCTAATAAACATTTGAGATAATAATTTTTAGTTTTGCCTGGCAACTACATTACAAGTATTTTCTTTTATTATAAAAATTTTAGACTTAAATGAGTGATTATAAAGTTCTCGTTGATAAAAGTCATATGTTGAGATATTTTTTTGTAATTATTTCAAGTTCAAGTACTTGGAATTTGAATGTGGCGAGTTTTTTCATACATGTAGAAAAAAAAGTAACAAGCTATCGTAACACAAAATACACCTTTTTGACGTTGAAGATAATATTTTTTTAAAATTATTTCTTTATATGTACGTACATACATTAATAATGTTCTGAACTAATTGCGCAACTCAAAATGACGGAGCTTTGGAACGGATTGTATAGTTTATAATGGTTGCTGTTATGTGCAAGTACCGCACACCACAACTTGCACGCCTCACTTCTCAATTAATCGGTACAGATGTCTGGTGTGGTGTTCCGTTTATGCTTGCTGTTGTCATGTTGGGCACTACTGAATTTTTTCACGTGACCAATTAACAAAGACGTGAACGAATAACTTCGTCGCTAGCAAATGTCATTCAAAAGATAATTTGTTTAGGAACTCACAGTTTTGAATTTTTCAAAAAAAATTAAACAGAATGAAGGATTGAATAAACATCTTTTTAGGACTCGAGAGTTAACATTATTTCTAGAAGCCCGGCCCCGATTTCTAGAAAATTGTTGGATTTTTTTTAAATGTAGAATGGTATAGTGCATGTCAAGGAGTATACTGATGTATTTGATATTTGGTAGTGAAAATGACGCTGGGCTCCGCAAAGTCAAACAATTTTTTTTTCATCGATATACCTTTTGTAATTGTAATAAAATTGGAAAGCCCTAATTTTTTTCAACATTTTTTCCTTAAAACTGTTTTTTTATAATTTGTTTTGCAAAAAAGTTATGCAGCAAAAATCCTCTAAAATATTATTTTTTGGTCATTGCGGTTGCCATTTTTCGTTTGTCATGTTTTGCGGCTGTCATACTTTAATCTGACAACTCTTGTTTCCACACCTATTTCATTCAATAGAGTTAAACTAACTAAACAGTGTGTTAATAGCTTCTGGTTGAAGTGGTTTCCCACGCTGAAAAAGTAAATATGATTCTTATTTATGGAGAAGCAAGAAGGAATTCTCGGGAAGCCGCTGGACTGAGTGAGAGAGAGAGAGACGAGAACGTTACCCCGACAGATATATTCCGGATCACACTATGTTTTGTTAATTAGAACGAAATTTTCTGGGCAGAAAAGAAAAGAAAACAGATGAAAAAGTAGCCAAAATTATGCAATATTTTCACAACCATCCATATAATTCAATGAAACAAGCAAGCAGGTAGTTGAATATATCTTATAGGACTATTCAGAAATCTCTACTATGACTATAAAATGCATAATCTTCAGTTATTAACACAATTTGATTCGGAACGACGACTGAGTTTTGTAGCAGAAATGATGATTAAATATGACGAAGAGCAATATTTTCTGAATCATATATTATGGACAGATAGATAGATAGATAGATAATAATTTATTTGTTTTCATGTAACAATAGGTTACACTTATAAGCCAACAGGCATTAAACAATGTTAACTAAGATTACAATAACCTATAATTAAATCAAAAGGAAAAAGAAAAAATAGTAAATAAGTAAAACACTTTAGGAACAAAATTACAATATAGTAACAAAGAGACAATGAAATAAGAGGTACAACGGAAAAGACAAGAAACCACCTCTGCTGACAGAGCTATCAAATCCCTGTGCTAATGCAGATGAAAGTCATTTTGTCAGCAACGATAAACCTAACAGAAAAAATTATCATTATTGGACTGACGAATTATTATTATTGGACTGACGAGAATCCATACAACGTTAATCAAACTCAGAATCAAGGCCATTATGGCTTTAAAGTATGGTGTGGAATAATTGGGAGACATTTGGTTGGACCATACTTTTTTGAGGGAACACTAACTGGAAATAGAGACCTTAATTTCTTGGTTAATAGTCTAGCAGTTTTATTAGAAAATGGACCAGAATTGTCCTTCGCAAAATGTTCCTTGTGATGTTATCATGTATCGTTTTAGTTTATTTTTAATTTATATGTGTACAGTATTTGAAAATAAATAACATTAAACGACGCGTAAAGACTATAATGTATAGTCGAAATGTTTTGCCAAAAATATATACTATATCTGTATATATATATATATATATATATATATATATATATATATATATATATATATATATATATATATATATATATATAACATATTTTCTAGTAAAGTTGACGTTGCTGATCTCTTTCTGTCATTTTTTGCTATTTATTACCGGTTACTTTTCTATATTTTCTTGTTAAAATTACATAATAAAAAATTAAATATGACTAATAATAAATAACGTCCAGTATTAATTTTCGATTTCAAATTTTTAAATTTTTAAATTAGCCTATGAATCTCTTGATTATAAAATTAAAAAGAATTAATATAATTAATAATAAATAACTCGTCGAAGAGTACCATTCATCAAATCTAAGTCCCCCTTTTTTTTTATAAAATTAAAACTAAAAAATAGATATCATTAATAATAAATAATTTATCTAAAATTAGCATCTACCTAATAAATAAAATTTACCACATCCCTAACTTTAATGCTTTTTTTGTCGACCTGATGACGACATAGACTACCAACAATATCCAGTTCGGACTCAAATATCACTAAATAGTTACTAAACTCGACGTCAAAAAATTTTAAAATGGAGTACCATTTCAACATCATGGTTTCTTGCAGTTGTGTTTCCGTCTTTAAAAAAGTGTTTTAACTAATGTTTATTGACTAAGTTTTATTTTCAATATTTGTGTAACTCTCTAAGTGTCTTTTAATCATGTTTTGTGTAATCATGCATACTACCTGGCCAACAAAAATGCAAATTTCATTATCTTCACCAGAGATGAACTAACTGCTAAATTTTTGTAAGTAATTTCACATTCAGTCGTACAATTCATTTAATCACGTTTTAAAAAACGAACGTTTTAGTTTATTTTCTGTAACTGGTTTGCATTTTTAGAATCCAGAAGAAGCTACCATTAGGCAGCGAAAGCTCGATAATAAAAATAAAAAGCAGATACTAGAGCCTTTAGATCTTTGATTGCTCATCTCTTCTCCTTATAAGGGCGTTTCCCAGCAGTTAAACTTAGGATTGTTTGTTGCCAGTGCCCTGTTACTGTCCTTCCTCTTTCTTATATAACATATATATATATATATATATATATATATATATATATATATATATATATATATATATATATATATATATTATGGGCATAGGACATGTGCTGCCGAAAAATCCTTAAAGTGCTACAGGAGTGACGCGTGTGCGGAAAAAGCAATGTACGATGAGAATAGTTGGTGGTGTTTTTCCTTTGAAATCGCCATTAGAATATGATCGATAAGGATATTGTAATCAGTTTCAGCACGTCAGAATATAAAAAGGAAACAATATTACAGTTATACATAAAAGAGCTTTTTTACTATTTTTTCCATTTTTCTCCAATTTTGAGGTTAGAAAAAAGTGTAACGTGATGGGTTGGTATGAATATTGTAATTAGTTTGAACAGATAAAAATACAGAAGGAATATAATATTAGTGTTACAGTTACAAGACCTTTTTTACCTATTTTCAAGTTTTTTTTTCTACTTTTGAAGTGTTTTTTGAGGTTAGGATAAGAATGTAACGTTTTGGGTCGGTATGTGTAACAAATTCAGTTTCAGTATGTTAAAATGCGTAGAGATGCACTATTAAAAAACCAGGTACAAGACAAGACTATTCTGTCATACGATTTCTTTAGAAAATGCAACAATTTCGTCATGTTCCCGCGATTTTTTGGACTAACGACTGCTAATTTCAAGTAAGTCTAGTACACATAACTCAAAACAATTTGATTTTTAACACGTAGGCTAAAAAGTTTTGGGTGTGACACATAGATGTCGCCCTTTTCAAAAAATCCATATGATATTTAGGAAGCACCAACCTTCAAACGATACATGTCAAAATTTCAAGTCATTTCGACGATTAGTTTACAAGTTACAGTGGTTTTAGTGACGCTACTTTCTATATTTCAAAGCAATAGAAAAAATCGAATTTCGTGTGTCGATTAAACACTGATTTTTGTGATAAAAAATACCGTTCAAGCAAAGTAATAGCTTGATAAGTGTTATGGGGACCCTACCCCTGGAAAATCACTCATCGTTTACTGGTATGCTAAATTTAAACGTGGTCGTACAGACACAAATCGTGCTGAATGCTCTGGACTCCCAAATGAGGTGGTTAAACCGGAAAACATTAAAAAAATCCACAAAATTATTTTAGATGACCGTAAAGTAAAATTGCATGAGATAACTGACACCCTAAAGATATCAAAACAACGTATTGGTCATATTTTGCAAGAACATTTGGGCATGAGAAAGCTCTGTTCGAAATGGGTACCGCATTTGCTCACCATGGACCAAAAACAACAACATGTTGATGATTCTGAGCGTTGTTGGGACCTGTTTAAGCGCAATAAAAAGGTTTTTTCATGCGATATGTGACAATATGTCGAAACATGGATTCACCATTACACACCGGAATCAGATCGGCAGTCAGCTGAGTGGACAGCACCTGGTGAAAGCCGCCCGAAGCGACCAAAGACACAACAGTCTGCTGGGAAGGTTTTGGGTTCTGTAATTTGGGATGCGCACGAAATAATTTTCATCGACTATACTGAGAAGGGAAAAACCATCAATAGCGAATATTATATAAAGTTATTGGTGCGTTTGAAGGCAGAAATCGCAAAAAAACGGCCCCAGATGAACAAGAAAAAAGTGCTTTTTCATCAAAACAATGCACCGTTTCACAAGTCATTGGTTACGATGGCAAGATTGTATGAATTGTAGTTCAAATTGCTTCCTCATCCATCGTATTCTCCAGATTTGCTCCCCAGCGACTATTATCTATTTGCAGACCTCAAAAAAATGCTCGCGGGAAAGAGATTTGGCTCCAATGAAAAAGTTATCGCCAAAACTGAGGCCTATTTTGAAGGCAAAGACAAATCCTTCTACAAGAAAAGTAGAGCAATGTTAGAAAAGCGTTGGACTGATTGTATCGATCTTAAAGGAGACTATGTTGATGAATAAGGTCGAATTTTGCAAAAAAAATGTGTTTTAAGAAGTTAGATCAAAACCTTTTCAGCCTACGTGTTAGATCAAAAATCGTCTTGTTTCGACATTCTCCAAAGGAGTTGATTGTCATACAGTATTACTAAACGTACCTTAAAATCAACTCTATACATAAGGCTACCATAATTTTCACCTGGAGGCAACAGCGATTCCACTTTCTGCTCAACCACTTCTCCACCAATAGTGTCCTTGATCAAATCCTGTAATTTTTTTATTTCTGTCCTGTCTGCCATACTACACTTATATTAAGTAAATATTATTATTATATAAGTAGTAAATATAATTTTTGTTTTACTGTTTATTTTTATTACGCTAAATATATCACTAATGTGTAAAATTGACAGTCTTAGGAACCACAGCTGTAAAAGGTTTAATTTTTTTTTAGTTCGATCTGATAATTCTTGATTAATATATAGTACTTGTTACGTTTATCTGGTTATAGAGGTATATGGCAAAAGGGGAAATGTTGTAAATACCATAATTAGCTGATAAGTAAATAGTATATGCGCACTTATGTATAATTTTTCAACTGACAGAAAAATAACGCATTTACTTAACAATTTGGAGAATAACTACAGTTTTACAATCGTTAATAGAAACATTTTGTAACGCTTATTTTGTTAGGCTTTATAAAGACAGAAAAAAGAATACTGGGGGAACTTTACCAGCGAAATGGAAAACGATCTGTCCCAAAAGAAAATATGGGGAATGCTGAGACGAAGAAAAGAAGACACAAGCGAATTCGCGCAAACACAAACCATCTTAGCAGAGGATTGGATAGAGTACCAGGTGTACAAGTATAAAATGCGGATTTCAGACAACAGATGGTGCACCAATGCAGTTTGTGATATAAAGATTTGACACTGCGCTATTTTGTTGTGTCATCAACAAGTGTCAGACGCGCACGAGTGATAAATTGGAAAAGTGTGTGCATAGTGTTGTGTTGTTGTGTTCAATATGTCGATATTTATACCAAACAAAGAGCATTCGCGGACAGCATTAATTTTTTGTTTTCATTTGAAGAAAACTGCTGTTGAATCATACCGATTACTTCGAGAAGCTTATGGTGAACATGCTCCATCGCAAGATACGTGTGAACGATGGTTTCGGCGTTTCAAAAGTAGTGACTTGGATGTTGTAGACAAGAAACGTGGAAAACCGCCAAAAAAATACGAAGATGTGGAATTCCAAGCATTGTTGGACGAAGATAATTCGCAAACACAAAAACAACTCGCCGAGCAATTGGGCGTTAGTCAACAATCTGTTTCCAATCGGCGACGAGAGATGGGAAAGATTCAGAAGACCGGTAGATTGGTACTACATGAGTTGAACGACAGGCAAATGGAAAAGCGCAAAAACACGTATGACATTTTGCTCGCTCGGTACAAAAGGAAGTCGTTTTTGCATCGTATAGTTACAGGGGATGAAAAGTGGATTTATTTTGAGAATTTCAAGCCCAAAAAATCATGGGTAGATCCAGGCGCACCATCCACATCGACCGCAAGACCGAATCGTTTTGGCAGAAAGACGATGCTCTGTGTTTGGTGGGACCGGAGGGCCATGGTCTATTATGAGCTGTTAAAACCTGGGGAAACGGTTAATACTAAACGTTACCAACAACAATTGACCGATTTGAACCGTTTGCTCCTTGAAAAAAGGCCAGAATACCGAAAGAGGCAACACAAAGTCATTTTTCTCCATGACAATACTCCATCATATACGATAAAACCAGTTCGCGACACGTTGGAAGCACTCAGCTGGGAAGTTCTACTCCATGCGGCTTACTCACCAGATTTGGCTCCTTCCGATTACCACTAGTTTGCATCGATGCTGCGCTGAGCAGCGCTTTGGTTCGTACGAAGATGTGAAAAAATGGCTCGATGAATGGTTCGCAGCAAAAGCGGAAGATTTTTACTGGTCTGGTATTCACAAATTGCCCGAAAAATGGGAAAAATCTATAACAAGCGATGGAGCATACTTTGAATAAAGCATTTTTTATCATTCTTCCGAATTTAACATGTTTTTTTAGAAAAAAAATCCGCATTTCATACTTGTACACCTGTGTATTTCAATAACCTGTATGAGGACGATGAACTAGTGAATGAAGAAGAAGTGGAAGAGAGAGAAATAACGGAAATATCGATCAGACTAGAAGAAGAACAAATAGCGAACAACATAAAAAAATTAAAAAACAGGAAATCCCCACGACTGGACGGAATATCAAACGAACTTCTAAAATACGGGGGAAAGGAGCTACACTGTGAGTTAACAAAATTATTTCAACGAATTGCAGAAACAGGGAAGATCCCACTAGAATGGAAGAAGAGTGTCACAATACCCATTTTCAAAAAAGGTAATAAAATACTCCCAGAAAACTACAGAGGAATAACACTCAGCGCTCAGTTATGAAATTGTTCACCGGAATCATACAAACCCACATTAATAAATATATTGAAACGAGAGATGAATAACACGAATTCCGCAAAAACAGATCGACGGTGGATGCAATATTCGCAGTACGACAACGAGTGAAAAAATTAATCGAGTATGACAAGCTAGTTTTTACGTGCTCAATAGATCTGAAAAGAGCATTCGAACGGATGTAATAGGCATTCCCAAACAGCATAATGTACCATATGAAATAATAAGAATAATTAAACAACTAAATACCGACACAAAAACACACATACTTGTAAAAAATTACCTGACACGAGAAATAAACATACAAACTGGCAATAAGGCAAGGGCTCTCTTTAAGTCCCCTGCTATTCAATCTAGTGATGAACCTCATAATTGAAGAGACCAGTAAAACAGGTCGAGGATATAGAATGGTCCGAGGGGAATTGAAATTAATATGTTGTGCGGACGATGCCGTCATAATGGCAGACGATAAAGACAACCTACAAAGACTACTATACTCGTTCAACTTAACAGGACTAAAATACAACCTGGAAATATCGGTAGAAAAAACAAAAGCACTAGTAGCAGCAAAATAACCGATTCGATGCAAATTAGCAGTCAATGACAAAACCGTTGAATAAGTGATGTCATTCACATATCTAGGAATAAAAATAACAGCTAACCAAAATAGAATAGAAGAAGTCAGGAAACAAATCAGTAAAGCCGAAAGAATTGCAGGTTGCCTGAATGACGTAATATGGAATAATAAATATATGAAACAAGACGCAAAAACCCGAATATACAAAACATGCATCCGACCGGTGATGACCTGTGCCGCCGAGACAAGAGCCGATACCGCTAAAATGAAATCCATGCTGCGAACAGCAAAAATCAAAATACTCCGGAATATAGCAGAACACCGACTAAGCGACAGAATAAGGAATCAAGAAATAAGAACAAAATGCAATGTTCCAGACATCGTAAAAAGCACAAGAAACAGGAGAAGGGAATGGAATCAATACGTTACAAGGATGCCAGTAGAGCGAATCGTAAGAATCGCACGTGATGGAAAACCAAGAACACGACGACCGCCCAAGCAATGGCAAGATTGCTGGACGTCAACATCTCAAGATAACTAAGTTGGAACAAACAGGTCTTTGGCCTAAAATAAGAAGAAGAAGAATACTGCCTTTATCTTTATTTGAAGCATGCGCCCACCGTTTGGAGCTTGCGCAGTAGTAAAGGAAAGAATTTAAATATAAGGACCTTGCTGTTATCGTTATTTGAAGCATGCGCCCACCATTTGGAGCTTGCGCAGTATTGAAACAAAATAAGAGAAAACTTTATTAAGCATAACGATTTCCCTTATTTAGGAACTTATAGGAGAGGTTATTTGAAGTTCGTTATTCTTATCGCCATTATGATAGGGCCTGTTTTTTTTTTCTCTTAGGTATACAAATCACTAAAAAAAATACGGTAAAATTGAAATGATAATCCTTTATTGCAAATAACACTGACAACAGTTAGTGTTCAGATTGTGTTAGGATTTTGCAATTTTTGTCACAATGGCATTACAGTGTGTGTAGTGCTAATTTCAAATGAAATTTTATTTATCGCACATTCGTATTACCTTGGAAATATTGAAGGAAGTGATAGAAACCTGCTAGACACAGCTTCAATTTAGAAACTTGTGTGGACCCATCAGATACTAATAACCGGTGTGCTTTAACATGAATTGAATGAAAAAAAAAAACCCAAGTTTATAGAAGATGAATACTAACCTAACCTTGTAATTCCTTCGCATTAATACTGCGCATGCTGGAGATAACGATCAGGACAAAGGCATGTGAAAAATAAACGTTGCAAAATCTCTCTAATACCACAATCAACTTTCGTTGCTTTTGGAAGCTTTTTAGAGACTAAAAGTCTGAAAATATTCACTAATCGGTTTTTTAATTTTCGTATAGTTTTTCTTTAAAAAGTCTCAAATCAGAAAACTTGAAAACTGTGACTTATGTGACATTATTTTAGGAACAGAAAGCCTTTCCTCCCTTTATCTCAAAAAAATGTTAGCACAATCTGTCCATTTAACTGAGTACGAAATTTCTTGGAAGTTGTGGAACCCGAGGGTGTTCATTGCATCGATTTTTTTTTGTATTAGGATCATGCTGTTCTATCCATGTTTGAGTAGCTAGACGTACTTATTTCCGTTAAGCATGTCTAAATTCTCTTGACAACATTGCTTTCACCTAAAACTAACTTCTTACCACGTTATGACAGATACGGTGAACCGTACTAGTTGATATGTTATGAGCAACAACACTAATTTTAAGGTCGCAGTATCTTACAAATTATTTATATCATCCACTTGTTGGCACTTTAAGACATCTTTAAAGGCCCTTGAAAAGTGAGTCATATTCAAGCGGTTCCTGCTCCAATGGCAATGTTCGGCTCAAAACTTGGATTGATTACAAATAATATAAAATGGTCGTTATCTGCAAAAACCCTGACATACAAAATACCTTCTTCTAAGACCTTCTCTCTCAACGCTGGTATGCTCCAAGGCTCCATAATATCTCCTACCGCCTTTCTCATTTATATCGCCAATCTGCTGGAAAGACCAGGAATTCAGTCTACAGCTATGCAGATGATAGTACGCTTATTTCATTTACTTTGAATGCTCGAACATCAGCTATTCATGTAAATATCCTCAGTCAGCAGGAAGCCGTTTAGCTTAACAAGGACATGGAAGAAATTCTATCTTGGGATGACAGTAACTAAGTTCTAAACATATTGCCTACCGACAATGGCGTGAAAATCCTAACACCTTAAATCGAAACATCTTTGTTCATGCCCGGAACAGATGCAAGGGAATTATCGACGAAACCAAGGAGGCGCACAATCAACGAATTAGAAACAAACTTCTCGCTTGTCCCAACAATTCCAGGTCCTTTTGGGCAGTCGCTAAGGCAGTTAGTCAAAACTTTACCAAATCCACGATACCACCACTCACACGGCCAGATAATTCCATTGCAACCACACCTGTTGAGAGAGCGAACTTGTTGGCTGAACTCTTTGCTTCACATTCTACTGTCGATTTCCAAGGAAAAACACCACCTACTATTCCCATATTGCAGTCAAGGATACCCGATGTTGTCTTCAGACAGCGCATCATAAAGCGTATTTTAATGAAGCTAGACACCAAGAAGGCTTCTGGCGCTGACGGAATACCTGCCATAGTTCTCAAAAACTGTGCACTTTTTAACCTATCCTACAGAAAGGGAATATTTCCGTCCTGCTGGAAATGTGCCACGGTTCAGCCGATACCTAAAAAAGGTTAGAAGTCCTTGCCAAATAACTACCGACCAGTTGCACTGCTTTCAATAATATCGAAAGTCATGGAAAAGGTTATCAATGAGCATCTTCTAAAATATCTTGAACGATTCAATATTATTAGCGATCACCAATATGGTTTTCGTAAACATAGATCAACAGGAGATCTTCTGACTTATGTAACACATGTTTGGAACAACGCAATTGAACACTTTGGAGAATCTCGAGCGGTTGCTCTTGACATATCCAAGGCATTCGACCGTGTTTGGCACGATGGACTGTTGGCTAAGTTGCGCTCTTATGGTATGTCTGAAAGGTTCTGTTTGTGGCTCTCATGTTCCTCAGAGAGCGTTCTTTACGAGTGGCGGTCGACGGATTTCTTTCTAACACCCTCACTATCAACGCCGGTGTGCCCCAGGGCTCCATACTGTCTCCTACTCTCTTTCTCATTTACATTAACGATCTGCTGGAAAAGACCGGGAATCCAATCTATAGCTTTGCAGATGACAGTACGCTTGTCTCTTCATTCACCTTGAACGCTCGGACATCGGCTGCTCAGGCGAATATCCGCAGACAGCAGGAGGTCGTTCAACTTAACAAAGACCTGGAAGAAATTCTATCTTGGGGTGACAGTAACCAAGTGGAATTTAACGCTACAAAAACCCAAGCGGCAGTTTTTTCTAAAAAAGTTAACGTTGCTGAACCCGACATAGTTATGTCGGGGCACTCCATTCCCCTAGCATCGTCGCTCAATTTGTTGGGCGTTAGTTTGGGAGCAAATATGTCTTGGCATGAACATGTTGCAGGCATAGCAAGGAGAGCTTCTCAAAAATTGGGAATATTATTTAGAACCAGAAAGCTTTACACCCCACAGCAACTGTTAATTCTTTACAAAGCCCAAATTCGACCAACTATGGAATACTGCTCCCACGTTTGGGGCTCCGCTCCCAAACATACACTGCATTTGTTGGATTCTGTTCAGAGAAGAGCGGTCCGTCTGATTGGGGACCCGGAATTGACCGGCGGCCTTGATTCGCTGGAACATCGAAGAACGGTTGGCGACTTGAGTCTGTTCTACAAATATTTTCATGGAAAGTGTTCGAAGGATGTAGCCCGCTTAATTCCTCCCAAAGCGGTGCATGTTAGAAATACACGTCGCGCTGGTGCTTCGCATCCGTATGAGGTTCAGCTTGTTACTCCGCGTACGACGCTTTTCAAGCAATCTTTTATATGGAGAACATCATCCCTTTGGAATAATTTGCTTAGCGCTGTGTTTCCCACCGAGTACAATTTTACAACGATTCAAGAACAACGTGAATCGCTTTTTCCGCACTCGTGCCGCTCCTGGAGCGTTTTAGGGACTTCCCTGCAGCACGTGTGCTAGACCAATAAAAAAAAAAAAAAAAAAAAAGAATTTAATACTATAAGAACCCAGCAGCAGTTTTTTCACACTCCAGTCCATTAGCATACTCACTTAATTTGTTCGGCGTTAACTTGGGGGCAAATATGTCTTAGCATGAGCATAGCAAAGAGAGCTTCTTAAAAGCTGGGAATATTATTTCGAACTAGAAACTTTATATAGCCCAACACCTTGTAAATCTGTACAAAGTTCAAAGTCAACCAAGGATAATTAAAAGACGAACTGTTGTTCAGATGTTCACTATATTTTATTTACCAAAATGAAATAAATAAAATAATACAACTTAAATCAGCCGTGAAATGTTTCGGTACACAGTACCTTTCACAAACGGTAGTTGAACTTCTACTATTTTGTCTAATAACTAATTTAGGTACAATTATTTAAACCCTGCCTTAATAATACGAAATTTCCTAAAAGTGTTATAAATAAATTGACCATTTACAATTGTAAATGTTTTTGAAGGTATTTATGGTAACTTGGTACAATAGGAAGATAATTACCTGGACTTAAGATTTAATAAAGGAGTGTTAATTTGTTAATTTCCAACGACTCAAGTAAATTCAACTTTTTATTTTTGTTATTAACGTGTAATATATTGAAGTTATCATCAAAACTGTGATTTTCAGAAAATAGCATAATGTGAAACTTCAGTCTTATTCTCAAATGCTTTTTTTTATGTTTTTTTAGTCTTTATCAACAACTTGAACAAGCGGGATTTAGACGGGTATACAGCACTTTGGACCATCTTCGAACAATTAGATTACTAGTGGTAAAAACAAATGAATCTAAGATCACCTTGTGGATAGCAATGGTTCACTATGAAAAAGCATTTGATTTGGTAGAGATATGGGCAGTCCTTAACGCCTTTAGTAACAGCAGAGTCGATGAAAGGTACACAACTCTTCTTGAATACATATTTAAAAATGGCACATGAGAAAGAAGAAAACAAAATGAAATCAAAATTAAAAGAGGAATTAGACAAGGCGAGTCGATATCCCCAAAGCTGTTCACTTTCAAGGTAAGAAAATATAGGAATACTAATGGACGGTGAACAATTAAATCATTTAAGGTTCACAGATGATATTACTCTGATGGTCAACATAAAAGAAGAGTTACAGGAAATGCTGATGGAATTAAATAACAATTCTGGAGAAATAGGTCTAAAAATAAGCTTCACCAAAACCAAATATTTGAACAACGAAAGTTAAGATAACAGCAAAGAACTATTAATAGAAGCTGAAAGAATAGAAAAGGTACAAACATTCATATATTTAAGACAAAAAATCGAAATATCAAAAAATAATTTAAAGGCTGACTTGGATAGATGAGTCTCGTTAGCTTGGTCTGCGTTCGGAAGGTTACAATCTACATTTAAATTGGACATCCCAAATACAATAAAAGCCAGAGTATTCGAGCAATATGTTGTGCTGCTATTAACATATGGCACTGAAACGTGGGCTAATAAAAATATAATAAATAAATTCCAGGTAACCCAAAGAGCAATGGAGAGGAGATCAAAAGTGACAAATGTTATACAACGAATATGTATATGAAGGTGGAATTGGGCAGGGCATTTCGCAGGCTAAATAATAACAGATGGTCACGTCGTATAGTTGAAAGGAGGCCTAGAAAACATAAAAGATACAGAGGTAGACCACAGACAAGACGGACGGACGACATCAAAAAATTAGCCGGACACGATTGGATGCAAAAAGCAAACCACAAAGCTCATTGGAGACAACTTGGGGCGGCTTTCATCCGACCATGGATGGAGTAAGCTAATGATGATAATGATTCTTTACCCCGTCTGTTATACGTTTGACCTATGTCAGCTTTGGGGGAGGAGCCACATTTTAATTTATAAACCCCAGATTTATTATGTTTTTTAGTTTTGTTCTTTTTTTTATTGTTTTATCCAAAGAATTGTTTGTTTGAAGGCCACCTTTAATTCAATATTTCCTAAATGTTTCGAGACTTTGTAGCTGGGTATGCCGCAGTAAGTATTGTGTTAAATTTAATGTTTTTGTTAACTGATAAATGGTAAACCAAATTAACAGTTTTTTTTCTGTTGTTTTTTTTTATGTAATAATCTGTCTCTTATCCTGTTGTCATACCTATTGTTTTTTTGCTATTTGTTTAATTATATTTAATTCTTTTTGAAAATTCAAGTCGTTCATTGGAACATTGAGTCGTCTATGAATTCGAGTGTGAAAAGCTGTCATTTTACAACTGTAGGGGTGAAATGAATTCTGATGGATTACCGTGTCTATGTGTGATGGTTTATGATATATAGAGAATTCAAACCTATTTTTAGATTTCGTGATTGTTAGGTCTAAAAAAATTAATTGATTTATTTTGTTCTATTTCAACTGTGAATTTAATTCTTTTGTGGATATTATTGATATGTCCTAAAACTAAATTTAACTGTCTGTCTGTACCTATATAATTGTACCTAAATTAGTGATTAGACAAAATAGTAGAAGTTTAACTACCGTTTGAGAAAGGTATTGTGTGCTGAAACATGTCACGGATTTAAGTAATATTATTTTATTTAGTTCACTTTGATAAATAAAATATAGTGAAAATCTGAACAACAGTTCTTCTTTTAATTTTCTAAAAATGAATTTTCATTAAATAAGCGCCAAATCTATCCAATTCAACCAATGATGTAATACCGCTTTTATGTCTGCGGTTCTGCTTCCAAATATACACTGAATTTGTAGGATTCTACTCAGAAGAGAGCTGTTCGCCTGATTGGAGATCCAGAACTCACCAGTGACCTTGATTCTTTGGAACATCCAAGAACTGAACACAAAAAGAAATCTAACACTGTTAGTTAGATCGCACAAAATGTATCAATCCCCACTTATTTCTCGCCTTCCTCCACAGTGAAATCACTCAAAATTATATCGTTTTCTTATTTGATATTAGTCAGGAGGATCAAACTTAAAGTTATTTGCTTCTTAAGTGGTTTTGGCAAGATATATACGAGGCTGGTTTGAAAAGTCCGTGCAAAAATAAAAACTACTTATGTGTTTGGGGTGAACCTTTTTTTATTTTTCGACATAGTCACCTTTTAGGCTTATACACTTCGTCCAACGATGTTCTAGTTTGTTGATCCCTTCCGAATAATAGGATTTGTCCAAGTCTGCAAAATATCCATTAGTGTCTGCAATCACCTCCTCGTTTGAATAAAATCTTTGGCCCGCCAGCCATTTCTTCAAATTGGGGAACAAATAGTAGTCCGAGGGAGCCAAGTCTGGAGAATAGGGGGGATGTGAAACGAGTTGGAATCCTATTTCCATTAATTTTGCGACCACAACTGCTGAGGTGTGTGCTGGTGAGTTGTCGTGATGGAAAAGGACTTTCTTGTGGGCCAATCGCGGGCGTTTTTCTTGCAGCTCGGTTTTCAAACGGTCCAATAACGATGAATAATATTCACCTGTTTTACCCTTTTCCAGATAGTCGATGAGGATTATCCTTTGCGAATCCCAAAAGACAGTCGCCATAACCTTTCCGGCCGAAGGAACGGTCTTCGCCTTTTTTGGTGCAGATTCCCCCTTGGTAACCCATTGTTTAGATTGTTGTTTGGTCTCAGGAGTATAGTAATGTATCCATGTTTCATCCACAATGACGAAACGACGCTTAAAGTCCTCCGGATTCTTCTGGAACAGCTGCAAACCATCCTTGCAACACTTCACACGATTCCGTTTTTGGTCAAGCGTGAGCAATCGCGGCACCCATCTTGCGGATAGCTTTCTCATGTCCAAATCTTTATGCAAAATATTATGTACCCGTTCAGTCGAGATGCCCACAGCACTAGCAATCTCACGCACCTTAACTCTTCTGTCATCCATCACCATATCATGGATTTGATCAATGATTTTTGGAGTCGTAACCTCCACAGGCCGTCCAGACCGTTCAGCGTCACTTGTGCCCATATGGCCAGTCCGAAAATTTTGAAACCACTTATAAACTGTTCTAATCGAAGGTGCAGAGTCACCATAATGTTTATCAAGCTTCTCTTTAGTCTCCTGAGGCGTTTTGCCTTTCATAAAGTAATGTTTAATCACCACACGAAATTCTTTTTCGTCCATTTCTTGAAAATCACTCGACTTCCTTGATTCACACGAATGCCAAACACAAAGAAATAGACCAATATGGCTGAAACTTGATGTGCGTTCATTCAAGAGGTGCTACTAACTAAACATGACCTCGATACACGCCGGTGGTGCCATCTCTCGGACTTTGCACGGACTTTTCAAACCAGCCTCGTACCAATAGGCTGAGGAAGAGACCGACTGAGGATATGAAATTTCGTTAACACCTTTTTACACAGCCACAGTGTTATGGAAAAGGAAGGAAATAAAAGAAAATATTCAAAAAAATAAAATAAGATAATCGAAGTTAGTGTCATTAATTTTTACACATTGATTAATAAAAAAAAGAGAGATAGAAACAATTAAAATCGCGGAAAGCTGCAATTTCTCTAGATAACTGCTAGCGCCAATGTTACAGCTAATTTTAATATAGATCGATAGTTCACACAATACAAACAAAGCAAACTTCATATTAGTGTAATGGGGTTATATACAGTCTGTCAAGTAAGAACGTGACCGCTCCTATTCTTGAAAAAATGTGTTTCGAGAACATTTTTTGACAACGGTGCTATTACCTTAGTAAGTTGTCCAATCGCCTCCTGCATTAAAAGTCACCTGGCATCTTCGAGGCATGCTGTCAACGAGATTTTCTCCATACTCTGCAAATTTTTTGAATCTCGCGAGACAACTGAATCAAAGTCCTCAGAGTCTTTCCTCTGAGCTGTTTCTTTACAAAGAACCAAACGTTTTCAATAGGATTGGCGTATGACAATTGTGAGGGCCACTCTAGTATCTTATTGTGGGCCCAAGCAAACTCCTTCGCGACGTGATTTTCGCCCAGGAAAGCTTCGGAATTTGACATCATGAGCACGAAGACGTTGCCGAATGGTCCCATAGGACACATTCAAACCCGATTTTCTTAATGGGAGCGGCAAACTTCTGAACGCAGAGTGACTTTGCCTACCGAGTCATATTTTGGCAAGTCGTCGACATTTTTCGTCTCGTCGGTCGTTAAAACGATTTGCACACTTCTTCACAAACGACACCGATTTTTTAATATATTTCGCAGCTGCGGAATGTGTTATTTTAGGCTCCTTTGGATGACAACAAAGAAATACTGCTTCGAATCGACGCGTAAACAAGTGACTCATTTTGGAGTTTACGTGATTTCGTCGAAACATCGGAATCGACTGATACTTTTATTAAATTGCGTCGTAGACAAAGGTTCCCTCTACCGATTTTGTGTTGAATCGCTAGAATGGTATCTACCAAAAATGAATTATCGCGGACACGTTCTTACTTGACCGACTGTAGTATAATAAGTATTAATCATACATTGTGAATAAACTATTTAGGGTTAACAACCTAACCTATTTTTGCCATAAAATAGAAAAATATCGAGGCTATTCCTAAAACAGTATCTCTCAAAAACTATAGGTTTCTCTGTTTTTTTTTTTTTAATATCCTCGCAAATTCTCTAAGGGCTAAGGTTTTCCATATAAAAGTTATGAGGGCTCGAGTGCTGAATCTCATACGAAGGTAATTCATAGCATGCACTCCTTTGGTAGGAATCAAGAGAAATTATTAGCAGAATAGACTCGCCATATTTCTGCGATGTTTCAAAGAATCTTGTAAGCTTCAGGGCCTCAATCAGGTCAACAGGTCCTAGGTAGATTCTAACAAATGCACAGTATGTTTTGGAGCAGAACGGTAAAGAAAGGAGCACCCTTTCATTGAATTTGAGTTTTATATAGGATTAAAAGCTGGCGAAGAGCTTTCTAGTATAAGATTCAGAAGACCGGTAGATGGGTACTACATGAGTTGAACGACAGGCAAATGGAAAAGCGCAAACACACGTGTGATATTTTGCTTACTCGGTACAAAAGAAGTCGTTTTTGCATCGTATAGTTACAGGGGATGAAAAGTGGATTTATTTTGAGAAACCCGAGCGCAAAAAATCATGGGTAGACCCAGGCGCACCATCCACATCGACCGCAAGACCGAATCGCTTTGACAGAAAGACGATGCTCTTTGTTTGGTGGGATGTGGTCTATTATGAGCTGTTAAAACCTGGGGAAACGGTTAATACTAAACGTTACCAACAACAATTGACTGATTTGAACTGTTCGCTGCTTGAAAAAAGGCCAGAATACCGAAAGAGGCAACACAAAGTCATTTTTCTTCATGGCAATGCTCCATCACATACGGCAAAACTAGTTCGCGACACGTTGGAAGCACTCAGTTGGGAAGTTCTATCCCATGCGGCTTACTCACCAGACTTGGCTCCTTCCGATTACTACTTGTTGGCATCGATGGGTCACGCACTTGCTGAGCAGCGCTTTGGTTCGTACGAAGATGTGAAAAAGTGGCTCGATGAATGGTTCGCAGCAAAAGGGGAAGATTTTTACTGGCGTGGTATTCACAAATTGCCCGAAAGATGGGAAAAATGTATAACAAGCGATGGAGCATACTTTGAATAAAGCACTTTTTATCATTCTTCCGAATTTAACATGTTTTTTTAGAAAAAAAATCCACATTTCATACTTGTAGACATGGTATATATATATATATATATATATATATATATATATATATATATATATATATATATATATATATATATATATATATATATATATATATGTTATATCTTTTACTCGTGTTTTCACAAGCTTTCATTTGACACCACACTCGATTTCACCCCCCAAAACTAACCCCTTGAGTCAAAATGTAACTTTTAAAACCACACGCCTCTGATGACGCCATCAATTCCTATATTAGTATCAAATTTCAATTTTCTATATCAAATAGTTTCGGAGAAAATCGGGCGTGACAGACAGACAGACAGACAGACGGACAGACAGACAGACACCGAAGTGATCTTATAAGTGTTCCGTACGGAACCCTAATAAGTTCAGATCGACTGTTATTAACTTCGGGAAGTAGATGATTGAATACAAGTAAACCAAAGACCTGTTTACTAAAATTAAGTCTGTTAAAAGGAAGCCTATAGTTCATTTTGCTTCTCAAATTATAATTTTAAATACTATCATTGAACGCAAGTTTTTTTGTAATTAAGGACGAATTTACATCATTTGTAAATAAATAGTCAGCACATCCAAAAACTAACTTACTGGAACCAGTTGGAGCTCTCTCCATAATCCATCTGATTACTTTCTTCTAAGCAATTTAAGCACTGTGCACAAACAAGAGCTGTGGTATCGACAACACTAACTACATTGTTGGAATAGCAAAAGTTGTACTGCTTAACTTAGAGCACAGTTGCTGAGAGTACTTAGTCCAGGTAAGTAAGATGCTCGTTTATGGTTAATCCCAAAAAGCTTTACCGTTTGAGCTCGGAGAATAGGCTCATTTTGAATTTTAATATCTAAGTCGATATGCTGTCTGTTCTGAAGATCATGAAATCTAAGCTAATGGGTTTTAGATGCATTTAGATATAATGAATTACTATTAAACCAAGAGCTCTGAGATCAGTGTTATACTCAATATTATTCTTATCAGAAAAATTTAAGTTGAGTTAACAGCATATAATTCATTTAGGTACTCCATTTTAAGCACCGATACCAAACCAATACTATATAGTATAAACAAAGTGGGCCCAAGAACCGAGCCCTAGGGAACACATGGATTTACTTCAACCATGTTAGAGTATCCATAAACTTTGTACCGAGACTCAAGAAACTACCATCCAGTTCAACAACGTGCAACTGACAATCAGCTTCTAATTTAGAGAGCAGTATGTAATGGTTTACACAATCAATTACTCTGCGAAGGTCACAGAAGACCACAGCGGTACATTTAGGATGCTCCATGTGCTGGGTCAACTTTTGGACAGTTGTCGTGAAGGAACAATTTGATCTAAAACCAAATAGATAAGAAAAAATTATATTGAAATTTGATCGCAGCTTATCCAGATACGATATGCAAAAACTTTAGAAAATAAAAATATAAATGCTACACAGATCGATAGTTGTCAAGTAAAGTTCAGCGACAATGCTGATGTTTGAGCATGAAAAGTAAATGAAGAAACAATCGCGAGTGATCAGCAAAGCTATAGATTGAATTTCGGTCATTTCCAGTAGATTGGTAATGTAAAGTAGAGAGTAGGAGACAGATTGAATAACTGTGGTATGTTAGTATTGAGAATGAAGGTCTAGAAGGTGGCGAAAAGAAATTTTTCAACGTAGAAGCTCGAGAGCCATAAACATATTTTTCAGATATATTTTGCCAGAGTAGGTTAGCCAACAGTCCCTCACGCTATAGTCTATTTTCCAATAGTATGAATCGTCAGATCGATGATTAGCCGCGAATTTGGCCTTTGAGCAACCTTTATCTGCTAGTTCATTTTAGGTTCGTTATTACCTATACAACTCAGCAATATTAATTAACGAAAAATGCTTGCAAAATCGAATGGAAATTATCGCGATAACGTACAAACGAGCAGACAAATCGCGTTTACGTTTTGAAAGTAAAATCTAATTTGCAATATCCTCCTAATTTGGTATTGAGATTTATAGTATAGGTATGTATGTACATCCTATTTTAATGTTTATAGTAATTGAATTATCGAATTCGTAAGTATCAGGTAATGATAAAGCTAATTTGATTTTTATATTGTATTTTTTTTAATGTTTACAACTGATAAAATGTTTATTGGTTACGACACTTAAAGTGGACTACCTGTTATGCAATACAATCTTTTTTAGTGCGAGTAGTACGTAGAGTAATATTTTAATGTAAATCGAGATTTTGTTGAGAGAAAGAAGTGTACATGGTGTCAAAACTGGACGATACCATTTCGGTTAACCACCGCAGACGACTTCGTATTCCCTGGACTGCTCACATGTCAAATAATGAAGTTTTACGAAAAACCGGCTTGGCAAGAGAATTTATGGATGCTGTGACACAACGTGACGTATTGCCGTTACGATATATATAAGAGTTCTACTATATATTCTATATCAAAACGTATAATCCACCGGAAGATCAAGGGACTATACAAGTCAGGTCTAATATATATATATATATATATATATATATATATATATATATATATATATATATATATATTATATATATATATATATATATATATATATATGTATATATATATATATATATATATATATATATATATATATATATGTATATATATATATATATATATATATATATATATATATATATATATATGTATATATATATATATATATATATATATATATATATATATATATATATATATATATATATATATATATATATATATATATATATATATATATATATATATATATACACACAGTCGACACTGTTTATAGTGAAACTCTATATAGTGCAATTTTTTCAAGACCTAGAATATTTTAATGAAATTTCATGTAAAAAGCCCTGCATATAGTGAATCTGTAAAATAGTAACACTCCATATAATAAAATTTTTACCGGAATTTTATGTATAAATTTTTATGCATTTATTGAGATCTTGGCCATTTCGGGTTTCCCATTTTTATCTAACATTAGCACGAATTCCATTTTTATGACGCATTCTTTTGAAAAGGTTCTTAACGCGTTTATAACGCCTAATGGTTGGCAATAAATCAGCTAGATTTCTGTGAGAAACCCGGGGAATAACCCATTTTTATAGAAACCCGGGGAAATACCCATTTTATAGTCGAGGCCTAGTAATTCGCAAATTCAGGTTCAGTTTCTTTTTGTTTAAGAAACAAGTAAGATGTCCAAGCGAGTGTGTTTAAGTTTAGCTGAGAAAATTAAAGTTTTGGAGGAAATTGATAAAAGCTGCAAAAAAATTGATGGTGCTGCAAAATTTGGTGTTTCTCCAAGTTGCGTCTCTTTGATAATAAAAAGTTGCGACAGTATCATTAAGAAACCTAGTGTTCCAAGCAGTCGAAAACGAGTACGGGTGAGTACTTACGAGCATGTAAATGAAGCAGTTTTACGATGGTTTCAAGTAGCCCGTACGCATCAAAACGTACCAATATCGGGAAATTTAATAAAGCAAAAGGCTCTACAATTTGCTAAGAGAATTTAACTGCGTTAATTTTCAAGCTAGTGAAGGGTGGTTGAGTGCCTGGAAGACTCGCAATTCAATTGTTTTCAAGACGGTGTCTGGCGAGAGTGCAAGCGTTAGTCAGGAGGACTGTGACATTTGGACTGAAACTGTTTTAAAAAGTGCATTGAAAAAGTACGAGCCAAAAAACGTTTTCAGTTGTGATGAAACCGGTTTGTTTTTTAAATGTTTGCCAAATAAAACTTTTGCTTTTAAAAGTGATGAATGTTTTGGTGTTAAAACAAGTAAAGAAAGGGGTGACACTTATGGTTGGAGCAAACATGGATGGCTCAGAAAAACTGAAATTACTGCTCATAGGTAAAAGCAAAAATCCCCGTTGTTTAAAAGGAGTTAAATCTCTGGAGTTAGATTACGCCAATAATAAAAAGGCATGGATGACTTTTGAGATTTTTCGAAAGATGGATCAAAGAACTGGACACGAAAATGAAAAGCCAAAGCGAAAGATCGTGATGTTTATAGACAATTGTCCTGCACATCCAGTTACTGTAAGTAAAAAATTAAAGAATATTGAATTGATCTTTTTTACACCAAACATGACCTCCAAATTGCAACCTATGGACCAGGGTATTATAAAAAACATAAAACATCATTACCGAAACAGAATTGTTCACAAAATTGTTAATGCGATTAATAACAACCTTCCAGTCCAAAAATTGATTACCCTTAAAGAGTGTATAACCGAAGTCGCTAAAGTATGGAGTGAAAATGTTTCTTAGAAAACTATCAAAAACTGCTTTTCTAAACAGGTTTTACTGAAAAAATTGACGAATGGGAAGAAGAAGACGAAATGGATCTTGCTACCTTAAAAAGGCAATGGGGTATTCTACAAAAAACTGCTACCGTCGACGTAGATTTTTTACTTGAAGGTTTCTTAGAAGTCGACAATGATGTTGGTACGACAGATCTCCCAACTGACCAAGACATAATTGACGATATAAAAAGTATAGAAGATCACGAAGAAGAAACTGAAACCGGGGAATGCCCTGCTAAATTTGGTGAAAATGAAATAACAAATGCATTTGACATTGTGCGAACTACTCTCAGGGGCCAGGAAAATGTGCCTGATCAAATCTTTATGCATTTGAATAAATGCGAGAATTTTGTTGAGCAACAATTATTTTTCAAAAGTATTATTCAAAAGAAAATAACTGATTATTTTTCCTAGTATGTATGTACGTA
The DNA here is from genome assembly GCA_019049505.1 of Pachyrhynchus sulphureomaculatus. Classification (NCBI taxonomy): domain Eukaryota; kingdom Metazoa; phylum Arthropoda; class Insecta; order Coleoptera; family Curculionidae; genus Pachyrhynchus; species Pachyrhynchus sulphureomaculatus. The sequence goes on along the minus strand of CM032453.1, from coordinate 28,374,189 downwards.
GTATGTACATATGTATTAACAGATTTTGTATTATTCTTTTTATTTCGTATGTGGTATATACATACATAAAGTCCGTACGTTATATCTTTACACGTGCGTCATAGTTTTCAGGCAATATCCCAGACGACTATTATATTTTTTGTTTCTTTTTACCAATACTTACGATTTATTGGTGAAAAGAGACAAATAATATAACAGTCGTCTGTTATATGGCCTGAAAACTATGACGCACGGGTAAAGATAAAACGTACGGACTTTATGTATGTATTTAGCCCTGTACATGCTATGTACTATTTAAACTTTCAAATGTTTAATAAAATCTTTTCTAATAATTCAATTTTGTTGCTTGTACCTTATAAAATACAAGTAAATGATTACCAATATAAAATACATACATAGTAATATATACGGATTTTTTCTTTATATAGTGAAAAACTTTCTATAGTGAAATTTCGGTCAACATTTTGGTCTTTCACTATATATATATATATATATATATATATATATATATATATATATATATATATATATATATATATATGTGCAATATGAGGATAATATTAATTAATGATAACTGTTTTCAGGCAGACCGCCTTGTTTACATTAGGTAGATTAAATTATACTTAAGTTACTGTAATTGACATGTCTCAAATCACCAAACCATTAATTTATTTTATGTGACATATATAGCTATATATTACTAAAATGTGTTTGTATAGTCAATATATTGGTATACAATAATGAGGTTTATGTAACGAGATATTTTGGTACGCACTAGTAAGTATTGTTTAGAGAACCGAAGTAGAGAGCCAATTTTGTTAGATGTCTGATTGCAATTGTTAATACAAGTAATTGTTGTTGAAATCGCTCAAAAGAGTTTAATTTTAAACAAAACGTTAACACACACACATATATATATATATATATATATATATATATATATATATATATATATATATATATATATATTCATATATACATATATACATATATACATATATACATATATATATATATATATATATATATATATATATATATATATATATATATCTAAGGCATTCGACTGTGTTTGGCACGACGGATTGTTAGCCATGCTTATGGGATGTCTAAAAAGTTTTATTTATGGCTCTCCTGTTTCCTCAGAGAGCATTATTTACGCTATCAACGTCGATGTGTTCCAAGGCTCCATACTGTCTCCTACTCTCTTTCTCATTTACATTACCGATCTGCTTGAAAAGACCAGGAATCCAATCTACAGTTTTGTAGATGACAGTACGCTTATTTCTTCATTTACTTTGAACGCTTGAACATCAGCTACTCATGCAAATATCCGCCGACAGTTATCGTTGTTGAACCCAGCATAATGATGTCGGGACACCCCATTGCTCAAGTATCGTCACTCAATTTGCTGGGTATTAATTTTGGGGCAAGTACGCCTTGACATGAACATGTCTCTCCCATATTTGGGGCTCTGCTCCCATATTCGGGGCTCTGCTCCCATTTTATTTAGAAGAGAGCTGTTCACCTGATTTGAGACCCAGAACTCATCAGCAACCTTGCTTTCTTTGAATATCGAAGAATGGTTGGCGACTTTAATCAAATGGTGAAGTCTGACCGTTGCGACAAAAGCAGTGTGAAGTCTTGCTTTGTCTTGGTGAAAGATGACGCTTTTGCGCGACGGTCTTGGACGTTTCGGTCGAACTTCGTCGTTTAAACGATCGGGGAGGGTCTATAAACTGCCCTGTTATTGTTCAACCTTTTTCCAAATGATGAATAAAGATAACACTTTAAAAATCCCAAAACACCGTAGCTGTTACCTTCTCAGCCGATAAAATAAACTTAGGCAGAACAAAATAGTCTGTTGATGCAGAATACTCGTCTACTTCTTCCATCTTGGCTTTAACCAAACAATATTTTAACTTTGACTGAAACTTCGTATAACGTAGTTGAAATGACGATACTTTTACGCTGTATTCTACGAAGTGACATGGGTCGCAACCTCTCAGAAATTTACCATATTTATCGAACAATCCTCGTAGAAGTTGACCAATAGATTATGACTTGACATACAGTCCCACTACTGAACTAATTTTTACATTTGTTTTATCTTAGGGCAGCCACAGACACGCAATCGTTCCTACGGACTGGTTTGCAATGTATTTTTCGGCAGTCTTTGATTATGATCCTTTAATGCTTATCTGTTGCTTAAAGAAAAGTCAGCTTTTTGAATGTTTGTTTGACTTTTAGGTCAGAGGCAACGTTTTAAAGCCATTTGTTCTATCATCAGGTATTATTTATAGCTTTTGCTGTGTGCATTATCGAGTATGTACAATATATTGAACTACTTACAAAAACGTACAGATTGTTTTCGAAGTTGAGCTATATTTTAACAAATTATGGCATTCACTAACATAATGAACTTCATCAAATATCTTCTATATGATGGTAAATAACGAGAAGATGATGACCATTTTAAGTTTTTTAAATTCTTAACTTCGAAATCGTACAGCTTCAATATATCTTTAATGAGTCACTAACTCTGAAATTTTTGTACTGATAAAACACTTTACGTTTAAGTTTTGTTTTTATTTTCATTCCTTTTTTCAACAAAAATCTTTCAATAGAATGGTATTTAGGAAAAATATGTATGCATCTAACAAACATAAATATTTTTAAACACTTTCTGTGGGGCTGAATGAAGTACAAGTTTAGGGCGGGTTTTGACAATCGTTTTATATTTTATCAGTTTGTACTGAAGCGAGAGCTGCTTCAGCTGTTGCAGTTGCAGCTGGATTCTTCCATACTTGTCTTTTGTCGTAACACAGGCAAAAGATATCTGACAATGTTTACAATGCAATCCTGTTATTTCCAGCTGTAACATATCTCTGAGGCGAAATCTGAGTCTTTGTAGGATTGACTTGATTTTTGGACCAATCTGGTTAGTTCCTAAAGCTCTCTTAGAACTTGTAATGGCAGTGTCGTCGGCATATTTGGCCAAGTTGGTCTGCCATAAGTATATCATCCTTGTAGATATTAAAAAATAATGGTGACAGTGAAGAGCCTTCTTAAACTTCAACCCCCATTAACTTCTCCTGCATGAGGCAGGAAGAGTGAAGTTCAGTTTAAAGCAGCAGTAGCAAGCATGTTATTGAGTATAGTCTGTATTATTTCCTAGTCGCCTTGACTTTTTGGAATTTGTCTATGATTAGGCAACCTATGTTAGCTAGCTTCTGGTAAAAATGCGTGTTGATTGCCATAAAATAAGTCAGCGATAATGTTGTGAAGCTTCCTTGTGAGTCATCAGTTTTAGCTAAGGAAGATTGTTTTGGTAAAATGAAAAGTAGGGATAATTTTTGACATTTTATTGCAAGATAGTAACAATAAGAAAATAAAATAATGTATTATTATAACCATTTTCTTTTGACAGCCTCAGGAGCAATCCACTTGAATTTTTCAACATGCCTCTCAGTTATAACGATTCCATCTTGTGTAAGGTCTTCAATTTTAAAATTCGTATTTGATGAATCAAAATTTGTTTTTCCCTTTTCATTTAGTATATCCACAGTCCAAGATAAAATATGAGCAAGTTCTGTTCTTCTCATTTCCGTGTCAATTTCTCGTAGTAGTCCATCGAAAGTAAAATTTTCAGTTGAAACATTGAGTCCTTCAAGATTTTTTATGAATTCCTCATAGTAAAATTTAACGAAATCGTCGTATTTTTCTTTAATAATGTCAAATTTTACAGAAGTAAGTAGGAAAAACACTAAGTCAGCCGCAGGACTTCCTAAACCAGTGGCCTGAAGATCTAAAATCATTATTTTTGGATTGTCGCCTCCAGTTACCATTATATTATTCATCCATAAATCCAAATGCATAACGGTAACCCATGGTTCTCTTAAAGGACGATCCTCAAAAATGTTTGCTTCATCTAAACGCTTTTTTATGTTTTCAACGTATGGTTTTAATTCTGGAATTTGGTTAAAGGCTACAAGAACTGGTTCATTAAAGCCCACTTTCATCTCTTCAGCTACACTAATTTTTGATAAGTTGGCTTTAATTTTTTTATCGAATAGTTCTGGATTTTGAATTCTTACAGCCAACGGTACAGCATGGAAGGTTGCTAGGTCTCTGAGAATTATGTAAGTGGTGGCTAGGTCAAAGCCGATGTGTCGATCAACACTGTGATAACCTAAAAATAGGAAATATGTGGTAATAATGTAGTTAAATTCTATAAAAAGAGACAGGGAGTGATCGGAATGGTGAGATTCTCACGAAAAGGGAGTACGTATTTTATCTATTTCTATTCTTACACTAATACGTTTTTAATATACCATTACCTAAATATTTCAAGTGTTGTGTCAGAATCACACCATCTAAATCAACTTTGTCACTAGTTGGATTCAAGTTGATTCTGGATCCATAAAATGGTTGAAAAAAATCAATTTCCTTTTTTATTCCATGTTTTCTCTGAAATTCCCTTAAAGTTGGTATAATTGTAGTGTACCAGGCTATTTCTGATTTAAATGATACTTGTATATTAAATAGTTTTTGTGTTAGGGGGTTTTGCGGTGTGCATTTTGCTACTGCGTGGTATTCATCTGTTTTTCCATCTTTTTTTACCTGCAAGAAAGAGTATAAGCTATTAGAGGAGATTCGAAGCTATTAACTGAATGCTAAATAAGCTGTTGATTAGGATTTAGTATTCATTTGAAGGAAGAACCTTGTAAACTTATTTTTCCGGACGTTGATATTGATTTTAAAATCAACCGAAACGCCTACAAATAAATAGAAAATAATTCTTCTTTACACGGCGATCCTTATATTCACCCAATAGCTAAAATAGTAAGTTATTTAACTAGCGTGTAACGTCTTTTCTACTCTACTATTAAAAATTGAGTTTCGGATTTCCAGAGAGGAAGAACCGACATCAATGATAAATACCGATCTGGAAGACCTGCCTCTGTGTCTACCCGAGAGAATATGATTTGATTTGATTTAGACTCCTTTATTGCCATCAAGATTACATAACGTAAAAAAGCAACGTCACAAAAAAGTAGAATATATGCATATAGCCAACAAAATATAAGACACCGTACAGAGGACAAAATCTTACAACTACTGATAACTAAAATTATTGATCAAAATTAAAAGAATAGAAACATTTTGAGAGAGCAAACCTTTTTGCTTCCCTCTTGAATCTCTCAATGCCCTCAATGTTCCTGATCTCCAATGGGAGAAGCCGATATGCCTTTATGCATTTAAAATATGGCCCTTTTTCAAAGAAAGCATGGTAGGGCGCTCGTAATTCGTTTCTACCTCTAGTCGTGATTGCCATATCTGGAGCATATTTATTCCTATTTGTCAAGAAAAATGATGGATTCTTCTTAACAAAGGTGACCAAAGCCATGAACTAGAGACCCGGGACCGTAAGTAACCCCATTTTCAGTAAAGTATGGTCGACACGACGTTAGAGGATGTAAATGACGCATGCATCTCACAATTCTCTTTTGAGCCCTAAAGATATCCCTAGCAAATCTTGAAGATCCCCAGAAAGAAATCCCATAGTTTAATTGGGATTGAACATAAGCAAAATAGAAAAGTTGTATGCTATTTGATGATACAATATATCTAAGTCTTCTAATAAGAGCACACGCACTATTGAGCTTAGACCGAAGTTTTACTGCATGTATTTCCCAACAAATACTTGAGTCAATATTCTCCCAAAAATGTTATCGTCTCTATATTGGGTATTGACTTTAGTTCATGTCGCAATGATTGTGTGGGTATTTTATTTTTATTAAATAATATAAGGCCCGTTTTATTTCCATTAAGACAAAGGTAATTCTTTTCACACCACTCAGCCATTCTTGCCACTATACGAGAACAGATCACTGACAGGCTAGCGATAGAAGAGCTTGACAAAATGACCGATGTATCATCAACAAATTGACAAGCCATTCCATCCCCATCATCATCATCCACATCCTGCTGCCGCAGCAGATAGTCCGGTAAATCGTTCACATACAACAAGAAAAGCAATGGACCTAGTATCGATCCTTGTGGTACACCCCTACACATGCTGTTAGGGTCCTAGAAATAGTCCCGGACCCCCCCCCCCCCCCCCCCCCCCCGGTTAATCCTAACATTCACTGACTGGCATCGGTTTTGTAAATATGACTCCAGAAGCTCCAGGGCCACTCCCCTCACCCCATATCTCTCAAGCTTAATGAATAGCAGTGAGAAATTTATGGTATCAAAAACCTTTGAGAGATCAAAGTACAGGCGAGCCACTTTCTCATTTCTGTCAAGTTTCATAATGATTTCTGTGAGGGCTTGATAAATAGCCATCTCCGTGGATTTTCCTGGTAAATAGCCAAATTGGTTTGGTGAGAGAATATTGCACTGTAAAAGAAAGGGCAAGAGTATGTTGTAAATTGATCTCTCAAACACCTTTGACACCGCCGACAAAAGAGACACTGGCCTATAGTTCGCCGGATCATGAATATCACCCTTTTTAAAAATGGGCACTACTTTCGCCATTTTAAGAGAATCTGGGAAAGTTCCCAATGAAAAGCAGTTATTTATTATAAATGGTAATGGTTTACTAATGTAGTAAGCAATGTGTTTTAATAGAAATATAGGAATTTCATCCATTCCACTGGAGTGTGTATTAGGCAGAGCCATTATGATTCTGAATAACTCATTTTCATCCACAGGCTCAAGAAACAGAGAATGAGGGTTCATGGGAACTTCAGAGTTATAGTTGTTTGCATTGTAGTGAATATCACTTGATAGATTAAATTGATCTTTAAAGGTATTTAAGATATTTATTGGATCTTCAATCAATGAATTATCAGCGGAGTTTAATCTAATGTTTTTTTTTGATATTTTTATTACATTCTTTGTTAAGAATTTTCCACATTGCCCTATTTTTGTTTTTCGCATTTGCTATTATGTTTTCATTTAAACTACATTTAAAATCAAATATAAATTGTTTATATTTTCTCTTCTCTTCTTTATACTGGTTCAAAATATTTTGACTATTAGTTTGTTTATAAAATATATACAAATCCTTAATCCTACTTGCATAGTTCTTAATTTCAGTATTGACCCAGGTAGGGGTACTTTTTATTCTGGACGAGCAAACTGGAAAAGCAATGGTAAAGTGATGAGTGAAGATATTTTTAAATAAGATTGTACGTTTGGATCTTCTTGATAAAATATATCATCCCAATTCTCAGTAGATAACAGGTTTTGAAAATTAAGAATATTACAACTGGTGAAAAATCGTCTCTTGACAAATATATCCTTAGGTTTGTCATGAGATCGATTAAATGCTAAATATTGAGGCTGAGCGTGAAATGGTTTTGGAGAATCGACGAATTCAGCTGAAACGTATAGCAGAGACTCTTAACGTTTCATATGAAAATGTTTTTCACATTCTAATTTGGATCTGAGAAAAGTATCAGCTAAATGAATCACTAAATGTCCGATTGCCGACCAAAAATGACTGAAAGACACAACATCCAAGTTGATATGTAGCTGTTTCGAAGAGAATTTAACTAACTTTTCGGATGGAAAGGTAACTATTGATAAAGCGTTGGTTTATTATTATGATTCAGAGACAAAGAAACAATCGAATGAGTGGCAACATGCTGGCTTACTCCGCTTCAAGAAATTTCGCTTACAAAAATCAGCAGGAAAAACCCTGGATTCCCTTTTTTTTCGGACACCGATGGGATACTTCTTACAGATTAATTAAAACATGGCAAAACAGTAACCGGAGAATATTATTCTTCATTAACTAAATTTTGTCAAAAAATTGTGAAGAAATGCCCAAGGCAAGTGCCTAAAGGCGTGTTGTTTTTGCAATTCAATGCACCTGTTCACAAATCGCTGTTAGTTGTGTAAAAATAAACAAATTAGGCTTTGAACTGATTGATCATCGCCCACAAAACTGAAAAAAAATATTTGAAAGGACCCAAATTTCATACAAATAAAGAAACAATAAATGTTTTTGAAAATTTTTGAAGAAAAAGATTTTTTTTAATAGGTTATGAGTTCTTTTATAACAATGATTAATGGTGTCGAAATTATTTTTTTCTTCCCCTCCCTCATGAAAGATATTCTCTTTTTACAACTATGCCTAAAACTGACCTAAATATTTGTTTTAAAGTATATAAGATAAATAAACAGATGCCGTATCTACTGTCTTAATAAGAATTTTGAAAATCAAGGGTTCGACGACAGCAGAACCGACATGAAAATTCGCAAAAAGTATTTCGAAATTTTTCAAATGACATAGTATCCATTTCTCTGTATTTTGTCATATAGGGAACTCTATATAAGGTGTTATCGGCCAATTTAACAAAACATTTCATTAATTATTAAATCTTAATTGTTGCGCTAACAATAGTTACAAATTTCCTCTACTAGAGCCGGATTTCATTTTACATTGATGTTGTTATTAATGGACTTTAAAAAAGGGAGGGTCTCCGTACAGTTAGTCTATTCCGAACTGACTTACCAAATTTTTCAACTGTGGTGTTATGTTACAAAATAAGAAAAAAAAAATTATTGTAACTATGCTCTAGTTGACTGCACATTTGTCCATGTTAAAAATTTTGATTCTAATAAATTAAAACTACGACGATATATTGAATTAAAATGCTTGTAACAAAATAAAAGTACAACTGGAATATATAAAACTGTATGGAAAGCAAAGAACAATCTTTAGCTGAAATACCTTTCAAAGAATATATATATATATATATATATATATATATATATATATATATATATATATATATATATATATATATATATACGAGGCTGGTTTGAAAAGTCCGTGCAAAAATAAAAACTACTTATGTGTTTGGGGTAAACCTTTTTTATTTTTCGACATAGTCTCCTTTTAGGCTTATACACTTCGTCCAACGATGTTCTAGCTTGTTGATCCCTTCCGAATAATAGGATTTGTCCAAGTCTGCAAAATATCCATTAGTGTCTGCAATCACCTCCTCGTTTGAATAAAATCTTTGTCCCGCCAGCCATTTCTTCAAATTGGGGAACAAATAGTAGTCCGAGGGAGCCAAGTCTGGAGAATAGGGGGGATGTGAAACGAGTTGGAATCCTAATTTTGCGACCACAACTGCTTAGGTGTGTGCTGGTGCGTTGTCGTGATGGAAAAGGACTTTCTTGTGGGCCAATCGTGGGCGTTTTTCTTGCTGCTCGGTTTTCAAACGGTCCAATAACGATGAATAATATTCACCTGTAATAGTTTTACCCTTTTCCAGATAGTCGATGAGGATTATCCCTTGCGAATCCCAAAAGACATTCGCCATAACCTTTCCGGCCGAAGGAACGGTCTTCGCCTTTTTTGGTGCAGATTCCCCCTTGGTAACCCATTGTTTAGATTGTTGTTTGGCCTCAGGAGTATAGTAATGTATCCAAGTTTCATCCACAGTGACGAAACGACGCTTAAAGTCCTCCGGATTCTTCTGGAACAGCTGCAAACCATCCTTGCAACACTTCATATGATTCCGTTTTTGGTCAAGCGTGAGCAATCGCGGCACCCATCTTGCGGATAGCTTTCTCATGTCCAAATGTTTATGCAAAATATTATGTACCCGTTCAGTCGAGATGCCCACAGCACTAGCAATCTCACGCACCTTAACTCTTCTGTCATCCATCACCATATCATGGATTTGATCAATGATTTCTGGAGTCGTAACCTCCACAGGCCGTCCAGAACGTTCAGCGTCACTTGTGCCCATATGGCCAGTCCGAAAATTTTGAAACCACTTATAAACTGTTCTAATCGAAGGTGCAGAGTCACCATAATGTTTATCAAGCTTCTCTTTAGTCTCCTGAGGCGTTTTGCCTTTCATAAAGTAATGTTTAATCACCACACGAAATTCTTTTTCGTCCATTTCTTGAAAATCAGTCGACTTCCTTGATTCACACGAATGCCAAACACAAAGAAATAGACCAATATGGCTGAAACTTGGTGTGCGTTCATTCAAGAGATGCTACTAACTAAACATGACCTCGATACGCGCCGGTGGTGCCATCTCTCGGACTTTTCAAACCAGCCTCGTATATATATATATATATATATATATATATATATATATAATATATATATATATATATATATATATATATATATATATATATATATATATATATATATATAATATATATATATATATATATATATATATATATATATATATATATATATATATATATATATATATATATATATATATAATATCTCAATTTTGAAACACGCGACTATGATCCACGTTGCAATGTACTGAAATAAAAGACGGTACAATTTGTGTTCCCACAGTGTGCATATATGTTGTATGTATTTTTTGGGTTCAATCGGGTATCTTTCAATTTAGTTTATAGTGACAGGCTCAGTCAAACTAGTTTTGTATTAAATCTGCTACAACCGTCAAAGGCGAATATCATGATCATCTGAGAATTAACCATTACATGATGGTAAAATGATATACTTTAAATTGCCTTTATCGACGAGAACGGAAAATAGGATTCCGGATAAAATGAATCAGATCCGAAATTGCAAATAAATTTGGCTATAGTTGTACGTTGGTGCGGGAAACATTTTTCACATTTAGAATAGGTGAAGCAAACACTAGATCTAAAGATTTGTTTTACATTCACGCAAGGAAAACTAATTTTTATTCCCTTCACCCATGAGTCTTTTTTATTATGTGTTTAATAAACATTTTATTGTTATTGTATTAATTTTCTCGAGGTATGGTTTCACGAATCGGTAAATCATTTGACAGGTTCCCCTTGTTTAATTCAAAATTGGTTTAGGAACATCGGAAATATCGGACAAATAATATGGGGTGATTTTCTATTCAATCGATAAAGCACCTCACATAATTAATCAAGTACCACATAGATGAAGTATCACATTTACTTTGTACCATATTGCTAATTACATATATTTAGTGATCCCGGAATTTGGGTTTAATTGGTACTGATATTCATAAAAATGATAATGTAAAAATTTTTCACGTAGTTAATCAAGTATAATACGGATAGCGACACAGTAAAAAAAGTTACTTATGCAACTTTTATTGCAAATACGTATATGATGACGCGCAGGAAGTTAGTATTAGGTAATGGGACTTCTGCGATTTTTTTATGTGTTTAAATGATACAAAACGTTATGTGTTTAAATGATACAAAACGCTAATGCTAGTATACATTAATACATAAATAAATTGCTACCGAAATGTAGACAAACAAACTTTTTTGTATTTACTTTTGCAAAGTTCAAAGGGGGATATGCAATGGTAGTAAGAAATTTGATCTTGAGTATCGTTTTCAAGGTCAACTAAATTTTTTTAAATAGAAACCAATATATTGCAGATTCGTATTCTACATGAAAAAAAACTTTTGTTGGAAACACTTTTTTTGAAAATGTCAATTTTTTATGGTACTTGGCAAAAAGAAACAATTTCTGAACTCTCTCTGAACGAAAATTTTTAACACAAAAACCATCAACTTTAAACAAAAAAATGCAAAATATGCTTAAATTTAAGCAAAGAATCTTTTAGAATTTTTTTAAAAAAATTGGATGCATTTATTTATTCTACTTTATTATTATTATGGCAAAAAAAAATCATTTTTTTTTAAATTTTAAAAGATTCTTTACCTAAATTTAAATATACTTTACCTCTTGCATTTTTTCTTAAAAGTTGATGGTTTTTGTGTTAAAAATTCTTAAAGTTTAGACATTTTTTTTTTTTTTGCTGAGTACCATAAAGAATTAACATTTTCAAAAAAAAAACGTTTTCCAAAAAAGTTTCTTATTTTTTTCATGCAGAATACGAATCTGCAAAAAAATATATTGGTTTCTATTTAAAAAAAAAGTGAGTTGACCTTGATTTGACCTTGAAAACGACACTCAAGGTCAAATTTCTTACTGCCATTGTATGTTCCCCTTTGAGCGCTGCAACTTTTGTTTGAAGCATTTTTTTCGACAAAGCTTATTTTTCAAGTTAAATGGGACACCCTGTATATATATATATATATATATATATATATATATATATATATATATATATATATATTCATATAAACATACAATATGTATTATTGTATTCATCTAAAAATACCTTAAAGTCAACTTTATACATAACACTACCAAAATTTTCTCCTGGAGGTAACAACGACTCAGCTTTCTGCTCCATCAGCTCTCCACCAATACTATCTTTGATTAAATCCTGTAAATTTTCTATTTCTATTTTTTTTGCCATATTAATCTATTTTATAATATTTTATTAGTGCCAGCAGATCAGGAGTTGCACAAGTTATCGGTATGAATACTAAACTGTTCACCAAGATTAAATTTACAGTACTATTTTTAAATGGTTTTATAGCTCAACTACACCATCTCTTATAAAATCCTAGACTATAATGATTATGTGCAGTTTAGCTGGAAGATTAGCCTAATTTTAATGATAATGTTTTTGTTTACACTGTTAGAGATCTCCTGCTAATTATGAATATTGAACTAGATTTGCCGTTAAAATAAATTTTTCGGAGCTCGTGTTATTCACTATTTCATAAATCGGGTCTGGTTTTTTTCTCAAAGTGATCTACAATTACATCCCAATAATAATTCATCTTGATCTGGGAGAAATACTAGAAATAAAAGGTCTATTTATTTACGTAGGGCAGAATGTGTGTGACAGCTGAAGACATTCCTAAAATGTATAAGCTTCATTTATGTATTTAAAAAAATCTTCATGTAAACCGCTTAAAATTACTGACGCGTTTTTCACAATAGGTTCAACTATTATAGAAAGCTATGACGATATAGAAACAGCTACTAACTATTTACCCGGTATCTTTTTCGATGGATAAACTTCTCTGAATTCATCTTCATCTGCATTTGTCGTGATGTTAATTTTGTTGTAATTCGTGTTATGACCTATTTTTATGGCTTTAGTGTCTAGTTCCCTAATCATTTCCTTTAACTCTGGTCATGTGTCTGTAATTAAAACTACATCGTTAGCATAGCTTAGATGATTTAAGTACTGTACACAAATTTTTATACCTTATTATTCTTAGCTCAATTTCCTCTTCCAGCACTTTTTGTGCTGTTCTGGGAATATTGTGTCTCTAATATATATATATATATATATATATATATATATATATATATATATATATATATATATAGCCCAGTGTTTGATAAAATTGATACTCATTTGTTGTTTCTGTTATAATTTTCACAGTCAGTAGTGGGTCACTGGAACTAAAGCCTTTTCTGAAGCCTGTGCGTTCTTTTGACTAACGTTATTTTATTTATATAACATAAACCAATACTTAAAAATAATAAAACATCAACTGTTTTACAAACAAAATGTATCTCTAATATGAAAACACAATTATCAAAATTTTTATAAAATATATTACATAATAGAAATAAAAATTATTAATAAAATACCCTTTAGGATATTTAGGAAATCTAAAAAAAAACTAACTCCTTTGGAGATATCACATATATTTTTACAAGCACTAACCGCACAACAAAAACTTCCTCTTGACATCTTTTTAGTGTTCCGTACGGAACGAAGATCACTTCGGTGTCTGTCTGTCTGTCTGTCCCTCTGTCACACCAGATTTTCTCCGAAACTATTTGTCATAGAATATTGAAGTTTGGTAATAATATAGGAATTAATGACCTCATCAGAGCCAAAAAAAATTTTTTTTACTAGGTAATTGAAGCTTGTGAAAACACGAGTAATATATATATATATATATATATATATATATATACTTATATATATATATATATATATATATATATATATATATATATATATATATATATATAATGTAATACTTGCGCGCACTTTTCTTTGTATTATTTTTAAAAAATCGCGAAAAATCGCTGTCCATCCGCCTTATCTCGAAAAGTACTTATCAAAAAATTTTGAAAAAATTCTGGAATATTCTCCACGGGGTGTAAATTGAACGAAAATTATCACGAGTGCATTATCTGTAATAATTTATCTGGTATATAAAAAAAAAAAACAGAAATTTCAAGGTCATCAATTTTCGGTAAAGATTGGAAATAAACTTTGTTGAAAACTCATTTGGGGTGTGTTTTGTGAAGTCACTGATCATTTTATATTTCCGTTACAACATTTTTTATTTTAAAAGCAATGAACGTACGGAACACTAATTGCGCAAGTTCAACTTGCACTTGACCGGTTATTTATAATTATTATCAGTTATAACGTCAAACGAGTCATTTACTTATTGGATAATTATTAATAATGAATTTCGGAACACGTTAGAAAAAGATTCTTGTTGAAATCCAGATGTAAAGACAGTCCGCGACCGTGTTGGTAGCCATGTTGTTGGTATGAAAGAAGACGCATGCGTGATGAAAAACAGGACCTAAAAATTTTCTTCAGCGTCGCTACTGTGTTTTATGTTCACTGTGGTATTGAGCTCAATGGAGATTATGTTGAGAACTTAATTTTTATTTTTGCAAAAAAATTTTGGTTCCAATGAACAAGTTATCGCCGAAACTGAGACCTATTTTGAAGGTAAAGACAAATCCTTGTACAAGAAAGGTATAGAAATGTTAGAAAAAGCGTTGGACTGATTGTATCGCTCTTGAAGGAGATTATACTGATGAATAAAGTCGAATTTTGCAAAAAAAAATGTGTTTTAAGCCCACGTGTTATTCAGATTCAGTGTTTATTTTAAAACTGCGTGTTTGTGAGGGAGTGAGTGTTGCAGCTTCAATAATATCAATGGTCGCAATAACGCAGACTTTATTTGAGATATTTTGTATTTTACCATCGTATTGTCCTATAAAACTTGTTTTGCAATAGTTCCCTATACGTATTATCATTCTAAAAAAAATCAAATGAATGATTGAGTCACTTATCTTTTCATACGTAATCTAACGTCTGTGCTTAATAAACAAGTTTTATGTTAAGCCCTCCTCAGACAGCCAGTCTTAAGTGACAAATTTTAGTACATAGAAATATGATGAAAAGTTTAACTCTAAGTAACAATATATAGCGACTACTCAGTATATATCACCACTACACCAAACACTTTATTTTTGCCCTCGACGCGCGTTTCGCTAACCATGTTAGCTTCATCCGGAGCTGTAGTCAATCATCGCTCCTGATGAAGCTAACATGGTTAGCGAAACGCGCGTCGAGTGCAAAAATAAATTGGTGGTGATATATACTGAGTAGTATCATTGTGTCAAAGATTCCACATTCCCAACTTAATATATAGCGAACTGTTTCGATTAGTTTGGAAAGATATGTAATGACAGGTAAATGATTAGATCATGTAACTATTACCTGTGTATACTATAAGCCTAGTTCTAGCCAATGCTGGATATAGGCCCTCCCCCCGAATTTCCATCCCAACCTATTTGCAGCTGTTGTCACCCATCCAATGCCCGCAACCTTCTATATATCATCTCGCCCTCTTGACGTCGTACCCTCCTTTTCTGTTATCCTGGTCTCCATTCTAATGTTCGCTTGGGCTATCGGTCATGCGTGCTATATGTTCAGCCCATTATCACTGTCTTTCTGTTACGTGCTCTATAATATCCTTTAATTTGGTTGGTTCACGTATCCACTTGTTTTATCCCGATGATCTGTCTTTCGTATGCTCTCTAGGTCCGAGCTAGTTTTTGTATATCGGCTTTATTCAGTGTCCAAGTTTCAGCACCATATGTAATTACGCGTAGGATACACTGTTCGTAAACTTTGATCTTTAACTTATTTGGGATGGCTTTATCTTTAAATATACAACCGCACCATCCAAGCCTGATTCTTTTTGAAATTTCATCCGAGACACTTTCGTCGTAGTAATTTCTTGCCTTAGATACACATAATCTTTAACAATCTCGAGAGCTGTTCCTTCAAAATTTATAACTGTGTTATTTGTGTTGGGTAATATCATGTAGGTTACTACTGATGACTACAATATCGTCTGCGAACCTTAAATGACTCAGATACACACCATCTATCTTTAGGTCCTTCTTTGCCCAATCTAGTTGGCGAAATACGTCTTCTAGAGCTGTAATAAATAGCTTAGAAGAGATTGTATCTCCTTGTTTTACACCTCTTACTATACGTATTTGTGTACATCTTTGCTTTTCCGTATATTTCTTTGATTAAGGTAGTATATCTAGAATCAATTCTACAGTTGTTGAAGCCGTTGATGATTGCCTACTTTTTGATAGAATCAAAAGCCTTCTCATAGTCTATGAAGGCCATGTAGAGTTCGAAATTGTATTCATTGCTCTTTTCTAGGATATTTCTAATTGTCTTAAGTGGTCACATGTGCTATAGCTAGATCTAAAACCATCTTGTTCGCATGGCTGGTAAGAATCTAACTTATTTTTTGTTCTATTAGAGATGATTTTAGTCAAAAGGTTATAAATGTGAGATAGTAAGCTAATCGGGCGGTAAGTGTCTAACTTTCTGATACCTCCCTTTTTGTGTAGAAGTATTACTTCTGATATATGCCATAATGCCAGCATATGGCTATTTTGCCAGTTTCTAGACACATGTTGAAAAGTTTGGCCAGTTCTTGTTTTAAGTCCTCTCCTGTTTCCAATAACATTTCCCATAAAATGCCATCAGGGCCTGCTGCTTTGTTACGCTTCATTTTCTTCGGTGCATTATTGATCTCCTCTACAGTAACTTCTGGTAGTTCTTCTGAACCTACATATATATATATATATATATATATATATATATATATATATATATATATATATATATATATATTTATAGTGGCGAGCAAAAGTATGGACACATTGAAATTCCCATCTCTAGTCTTCACATTTAAACGGTTTACAATTACAATATTTATTTATTAATCGTATACATGCTAACAAACATTTTGAAGACTAAAACAGTTATTTTTATTAGAAATGTGCGTAGTTTTCAACGTAACAAAATTATGCACAAGCAAAAGTATGGAAACATTTTTGTTATAAGATAAAAATTCCACTAAGACGTTTAAGATGTCGAAAATATTTAATATTTAGTGGGATATCCTTTTGCGACAATCACTGCTTGACATCTTCTGCCCATAGAGTCAATAAACCTAGCACAAATATCTGGTGATAGTGCCAAAGATTCTCTATCGGGTTCAAATTAGGTGATTATGAAGGCCAGCGCATCATCCGACTCCTTTGTTCAGAAAACCAATTCTTGGCCAAGCGAGATGTGTGTTTTGGGTCATTGTCTTGTTGAAAAATCCATGACGGTGGCAAATCTTCATAAGGAATCAAATCATTTTCCAATATCTCAAGATACATTTGAGCATCCATTCTGCCATTTATCTTTGCCAGACCGTCGAAAACAACCCCATACCATGATATTTCCACCGCCATGTTTAACAGTAGGTACAAGGTACTTTGAGTCATAGCTTAAACCAACTGGTCTTCTTACATAACCAGTAGAATCCCTTCCAAAGAGATTGAACCTACTTTCGCCACTAAAGATTACTAGAGACCACTGATTTTGAGTCCAGTCTTTATGTTCCTTAGCAAATTTGAATCTCTCTTTTCTGTCACGCTTTGTAAGGAGTGGCTTTTTAACAGCACGCCTACCATGAATATTTTCAGATAACAGACGACGCCTAATAGTCATGTCTGGCACCAATACACCCTGATATTCCCGCCTTAGTTCTATGTTAATATCAACAGCAGTTTTCTTGGGATCATTTTTCGCTTTTCGAATTATAGTTTTGTCTACTCTCTTACTTGTTTTTCGAAGTTTAGCACTTTTAAATGCCGTATCAACTGTGCCCCTTTTCGAGAACTTCTTAACAATTTTGCTGACAGTATGTATGTTTAAAGATTTTGCTATTTCAATTTGCTTCTTTCCACTTTGATAAAGAGAAATAATTTTATGTTTCAGATCTGAACTGTAATATTTGTACTTTGACATTTTGGCAAAAAACCGCACTCTTAAAAAATGCTACTAAAACACTTCGTATCAACAATAACGTACTCTGAAAGCAGAATGATAAAATTATTTCAATGCTTTCGATAAGGACAACACGCGTTTCTTAAAAACCTTATCTACCGGAAAAGAAAAACAAAGTTTTTAGAGTCAATAATAAAATTCTATAAAGAAATTGTCAACAAAACAAGTTTTTTTATTCGTAAAGGATAGTATTTTATATTTTTGATTAAAAAAACGTTTCCATACTTTTGTTCGCCACTGTATATATATATATATATATATATATATATATATATATATATATATATATATATATATATATATATATATATATATATATATGCAACGCAAAACAAAAATAGACTAATTTTAAGTTGAAATTTAATTAATAATCCTTGTGATGAGAAAGTAACAAAGGTTTAAATTTTTTATTTACAGCAACATTTTATTTTATTAGATCTAAAAATTATATCCAATTTCTTTTAACCGCCTCAAGAGCTATCCACCTGAATTTTTCAATTTGTTTTTCATTTGCAACTATTTTCACGCCTTTAATATTTTCCGGTTTAAAGTTTTCGTCAGAGGAATCCAAGTGAGATTTTCCTTTGTCGGTTAATATCATAAAATTGTGACTTAAAGCGTGACCAAATACTGCCTCTTTTATTTCCATTTCTATTTCTTTTAGGAACCCTTCGAATGAATAATTTTCCAGTGACACACCGAGTTCCTTAAGATTT
This sequence comes from Pachyrhynchus sulphureomaculatus, assembly GCA_019049505.1. Lineage (NCBI taxonomy): Eukaryota > Metazoa > Arthropoda > Insecta > Coleoptera > Curculionidae > Pachyrhynchus > Pachyrhynchus sulphureomaculatus. Next base: position 28,355,429 of record CM032453.1, on the reverse strand, counting down.
CTAGTGAACTCATTGTAGTAAAATTTAATTAGTTCATCTAACTTTTCTTGAACATCTGATTTTAATGAAGTGAGTAAAAAGAAAATCAAATCCGCCGCTGGACTACCAAGGTAGGGTGTTTGAAGGTCCAGAATCATTGTTTTTGAATCTTTTCCACCAGTGACCATAATATTATTTATCCAGAAATCCATATGAACTACAGTAATCCATGGTTCTCTTAACGGACGTGGACCAAAAATATTTGCTTTCTCTATATACTTACTTATTCTTTCCATGAATGGCTGACATTCTGGTATTTCTGCAAATACGACATAAAGCGGTTTTTTGAAAGCTTTTTTTTCCTCCTCATTCAATCCTGCAAATAGAGATAAGTAAGGCTTGATTTTTTTATCGAACATTTCTGGATTCTGAAGGCTTATAGCAAGGGGTACTGCGTGGAAGGTTGCTAACTCTCGGAGGATTGTGTAAGTTGTGGGAAGGTCAAAACCAACGTGTCGATCTATGTTATGATAACCTGTAATTAGAAAATATTTATAAAAGTATTTGTTGAGGGTGGTTTGATAGATAAATATCACCGTTGATCCTTAATTTTGCATTGAAAGTCCGACACTTCTGGTCCTACTACCTGCCAAAATTTTTACACCGGAAAGGTTTTACCCTAATTATCTTGTCTCAAGTGAACTGTTCGTACTTTTACGAGGTATTGAAAACCTCATCTCGCTGATGTACGATCTACACATGATGTTATAAAATTAGTTTAGGTCAAGGGTGTTTCTTAAGTTACTAGGCTGTCTGAAAAGTTCTCAGCCTGATATATAGATGGCGTTACAAACTGTGAAACCATAATTGTATTGACAACTTCCATCCTTTATATAAGCACATGTAAAATTTTATTTCGAGCTGTCAATTCTTTCGAGTAGTAGCAGCTGTGTAATAGTAACGTGTCTTTGATGTATTTAAAATTGAAGAAACTGAATATCGTGCAGTGATTAAATTCCTTGTTTTAGATGGTTTAACACCAACAGAAATTCATCCGTAATTGTTAAGAGTGTATGAGGATTTTTTTTTAAAGTTTTTTTTCGATTTTTACTAAAAACTGATAACCTTGAAATTTTTAATTTTTTGTATATACCAGATAAATTATTAAAGATAATGCACTCGTGATAATTGTCGTTCAATCTACACCCTGTGGAGAATATTCCAGAATTTTTTCAAAATTCGCTATCCTTACCTAAATATTTTAAATGTTGGGTCAAAATTACACCATCCAAGTCAACCTTATCACTCTTAGGGTCTAAACTGATTCTAGCCCCATAGAATGGTTGAAAAAAATCTATCTCCCTCTCTACTCCATGGTCTTTTTGGAACTGTTTCCATGTTGGTATGACGGTTGTGTACCAGCCTATTTCTGATTTGAATGTTTCTTGAGTGTTGAATAGTTTTTGAGTTAAAATGTTTGGTGGTGTGCATTTTGCTACTGCGTGACATTCTTGGTCTTTTCCATTTTTTATTACCTACGAATGAAGAAATATAAGCCGGCAAAGTGCAAGTCGGACTTGCGCAGTTATTGTTCCGAACGTTGATTGCTTTTAAAATAAAAATTTTTGTTACGGAGGTATAAAATGATCAATGACTTTACAGAACACACCCCAAATGAGTTTTCAAGGTTCATTTGTAGTAGGGCGCACATAGCAGGACCCTACCCGAATTTCTAGCATATTTATAGCAATTTATAGACATCAAGAAAAGATTTATAGCATTAAACAGGTTCGAGAAAAATGACTCCCTGCTAGCTTAAATTTAAGCTAGCAGGGTCAGACCAAAAATTTCTCAGCCTACGTTATTTTTACAAGCACTAACCGCACAACAAAACCTTCCTCTTGACATCTTTTTTATAATTAGTTTCAATTATAACATCAAACGAGTCATTTACTTATTGGAAAATTAAAATCCAGATGTAAACACAACCCGAGACCGTGCTGGCAGCCATGTTGTTGTTATGATAGGGGACGCATATGTGATAAAAAACAGGACCTTAAAATTTTCTTGAGTGTCGGTACTGTGTTTTATGTTTACTGTGGTTATATTAAATGGTAGAAAGAGATGACGAATATTTTTAACGAATTACCAAACATTTTTGACGTGTTTTTAACGGGCTATTCTTTTTTGGGAAATGTTTTTGCAATAGATATAAAGCCACTACGGGATGCTCAGATAATTGCATTGCAACCACACCTGTTGAGAGAGCGAACTTGTTGGCTGAACTCTTTGCTTCACATTCTACTGTCGATTTCCAAGGAATAAGACCAACTACCATTCCCATATTGCAGTCAAAGATGCCCGATGTTGTCTTCAGACAGCGTATCATAAAGCGTATTTTATTGAAGCTAGACACCAAAAAGGCTTCTGGCGCTGAAGGAATACCTGCCATAGTTCTCAAAAACTGTGCAAGGGAACTAACACCCGCTTTCTGTAGACTTTTCAACCTATCCTACAGAAAGGGAATATTTCCGTCCTGCTGGAAATGTGCCACGGTTCAGCCGATACATAAAAAAAGGCAAGACCTTGCCAAATAACTACCAACCAGTCGCACTGCTTTCAATAATATCGAAAGTCATAGAAAAGGTTATCAATCAGCATTTTCTAAAATATCTTGAACGATTCAATATTATTAGCGATCACCAATACGGCTTTCGTAAACATAAATCAATAGGAGATCTTCTGACCTATGTAATCATGTTTCAAACAACGCAATTGAACACTTTGGAGACTCTCGAGCGGTCCACACTGTCTCCTACTCTCTTTCTCATTTATATGAACGATCTGCTGGAAAAGACCGGGAATCCAATGTACAGCTTTGCAGATGACAGTACGCTTGTCTCTTCATTCACTTTGAACGCTCGGACATCGGCTGCTCAGGCGAATATCCGCAGACAGCAGGAGGTCGTTCAACTTAACAAAGACCTGGAAGAAATTCTCTCTTGGGGTTATAGTAACCAAGAGGAATTTAACGCTACAAAAACCCAGGCGGCAGTTTTTTTTTAAAAAGTTAACGTTGCTGAACCCGACATAGTTATGTCGGGGCACTCCATTTCCCTAGCATCGTCGCTCAATTTATTGGGCGTTAGTTTGGGAGCAAATATGTCTCGGTACATATGAACCGGTACATTTAGAACCAGAAAGCTTTACACCCCACAGCAACTGTTAATTCTTTACAAAGCCCAAATTCGACCAACTATGGAATACTGCTCCCACGTTTGGGGCTCCGCTCCCAAACATACACTGCATTTGTTGGATTCTGTTCAGAGAAGAGCGGTCCGTCTGATTGGGGACCCGGAATTGATCGGCGGCCTTGATTCGCTGGAACATCGAAGAACGGTTGGCGACTTGAGTCTGTTCTACAAGTATTTTCATGGAAAGTGTTCGAAGGATGTAGCCCGCTTAATTCCTCCCAAAGCGGTGCATGTTAGAAATACACGTCGCGCTGGTGCTTCGCATCCGTATGAGGTTCAGCTTGTTACTCCGCGTACGACGCTTTTCAAGCAATCTTTTATATGGAGAACGTCATCCCTTTGGAATAATTTGCCCAGCGCTGTGTTTCCCACCGAGTACAATTTACAGCGATTCAAGAACAACGTGAATCGCTTTTTTCCGCACTCGTGCCGCTCCTGGAGCGCTTTAGGGACTTCCCTGCAGCACGTGTGCTAGACCAATAAAAAAAAAAAAAAAAAAAAAAAATATGAACATGTTGCAGGCATAGTAAGGAGAGCTTCTCAAAAGTTGGGAATAGCATTTCGAACCAGAAAGCTTTACACTCCACAACAACTTTTAATTCTTTACAAAACTCCAATTCGACCAACTATGGAATACTGCTCCTATGTTTGGGGCTCCGCTCCCAAACATACACTGCATTTGTTGGATTCTGTTCAGAGAAAAGCTGTTCGTCTGATTGGAGACCCGGAACTGACCGGCGGCCTTGATTCGTTGGAACATCGAAGAATGGTTGGCGACTTGAGTCTGTTCTACAAGTATTTTCATGGAAAGTGTTCGAAGGATGTAGTCTGCTTAATTCCTCCCAAAGCGATGCATGTTAGAAATATACGTCGCGCTACATCATCCCATTATAATAATTTGCCCAGGGTTGTATTATATTATTTACAGTTATCCAAGAACAACGCGAATCGCTTTCTCCGCACACATGCCGCTCCTGGCGCGCTTTAGGGACTTCCCTGCAGCACGTGTGCTAAAACCATAAAAAAAAATGATTTTAGTTTTAGAATTTTAAATTTTTTATTTAAATAAAAAATGCCTTCAGGATAACTAGATTTTCTAGGCATCCAATGCTCTTATATTTGATAAAAAATGTTATTTTATTATTTGTCTTTTATAAATTGGAGTCTAGTACTATATATAAAAAAAAGGCCAAGTTCAAGTCGGACTTGCTCAATTAGTGTACGGATTCAAATTTAATGCGCTCGTGATAATTTTCGCTCCATCTTCACTTTGTGGAACATTATCCAGAATTTTTTCGAAATTTTTTGATCAGTACTTTAGGGTGGGGGGACAGCGATTTTTGGCCATTTTTTCAAAATAATAAAAACAAAAGTTCGCGCTGATATTACATCATATAGGTTTTTGAACTCGTGCTTTCACAAGCTTTCATTTGACATCTTACTTGATGACATTACAAAAAAAAAAATTCACTCCTCCCCTACCTGAACCCTGAACTAACCCCTTAAATCAAAATTTAACTTTCAAAACTATATGGCTCTGATTGGGCTATCAATTCCTATATTTGTGACAAATTTCAACTTTATATGTCAAATAGTTGCGGAGAAAATCAGACAGACAGACACCGAAGTGATTCCGTAGGTGTTCCATACGGAATACTAAAAACTGACCTATAGTAAATAGTCGTTGAAAGTAAATAAATCGACATGAATGAGTTGCAGTAGCGTGGCTAAATATATCATGTAGAGAATTTTAGGATTATCGCTGTTATAGCGTTCTAAAACATACCTTAAAGTCAACTTTATATATGACACTTCCATAATTCTCGCCTGGAGGCAATAATAACTCAGCTTTTTGCTCCACCAGCTGCCCTTCAATACTGTCTTTAATTAAGTCCTGCAAATTTTCTATTTTTGTTCTGTTGGCCATATCTTACGGTATGATTGTAAATACGAATTTATCTTGATCACTTTTTAATATAAAATAATTTTTTATTTGAACAAATGTGAAGAATAAATAATTTTAAAATAGTTGCTTTAAAATTTTATGTTTTACTCTGCCTAAATTAAACTAACTATTTTTCTGACAATCAGAGTAATAAATAAAATTTTGAAATTAACTTTGGACCACATCAGGCGATGAGTAGTTCAGTCGAAAAACCAAGCTGTTGCTTTTCTTATTAAGTGATAGACATCTCTTGCATGATAAAGGTTTTTAAAAAATGCCGCTTTAAAGTATAAGGATCTCTAAAAAATGAACTTTGTCGTAGTAATATTTGATTTAACATTTCAATTACTTAGCTCTGCATATTGCAATTATCATAGTTTTTTGATTCCTAAGTAGTTTATGCCGAGATAGATAGAATATAGAAAATACGAATACCTTGCCTACAAAAATGTCGTTTTCGTTTAGGTTAGTTCCGGCTAGGTTTAGGTTTACTCCTCTAGGTTAGGGTGGAAATCAAGACTGCATGTTACGAGTGTATAGTGTAAAAATAAAGTATTATATGAAGGAGTTTTACGGTTGGCTTGTTCTGAAAAAGCCTTGTTGCTATAAATCTCTAATAAATTTGTATTTACAATCTTTAAGATCGAGGTCACGAGAGAGAGATTGGTATAGGCAGGTATTTTCCTTCCTGCGACCACAGAAAATATAACTATCGCTGGGATTAAAATAACGATCTCAAGCAAAGTTCAGCTAGTCTCGTACCATATATTATCTTTATCTCTCATCCTTTTTCAGCACTTAGTGCAAATGCAAGAGTAAGTAAGCGCCGATAAGTATAGGAAAAAATTATTTTCACTGTACTTACTTTTCTCAATCTTCATAAAGGTTTGTTTCTTTATCTGTGAGGTAGTGATTTGCTGTTTACTTCTCTTCCTCAAGGGAAGTATTGTATTCGATTCGGTCACGAAAAATATAGCCGCATTTCTGTGCCCAGGTTACCTCTCTAATGAAATAAGATATCGCTCCAAATTTGTTACACATATAACTGAAGGTGGAATGAAATCTATCCTTTTTGAGTAATGTAGCTTGACGGGAAAGTAGTGAAAAGAGTGATGAGCGATAAATTTTGTATATGTTCTGCATTACTATGAGAAATTTTTCCGTTTTTGATTGCAGTAATATGTAAATTTTAAGAGTAATTATTTATAATTATAGATATAATGGGTTTTGGAATCGGGAAACTTGAAAATTGTGTCATTTTTTCATTATCAATTACTTTTGGGACACAATTGGAGGGGTTGGTCGATATATATAGTGTCATACATCTTTCTCAGGGTTCTTGGAGTTAAAAAATCCGGAAATTATGTTTTCTTTTCATTATTTTCAACTAATTATAGTTGTACATAAGGTTAAAGAGGAAGGATAGGGGATTGCCTAGTATATATTGTGTTATACTTTTCCGAGTTCTTGAGTTTGAGGATCTGAAAATTCTGTTATTGTTTCATCATCAATTAATTACAGTCATACACATAAAGGTTTAAAGAGGCAGATGAGGGAATTGGACGGGTTTGGTCCGTATACATCGTGTTATACATCCTTTTCAAGGGTCTTGAAGTTAAAAAACCAAAAATTATTGATTTGAAAAATATTTGTTTTCTCACTATTTTTAATTAATTATAGCAGGATATATACAGGGTAAAAGAATAACCTCTCAAAATTAATTTTTCCACTATTTTCGATTATGAAGATTCAAATATATAAATGATTAAAGGGAAAGGGGAAGTTCGATGAGTTTTTCCGTATGTATTGTATTAGTAAAATAACGATTTTCCAAATCTCTCGTATATCTATATATATATATATATATATATATATATATATATATATATATATATATATATATATATATATATATATATATATATATATGTTAGCTTTTATTTTAAAAGAAAATAATTTAAACACTTTTGGGCAATTTCGACAACAATAACTTTTATTAACAATCGTATTCAGACATCTAACAAAGCTGGCCGACTACTTCGGCTCTCTAAAACTATATTTCATAGTGCGTACCAAAAGTATCCCGTTACCTAAATCTCATTACGGTTACATAAACACTTTTTATAATGTGTGGCAGATATGGTCTATCTGTCACATAAAACAAACACAAGGGTTTTTTGATTTGAGACATATCAATAACAGTAACTTAAGTATAGTTTAATCTACATAATGTAAACAAGTCAGTCTGCCTGAAACCAATTATCAATAATTAATATTCTCCTTCTCATATTGCATCATTCGGCCTATCCTAATTTTCTTCAACCGGGCCTGGAACGGGGGTTTTTTTCCATACAGAAAATGTTGACAGCTAACACGGCCGTCCTGAGGAGGAAGCGCCCTCGCGACGTCTTCAGTTTATTTTCACCTAAAAGAAATTAACGAACAGTATCTCTGCTATACTTAGTGGGATTGCCACTAATATTTTTTTTTGTTTTGTTCTAATGTGATTGCCATTAGTATTTTTAACCTCATAGTGAAAATACTTTTATCTTTTTCAGACCTAATAGGATTACCATTAGTATTTTTTTTATTATTTTTCTTATAGTGGGATGTATTTTAATCTTGTAGTGGGATTGCCACTATCCTGATGGAAAAACTATTAGTATTTTTATCCTTATAGTGGGATCGCTACTATCTCAATAGGCATTAATGAGATCGTCACCAATCTTCTCTCAACTCAATAGTGGGATTGCCACTATCTCAACAGGCATTAGTGAGATCGTCATTAATCCTCTTTTAACATTGTAGACTATCTTTCGCAGATCTAATAGGATTTCAATCAGTTTTTTTTTTACCCTTGTAATGGGATTACTACTATCCTAATGGGAAGGCTATTAGTATTTTTAAACTTATAGTGGGAATGCCACTATCTCAACAGGAATTGGCGAGAGCGTCACCAATCCTCTTTCAACTCTTTTGGGCAATTTCGACAACGATAACTTTTATTAACAATTGTATTCAGACATCTAACAAAGCTGGCCGATTACTTCGGCTCTCTAAACTATATTTCATAGTGCGTACCAAAAGTATCCCGTTACCTAAATCTCATTACGGTTACATAAACACTTTTTATAATGTGTGATAGATATGACCTATCTGTCACATAAAACAAACACAAGGGTTTGGTGATTTGAGACATATCAATAACAGTAACTTAAGTATAGTTTAATCTACGTAATGTAAACAAGTCAGTCTGCCTGAAACTAATTATCAATAATTAATATTCTCCTTCTCATATTGCATCATTCGGCCTATCCTAATTTTCTTCAACCGGGCCTGGAACGGGGGTTTTTCCATACAGAAAATGCTGACAGCTAACATATATATATATATATATATATATATATATATATATATATATATATATATATATATATATATATATGTATATATATATATGTATATATATATATATATATATATATATATATATATATATATATATATATATATATATGTATATATATTATAACAGACGTTTTCACGGAGGGTGGAATGTAATACATTAAAATTCCGGGTTTCAATCTGTTCGTCTAACAATGAATTGGCACGACGTTTCGCCAAAAATTCATTTGGCATTTTCCAGTGTTCTTGCTGATGCTGCCGCTCGAAGTTTCGAGCTTTTGTCTCAAGCAGGGATGTCAAAGATACGGCCCACGGGCCGCATCCGGCCCCCGGGACGTATCAATAAGGCCCGCGATCGCAATGAAGAATCATAATTTTTAACAACCGTATATTATATACTAGCTGGTTTGAAAAGTCCGTGCAAAAATAAAAACTACTTATGTGTTTGGGGTAAACCTTTTTTATTTTTCGACATAGTCTCGTTTTAGGCTTATACACTTCGTCCAACGATGTTCTAGTTTGTTGATCCCTTCCGAATAATAGAATTTGTCCAAGTCTGCAAAATATCCATTAGTGTCTGCAATCACCTCCTCGTTTGAATAAAATCTTTGTCCCGCCAGCCATTTCTTCAAATTGGGCAACAAATAGTAGTCCGAGGGAGCCAAGTCTGGAGAATAGGGGGGATGTGAGACGAGTTGGAATCCTATTTCCATTAATTTTGCGACCACAACTGCTGAGGTGTGTGCTGGTGCGTTGTCGTGATGGAAAAGGACTTTCTTGTGGGCCAATCGCGGGCATTTTTCTTGCAGCTCGGTTTTCAAACGGTCCAATAACGATAAATAATATTCACCTGTAATAGTTTTACCCTTTTCCAGATAGTCGATGAGGATTATCCCTTGCGAATCCCAAAAGACAGTCGCCATAACCTTTCCGGCCGAAGGAACGGTCTTCGCCTTTTTTGGTGCAAATTCCCCCTTGGTAACCCATTGTTTAGATTGTTGTTTGGTCTCAGGAGTATAGTAATGTATCCATGTTTCATCCACAGTGACGAAACGACGCTTAAAGTCCTTCGGATTCTTCTGGAACAGCTGCAAACCATCCTTGCAACACTTCACACGATTCCGTTTTTGGTCAAGCGTGAGAAATCGCGGCACCCATCTTGCGGATAGCTTTCTCATGTCCAAATGTTTATGCAAAATATTATGTACACGTTCAGTCGAGATGCCCACAGCACTAGCAATCTCACGCACCTTAACTCTTCTGTCATCCATCACCATATCATGGATTTGATCAATGATTTCTGGAGTCGTAACCTCCACAGGCCGTCCAGAACGTTCAGCGTCACTTGTGCCCATATGGCCAGTCCGAAAATTTTGAAACCACTTATAAATTGTTCTAATTGAAGGTGCAGAGTCACCATAATGTTTATCAAGCTTCTCTTTAGTCTCCTGAGGCGTTTTGCCTTTCATAAAGTAATGTTTAATCACCACACGAAATTCTTTTTCGTCCATTTCTTGAAAATCACTCGACTTCCTTGATTCACACGAATGCCAAACACAAAGAAATAGACCAATATGGCTGAAACTTGGTGTGCGTTCATTCAAGAGATGCTACTAACTAAACATGACCTCGATACGCGCCGGTGGTGCCATCTCTCGGACTTTGCACGGACTTTTCAAACCAGCCTCGTATATAATTAAATAAATAAAATGTTATAATAATTCAGTACATTTTTTTTATTTGAATCTGGCCCGCCTACACATTCTAAATTTAATATACGGCCCTCTGCAAAATTGAGTTTGACACCTCTGGTCTAAAGGTAGGTTATTCTCACTCGACTGGGGTTCCCCTCGGCGATGTTAGTTTCTCCTTGTTGTTTATTAATGTTTAATGATTTTAATTTTTTTTTTTCAGGTCAGTGCTTGAACATATGTCGGATATTTTAATGTAAGTATATGAGAAGCAGTGTAAAGAACAAAAGATGGATCTACACATTTTTTTAATAATCGTTTTTTAAATAATCATACTTATTATAAGGTATTGCGATAATTTCTATAGACTTATATTGAACTATATACTAACGAATATGTAAACATCATCATATTATGTATTTACATGTAGTAATGCTTTCCAAAAGTTTCCCGACTAGCACGAATGCGAAATAGTGTTAATTCGCGCTGATAGGTGGCGGTAGGTACATCCCTAATCCCTGTTTGAAAAGTTCCAACTTTCTATCTCGTTGAGTTTGTTCTGTATGTAGGTTTCATCGTCGGACAATCTCCGATGGACTTTTTATTATTTTTTTGCCAATTTTTAGAAACCTTTTTGTTATAAAATAACCAGATTTTTTTTCATACATTTACTAGAACAAATCACTTTAAAAAGGTGAGTTTAATCTTCTTTCAGCAACCCTTTATCACACACTCCTGGACGTAGGTCTCCTCTCGTCTTTTCTACTCCGTTCTATCTTTGGCTCTCTGGTGCCAGCTTTTACCAACCTATTGCTTTGTGTCATCGATCCATCTTTTTGGTGATGATCCCACGCTTCTCCCGTATCTTCTAGGTCTCCACTGTATTACATATTTCGTCCAATTCCTATCCACCTCTTGTCTAGCGGCGTGTCCTTCCCATGTCCATTTTAGAGTTGTCACACGTGTTTTACATTTTCTAACTTTATTCGTAGATGTATCGCCTCGTTTCGCAAATGGTCTGTAAGCGTTACTCCCAACATGATTCGTTCTAATGCTCGTTAGTTCGAAGTTTATTGGCTGTTTTCACGGTTAGTGTTGCTGTTTCTATCCCATACGCCATTACAGGGAGTATGCACATGCTAAAAGCTTTAATTTTCAAATTGATCGGGTTATCAGAACTTTTCAGGACGTGACAGTGGCTGCCCATGTCATTCTAATCCTTCGGTTCAATTCGGCTTTCTTGTTTTCCTTATCCAGTCTTATTCCATGACCCAGATAGATATATTCCTCCACTCTTTTTATTTTGTTCCTTCCAACCTAGACTGGTGTTTTATCGGAAGTTAGGATTTTAGTTTTCGTTAAATCCATAGTCAGTCCAATTTCTTTCGAAGCTGCCTTCAGCTCTTGGACCTCTCCCTGAAACATTTGTAAGCTATTAGCGATCAGAACCACATCATCTGCAAAGCGGAGGTGGTTCAGATATTTTCCATCTACATTTATTCCTCTATTCTCCCCATAACAATTGTTTAAAGACGTTCCGCAAAATGTCAGTATAAAAAGCTTGTGCGAGATAGTGTTGCCTTGTCTTATTCCTCGTTGTAAATTGTAACAAATAAGCTAAAATTCCAGCCTCAAAGTAAGTGTTTAAAAATTGTATTGTACACAATTAACCCTAAGTCCCTATAGTCGCAGAAAGTGGACTATAAAAAAGCGCCAAAATAGCTAGTATAGTAATAAAATATTATCTTCTCCTGCTGATTATGTCTGAATAAGGCTTAAATATACCTTAATATAGGCCAAAAAATTATGTCTAACAAGGTTGTATGATCTTTCCATTTTTTGTGTTATGAATTAAAATCCCTTTGACTTTTCAAAATATTTTATTATAACAATATAATTCTACCATAAATCACAAATCTAAATATTATATCCAGTTTCTTTTGACTGATTCAAATATCACCCACCTGAATGTTTCAATATGTTTTTCATTTACAACAACTTCGACATTTTCAAAATTTTCCATTTTAAAATTTTCATCAGAGGAATCAAAATCCGATTTTCCTTTTTCAGATAAAATCATAAAACTATGACCTAACGTGTGACTGAACTCTCCTACTTTCATTTCTATATCTATTTCTTTTAGTAACCCTTCGAACGTATAATTGTCCAGGGAAACACTGAGTTCTTTAAGATTTTTAGTGAATTCATCATAATAAAATTTAATAAATTCATCTAGTTTTGCTTGAACAACATCTAATTTTACCGAAGCAAGTAAAAAGAAAATCAAATCAGACGCTGGACTGCCAAAGTAGGGACTTTGAAGGTCCAGAATCATTGTTTTTAAATTTTTTCCACCAGTAACCATAATATTATTCATCCAGAAATCCTTATGAGCTACAGTAATCCACGGCTCCCTTAGCGGATGCGCTCCAAAACTATTTCCTTCATCTATATACTTCCTGATTCTTTCCATGTATGGTTGACATTCTGGTATTTGTTCAAGTACTACATAAAGAGGTTTATTAAAATTTTTCATCGATTCTTCGTTAAATTCCGCAAGCAAGGATAGGTGAGGTTTGATTTTTTCATCGAACAATTGTGGATTTTGAATTCTGATAGCCAGAGGTACCGCATGGAAGGTTGCTAAGTCTCTGAGTATTGTATAAGTTGTTTGGAGATCAAAACCAACATGTCGATCTATGTTATGATAACCTGTAATTAGAAAATATTTATAAAAACACGTTTATGCACTGCACAGTGGGTAGAAAAAAAACATTACCGTTCAAAAATCTCTAGAGACCTCAAATTTCATCGGATCACCATATATTTTTTTTTTAAATCATCGTAAGAAAATTTAGAAAAGAACTGTCGAGCCGTATTTTGGAAATATATATTTTAAATGGACATTTTACGCAAATACTGTGATAAAAAATTGATCAATCCGAAAAAAAAACTACTATTGACTTTACTATTGATTTACTATGGACCAGACATATATATTCCTATGCATTTTTGGTCAATCCAAATATGATATCCGATTTGCTAATAAACCTATTGAACTAGAATACTGGTCCAAAAACGACCTCAAAGTGGTCAAAGTGTATTTTTATTCCCTGATTCCAAATATGATATCTGCGGAATATTGCTTTTTTCAATTTGGGGTACATAGTTAACGTGAGCCCCCTTACCTCCTATGACTCTGGGTGCTTGGTAACCGGGAGTCCTCTTGGTTCTTACGACTCAGGGTGCTTGATTAACGTGAGTCCTATTCCCTCTCACAGGTTGGGTTGTAAAAATGATGAAGAATATTTTTTATGAAATTGAAAATTTTAAAGAATAAAAAAACAGGTTTAAGTAATTTTTTAGTTATTAAAATAAAACTTTGAAGGTCAGTAAACAACTCACTTAGCATATACGGGCTCACCAATTAAAATCTCCGCAAATGTACACTAATAAAAAATTCTGAAGAAAAGATGACTTGAAAAATATAAAATATTATTTCGTGTTATTACTTGTATACTGCTTATATATTTTCATGGGCATCTTAACTGCGACATAAAACTATTATGCAAATTATTTGTTCTTATGCAAGTTACAATTTTTTTTTCATTTTTCACTTTTTTTATTGAAATTTTCAAAACCAATTAAATCGTATAGATACATGAGCAAATCAGACATTAGATTTGAATTTACTGACTAATATTACATCTAAATAACATATCTGGCTATTTTTATAACATTTGGATTAAGTGACCGAAAATACATTGAAATATGTTTCCTGACAACCACTTTTGACCATTGTGAGGTAATTTTTAGACCTTAATTTGAAATCAATAGGTGTACGAGCAAATTAGATATCATATTTGGATTCAATGACTAAAAATACGTCGGAATATGTATTTTAGTTACTAAGGTTAACTTGACTACTTTTGACCACTTTGAGGCCGTTTTTGGACCATTACTCGAATCCAATAGGTTTATTAGCAAATCTGATATATTTGGCTTCAGTCACCAAAAATGCGTAGGAATACGTATGTCTGGTCAGTAGTGAATCAGTAGTAAAGTCAATAGTTTTTTTCTCGGATTGATTAATTTTTTATCACATTACGAGGCTGGTTTGAAAAGTCCGTGCAAAGTCCGAGAGATGGCACCACCGGCGCGTATCGAGGTCATGTTTAGTTAGTAGCATCTCTTGAATGAACGCACACACCAAGTTTCAGCCATATTGGTCTATTTCTTTGTGTTTGGCATTCGTGTGAATCAAGGAAGTCGAGTGATTTTCAAGAAATGGACCAAAAAGAATTTCGTGTGGTGATTAAACATTACTTTATGAAAGGCAAAACGCCTCAGGAGACTAAAGAGAAGCTTGATAAACATTATGGTGACTCTGCACCTTCGATTAGAACAGTTTATAAGTGGTTTCAAAATTTTCGGACTGGCCATATGGGCACAAGTGACGCTGAACGTTCTGGACGGCCTGTGGAGGTTACGACTCCAGAAATCATTGATCAAATCCATGATATGGTGATGGATGACAGAAGAGTTAAGGTGCGTGAGATTGCTAGTGCTGTGGGCATCTCGACTGAACGGGTACATAATATTTTGCATAAACATTTGGACATGAGAAAGCTATCCGCAAGATGGGTGCCGCGATTGCTCACGCTTGATCAAAAACGGAATCGTGTGAAGTGTTGCAAGGATGGTTTGCAGCTGTTCCAGAAGAATCCGGAGGACTTTAAGCGTCGTTTCGTCACTGTGGATGAAACATGGATACATTACTATACTCCTGAGACCAAACAACAATCTAAACAATGGGTTACCAAGGGGGATTCGCAAGGGATAATCCTCATCGACTATCTGGAAAAGGGTAAAACTATTACAGGTGAATATTATTCATCGTTTGAAAACCGAGCTGCAAGAAAAACGCCCGCGATTGGCCCACAAGAAAGTCCTTTTCCATCACGACAACGCACCAGCACACACCTCAGCAGTTGTGGTCGCAAAATTAATGGAAATAGGATTCCAACTCGTTTCACATCCCCCCTATTCTCTAGACTTGGCTCCCTCGGACTACTATTTGTTCCCCAATTTGAAGAAATGGCTGGCGGGACAAAGATTTTATTCAAGCGAGGAGGTGATTGCAGACACTAATGGATATTTTGCAGACTTGGACAAATCCTATTATTCGGAAGGGATCAACAAACTAGAACATCGTTGGACGAAGTGTATAAGCCTAAAAGGAGACTATGTCGAAAAATAAAAAAGGTTTACCCCAAACACATAAGTAGTTTTTATTTTTGCACGGACTTTTCAAACCAGCCTCGTATGTGTCAGCCTGGGTTCATTTACGTCCAGCATTTAAGACTCAAGAAGATCCGGAATTTCTTTTACCAACTGAAAAACCACAGCCAAGAAAGATATTAAAAGTTACAGAAAAGTATATGATTGGTTGTTTAGAAGATATTAAATGACGAATAAATATTTTTCGCCATTTTGTTAGCTTAATTACACTGGTCTACAAAAAAAATGTTTTCTTTTACAAGGGCTAAATTAACGGAATATATTTATCTTTTCCATGCTGAGTTTAAATATATTCTCGGATTTTATCCATCAGGCAGGGAAATCTGTTGATGAAAACGCTCACATGCTCATCAGAGACAGCCCCAAGATTTTCAGGGAAGAAGTCTAGGTGGAAGTCCAAGAAGTGAATTTTTAAGGACATGTTGCATCCCATTCCTTTGTATGAAGTCAGAAGGTTACTCACTGTTTCACTATAGTTTTCTTCTTTATTATTGCCAAGGAATCCACAACAGATATTTTTGAATGATTTCCACGCTGCTTTTTCCGTGGATGTAACAGTTCCTCAAAATGTTCATCATCCGATATTAATAATCTTATTTGGGGCCCTATAAAAAATTCCTTTCTGCAACTTTGCATCACTTATTTTAGGAAATTTAGATTTCAAATACATAAATGCAGCAGAACCTTTATCCATTTTTTTTACAAAATTTTTTATAAGCCCCAGTTTTATGTGCAGGGGAGGTAAATACGCCTTTTCGGGATCCACTAATTAGGGGTATTTGATACATTTTTATGCCCAGGAATAAGAGATTCACCTTTAGGCCATTGTTTCCTTATGTAGTGAGACTCCTTATCCCTGATTTCCCATTCACACAAGAAACAGCAGAATTTCGTTTATCCAAGTTGCAAACCTAACAATAAAGCTGTAACCTTCAAACCACCACAGATATTCCAGTTATATTTAGTATACAGTACATATTTTCATGTTTCCATCATATCACTGGCATGCGCGACAGGTATTGATGGTAATTTATTCCCATTATGGCGTAGTACAGCCTTCAAACTGACTTTCGATGAGTCTATGAACAATCGCCACTCATCTGGCTGGTGTTGATGTCCAAGAGTCTCCATTACTGCACAAATAAGATTACAAAAACTACATGGCCTTCTTTAGAGAAGTAATCACTGAAATCACTATGGCGTCTACGATAAATGCATATCCTTGTATCTTTTTGGAGTAGATCCCAACCTTTGAGCCTGGATCTTAAAAGCTCAGCTGACTGTTTAAACAAATTTAAATCCCGCATAAGATCATTAAGATCTTCTTGAGATAAAAAGTGAGGTTCTGATGAACTACTTGCTTCAAATTTAGGGTAACTTCTCTCGCTTTTTCCATTTTCTGTATGAACTGAGTCGGAGTCAGAGTTATCACTTAAGGTCATGAAATCTGGAAACTTTGGTACAGGATACTCTTCACTATGTGGCACAGGTCTAATTGTAGATGCCAAATTGGGGTACTTAACTGTATATTTTTTTTTGGACGTAATTCCTTTAATGTTAGTTAAGCAGAAATAACAATCAGTTAAATGGTCCTTCTGTTCCCTCCAAATCATAGGGACTGAAAACGGCATATGATGAGTACGATTTTTCCAACCAGTGATACACAGCATAAATTTGGGGCTCAGTCTTTATCAAAATCACCAGCTTTATACCTAATATAAAGCTCATAACATTTTTTCACAAGCAGTGTAAAATTTCGCCTCTGAGACTTGAAGGTTAGTTCACCACGCACGTAGCAGAAATTGTTTGGTTGATTTACATACTTTCTTGGCATTTTGAAACGTTAATAAAAAAAAAATTACAAATAAAAACAATAAACAGCACAAAAATAAGTAGGTACACGTGTTACCTGACTCACTACAATTACAATACTGGCTACTCCTTGCTAAAAAGTGCAATATTTGTACAAGAAGTTAAAACATGTTTCAACATGAATAAGTCGGCCTGGTGCCAAATTATTCTGAATACAAATTCCTACTTCTATATTTACAAGAATTATAACAATGAAATCCTAATATAGAGAAGTATATTATACAAAAATGACTGTCACAAGAAAACTAGGCCTGATAGAAGTAATCTGATAACATATTTGAATTCGGCATAAAAAACTGAACTAGGGTCTCTATTCAGTTTCCTTGTGAAAAAATCATGTTGACCAGTGTTATCCTTATGCGCTGAACCACAAAAATCTTTGTTTTATTTGAAAAGGGCTAATATGTAATGTATTTATAACTGTTTCGTTCCAAATCTTTTTTGAAAAACTATTTCTTACCTAAATATTTCAAATTTTGTGTCAGGATTACACCATCCGTATCAACCTTGTCACTTTGAGGGTCTAAACTTATTCTAGCTCCATAGAACGGTTGGAAAAAATCGATTTCTTTCTTCACTCCATGGTCTTTCTGGAACCGTTTTAGTGCTGGTATAACCGTTGTATACCAGGCTATTTCTGATTTGAAAGTGACTTGTATGTTAAAGAGTTCTTGAGTAACAGTGTTGAGTGGGGTGCATTTTGCTACTGCGTGGTGTTCTTCAGTTTCTTCTCCTTTTTTTACCTATGTAAAATAAAGTTCTTTTTACAGTTTAAAATTATATTTAGAGGGCATATAAAAAACTACGAGGATATCTTTTTACCACAAAGTTATCTACGTAGTTATAAAGGACAACTGGGAAAGGTTAAAAAAATTAATTCTTCTACATTACCATCATCTATATTAATAGACTGAGTCCGGCATTTGTCTCGTTGTTTAATTGCATCAAAGAAATTCACGGTTGGACGAAATCCCACTGAGCAACTCAAAATTCCGACTGCCTTTCAATTTTTAAGATATTGCTTCCCATTTTTTTTTTAAATACTCGTCAGATATAGCGCTTCAACTTGTATCTGCAAGTTTTTTGTCTATTTTTTTGTAGTTTTGGCTGTCATTTTAGCGAAATTTTTGAGCATTTTAAGGTATTGGCCAGTTTCAGTTATTTTTAGCTTTTTTTTATAGTTTTTATAGTTTAATATCATTCATTTCTATATACCTCATACAAGTAGATTATTATCTTCAAATAATTCCCACTTGATAAATTTTAAATTAAAACAAAGAAATAAAATTTTTAAATAAATTGAAAATTAGACATTTATTGAAAATTAGATTAATTTTTGCCAAAATTATTATACTATCCATTATTAATAATATCATTGAACCAGAAATTTCCCGTTCCTTCTTTATCGGCCTATAAAAAACAGCGGAAAGTAACTAAATTTGGCTAATAACTTAAAATCCATAAAATTTTTGCTAAAATAACTATGGCAGCATTGGTATAACAACTAAAAACGAAACGAAAAGAATCGTATTTTTAAAAGTTACCAAAAGTGTTCTTCGTATTTGCTGAACCATCCCAAGACGCGTTTCGCCATATCACGGCTCATCAGCTGGGCTAGGTTCAGCAAATACGAGAACACATTTTTAGTCCTTTATCCAGATAACTAACGGAAAACTATAACAAATATATGCTTATACTGCACTGTCGGTGACAGCTGATGAGCCGTGATATGGCGGTCTTGGGATGGTCCAGCAAATACGAAGAACACTTTTGGTAACTTCTAAAAATACGATTCTTTTCGTTTCGTTTTTAGTTGTTATACCAATGCTGCCATCTATGCTTTTGAGCAGTAAGCTCGAGAAAAGTGCGTTTCTGCAATAAGTGCCAGCCGTGCTGTGCTGTTCTGCTTGAATAGGCTTAGTAAGTCGCCGACAGAGTGCACTATAAGCATCTATTTGTTATATGTTATAAAATAACTATTTTTACAGGAATTAGCGACCTCAGAAACGTATATTACCATAAACAAATTATCGAAATTTCAATGTACATAGTAAAGAGTTCATCGCCTAAAAGAGTATTATTTAAAAAAAAAAAAGACCTTCTTCATCTTTCAGCCAAATTTACAAAAAAGAAATAACAAAAAAGTTGTAGGTGCAAGTTAAAGCGTTATGTCTGACGAGTATTTTAAAAATAATGCAATATCTTAAAAATTGAAAGGCAGCTGGAATTTTGAGTTGCACAGTGGGACTTCATTCCACTGTGTTGCGCCTCAAATAACGACGCTGTAACGTCGTTATTTGAGGCACTTGCACCTCATCATCTGAGTCTAAACTAAAGAAAGTTTCAGAGCGATAAATTAGGACTATAGGGTGGATGAAGAAACTTGATGAATCCACAGATTTCTATACTGGCTTGAACTGTGCGAACTTTTTATAGCCTTTAGTCGTCGTGTAACAGCACACATTTTTCATGAATGTGGCCTTTTCTCTAATAGCCTACTTCCGGTTTTGGGAACGTCCTTTCGCAAACCTCTCCATTAATTCAATAAGCAAACTTCCTTCGCGGTCCCAAAAACTGATCGCCGTTAACTTTCCCGAAGCTGACTAAATTTGCACCATCTTTAGAGCTGCAAAGCTCTTTTAAAACCATTACATAGACTTATGCTTCGTAAGAGATTCCCAATAGATTATCCCAGTTTTTTCGCTTGTGACAATTCGACAAAAATAACTCTCACCGTTCTCTAAAGAGGCCAAATGAGCTTTCATCTCCAGTTTCTGCTCTGGTGTAAGAAGTTAGAGAACCCATCTTGCAGAAACTTTTTTCGTCCCTGAATCTTTGACTTGATTAAGTTACCAAAATTTTACCAAAAAATAATAATTTTTAGTCTATGTTCCTCTTTATTACGAAATATTATCACTGCGTGAGGCTCCAAATTACTTTTACTCATTTTTCGGAATAAAAAAATCGTAAAAACTGCAGAATGCAACGAGTTCTTTAAATTTTTATCAGAGAATAGTGACATTAAGGTGACAACCAAACAATCTTTTTGTACGACGTCATTTTCATGGCGATGATAACTTATTTATTTCTCATTGAGAGGATACTTAGCTTAAGTGTTCTCCAAACATGACACATCCAGCTATCTGATTGGTTGCATCAAAGATTTAGGAATTAGTCGACGTTAAGTACGAGGGTAAATTGAATAGTCTTGTAAAAAACAAAGTAAATAACATTATTTTGCAAAAACAAAAATATATTTTTTCAACATAATCTCTAAAAAGCTCAATACATTTTATCCAGAGAGAGCCCATATATAACCTCTTCATTCGACAAAAATTTCTTCCTCTCAAGCTAATTTTGGAAGTTAGGAAACAGAAAAGTCACTTGGGACCAAATCTGGAAAATAGGGTGGGTGGGGACCTATGTCGAAGTCCAGCTCGTGTACATTGCAACGGCCGATGTGTGAGCAGGCGTTTTATCTTGGTGAAGCGGTACTTTTTTGTGCGCTAATCTTGGTCGCTTCTGCTTCAGCTCACTATGCAAACTGTCCAATAAAGCGTAATAAGGACGAGTTTTACCTTTTTCTAAATATTCAATCATGATTATACCGTGTGAGCCTCCAAAACCAGTTGCCACCACTTTTCCCTCCGATAAAACTGTTTTTCGTTTCTTTCAGTGCACTTTTATTTTCGGCAACTCACTGTTTTGACTACGTTTTGTCTGCGGGGTGTAATGGTGGATCCACGTTTCGTCTACAATCACAAAACGGCGTCAGAAGTTCTCAAGATTACG
This sequence comes from Pachyrhynchus sulphureomaculatus, assembly GCA_019049505.1. Classification (NCBI taxonomy): domain Eukaryota; kingdom Metazoa; phylum Arthropoda; class Insecta; order Coleoptera; family Curculionidae; genus Pachyrhynchus; species Pachyrhynchus sulphureomaculatus. The sequence goes on along the minus strand of CM032453.1, from coordinate 28,334,190 downwards.
CTGCAACTTTTCGCCACGTTTTTGAAATGTCTTTCCTCGTGCGTTTTTGGTCTGAAGTCAACAAACGCGGCACCTATCGCGTACCTAGCTTTTTTATTTTTAGAACTTCATGTAGGATATTATATACCCGCTCATATAAGATGCCTACCATCGCAGCAATCTCATGAAGTTTAATGCGACGATCTTCTATCACAGTTCTATGAACTTTAACGACCATTTTTTAGGAAAGAAACCTCAATCGGTCGTCCTAAACGAGCAGCAACTGCAGTGTTCGTACGATCACGTAGAAATTCATTTATCCAGTAATAACTGATTCTGAGTGCTGGCGTAGAATGTCCGTGAGCTTCCTTGAGTTCAGTTTCTATCTGGTACCCAGTTATCATTACGTGATACTCGGCTTTATCCATTTTTATGAAACGTGTAACACCAATCACTTACGATCGCTGTCACCAAACAACTATTTTAAACTTTGAACACAACCGTTATAAGAATCATGCTTACCAACAGTTATGCCGCTTACCAAATTTCCCATCATTTCGTAGAAATTTACCAGACTTATTAATCCACCCTCGTATCACCTTATTTTTAAAAATTCTAAAAATAATTTCGTACGTTCTATATTAAGAAAAACCTTCAACCAGAATAAATAAATACAAATGAAAGGACATTGCCGCTTTAGTCTGGCCAATTTAAGGTTTTTCTTATGAGAAGACAGAGAGAGCATTATGTTAGAGAAAGACGCGAAATAATTTGGTTTTCAGGGTGTAATGAATGTGGCAACGTAGCTTGCACGCAATCACGTGCTATTTATAATAACTTTGATAGTTTTATATGATATACAATAAGAATTATGTGTAATTAGAGAGAATAATGCTAAATATTAGACTAGATCGTATTCCTAACATCGAGATACGAAGAAGATCAAGAGTGACAGATGTAATACAACGAATAAGTATGTTAAGGTTGGATTGGGCGGGGCATGTCGCAAGGATGAATGATAACAAATGGACACGCCGTATAGTTGAATAGAGTCCTAGAGAACACAAAAGATGCAGAGGTAGACAGACAAGATGGACGGACGACATAAAAAGATTAGCAGGAGACGATTGGATGCAAAGAGCAAACAACAAAGCTTATTGGAGACAGCTAGGGGAGGCTTACATCCGACTATGGATGGAATAAACTAATGATGATGATAATTAATTAAAACGATACTTTGGATTATTTATTAAAAATATATCAATTATTTAGTGTTGATAACTGAATAAATGTGCGTGCGTGGCACGCGTTTTTTCAGTTATCATTCATTATTTGAATGAACGCTCGCGTCCGCGCGCTCATTCTTCTTCAAGCTACGTTGCCACATCGAAAATTCACTTCATAAAAAAGTAATATTTATCTAATATTTTGGCAGCAACTAGGAGGTAAACTGCCTTCATACGAAAGCAAAGTAGTTTTTTTTATGTATGTTTTTTTTTGTGACGTTTACTTTTTAATGCACATACATGCTTTTGATTGAAGAAAAAATATAGATTCCTATCTTTTACGTGTTAAATCTCTGAAACTTTTACGATTAATTATAATGATATGGCGCGGTAAACCATCTTTATATTGAAGCAGTGAATGCATGATGCTAAAATCTATTATTTCCCATAATTTCAAGCAAAATTACTTTTAACAGTTACTCGTAAGAAATACCTTAACAAAACGTGCTGAATGTTAGGAGTATCAGTACCGTAGTGTTCTAAAACTTACCTTAAAATCGACCTTGTACATACAGCTTCCATAATTCTCGCCTGGGGGTAATAACGCCTCAGCTTTTTGCTCTACCAGCTCCCCTTCAATACTGTCCTTAATTAAATCCTGTAAATTTTCTATTTTTGTCCTGTTGGCCATCGTTCTTTAATTATTGTTAATTTTAACACTTATTTACACAACTTGCACTGCTTGTTTTTTTTTAACTGATTCTAAACTAATTATTGTGACGATACTTGCTGTATTTATTAAAATAAAAAAAACGTTTTACTTGTTTATTGTGGGATGTGGATCAATCTATATGATAAAGTAAGCAATTCTGTTTATCTACACAATTGAAAAGAACTAGTAATTCTGACTCTCATTATTAGATAGGGGTCTACAGCGTATGAAAATAATATAAACTAGTTAGCAGTCTTTAGCTGTAAAATAAACTAAAAAAATATCAGGTATTAATATTTGATCCAACTCTAGACACTATGCCATTCATAACATCGTTTTCCGCCAATTCAGTGATATATTAGAAACTTCAGTGAGTGTGGTAAGGATGAGTAGAAAACGCTGAACCGAGTTCCTACTCTATCTTACGGAAAAAATCACCTCGCATCATCTTCCGGGCGACGCCGAGGCCGCCGCACAGGACAAAAATTTCTTGATAGTCGGCATTTTATCCGATTTGAATAAATCAAACAGAAAAATACTCGTTAAATATTGTAGTTTAAGATAGTACTGCGGCGAAGAAGGTTATAATTAACATAATCTATAAAAAATTTCTTAGAATACAGATATTCGTTATTATAAAAAAACCGGTCAAGTGCAAGTTGAACTTGCGCAATTAGTGTTCCGTACGTTGATTGCTTTTAAAATAAAAAATTTTGTAACGCAGGTATAAAATGACCAGTGACTTCACAAAACACACCCCAAATGAGTTTTCAACAAAGTTTGTTTCCAATCTTTATTGAAAATCGATGACCTCGAAATTTTTGTTTTTTTTATATACCAGATAAATTATTAAAGGTAATGCACTAGTGATAATTTTCGTTCAATCTACACCCGGTGGAGAATATTCCAGAGTTTTTTCAAAATTTTTTGATAAGTACTTTTCGAGATAAGGTAGCAAAGGACAGCGATTTTTCGCGATTTTTTAAAAATAATACAAAGAAAAGTACGCGCAAGTATTACATTATATATATATTTTTTACTCGTGTTTTCACCAGCTTTCATTTGACACCACACTCGATTGCCTAGTAAAATTTTTTTTTCACTTCCGATTTCACCCCCCAAAACTAACCCCTTAAGGCAAAATTTAACTTTCAAAACAACATGGCTCTGATGCGGCCATCAATTCCTATATTATTACCAAATTTCAACTTTCTATGACAAATAGTTTCGGAGAAAACCGGGTGTGACAGAGAGACGGACAGACAGACAGACAGACAGACGGACAGACATACACCGAAGTCATCTTATAAGTGTTCCGTACGGAACACTAAAAAGAGTTACGAACAAACCAACTAAAATAATATACCTTTATGTTAACAGATAAATTTCAATAAAATATTTCAGAAAAAAAAGTTTTGAAAGTTTATTATTAAATAATCTAAACGTTTATTGATATTTTAAGATGTATTTTTATCAACCTTATAATATTTTAGGAAAACCTAATGCAAAGTTGTTACGAATAATTTTTCAACAGTAGCATATTATTATACTATTATATAATTCTTAAAATTATATACTAGTAGTTATAAAACTAACATAACCTAATTCATAAAATAATAATAATAATTCCAGGACCTGTATACAAGACATATGGAAACTAAAATTTTCTAATGCATAAAGATAAATTTTACAATTAACACAATCTAGTGCATATTATCTATAATATATATATATATATATATATATATATATATATATATATATATATATATATATATATATATATATATATATATATAATGCAACGTCTCTCTGTCTGTCTGTCCGTTAGTGCGTTTATGCCTCGAGAACCACTTAACCGATTTACGTGATTTTTTAAATTCATACATATGTTCTCTGATCAGGTTATAGATATATATTTTATTACATCTATTATATATAAAATGCAACGTATCTCTGTCTGTTTGTCCGTTAGCGCGTTTATCACTGGAGAATCGCTTATCCGATTTACGTACTTTTTTTTTTAAACATACATATGTTCTCCGGCCAGGTTATAGGCTATATTTTATTACGATAGGTAGCATAAGGAATGAACAGTGACGATAATAGTGAATGAAGTCAGAAAAAAGTTTGTCGCTAGCGCGTTCTCTCCCAATACACAGCCTAAACCATTAAATATGGAACAATATTATGTAACAGAGAATATCTATAATATATATAAAAATGCAATGTCTCTCTGTCTGTCTGTCTGTCCATTAGTGCGTTTATCACGCGAGAACCACTTATCCGATTTACGGGTCTTTTTTTAGTGTTCCGTACGGAACACTTATAAGATCACTTCGGTGTCTGTCTGTCTGTCTGTCTGTCTGTCTGTCTGTCTGTCACACCCGATTTTCTCCGAAGCTATTTGACATAGAAAGGTGAAATTTGGTAATAATATAGGAATTGATGGCCTCATCAGAGCCATGTAGTTTTGAGAATTAAATTTTGACTTAAGGGGTTAGTTTTGGGGGGTGAAGTCGGAAGCGAAAAAAAAATTTTTTTACTAGGTCATCGAGTGTGGTGTCAAATGAAAGCTTGTAAAAACACGAGTAAAAAATATATATATAATATTATACTTGCGCGCACTTTTCTTTGTATTATTTTTAAAAATTCGCGAAAAATCGCTGTCCCGGGCCTTATCTCGAAAAGTACTTATCAAAAAATTTCGAAAAAATTCTGGAATATTCTCCACGGGGTGTAGATTGAACGAAAATTATCACGAGTGCATTACCTTTAATAATTTATATGGTATATAAAAAAAACCAAAATTTCAAGGTCATCAGATTTCAGTAAAGATTGGAAACAAACTTTGTTGAAAACTCATTTGGGGTGTGTTTTGTGAAGTCACTGATCATTTTATACCACCGTAACATAATTTTGACTTAAGGGGTTCGTTTTGAGGGGTGAAATCGGAAGTGAAAAAAATTTTTTTTTACTAGGTCATCGAGTGTGATGTCCAATGAAAGCTTGTGAAAACACGAGTAAATATATATATATATATATATATATATATATATATACATATATATATATATATATATATATATATATATATATATATATATATATATATATATATATATATATATATATATATATATATATGTATACTCGTATATAATGTAATACTTGCGCACACTTTTCTTCGTATTACTTTTAAAAAATCGCTGTCCCCTACCTTATCTCGAAAAGTACTGATCAAAAAATTTTGAAAAATTTCTGGAATATTCTCCACGGGGTATAGATTGAACGAAAATTATCACGAGTGCATTACCTTTAATAATTTATTTGGTATATAAAAAAAAAACAAAATTTCAAGGTCACCAGTTTTCAGTAAAGATTGGAAACAACCTTTGTTGAAAACTCCTTTGAGGTGTGTTTTGTGAAGTCACTGATCATTTTATACCACCCTAACAAAATTTTTTATTTTAAAAACAATCAACGTACGGAACACTAATTGTGCAAGTGCAACTTGCACTTGACCGGTTTTTTTTCAATTCATACATATATTCTTTGGCCAGGTTATATAATAATATAAATCTATTTCTATAATATATATGAAATGCAACGTCTCTCTGTTTGTCTGTCTGTCCGTTGGTGCGCTTATCACTGGAGAACCACTTATCCGATTTACGTGCTTTTTTTTTTTAAACATACATATGTTCTCTGGCCAGGTTATAGGCTATAATTTATAACGTTAGGTAACATGAAGAATAAGCAGTGACGATAATTGTGAATCAAATTGGAAAAAAGTTTGCCGCTAGCACGTTCTCTTGCAATACACTGCCTAACCAACTAAGTATGTAACAATGTCATGTAGCAAAGGATATCTATAATATATATAAAATGCGACGTCTCTCTGTCTGTTTGTCCGTTTATGCGCTTACCACTGGAGAACCACTTATCCGATTTACGTGCTTTTTTTTTAAATATACATATGTTCTCTGGCTAGGTTATAGGACATATTTTATTACGTTAGGTGACATAAGGAATAAGCAGTGACGACAATAGTGAATCAAGTCGGAGAAAAGTTCGCCGCTAGAGCGTTCTCTTGCAATACACTGCCTAAAGCATTAAATATGGAACAATATCATGTAGCAAAGAATATATATATATATATATATATATATATATATATATATATATATATATATATATAGCATAAATGTTCATAAATTAAAGAAATTATTAAACTAAACGAGATTTTAAAAAGAGCCGTTCGGTGAGGTGGTGGAGATATAAGTCCACCAAATCTTAAATTCAACCTATGTACGTCTGTTCTATAAATAATTTTATTTGTTAGGTATGGTGGGCAGTTATTAACAACAAAAACATGAAACATTACCAAAGAATGTAGTCTACGTCTATCCTGCATATTCAACCTCTTAGCATCCTCTAATTTGTGCGACACGAACTGAAATTTTCTTATACCATAAATGAAACGTAAGCAGCTCCTTTGCAATTTTTCAATTCTATTTAAGTTTACTTTATCTAAACACTGTCCATACATAATATCATAATAATTAAAGTGACTTAAAATAAGGGAATCTGCCAATTTTATCTTGAAAGATTCGTCCAAAAGATGTCAATGTGAACTATTTTGCCATTCCAAACGTTGACCAGCAATGTTTATACTGATATCACGTTGCAAACGGTCTCTATGTTTACCAAAAATCATGACAGATGATTTATCAGGGTTAATTAGCAAACCATGGCGCTCCGAAAAACTCCAACAAAGCACTTATATCATTATTTACCATTGCTTCAGCAATTCTCTAATCACTAGACAAAAAACACTTGAGTGTCATCGCCATAGAGATATGACTTGACATGCTTCAAACAAGAAATAAAATTATTCATATAAATCGTAAAAAGTAGAGGTCCCAATATGGAGCCCTGTGGCACGCCACACTTCACCAATTCCCTCGATGACTGTGCCATGGGCGTTTCAACGTACTGGAGTCTATTGCTCAAATAATTTCCAACAAACCCGATAGCACTATTCGAAAAACCAACAAAATTTAGAACGGCTAACAAGTCACGGCATACCATATCAAATTTATCAAAAATAATTTATTATAGTACAAATTTTAAAAAATATTTGGCTGTCTGTTATAAACATAATTTTATTTATTTCATTCTTTATTAGCTTAAAGCAGGTGTATGCACTATAATTTTACTCCAGTAATTTAGAGTTTTCAAAATATTGCGAACTACTAAGTATTTTAAATTTTAGCAATCTGACAACACTTACATTCGACCAAATCGGTACTCGCTGGTATTAGGGTTGGTATAGTCGTTTTAGTCCGAGTCCATCATTAATGTTGGATCGCGTTTGAATGTAAACATGCGGAGCGTTGGATTTAACATTTCGATAATTATTACGGTTTGTAATTCATAAATAAATTAGGATAGTCTTGGGTTGAGGGATAAACCTCTCGTAAAATGGTATGTACTAACTACCGCATATACAAAAAGGGGACTAAAAGGTACTAAAGAGATACCAAAACAATACAAAGAAATGCCAAAGTATACCAAAAACCTGAACAAAATTCCAGTACATATTTGATTTGTTCCATTTTTAAAAAATACTCAGACACTTCCACTTTAACCAGCTGATAAACAGTGAATCACTTGACAGATTAACTTGAAATTTAGGTTGTGTTTATATGACAGATGAAGCTTCAAAATGGTGTTCAGTATTTGGTTCAAGTGATGCTCCATAGGTGTCGCTTTCAAAAACTTATTGACTGCCCTGATATAAGAACTGACCATGGAGTAACAATAAATATCGACAATGTATGCATTAAAATACGCATAACAAAGTTTTACAGTTTGCATTTTTGGGAAAAGCTGTTGCTGTATATCCCTAATGCCAGTGAATAGAATAATTGCCTTATCAGTGTGATGTAGTTTGGTGATTTTGCTTATTTTACTTTAGGGTTATTCTCAATTGTTGTGAATAAATATGTTCAGTAGACCAAATATATATTTTGGGAGCTCGGGAGCATTGTAGTGATGTAGGTAATCCAATTTACCGTCTTAACTGCTTTTATATGAGAAACGTTACCTTCTTCACGTTGAATAATAATGTCTCATGCTCTTTTTCTGGTCAATACCAATTAAATTAAAAGACAACTGTCGTAGTTCTAGTCGTATTAGTTAAAAAGTGCGAATTTAAAATTGGAGAATTATAGTTTGTGGCCAAATATTCAAATAAGAGTTCGTCCAGCGTATTTTAAGCAGTAACAGAGAGGCACACCGGCGCTGATAGTAAAGAACGCTCTCTGAGGAAACACGAGAGCCACAAACCGAACTTTTCAGACATACCATAAGACGTAGCTTAGCCAACAGTCCATTGTGCGAAACACGGTCGAATGCCTTGGATTTGTCAAGAGAAACCGCTCGAGATTCTCCAAAGTGTTCAATTGTGTTGTTCCAAACATGTGTTACATAAGTCAGAAGATCTTCTTTTGATCTATGTTTACGAAAGCCATATTGGTGATCGCTAATAATGTTGAATCGTTTAAGATATTTTTAGAAGATACTGATTGATAACCTTTTCCATGACTTTCGATATTATTAAAAGCAGTGCGTATCGGCTGAACTGTGGCACATTTCCAGCAGGAAGAAAATATTGCCTTTCTGTAGGATAGGTTGAAAAGTCTACAGAAAACTGGTGTTAGTTCCCTCGCACAGTTTTTCAGAACTATAACAGGTATTCCGTCAGCGCCAGAAGCCTTTTTGGTGTCTAGCTTCATTGAATTATGCTTTATGATACGCTGTCTGAAGACAACATCGGGCATCCTTGACTGCAATATGGGAACAGTAGGTGCTTTTCCTTGGAAATCGACAGTAGAATGTGAAGCAAAGAGTTCAGCCAACAAGTTCGCCTTCTCAACAGGTGTTGCAATGGAATTATCTGGCCGTGTGAGTGGTGGTATGGTGGATTTGGTGAAATTTTGACTAACTGCCTTAGCGACTGCCCAAAAGGACCTGGAATTGTTAGGACAAGCTAGAAGTTTGTGTCTAATTCGTGGATTGTGTGCCTCTTTGGTTTCGTCGATAATTCCTTTGCATCTATTCCGGGCACGAACAAAGGTGTTACGATTTATGGCGTTAGGATTTTCACGCCATTGTCGGTAGGCAAGATGTTTAGAAGCAACAGTTTCTTTGCATTTTCGGTCAAACCAAGGCTTGCCGTTGGAAGGGCATTTCTTCGAAAAAGGACTGTAAGCTTCCATACCAGCTATAATAACATCTGACACCTCCCTGGCGCAGTCAGATGGGTTGTCGGATCGAAAACAAACGTCCATCCAAGGGAAAGTTCGAAAATATTGCAGTGGTGTATGTAATCCGATTTGCCGTCTTAACTGGTTTTATAGTCTGTGGTCAAAGATTCAAATAAGAGTCCGTTCAGCATATTTTAAACAGTATCAGAGAAAATATGCTCAATAAGTTTTTTTTATGATTTTTTTCCCACTTATGGTCCTTATTATTTGAAGAAATTTCTACAATTTCGGTACAATCAAGGCTCCATATGTTTACACTTAAACAGGTTTACATATCCAAGCTGGTCTGAAACTAGTGGATTGGAGAGTATACACTTGGATCGGTCAAATATTTAATGCTGTCATAGTTCCAAAATTACTTGGTATTTTTTTTCATAAGACAGGGTTTTAAAAGTTTATCCAGTGTTTTCTACTTGTCCTTACCTCACTCACTGAAGTTTCTAATGGTTATTAATTTGGTGAGAGACGATGTTGTTTAAATCGTGTATTAATTGATCTTTTAGTTTGCCCAACATACTTTTTGTCGCAATCATTACAACTAATTCCATAAATTCTACTTTTCTTACAATTAAGAATCTGGTCTTTGGGATTTTCTAAGATATTCTTCAAATTGTCTGATGACTTATAAACTAAGGTGAGGCCTATCTTATTAAATGCCTTATTGAGTCCCCTGCTATATTTCGGATTATATGGTATCGAGAGATGCTTGGTCTTATTTGCTTCGCGTGTAATAAAGGTGGAATTCTGAATATTTAACCTAACTTATTTATTAACTTGTCATAACCATTAACTCTAGTTATATTCCTAATACGATTCCTTTCACCTTTGAAGTTTATTCAGAGGAAAAGTGACCAAACGATGAACTAAAAAATGTAATGCGTCTAATTTGTGTTATTTGCAATGAAATGAATCATTAAGAGTATATCTCTGTTACTGTGTCTTTTTCTATAGATATCAAATTCTAACCTATTATTATTTTTAATAATTAAAATATCTAAAAATGGAAGTTGTCCTTTGTTCTCAATTTCGTAAGTAAATTTAATGGAATCATATCGGCTATTTAATTTCGAAACAAATTCATCTATATTTGCTTTCTTTGTATCAAAAATCGCGGGAACTTCATCCACATAGGTACCTATACGATACCCTTGGGAAATACTTAAATTCTTAGGTTTTAAATAAATTGACTGTGCAAGGTGATTAGCAATTACCCATAGTTGTCCTTTCTTTCTGAACATAAAATTGACTGTTATATTGAAAATAATTTTACTCCTTACACAGTTTAGATAATATTAAGTATTCATGAATAATTTCGTCCTCAAAGTCCCATATGGTATATAATCCGAAATATAGCATGGGACTTTATAAGGTATTTAATAAGGTAGGCCCCACCTTAGTCTATAAGTCATCAGACAATTTGAGGAATATCTTAGGAAACTCCAAAGAAAAGATTCCTAATTGTGAGAAAAATGGAATTTATGAAATTCGTTGTATTGATTGCGACAAAAAGTATGTTGGGCAAACTAAAAGGTCAATTAAAACACGATTTAAAGAACATTTGGTTCATTTAAAACAGAGTAGACCTGAAAAGTCTAGCATTGCCGAACATGCCCTTGAAGTTGATCATACTGTAACATTAGATAATCTAAGATTAAAATGTATCTGATGGGAGATTGTTGAACGCATATGAAAGTATGGAAATTATAAGATGTAAAAGTAGTTTAAATAAAGACATTCCCTTCTACTGGTTACTTGACCGGAACTGATGACCTCGCCTATGCCATTAGTTACGTTTGAGTAATTCAGGTGTTAGGCTAAGTATAAATAGGGTAGATTTGTAGTTTAGCTTTAGTCATTCATTGCTCCTGATGAAGATTACATGGTTAGCGAAGCCCGCGTCGAGTGCAGAAATAAAGTGTTTGGTATAGTGGTGATAACATATGTACTGAGTAGTAGACACCTCCTTTTTTCATTTCAAAATAAAGCATCAATTAACTTGCGAGCGTAAAAAAATAAATGCTGGCGGGAGTTGATGAGTGGAAGAGGTATTTTTTACTATTGACGATATACTTTTTCAACTGATAATAACGTACCTTTTAATACAAACAATTATAGTCGTGGTTTTTCTTATTTTTACTTTGAGCTGAGATGTCGCTTTTGTCTACTTTTTGTTTGGTAGCGTTTATTTTAGACAGATTTTCATAAAAAAGAAAACTTGAAGTTTTTTTTCTAATGTCTGTCTAATTTAAACTAAAAAAAAAAATTTTTTTTAAACATTATTTATAACATACGCAATCGAATTTAAAAATTGTATTCACAAATTATCGCTATATTTTTGCGATTTTTTTTATAATATTTTTTAATTAGATTGCATATGGACTAAACAATATTTAAAATTTTTTTTAGTAGAAGTTTACATCAAACATAAAATGTTTTAATATAAGCTGAGAAAAACAAGTTTGGGGTTGAAATGTTCCTAATACCTGCTAGAATCAAAATCCATCAAAATTTGAGAACCACCCAGTATTTTTTGATTCGGCTCCATTACACCGTGATCGAGAGTACTACTTTATAGAATTAATAAAATATAAGTCAAGGTTTCGTTTATTACTTCTGAAAACATCTTAAATATATTAAAATACTTATGTCGGTTATTTATATGAAAAAAGGCAGTTTCAATATATTTTTTTTATTGTTATTTAAAATCATTTTAATCCAAAAAGTAATTGACCAAAAATTTTTACAATATAATGCAATAATAATTCATTTATTAAATCGGAAAATTATATCCAATTTCTTTTGACCGATTCAAGAGCTATCCACCCGATTTTTTCAATTTGTTTCTCATTTACAACTGTTTCAACTTTGTCGAAATCTTCTTTTTTAAGTTTTCATTTGACGAATCCCAATCTGCTTTTCCCTTTTCTGCTAAAATTATAAAACTATGACTTAAAGCGTGACCAAACTCTCCTGCTTTCATTTCTATATCTATTTCCTTTAGTAACCCTTCGAGTGTATAATTTTCTACTGAA
>CM032453.1:28051907-28319407 GCA_019049505.1 Pachyrhynchus sulphureomaculatus | reverse complement strand
CCGGACCTGAGTGTAGTCTTGTAGATGGTGATTTTATTCCGCAATTACAACTTGCGAAAAGGTTTCCCAATGGGTAGAGTCTGCGGGAGACAGGCTTTAGCTATTTTCGCTAATGCTGGGCTCTTCCATATCAGTGAGTTGTCATAGAGTACATCTAGATACCTCCTTTGTTTTGCAGTGCAGGTCTGGTGCCGATGACCGAGAGAACTCTAGGTGGAATTATTCTCGACGTGGAGAAAAAAACTCACTTGTCTCTTGGCCTGGTTCAGCTTGCCTTGTTGGACTCCAGCTCTCGCCGTCATTTTCTTCTAGGTTTCCAATTACAGAACTCGGCGCGAATCAATCAAATGGCTCGTTATGGGTCATATACAACGTACTGTTATACGTAAATATAATAACAATCAAAAATTATACTTTAGTAATTACTATTTGCAAAGTGATCATTAAAGTAAATTTTATTTTTTTATTACTGTAAAGCTTCGAGACCCTTTTGTCAAGTAAATAGGAAGTTAGGCACCTAACGAACAATAGTACAATCAGGTTTTAAGGCGAGAGAGGGATGGATTCAAAGGGCATTTTGTTATGGGAAAGACAAAACTTTGATGAACTGTAGACGAAGAAATTTTGTTGTTGACCTAAATTTAACCTTAGAAAGTGCGTTTTTTAAGGTCCATAAATGTCGTCGTTCACTTTCCTTCCCTTGGATACGCTGCTGCGAACAAAAAAATGTTTTAGAGGTTCAGTTTTATGGCAAAGCTGGTGCGTAGAAGGTATTAAAGTGTGCGTTCTTGTGTTTATTATTATTTTTAAGAATAAAAGAAATGTTGTCTGCGAGTGGATCTAAATCATTTGCATTTGGTTTCGTAATCCGAACGAATAGGATCGTTAAAATATTTATTTATTTTTTATATATAATCATTTATTTCCTATTTCCCTGATAAAAAAACTATTTCTTACCTAAATATTTTAAATTTTGTGTCAAAATTACAGCATCCAAATCAACCGTGTCACTCTTAGGGTCCAAACTTATTCTAGCTCCATAGAACGGTTGGAAAAAATCGATTCCTTTCTCCACTCCATGATCTTTTTGAAATTGTTTTAGTGTTGGTATAACTGTGGTGTACCAGGCTATTTCTGATTTGAAAGTCACTTTTGTGTTAAATAATTCTTGAGTTACAGTATTTAGTGGCGTACATTTTGCTACGGCGTGGTGTTCTTTAATTTTATCACCTTTTTTTACCTGTTAATGAAGAAACAGAATAGATGTTAATGGAGATACAGAGCAAAAGTGGAATTTTGAAGGAGGAAAAAGGCGCGTTTTTAAGTTATATGACAAATCCAGAAAAAATAATTTAGTGATTATTCAACGTTAAGTATCATATTTTAGGATATTTGTCAATTTTTAGTCTCTACTTTAAGGAAAACATTCGATCAGATTAATGAATTGAGCTGCGCTAAGTAAATGTAACAAAATGAAGATAATTTTAGGATTGCCGTTATCGTAGTGTTCTGAAACATACCTTAAAGTCAACTTTATACATAACACTTCCATAATTTTCTCCTGGGGGCAATAACGACTCGGCTTGTTGCTCTACCAGCTTCCCTTCAATAGTGTCCTTAATTAAGTCCTGTAAGTTTTCTATTTTTGTTTTGTTTGCCATTATTTAGTAATTATTGTAGGTTCTAATACTTATTAGCACAAATTAAGCTGCTATTTTTCTTGCTGATTGTAAATCAGTTATTGTTGCTGATTATTGTAATTATTTATATAGAAAAATGTTTTACTTGTTTATACTTGGATTTGTATCACGTTAGATGATAAGGTAATCAGTCTTACTCATGTGGCCTTTAAATTTGAAAAAAAAGCATGTAACTGTGACTTTCGTTAATTGATATGGATTTATTGCACCTGAAAGTAATGTAAACAAGTTTTTTAAACTATGAACTAAGCTCAAAAAATTTTTGTGTTAGTACGAGGGGCGTTCAAGTTGTAAGTTCTGACAAACTACGTACACGAGAAAGTTGAAACTTTTGTTACTTCTCAACATAATAATCTCAACAAATATAGCCATATAATTTTTCACAACGTCCAAACCAAGATTTCATGGCCACCGAGAACGATTATGTAGGGATCCATTTTGCTCACTGAAAGATTGACGAAGTAAGAGTGGCTGACCTAGAAAAAAAGAATCCCTAGGAGCTAGGTCGGGTGAGCAGGAAGCATGAGACAACACTTGAAAGTTGTTGTTACGATTTAGGATCGCCCGATGCGGAGCATTGTACTGATAGAACCGCAAGATGGTGTGTGTGTACAAATTCTATGAAAATGCTAACTTTAGAGGACTTACACCTAATCGGCGGTCCTCCATAACAACTTACTCTCTCTGCCGCTGATGGAATACCTACCATAGTACTCAAAATATGCGCGTGCGAACTAACACCAGATTTTTTTGTAAACTTTTCAAATTATCCTACAGAAAGGGAATATTTCGTCCCTTCTGGAAGTGTGCTACAGTTCAGCCGATACTCAAAAAAAGCAGGAAGACTTTGCCAAAGAACTAGCGACCAGTCGCACTGCTCTCAATAATATGGAACAACATCTTCTGAAGTATTTGGGAAGTTTTAATACTATTACGAGTATCAATATGTCTTTCGAAGCAGAATTCAATAGGAGGTCTTCTAACTTATGTTACATCTGTTTGGAACAACGCATTTTGGACAATCTGGAGCAGTTGCACTTCATGAATTCAAGGCATTCAACCGTGTTTGGTATGACGGATTGTTGGCTAATCTGCGTTCTTATGGTATGTCTAACAAGTTTTATTTATGGCTCTCGTGTTCTTTACCGGTGGTAGTTTCTAATACCGTCACTATCAACGCTGGTGTGTCCCCAGGCTCCATACTATGTCCTACTCTCTTTTCCCTTTACATTAATGATCTGCTGGAAAGGACTAGGAATCGAACCTACAGCTTTGCCGACGAAAGTACACTTATTTCGTCATTTACTTTGAAGGCTTAAACATTAGCTAATAATGCAAATATCTGTAAATTACAGGAAGTTGTTCAAGTTAACAAAGATCTGAAATTCTATCTTGGGCACGGTGTCCTGGATCCGAATTAAAGAACAGTATGGAATGGTTCCAAAATTTTAATGTATTTTGATTCTAGCAGGTATTAGGAACATTCAAGCCATTACAGAAAAAAATCCGCTTGGCGCTTTTTTTTAAAAGCAAGAAAACATTTTTTAATATTTTTACTACTTTAAAAAAAATTAATAAATTTCGCTGAGGCTAGTTTTCGTATTAAAACAAACCCGAAATTGTTTTTCACAGCTTATATTAAATATTTTTACTTGATTCGGCTCCAGGACACCGTGTATGGTGAGAGTAATCAAGAAGAATTAACGCTACGAAAATCCAGGCGACGGTTTTTTCTAAAAAAGTTAAAGTTACGGAACCTGACATAATTAGGTCGAAACACTCCAATGGGAGCTAATATGTTTTGGCATGAATATGTTGCATACATAGCAAAAAGAACTTCTCAAAAACTGAGAATATTACACTTCACAACAACTTTTAATTCCGTACAAAGCTCAAATTCGACCAAGAAGAATGGTTGACGACTTAGAAAGTGTTTGATTGATGTGGCCCGCTTGATTCTTTTCAAAGCACGAAGCCTATAAGGTTCAGGTCGTTACTCCTCGTACAACCCTCTTCAAGAATTCTTTTATATAGGGAACCTTATCCCTTGGGAATAATTTGCCCAGGACTGTGTTTTCTAACGAACACAATTTACAGCGATTCAGAACCAACAGATTCACGTTGGTCTTTTTCCACACACGCGTCTCTTCTGTAGCGCACTAGTGATTTTCCTGCAGTACGTGTGTATGCTGATAAAAAAAAATCGCTACTCATGTTTCCTGTTTACCTGGTTTTTTGGTTCGTTATCATACGACGTTCTGCCTTCTTTGAACTATTGCCCTCACGAACGCACCCTTTTTACTTCCATAACACCACCGTATATCTCACTCAATTGACTGATGAAGGTTCATGGGAGTTATACCACGCAAGTGGAGAAAACAGAGGATTACACGCTGTTCTTGTACATTAAACATCGCCATTTTGAATATTTGAGACTCTAGCGGCAACTAAATGATCTTTGTGCTCTGGACGATGCAGCCATCTATAGCATACATTCAAATTGAATGCACCTCGTAGTTCATCTAATATCGATGACTTTTCAATATACAGTCAGTCCAAAAAGTCCCCATACACCACTTGCTTTGTACACTGTTTTTCTGTTATGTTTAATTAATCAATTGGAACTATGAGAAGACATGTTTAAATTAATTATTGAAACTTAACCAACGAGGATTAGTATTAAAAACAACTACGGAACATTTTATTTAAAAGTTACATCATTGTTATACAATTCTAAACAAAATTAATGTCAAAAAAGTCTCCATACAACAATTACCAATAATAGTTTAACAAAGTTTAACGGAAAATAACAACTTCGTTTAAAGTAATATTTAGTGGGACCGCCGTTGGCCTTGATAATCTCCTGTAACATTTTTGTCATGCTTGCAATCAGCTTTCTAGTAACTTCTGCTGACATGTTCTCCCATTCGTTCAATATTCTGTTTTGTAATTCTTCCCTATTTGAAATATTATGTTTACAAACGCACCGTTTAAGTTCCTACCATAAATGCTCGATGTGGTTAACATCGGGTGATTGCAGAGGTGTATGAAGCTGCTGTCGTAGATTATGGATCATTCATTCTCGCACCAAGATTGCGGTATGTTTCGGATCACTGTCCTGTTGGAAAATGTATCTTTTTTCGAGTGCTAATTTTTGGACACTTTCTCTTAAATTGTCTCTCAAAATGTTCAGATAAACATGCTGATCCATGGTACCATTAATAAAATGTAAATTTCCAACCCCTCCAGCGGACATACATCCCCAAAGCAGAACACTGCTACCCTCTTGTCTCACCGTAGAACAAATGTTTTTAATATCGAATGCGGTATTCTTCTTTCTCCAAATTTTAGTTCTGCCATCAGACCCAAAAAGGTTAATTTTAGTTTCACCACTAAAGACTACGAATTCCCAAAATTCAAGGGATTTAGTAACGTATTTCCTAGCAAAAGCTAATCGCTTTTTGCGATTAGCTTCCTAAATTAACGGCTTCTTCCCGGCTGCATACCTCTTATAGCCTGGTCTGTGTAAACAATTTCTTGATGTTTGTGAATAAACATTTTTCGAAAGTAGTTCCCGTACTTCTTCTTTTAATTGTTGTGCACTTTTCTTGGAATCTATAGTTATTTGTCTAACAGTACTGGCCTCTTCACGTGGAGTCAGTTTCTTAATATGACCGGAACGTGGTCGAATTTTATAGGAACCTGTTGATTTATACTGGTTTACAATGTATTGAACAGTATCATGCAACTTTTTAACAATTTTTCTTCTATTTCTGTACGATTTTCCATCTTTCCACAAATCAATTATGATCTTTCGAACTTGAAATGGAATTTCTCTCGGTGATTTTTAATACTACTTTGAAAACTCACTGTAAAATTACTAGCAACAAGTGACAGATTATAAAGTATGGCCGAAAATATTCATTTGTTTTCAGTTTAGCGAGCAATAGATAGCTTGATAAAATGCGGCTGACTATAACGTGTTTTTTCAGTGCAATTCTTGAGTGTATGGAGACTTTTTTGACATTAATTTTGTTTACATTTTTATAACAATGATGTAACTTCTAAATAAAATGTTCCATAGTTGTTTTTAATACTAACCCTCGTTGGTTAAGTGTCAAATATTAATTTAAACATGTTTTCTCATAGTTCCAATTAATTAGTTAAACATAAAAGAAAAATAGTGTAGAAAGCAGGTGGTGTTTGGAGACTTTTTGGATTGACTGTATATCGTTGTAATTAAATTTATCCGACTCTGCGAAATCAGCGCTCGTCCAGCCGTTCGAAGTGAATCTTGGTCCAGCTAGCCATTTTTTTCAGGTTTAGAAATAAGAAGTAATCGCAGGCACCCAAATCTGGCGAATACGGTGGATGTGGAAACACATCGAAGTGATGAAAAAGTACTTTCTTTTTTGCGAAATGTGGACGATTCGCCTAAATTTCACCCTTCAATTGTGGCGAAGTACAATATTCCCCGGTGATGGTACTACCTTTCTTCAGGTAGTCTATAAGTACAACACCTCAAAAAATAAATAGTCATAACTTTCCTGGAGGTGGAACCGTTTTTGCTTTCTTGGGGCACTTTCACCTGCCCCTCCCCACTGTTTCGACTGTTCCTTCGTCTCTGGCGTGTTGGTAAGAATCCCTGTTTTATCTACTGTTATTGAACGTTCAAGAAATTCACTGGAATTATTTTTAAACAAGTCTAAATACTTTTGCGAAATTACTCGGTATATATCACCACTACATCAAACACTTTATTTTTGTACGCGACGCGCGTTTCGCTAACCATATTAACTTCATCAGCAGCGATGATTGGCTGTTAGTCAAGCTAACATAGTTAACGAAACGCAAAAATAATGTTTTTGGTGTAGTGATGATATATACTGAGTACTGTCATTGTGCCAAAGATTTCGCATTCCCAACGCACTTTTGAGAAATGTTCACTCGAATGCGTTTTTGATCGATTGTTAACAAACGCGGCACCTATTGAGCGGAAAGCTTTCTCATACCGAAGCATTCATATGAATTCAGTAGAATGTGGTGGATACATCAAGATGTTTACAATATCAGCGGGCTCGCGTATCGTCAGTTAGCGATCATTTAGTATGCCATTGTGAATTTTTGTCACAATCTTGTCGGTCGTAGAGGTTTTCGGGTGCCCTGAGCGTGTATCATTCAAAACTTTTAAATTCTCATTTTTTAATCGTCAAAACGAAGGGGAAGAATCATTTAATTTGACGTTTAATTATTTTTAAATATTCGTAGAAGTTAAACCTTTTAAAAGGAAATATTTTGTAACAGCTTTTTTAGAAAATGTAGAAACTTGTTTGTTTGCACGATTGCTATAAAAGGATAACCGAACACACGTGTCTGAATCTCTACAGCACCCTATCTAGTAGCTAACACTTAACAAATATCATAGTAACTTGATCATCTTGGCGCCATATCTGTGCCAGGCCGAGAACTTTTAGAACGGACCTCGTATTATTCGGTTTCAAATATAATTTGTTATTCAGTAAAAGGAATTTATTATTATTATTGTAATTAATAAATTATAATTCATTATTTTGCGCTTTACTTCTTCATGCGTCTTATAAATCTAAAAAGTTGTACCTAGTACTCCCATAAACACTGTTACAAACTTTCACGTACGCCCTCTATAAACATTAACACTTTTTTCGTGACATTATTTATATGTTATGTTACTCAATTGTTATACCGTTATTGTGTGTAAACATATTTAAAATTTGAATTCTTTAAGCAATGCACTGGGGTGATCGAGAAAATAAGATTGCAGTTATAGCTTTATTTAAGTGCGGAATGGAAAAAAGCAACATTTTTAAAACCGCTTAAAATAAGTCGTATGGTTGTTTACCGAGCGATAAAATTATTTACTGAGACAAGCAACGTTCAGGAAGACCAAGGGCAGTTCGAACCCCACAAGCTGTTAAACTTGTAAAAGCGCGAATTGACCGAAATCCTCTCCGCAAACAAAAATTTATCTCGTGAGATGAAAATTTCGAAAAATTCTGTCTCGTATTATTAAAGAAGACCTAAGACATGGCGCTTAAAAGACACACCGGTTATTTGCTAAAGGAAGAGTTAAAGCGAAAATGGTGCCAAAAATCTAAAAGTTTGTTGAAGAAATACACTAAGGACAAACAGAAAAATTTTGTTTACCGACGAAAAAATTTTCACTATAGAACAATCTTTCATCAGCAAAATATTAGGATCTTCTAAGGAAGCGGGGAAGAGGGGTCACATCCAGCATCAGTTATGGTTTGGTGGGGAGTCAGCTTTGATGGGGTTACCAGTATTCATTTTGTCAAATAGATGCGAAGACTTCGGCTAAAATATATCAAGAGACTATTATAGAGAACGTTGTGAAACCCCTAAACCATGCTCTCTTCAAAAATAAGCATTGGGTCTTCCAGCAAGATTCTTCACCAAGACACAAAGCTGAAACAACACAAGCATGACTTCAACAAGATATTTCTTCATTTATTATTACAGAAGATTGGCCTTCTGCAAGTCCTGATCTAAATCCTTTAGATTATAAACGATGGTCCTTGTTAGAGGATATGGTTTGATCTAAAAGACATGCCAATGTTGACTCTTTAAAACCAGCTTTAACAAAAGCGGTGGACACTTTTCCGTTGGATCAAGTACATGCTTCCATAGACTAATGTCCTAATTGTTCGAAGGCTTGTGTAAAAGCAAGAGGGGGACATTTTGAGTAAATGTTAAATTGATTTTATCATTATGAATATATGAATTAATTTCATAACAATTTGTTTAAATTTTCATTGAAATTGCATGTTTAGGCAATGTTTTCATTGTAACAGTGTTTATGGGAGTACTGGGTATTAATATTTCAACTTTTTTTTGTTATGGTTCGAAATCACGTTTAAAAAAAAAAACAGATTTTTCTAAATATTTTATTGTTGGACCAAGTCAATAATAACTAATTGAATAAATCTGAAAATTATATCCAATTTCTTTTGACTGATTCAAGAGCTATCCCCCTAAATTTTTCAATTTGTTGTTCATTTACAACTACTTCGGTATTTTCAAAATCTTCTTTTTTAAAGTTTTCATCTGAGGTATCCATATCTGATTTGTTGCCTTTTTCTGATAAAATCATGAAACTGTGATTTAAAGCGTGACTAAACTCTCCTACTTTCATTTCTATATCTATTTCTTTTAGTAAACCTTCGAATGAATAGTTTTCAACTGAAACGCCGAGTTCTTTAAGATTTCTAGCGAACTCGTCATAGTAATATTTAATAAATTCATCTAATTTCTCTTGAACAACGTCTAGTTTTACCGATGCTAGTAAAAAGAAAATCAAATCCGATGCGGGAGAGCCAATGTAAGGAACTTGAAGGTCTAGAATCATTGTTTTCGAATCTTGTCCACCAGTAACCATAATATTATTCATCCAGAAATCCTTATGTGCCACAGTAACCCATGGTTCTCTTACCGGATGCGCTTCATAACTTTTACCCTCATCTATATACTTGCGGATCCTTTCCTTGTATGGTTGACATTCTGGTATTTGTTCAAGAATGATATAAAGCGGTTTGTTGAAAATGATCTTGTCTTCTTCAGTTATATCTGGAAACACGGGTAAGTGAGGCTTGATTTTTTCATTGAACAATTCTAAATTTTGAATTCTTATAGCCAGAGGTACAGCATGGAAGGTTGCTAAGTCTCTTAGGATTGTGTAAGTTGTGGGGAGATCAAAACCAACATGCCGATCTATGTTATGATAACCTGCAATCAAAAAATGAGTATAAATATAATTGTTTATTATTCTTAAAATAGAAATACAAGATAGTATTTCGTTTGATGGTTACTGCGCGCTTGTTAATAGTATTGAAAATATGGGTCTAAGAATAATGGGGTCTCCCGGATAGCCTCACTGCTCAAACGCTGCGCGCAATGCGTTTTGCTTTGATTAAAGCTTATCAGCTGGATGTAGGCGAATATTGAATATCTGCGTGGATATTGGCGATCATCCTGGCTATTAGGACTTTGTTTACAGCTGCTCGGAATAGTCACGTTGTTGTTGTTGTTGTTGTTGAGATCCATGTACGCAGGTTTTTCAGTATCAGTTGGAGTAGGCTATATCTTTCCTCGTTTCTTATGATGTGGTCCAGATATTCCAATTGTCTTCTTTTAATTGTATTAACAATTTCCAGGTCTTCGTTCAATAGTTCTAGCACTCTCTTGTTGGTAGTGTGCTCTGTTCAAGATATTCTAAGTATGCGTCTGTAGAGATACATTTCGCATGCTTCTAACCTATTACATGATGCCGTAGTTACTATCCAAGACTACACCCATACAGAAGCACCGAAAAGACATAACAATTGAGAAGTCTTATTTTGATTTTAAAACTGAGATCATGACTTCTGAACACTTTGGCCATTTTTGTATAGGCTGCTCTCGCTTTTTCTATTCTGAATCGAATCTCTAGTGAGTTGTCCCATTCTTCATTTACTGTGGTATCCAAGTAGCAACAGGTATTGAGGTTCTTACTAGGTGATCAATAACTTGAATCTGAAGATAGCGATGCACTGGTGCAAAAGAATCGGAACCATAGTAGACAAATAGATGGACCATGGGTTTTTAGTTTGGAAAAATGAAAACACATTAATGCCAATTATAGACAGAGAGGTTCAATTTCAATCTGTTATTTATTCAGACGAGTGGCCAGCGCATAGGAATCTTGGTAGTCGAGGCTTCGACCATCAGATGGTTAATCACCAGCAACACTCTGTTGATCCGCTCACAGGAGCTCATATACAGGGTATTGAACGGCCGTGGCTAGATGCCAAAATTTACATCTTAAAGAAATTGAGGTGAGTACCATTAAACCATTCTGGAAGATATTAAGGAAGAATGAAGACAACCAATTTTTCAGCTTTTTAAAGGATATTATCCCTATTAATAGCTATTAGTTGTAAATATATTCGTAATAAAATTATTATTAACAACAAATGGTTCGTCTTATTAACTATTATTGTAGATCTCAAATATTTTGGTAGACCGCACGCTACGGCGGCATTAAATTATAATAGATATAGCATAAAGTTTAAATTATTTTACCTAAATTAGTTACTAGACAAAATAGTAGAAGTTCAACTACCGTTTGAGAAAGGTACTGTGTACCGAAACATGTCACGGCCGATTTAATTGTTTTATTTTATTTATTTCATTTTGATAAATAAAATATAGTAAAAATCTGAACTACAGTTTGTCTTTTAATTTCCTAAGTGACTTCTTACTTAATTGCATAGTATTTAAGGTGGTATCTTCTTGTTCTGAAACTGAACTCTTCAACTTGTTTTTATTGCTACGCATTACGAATAATTTTTTGGATGCTAATCTAATTTTTTGATAGCAAAGTACCTGTCGAATAATTATAAAGTTAAAAGCTAATCAGTTATTCTAGTCAGGTTTAAGGGACAAGAGATGAATGTATCTAAAATGTATTTTTTTATATAAATAAGATTACAAAACAATACTAGACTATTATTGGACAGGGTATTTAGTTCATAAGCAGTTGATAAAGCGGTTTTTCCTAAGTCTAGAGGGGCCCTTACCGACCTCCCCGCTTCTTGGCTACGACCCTGCAAACACGAGAAGGATTGAAGGTTTAGAATTAAAAATATATACAAAAAGAGGGTTATATATATATATATATATATATATATATATATATATATATACATAGGATACACAGGTCATTAGAACTGAGGATAATGTGTTAATTTTGAATTGGTATCAGAAACCTACAGCTTCCAACAGGTTTATTAATTATTTTTCAAATCACCCTATGGACCAAAAATATAATAGCGTAATAGCAATGAAGAACAGAATAACACATATTAGCCACGAGAGTTATCTGCCTGCCAATGTGAACAAGTTATATAAAATTTTTTCCGACAATGGGTATCCAAAACACATTTTGAAAAAATTTATTTACAATTCTAACAATTTTGATGGCCCTACAGTGGAAACTCACAATGTTCTCAGATATAAAAGGTTACCGTTTGTGCGCGGATTGACAGATTCAATGGTTTCCATCTTCAAAAACTTCCCACACATTAAAATAGTTAAATATAACAGTCTCAGTAGCCGTACCTTGTTTACCCAACTCAAACAGAGATCCCCTCTACTTTATAACACCAATGTAGTTTACAAGTTGTCCTGTTTGGGTTGTGTTTCATGTTATATCGGACAGACATCGCACTGGATAAAACAAAGAATTGTCGAATAAATAAGAGGCCATGTGCCTTAGTTGACCATGTTTTAGTAACGGGACATCAGTTCAATTTTGCCAATGTGGAAGTTTTGGAGAGAGTAAATAATTACAAGGATCGGCTGTTTCTTGAAATGTGTCACATAAACAAACATAAGGATTGTGTTAATTATAGGGCAGATACCAGTAAATTAAGTGTAATGTATTGTAATATTTTAAACTTATAAATTTTACAAGTCAATAACTGAACCACCTTATGAATAACTAAACCACTGTATTTGATAATAGTTTTTTTTTCGTTTTTGGTCCGATTTCGGATTTATAGCCGAAATGTATTAGTTCATTATTAACTGTTATTTGTCACTGTGCATAAATATTTTCTTGTTTCTGTTATGTGTCTAATGTAGTCGATATTCTTTTATTTTTTATAAATGTTGTGATCATCTCTTAGTTGGTAAGTTTTTAAAATAACTATTTATTTACAAATAAATTTCCTGACACACTGTTTTTTCTAAAAAATTATAGTTTCTCCCGATGAAGTTGTGAAGTACAACGAAATATAGAGAGTTTAACAGCAATCGAGTGTTAATTATCACAGACCGTAAACCCGATAAATAAAAAAATTTAAAAAAAACCTTTTTGCTATATGTATATATATATATATATATATATATATATATATATATATATATATATATATATATATATATATATATATACACAGAGTGTCCCATTATTCCCTGGACATAGAACTCAAAGTAAAAAAAATAAACACATTTTTTATGATATTTTAAGAACCGATATTCCGATTTGAATGAGATTTAGGGTGCCCATGTTTTGCTAGGCGCTCTAATATTTGACTTTCACAAAAAACCTGAAAGGGTTCGAGAAGGGTGAAAATTACCCTCACCCCTACATAAATTCTAGTAGAAATGTTTTGCAAATTTAACGACGACTCTGTATTTTTTTTCATAAAAAGATCCTTCTATTTACTTCATTTTTTGTCTCTTATACAAAATTATTCTGGCTAATGATTTACGCAGAAATAAAAAGACTAACAAGCATTTTACTTATAATTAAAATTAGTTGGTGAAATTAAAACAAGTAAGTATATTAATTATTATTACGAGTTTTATTTAACACAGGTAATAGTATTTTTTACAAAAGTTGTTCAATATGACCATCACCTTCGTTCCTGCACATAACAATACGGCGCAAAAAATTGAAATTAACTCTCTCTAAAATATCATTATTATTTAATGTATTCGCAGCATTTTGAATCCTATCCGATAGTTGATCGGCGTTGTTTATCTGGACCTCGTATACCTTTGTTTTCAAACGCTCCCCATATGAAAAAATCGCAAGGATTAAGGTCCGGGGAACGAGGTGGCCATTGAATTGGAGCTTCTTGACCTCTACCAATCCATCTACTACAAAAATTCTCATTCAGATAATTTCTTACAGCACGCGCAAAGTGGGGTGGAGCTCCATCGTGCATAAAAAACATGTCTCTTCTTACATTCAGAGGCAGTTCTTCTAATAATTCAGGTAAAGAATACTGTAGAAAATGTAGATAGCTATCTCCGTTTAGGTTATCAGGCAACTTATATGGGCCAACTAAAAAGTTACCAACAATCCCCATCCAAACGTTAATTTTAAATTCTCGTTGAAAATGTCTTTCTGTAACTGCATGCGGATTTTCTTCGGCGTAAACATGTGTATTATGCAAATTTATCATACCACGACGGGTAAAACATGACTCATCCGTAAACAATTTTTTTTGTGAAATAGCCTATTAATTGCTCTGCATTCTAAAACATTTCGTACAAATCTCACACGTGAGTGATGATCAATGGGCAACAATTCTTGGACGGGCTGAACGTGAAATGAACGAATGAGTTGTTCATTTAAAATCCGGTTAACAGTGCTTTTTTAAATCTTTGTTCAAGTTCTAACCTGCGAGTGCTGATACCTGGACTTGCTTCGACTACTTCAAGAACAGCTTCTTCCACTAGAGGTGTTCAGGCTTGCCGCGGTTTTCCAGCATTTACTCTCAAGGGTTGGAATCGTCCAATTTCTCGAAGTCGACGTTCTATGCTGGAAAAATTCTGGCGATTTGGAATTTGTCGATTCGGATATCTCTCTTGATACACTTGAACACTTTTCCTACAATTACCTTCGCAAAAATCAAGTACTAGCAACATATCAGTCTGTTCATCAAAAGAATATTCCATATTCACAGGGAAAACAAGCAACAACAACAACAAATTATCAATTAAAAATAAACCCAAACGTTAATTAATTTAAAATTTATGAAGCTGATTGTCAAAAATCATTTGTGACACTGACATTCCACATTTTCGCCAACTAGATTATTATCGCCTACTAGATTTTGTAGGTCAGCATCGGAAAAACATTTTTTTTCTCAAGAACTATGCGAGGTGGCGTTTTTTTTTACATGAGACGAAAAATGAAGTAAATAACCTTTTTATGAAAAAAAATTCAGAGTCTTCGTTAAAGTTGCAAAACATTTCTACTAGAATTTATGTAGGGGTGGGGGTAGTTTTCACCCTTCTCGAACCCTTTCGGTTTTTTTGTGAAAGTCAAATATTAGAGCGCCTAGCAAAACATGGGCACCCTAAATCTCATTCAAATCGGAATATCGGTTCTTAAAATATCTTAAAAAATGTGTTTTTTTTTTACTTTGATGCCCTCTAACGGACAAAAGAAACACTTTTGTATAGAGGTAAATTGTGTCCAATCGACTTATTTTCATTCCAAAAATATGTGGTAGTTCTATGTCCCGGTATATATATATATATATATATATATATATATATATATATATATATATATGTATATATGTATATATGTATATATATATATATATATATATATATATATATATATATATATATATATATGTATATATATATATATATATATATATATATATATATATATATATATATATATATATATATATATATATATATATATATATATATATATATATATATATATATATACATACATATATGTTTCTTTAAGGAAAAAAGGGTATATATCAGTCGACTTACAATATTCGGGAAGCGAATCCTCTTGATAAGGATCAGTGTTCTTGACCAGGAGGTGGATATTTTTCACAAAAATAAACCCCTAATAAAAAAGGTTCCGTTTCTAAGGGACGTAGTTTCTACATTCATAAGGATGAAAAGCATATGATCCCTTGGCTACGCGCACTGGTTTTGGATATTATTATTTTCAAGTATACCCGTTCTGTTGCCTACGAAATGTTTGTACTACTTGAAGATGAAAGGAAGGTTGGGTAATAAGTATTTTTTAACCCTTCGTTTCCGAATTTTCTAGTACAAAAACAATTTCTTACCTAAATATTTTAAATTCTGTGTCAATATTACACCATCCAAGTCAACCTTGTCACTCTTAGGGTCTAAACTTATTCTGGCCCCATAGAACGGTTGGAAAAAATCGATTTCTTTCTCCACTCCATGGTCTTTTTGAAACTGTTTCAATGTTGGTATAACTGTAGTGTACCAGGCTATTTCTGATTTGAAAGTCACCTGAGTGCTAAACATTTCTTGAGTTACGGTGTTCAGTGGTGTACATTTAGCTACGGCGTGGTGTTCTTTAATTTTGTCGTCTTTTTTTATCTATGAATCAAGAAGTAAAATTGAGAGGTAATAGAGGAACAATTTTCTGTTTTTTTTTTAAGGTTTCAAGCTATATTTTTAAAAGGAAAGATATTAATTGATTACGAGGCTGGTTTGAAAAGTCCGTGCAAAAATAAAAACTACTTATGGGTTTGGGCTAAACCTTTTTTTATTTTTCAACATAGTCTCCTTTTAGGCTTATACACTTCGTCCAACGATGTTCTAGTTTGTTGATCCCTTCCGAATAATAGGATTTGTCCAAGTCTGCAAAATATCCATTAGTGTCTGCAATCACCTCCTCGTTTGAATAAAATCTTTGTCCCGCCAGCCATTTCTTCAAATTGGGGAACAAATAGTAGTCCGAGGGAGCCAAGTCTGGAGAATAGGGGGGATGTGAAACGAGTTGGAATCCTATTTCCATTAATTTTTGCGACCACAACTGCTGAGGTGTGTGCTGGTGCGTTGTCGTGATGGAAAAGGACTTTCTTGTGGGCCAATCGCGGGCGTTTTTCTTGCAGCTCGGTTTTCAAACGGCCCAATAACGATGAATAATATTCACCTGTAATAGTTTTACCCTTTTCCAGATAGTCGATGAGGATTATTCCTTGCGAATCCCAAAAGACAGTCGCCATAACCTTTCCGGCCGAAGGAACGGTCTTCGCCTTTTTTGGTGTAGATTCCCCCTTGGTAACCCATTATTTAGATTGTTGTTTGGTCTCAGGAGTATAGTAATGTATCCATGTTTCATCCACAGTGACGAAACGACGCTTAAAGTCCTCCAGATTCTTCTGGAACAGCTGCAAACCATCCTTGCAACACTTCACACGATTCCGTTTTTGGTCAAGCGTGAGCAATCGCGACACCCATCTTGCGGATAGCTTTCTCATGTCCAAATGTTTATGCAAAATATTATGTACCCGTTTAGTCGAGATGCCCACAGCACTAGCAATCTCACGCACCTTAACTCTTCTATCATCCATCACCATATCATGGATTTGATCAATGATTTCTGGAGTCGTAACCCCCACAGGCCGTCCAGAACGTTCAGCGTCACTTGTGCCCATATGGCCAGTCCGAAAATTTTGAAACCACTTATAAGCTGTTCTAATCGAAGGTGCAGAGTCACCATAATGTTTATCAAGCTTCTCTTTAGTCTTCTGAGGCGTTTTGCCTTTCATAAAGTAATGTTTAATCACCACGCGAAATTCTTTTTCTTCCATTTCTTGAAAATCACTCGACTTCCTTGATTCACACGAATGCCAAACATAAAGAAATAGACCAATATGGCTGAAACTTGGTGTGCGTTCATTCAAGAGATGCTACTAACTAAACATGACCTCGATACGCGCCGGTGGTGCCATCTCTCGGACTTTGCACGGACTTTTCAAACCAGCCTCGTATTAAGATATTAATTTATTCATTCCCAGCAACAATATACAGTTACTGTAAGTGCTTAGCACTACGGAACATTGTTAAAATTAAATAAAATACAATATTAAGATTAAACAAACAGATAAGAATTACAAACATATGAGTTAAAACAAAACTAAAATTACCGCAAACCTAAAACTACAACCAAGCACTCGAAGACATCCTCCCCAGTCTCACGACAAACAACAATAAACATTTCTTATCCCATCTCAGTCCTATTAGAAGCATTGGAGAATTCACTCAGTGTGTAAAATGCTTTACTCAACAAATAATTCATCATAATTTTTTTGCTTTAGCTAGAATAGACTTCGAACTGTGAACGGAAAACTATTATAAATATTTATGATTTGTACATTCTTTCATATGTAACTAAAATTATATTTTTCAGGTACTAGTTTTGCGTTATGACTGGTTATATAAGTGTGATTGTGAACGGCATTCTCAAACAGATCATGTTGTGTTACCACTTTTAGAGCATAGCAGTATTTAGCTACGCTCACTACTACAGCCCCAACATGCGTTTCCCAGTCCAGCCGTCAAGCCAAGAAAAGACATGGTTTCCAAATTTTTAAATTCGTTGTTTCCATAGTAAAATGTAAGAGCATGTTTGACCCGATTTCCAAAAGCAATGTATTCAGTTTTTGACACGTTTAACAGCAGGTCGTGGGCCGAAAAGCACACGTACATGATATAGAAACTACTGTATTTAAATTTAAAGCAGTGTAAATATATAGTGTTGCATTAGTGTCAGAAACTACATAGAATTTTAGGATTATGGGTACCGTATTGTTCTAAAACATACCTTAAAATCGACCCTGTACATACAACTTCCATAATTCTCGCCCGGAGGCAATAGCGACTCGGCTTTTTGCTCTACCAGTTCCCCTTCAATACTGCCCTTAATTAAATCCTGCAAATTTTCGATTTTTGTTCTGTTGGCCATTATTTATTAATTATTATTAATTTTAACACTTATTAACACAAATTAATTGTTACGTATATTTTTGGCGAATTCTAAATTGATTTTTATTATGGTTTCTTTTTTATTTATTACAATAGAAAAAAGTTGACTTTTATATCATTGAAATATATAGAACACTTAGATAATAAAGTAATCTGTTGTTTATGTACGGTTTTTTTAGTTCAAATAAGCAAGTTGTTATGGTTCATAGGGATCTATTGTGCATAAACTGGAAGATTTAACCCATGAAATACGTTTCGTATTCATACTGGAGGTTAGATTTTAATTATGGATTTGAGTGAGTTTTCAATAAATATACTACATGGGGTGAAAAATCCCCAAGACTTTTGAAGGAGAAACAATGTTATGTAGTTGTGAGCTGGAGTGAAACAACACCATTCAAACTGCCCAATAAATCAACGTAATAGTCTCCGGTGAATGTTCGCTCATGCACATCCCAAAAGTACTTACCGGAACCTTTTAAGCTGATGTTTGTGTTTTTTAGCCGCTTTGGTTGGCTTTCATGCGGTTTCAGGCACTCTGCGAACTGCCTGTTGGACTCAGGCGTGTAGTGGTGGATTGATGTTTCGTCCAGTGTTACGAATCAACGCTAGAACTTTGTTAGATTACGCCGAAACAGCGTTCTGAATCTTTAACACGTGCTGTTTTTGGTCAAACGTGAGAGCGCGCAGCACCCATCGAGCACATAACTTTTTCATATGCAAATATTCATGTAAAATAAGCCTTCCGCGTTCTGTTCATATCATTACGATGTCAGCTATCTCTTTGTAGGTAGCATTCAATTCAAATTCACTAAACCATCGATATATAGTTGTTTTCGACGGAGCAGATGTGTCATAACACTTCTCAAGACATTCTTGGGTTCTGGCTGATTTTTTCCCGTCAAAAAGCAATTTTTAATCAACACACGAAATTCTTTTTGTAACTTGCAAACTAATAGACAAAATGTCATGAAGATTTTACACGAATCTTTTGAGAGTTCACACTAGCTGAAAATCATATGGTTTTTTTTTGTTCGTGCAGCCATCTCTTGAAACGTCTCAGGACTTTTTCTCCCATGAGTACAGGGTGAGTCCACGATAGAGTGAAGATCATTATCTCATTTGTTTCGGGAATGACGAAAAAATGTTAAATACAATAGTTTTAGGGAATGTTAAGGTGTACAGTTTAAAAATTATTTTTGAGTATACAGGGTACTTCAAAAAAAGTGTGGCGATATAACATATGTTTTTAGTAGTTCCGTACGGAACACTTATAAGATCACTTCGGTGTCTGTCCGTCTGTCTGTCCGTCTGTCCGTCTATCCGTCTGTCACACCCGATTTTCTCCGAAACTATTTGTCATAGAAAGTTGAAATTTGGTAGTAATATAGGAATTGATGGCCTCATCAGAGCCATGTAGTTTTGAAAGTTAAATTTTGACTTAAGGGGTTAGTTTTGGGGGATGAAATCGAAAGTAAAAAAAAAATTTTTTTGCTAGGTATTCGAGTGTGGTGTCAAATGAAAGCTTGTGAAAACACGAGTAAAAAATATATATATAATGTAATACTTGCGCGCACTTTTCTTTGTATTATTTTTAAAAAATCGCGAAAAATCGCTGTCCACCCGCCTTATCTCGGAAAGTACTTATCAAAAAATTTTGAAAAAATTCAGGAATATTCTCCACGGGGTGTAGATTGAACGAAAATTATCACGAGTGCATTACCTGTAATAATTTATCTGGTATATAAAAAAGACAGAAATTTCAAGGTCATCAATTTTCAGTAAAGATTGGAAATAAACTTTGTTGAAAACTTATTTGGGATGTGTTTTGTGAAGTCACTGATCATTTTATATCACCGTAACATAAATTTTGACTTAAGGGATTCATTTTGAGGGGTGAAATCGGAAGTGAAAAAAAATTTTTTTTACTAGGTCATCGTGTGTGGTGTCAAATAAAAGCTTGTGAAAACACGATTAAAAAAATATATATAATGTAATACTTGCGCACACTTTTCTTCGTATTACTTTTAAAAAATCGTGAAAAAGCGCTGTTCCCTACCTTATCTCGAAAAGTACTGATCAACAAATTTTGAAAAAATCCTGGAATATTCTCCACGGGGTATAGATTGAACAAAAATTATCATTACCTTTAATAATTTATCTGGTATAGAAAAAAACCAAAATTTCAAGGTCACCAGTTTTCAGTAAAGATTCGAAACAAATTTTGTTGAAAACTCATTTGGGGTGTGTTTTGTGAAGTCATTGATCATTTTATACCACCCTAACAAAATTTTTTATTTTAAAAAACAATCAACGTACGGAACACTAATTGTGCAAGTTCAACTTGCACTTGACCGGTTATTTTAAATGGAACATCCTATTTTCTAATTTATTTTTAAATTCTACGTAAAATTTTATAACTTTTTTATTAGTAATGTTATATACTTAAACTTAAAAGTAGTTTTTCTAATATTTCAGTTTTTAAAAAAAATACTAGTTTTCAGTTTTGCAAAAAATTGCCAGTAGCGCCATGTATTGTTTCTGAAGGTGGAATACTCATAATTAGTATGACCGTTCTATAGAGATGAAAAAAGATATATGTAAAGAAATTTGAGTTAGATGCTACAGGGTGTTCAAAATAAATTTATGCATTTCGACTATTTTAAATTGTAAAATCTCAAACTTTTTAAATGGCACACCCTGTATATTATTATTTTTCGATAGATTTTACAAAACCCTCCAACTTTTATTAAGTATGTCGTATACCTATTTCTAATAGTTTTCGATTTATTTTGTATTCTTCAATTTTTACCCGTTTTTTAAATACACTTACGCTATAACATCATAGTTGCCAGACAAAACAAAAATGTAGGCATTGTCAAATTTTGACATGTCTATTAAGCAAGTAAAAAGAGTTTAATTTGTTGTAGTGAGTGACGTATAAATCTCGTGAGGGAATCAAAATCAGAAGTTACAGCAACTAAATGTTAAAATCTCCAATCTATTTGCGGAATGAGTGTGCCAGTGGGTCTTACTTGGCCTTTTCGTCGAACAACGCTTTAACCTTTCTTTTGCGTTTTTTAGTAGGCGCTGTCGCTATTAATTGTTCGTATGCATAGTATAAACTCTTAATGTGCTGCTTTGAGGTCTACGCTCTTGTTGCCAGGCCCAAGCTACGACACTGCTTGATCGTACTGGGTGTTCTCGAAAATGACAAATATAAAGCGATGTATTTAATTGCTGAATGCAAAAACTTTGGGCTTATTTGTTCAAAGTGGTAAAAGAGTTTTACAGTTCGATTACCGGAAAAAGCTTCGTTGCTGTAGACCCCTAATGCCAGTAAGTAGTACTGAATATTGACCTATCATACGATACGTGTGATGTAATTTAGTGATTTTGCTTAATTCACTCAAGGGCCATTCGCTCTTTATGTACAGAAATGTGGACAAAAAAAATTTTTTGGATAGATTTAGAACCGAGAAATATTATTCTATAATTACGGAAAGCTTAGCAGTGACATTGTTTTTAGTGTTCCGTACGGAATACTTATAAGATCAACATTTTCTCCGAAACTATTTGACATAGAAAGTTGAAAATTGTTACTAATATAGGAATTGATGGCCTCATCAGAGCTGTGTAGTTTTGAAAGTTAAATTTTGACTTAAGGAGTTAGTTTTGGGGGGTGAAATCGAAAGTGAAAAAAAAATTACTAGGTCATCGAGTGGGAAAGGTTGTAAAACACGAGTTTAAAAATATATATAATGTAATACTTGCGCACACTTTTCTATGTATTATTTTTAAAAAATCGCAAAAAATCACTGTCTCCCCCTTTTATCTCGAAAAGTATTCATCAAAAAATTTTGAAAAAATTCTGGAATATACTCCACGGGGTGTAGATTGAACGAAAATTATCACGAGTGCATTACCTTTAATAATTTATCTGGTATATAAAAGAAAACAAAAATTTCAAGATCATCAGTTTTCAGTAAAGATCGGAAACAAACTTTGTTGAAAACTCATTTGGGGTGTGTTTTGTGAAATCATTAATCATTTTATACCTCAGTAACAAAATTTTTTATTTTAGAAGCAATTATCGTACGGAACACTAATTGCGCAAGTGCAACTTGCACTTGACCGGTTATTTTTATAGGCTGTAATGTGGACTCTTTCTCTCTCTTTCTTTATTTATTAAATAAGAGTCACTATTTGCCCCAATTTTTGAGAATAGATTGAGTGGATATTAATACTGAGAGAGAACAAACTTAAGATATCAGCTAGCCCGTTTTGTTTAGAGAGATATGGAGATCGAGGTAATTTTTGTACGCCTTTTGAAAACAGTCTCTATAGTTGTTTAAAGCTTAGTTGTACTGTTTTGGGCACCATTCATTTTAGAATAAAAAGAATCTAAGTTCAGGTGCTCAAAAAATGAAAAAATACTAAAGATTATTTAGTTGTCAGAAAATTGAATAAAGTACAACTTATACGTCCTGTAAGATAGAACGGGAGTTCAGTGAAATACTACGCTAACGCTAAATAAGGTATATTAACAAATAAAAAAACATTCTTACATTTATTACACCCTTAGAATTAAATAGACTAGATTAATAACGCTTTGTGCTATGAGAGTTCATATGTTCACAGATTTATGAAGGTAGTATAGTCTCTCGTATCAGTTATTATTGAGAATAAAAAAATGGCTTTAAAAAGGCACGATATAGAAAGATGGTTCCATGTTCACTTCCGGTGAAGTCGACTCCGGGATTACACATGTTACGTAGTCGTCAGGAAGACACGTTGTGGGAACGAACTGAGATATTCAACTGGTATAGTTATCGACTTACTGTCTGGCTTCTTATCGTGGCTTTTCTATCAACTTCTTGGCCTCTCCTGGTGAGTTTCCCTTCAAAATATCGCCTCACACACTACCTCCTTATTTTCATTTGGGTAACTAATTAATACTTGACCCAAAATGTTTTAGGATGGGTAGAATATTTCAGGAACGGCTCGATGATAAAAAAAACACTCTATATCATGGACTGCAAAAAGAATGCCTTCACTACTTGAAAGACGGAAAAAGCCATCACTCCGTGACGGACAGAGAAAGTCGCTGTTACATGCTGGACCGGAAAAAGCCCCTAAAAATTCGAAATGGCGGGTTATATACCCTCGTTCTCCTTTTTTCGAAGTCTTCAAAATGTACTGGTTCACTTCAGGAACGCAAATGATGCTCGTCCTAATCATAATCCAGACACATTCAATGCAAATGAAATAGGTTAAATCGATTACATGCGCCTAGTACTGGTTGAGATACACTGCTTAACCAAATATAAAAAACTGTAATAAAATTTAAATTCACTGCTGAATTTAAATTAACAATTATTGCATGAATTAAAGAAAGAAAAACGATTTTGTAACTTGATCTTAAAATCTAGGAAAAAATGAATGTTATAGGGCATATCACATGTGATGCAGGGAAATCCACTGCAGGAGCAACGCGTGTGCGTCAAAACCAATTCACGTTGGTCTTGAATCGCTGTATATTGTCCGCTCTAGTTTCTCACGCACGTATTGTCTATTCTGGTTTTACATTCTCTTGTTATCAGAGTGTTCTTTAATGTGGTGTTCCTAAAGTATATTCAGCTACTACTTTATTGTCTTATTGTTTTGGGTGGCTTGTTAGGTCAAGTCATGTTCCTAGGTAATTAAAGGACATGAATTTTTTTATGATGTTGTTGTCTATGACTACTTTGTGTCACAGTGCCTGCTTCGCTGTGGTCATGTATTTAGTATTGTTTATAAATATCGTCATGTTACATTTTTCTGTCTCCAGTTTAAAGGCGTATTGCAATCAGTCTTCCGATTCGGCAATAAGGGCAGCATCCTAGTCTATA
Source organism: Pachyrhynchus sulphureomaculatus (assembly GCA_019049505.1). Classification (NCBI taxonomy): domain Eukaryota; kingdom Metazoa; phylum Arthropoda; class Insecta; order Coleoptera; family Curculionidae; genus Pachyrhynchus; species Pachyrhynchus sulphureomaculatus. The sequence goes on along the minus strand of CM032453.1, from coordinate 28,295,481 downwards.
GCCATTTCGTTTTACTGCGTCTATAGTTTTATCCAGGCTAAGACTATCTTCCTGACAAATGGTGGTTGGTGTCGATATTTCTTTTGTACGGCCGTTTTTTACTCGTACCTTGGTGTGTTGTTGCTCGTGTTCAATCTTTCTATGATCCTCGTGTATCCTCTTCCTTCTACATTTATCACATCTTTTACCTGTTTTTCTTTATGGGTGTGGCACACGTGTTGGAGGGAAATCTCTAAGGCTTTACAAGAGCGACAGGTGTGCCGAAAAAGCAGTTCACGTTGTACTCGGTCGGAAAGACAATCCTGGGCAAATCATTTTAAATGGATGAGGTTCTCCATAGAAAATACTGGTTAAAAAGAGTTGTATTGTAACTATATCGCATCTTCACGACAGATGTTAGTTTCGCCTTATGTGAATTGTAACTCTATAGGAGACGAGGTAGAGAATAGGAGATGTGACGGGGTAGGAGGAAGTAAGAGTAGAGAATAGAGGTAGGGGAGTTGAGGTAAGAGTGTGAATGGTAGGCATAAGAGCGGACAAGGGTAAAGGGATTAAGAAGTAAAAACTGTCACGGTAAATAGAGGTAGGAGTAGTAGTAAGAGACTTACAGGGATCCGTAGTCTTACTGTATATTAGGCTTAGCAGTCTCAGTGCGAAACTGAACATCTAATGACGTATTTTTATTACTACTATTTGACTGCAGATAAAGTCTAATCAAAAAATGTTTGCTCTCTGTCATATGCGACTAAAACACTTTTAAATAGAGAACGAAAAACCAAGATAAGAGCATGAAAGCTGGTTTAAAAGGCTATTGGTTTAAATGGTATAAGAAAAAACAATTTAAACATTTGTATCTTCTTTCTAGATGTTCGGTCCAAACGTTATAATTATACAGATCATTTATTTCAATAGGCATATTCGCTCTCAGCTTCGAGAACATCGTTTAGGTACTTCTTCTTCTTATGGCGCCGTCTCCTCACGAAGGTTGGCGATCCATATAGCTAAACGAACTTTAGAAACTGCTGCTCGAAAAATATCACTCAAAGCACATCCAAACCACCTTCTTATTTCCTTCAGCCAAGAATTCCGTCGTCTTTCGATCGATCGTTTGCCCTTTATTTTCCTTCAATAATTAGACGTAGCATGAAAATTATTTCATGCGCACCCCAAAATACAGAGACGAAAACTTTCCCAGCCGACTGTTGCGTCTTTGATCGTTTCGGGGGACTTTCACCGGCTGCTGTTCACTCAGCTGATTGCCGATTTGATTCCGGTGTGTAGTGGTGGATCCATGTTTCATCTATTGTCACTCGGGATGCAAACATCGTACTGTAAAACATCAATGTATAGACGTATCGATGTTTTTTAAAAAACATCGATGTCGAAAAAACATCACCTCGAAGACATCGATGTTTTTTTTCCAACTTTTTTTTTATTGTGAGCATAAAAGGGCAGTATACACAAGTATATCTGTGTACATTGAGGATTTTTTTTAAATGAAATTCATTTACAATTATAGAGTAGTTATTTTTATTAATGGTAATCAGAAAAAACTTATAAATACAAAACTATAATTTATTTATTTAAAACCGAATTCAGAAACATTAATTTGGAAAGACATTTTTCTATCAATCGATTTCTTTGTTGATTTATGGCTTTGAAGGACAGTCGTTCGCTCGGGACTGACGTCGCCACAATAGGTAGGTATTTAACAGTGTACTTGTACAGTTCCGGGAACATATAGTAGGAGAGCTGGTAGACATTTTTGGGTAGGTATTTGAGGCACCATGAAAACTTGTCAAATACTTCTTTAGTGATACTTAAATACAAAAACCCAGACCTGGCTGAAGGGTAGTGGGACCAGATTATTTAGTCGGGTCTAAAAGTTAGCAAGATGTTTGTAAAATTATATTTCAAAAAAATCGAACAAATATGTTTGAAACACGTTGAAATTTAAACAGCATAATATTGGTAACTAAAAAAAGATATTTTTAAAAAGACAGGTCGTTTCGGTGAGACATTCTACCTGCCAGGTGAACGAGAATGTTAAGCATGAGTGTGAGTGAACAGCGCTATGGGTAAGCTGAAGTGCGAGAGACAGCGTATATCGGCAGCTGTCTTAGTCGAAGAACGCTGCGGTGCAGTTGGCTCTCGCAAGACCACGTGACTCACAGCACCCATGCGTTTGTTAGTAAGAATGTTATGTCATCACCACCACATTTCAATAGGAGTCTGAGTTATGAGAGCAACAGTTGAAGGTACAAGGTACATTTGTACCTTAGTCTGTGTTATTGAAAAAGATGTCTGTTTCGCCTTTATGTTACTGTGGACCAAATGCTGATGGTATTCCCAAATATTAAAGGCCTTTTCTTCTTTTTTCCACTCGTGGGAAGATTCTGATCTATTGGCGTTATTAGTTAGTTTCACAAATCCATTTAGATAACTGACCATTTTACCCTTAGCAAAGGGATCTTTAAAGTGCAGGTGCTTGAATCGCGTGTCAAGGGTCATCGGTCACGATGGGATCTATCGGTGAACTATTCTTCAAGGCTTCTTTAAGCAACTTACTAAAGGTATCACTTTGCTGACAGTCACGTAAGATTTCGCGAAAATCTCTTTGGTTTCTATTTCGTATGATTTTAATAGCTCGCATACTTCCTTAACATTATTTAGCTCAGAGCCAGTAATGATAGAGGGAGCTCCTGGACGGGTGAGCAATATTTAGCTTACAATAGAATCTAACTGGATGAACCTCTCTAACACATAATAACAGGAGTTCCATCGCGTTTTGACATCGAGAATCTTTTTCTTCGCGTTTCCTTCAAAAGATCCGGCATCTATGAATTTCTTGCACAATTCACCAGTGGCGTTAACGCTGATATATTTAACAATTTCGTGCACTCTGCTGACCAAAGGTTCCGTAGACTTATCTATCGCTTAAGTGACTGTTAAATTGTTCGTGTGTGTGAAACAATGAATTATCTTTTTGTCGCCATACAAGCTACGATTCCGTTTCATCATTGTACTGTCGTTATCAGTGCAACAATCAGAAACCCTCTCTATGGAAACTTTCCATTCGTTGAGGAGCTGGGACTTTCGTTCTAAGTAATCAACTGTGGTTCGGTTACTCCCAATATCCCACTCGGAGCTGTAATTTATCGAAAAATGAATTGTTACTCCAAGAAATGATTTATTTGTTCCCGACATTTCAATACAAAAGCAACAAAACAACAGTATGTAACAATAAACTACTCACCTTTTCTAAATTTACGATAAATTAGTCTGTTTTTCACAAAAAGTCACCACACACCAGCCTAGTTTTAAAGCAAACTTGCCCTTTGTCTGAGACTGTTTAGGACCAAAGACCAATATAGAAATTTTTTAAGGAGCTACTACCAATTACCGCTAGATAGCGCGATTGTCATGGTTGTATCACACGCACATCAAGATCAATATCAACTAAACAAATTGAACAAAGTCCTTATTTCAGCAGGTATTTACTGTTCCATCATCTGTCAATCCATCTCAAGACTCTCTTCGTTGTATCACGACTCGCCAGCAGCCAGATAGACAAATCGTTGTATCTTACTCGGCTGACGAGTAGTGATACGACGAAGCACGTCTCGAGATAAATTGATATATGAAAAAAGAGTTGACATTTTTCTACATAAAAAAAAGAATTCTGATTTTTTAAACTTTACTTTATCTTTCTTGGCTCTATTGTACCGGATGGACAAGGTAATATTGAAGTTCTGTTGTTTATATATAAATTTAGCCTCTGATTACTGAGTATTATACCACAGTAAACATAAAACGAAAGTAGCGACGCTCAAGAAAATTTTTAGGTCCTGTTTTACAGCACAGTTTTACAGCATACACAAGTACGGAGTAGACAAGCAAGCCGAATAAAACAACGACCAATTCGAACTAAGTTTTGTATTGTAATTTGTATGTATTTTGTTGGTCAACTTTATTTATCAAAACTAGGATAGGTAAAGGGTTCTAGGCCATACAGTCAACTTCTGCTAAATCTTTTGTATTTTTGATTGAATGATAATTAAACCAACTGGACGAGGGAAGTGAGTGAAACATTGAAATTATTGTTCATTCATCTATTAATAGGAAACAGTGCCATCTGTCAATCTTATTTTCAACTAGCTAGAGAAATATTTCATGAGTCAGTCAATATCGCTAACAATAGTTGAAGTAATATTAGAATAGATGGAGCTGTTGAAATAGTGAACATTTTCGCGTAAAAAATATCAATAGGAAACATCGCTTGAATTAACGTCGATGCATTGATGTTTTTCGATTTAAAACATCGGTGGCAAACATCGATGTTTTTTGACTAAAACATCGATATATTGAAAACATCGATGTATCGTTTGCACCACTAATTGTCATATATCAAATGAAAAAATCCTTTTTATTGCGCTTAAACAGGTCCAAACGGCGCTAAGAATCATCAACACGTTTTTTTTATGGGTCTAGCACACGTGCTGCAGGCAAGTCCTTAAAGCGTTACAGGAGCGACACGTGTCCAGAAAAAGCAATTCACGTTGTTCTTGAATCGCTGTAAATTGTACTCGGTGGAAAACATAGTCCTGGGCAAATTTCTCCAAAGGGATCATGTTCTCCATATAAAAGACAGCTTGAAAAGCGTTGTACGAGGAGTAACAAACTAACGTTGTTGTTATTGGTCCACTGTGAGCGAAAGCGGTACCCATTTCGAACAGAATGTTCTTTTAATATCTTTGGAGTGTCAGCTCTCTCACGCAATTTCACTTTACGATCATCCAAAACAATTTTGTGGATTTTTTTTGATGTTTTCCGGAGTAACCACCTCATTTGAGCGTCCAGATCGTTCAGCATCATTTGTGTCTGTACGACCGCATTTATATTCAGCATACCAGTAAATGATGAGTGATTTTAAAGGGGCAGAGTCCTACTAACACTTTTCAAGCCATTGCTTTGCTTGAGCAGTATTTTTTCCCATCAAAAAACAGTGTTTCATCATCACACGAAATTCGGTTTTTTCCGTTTTTTTTTAAATATCAAAAGTAACGTCACTAAAACCATTGTAACTTGTGAACTAATCATCGAAATGTCATGAAATTTTAACACGTATCGTTTGAAAATCATATGGACTTTTTGAAAAGGGCGATATCTATGTGTCAGACCAAAAACTTTTCAGCCTACGTGTTATATTTCAGTTTCTAAGTATTTTTAAAAAGGTTCTAATAATATTTCAGTTTTGTTTATAATGATTTAAAATTCTTTTAATGAAAAAAAAAACTAATTAGAAATATTTTATTATACAACAATAAATAATTTATTAACTCTAAATATTATATCCAATTTTTTTTAATCGATTCCAGAGCGATCCACCTAAATTTTTCAATTTGTCTTTCATTTACAACTACTTCGGCATTTTCAAGATTTTCTTTTTTAAAGTTTTCATCAGAGGAATCAAAATCCGATTTCCCTTTTTCCTTTAAAATCATGTTACTATGACTCAGAGCGTGACCAAACTCTCCTAATTTTACTTCTAAATCTATTTCCTTTAGTAACCCTTCAAATGAATAATTTTCAACTGAAACACTGAGTTCTTTAAGATTTTTGATGAACTCATTATAGTAAAATTTAATAAATTGATCCAAGTTCTCTTGAACAACGTCTAGTTTTACCGAAGTAAATAAAAAGAAAATCAAATCAGCAGCTGGTGATCCAAGGTAAGGCATTTGAAGGTCAAGAATCATTGTTTTTGAATCCTTACCACCAGTAACCATAATATTATTCATCCAGAAATCCTTATGAATTACAGTAATCCATGGCTCCCTTAATGGACGAAGCCCAAAACTGTTTCCTTCATCAATATACTTGTGTATTCTTTCCTTGTGTGGCTGACATTCTGGTATTTGTTCAAATGCGACGTAAAGAGGTTTACTGAAACCCTTTACCGTTTCTTCATTCGTTTCTGGAAGCAAGAATAAGTAAGGCTTGATTTCTTGATCGAACAATTTTGGATTTTGGATTCTCAGAGCCAGAGGTACTGCATGGAAAGTGGCTAGATCCCTGAGGATGGTGTAAGTTGTGGGGAGATCAAAACCAACATGTCGATCTACGTTATGATAACCTGCAATCAGAAAATATTGAAAAGATCTGCTTGGCGTTCATAAAGTAAAATACATGATACAAGGAGATATTTAGCTAAAGGCATAGCTGACAAAAATTGTCATTGATCTTTATTCTTATATTAAAGGTACGGAAGGTTCCAGAATGATGCTGACTTCGTTCTGATTAATGTTCATAAGCTGGAAGTAGGCGAAGGCAGTATCCAACTCCAATGAATTTTTATCAGAGTTTGCTTGTTTAGTAAGTACTAATATATGTCCAAAGAGTAATTAGTTTGAAAATATAACAGATAATTTGCCTGCGATTTATTCTCATCAAGTTTCGTAACTAAGGATCCTGATTATATATATATATATATATATATATATATATATATATATATATATATATATATATATATATATATATATATATATATATATATATATATATATACTGGTGAGCAAAATCGACTCAAACTATTTGGCTTCATTTAACGCTGCTCCTACTATTTAGTGTTCGTATATTTTTTCGGGTTTTCGTATCATTTGAAAGCCCATTCTATTCCCTTTTAATGATTCCAAATTCCATAGCATAGCGTTTTACTCATTAAAATGATTGAAAGGGGAAACAAGGAGAACAAAGATTGAAAATGCGGGTAAGAGAAAAGAAAAATTGAACACATTTTAAGTTTAACAATTATATTTATTAATAAAAACCAAAATCAATATTTTGTATGCTGTCAATTTGGGTCTGTTAGCTGGTCTCTTCGAATTTAAGTTAGCTTCTTTAAGTCTTCTTCTGACAGTCCGACCATGAACTTATCGGAGGTCCTACTGGACCTCAACGCCGGTCAAGTGACGATTTTTTAGAGTTGTGTTGACAATGAAGCGGTTTTTGTGCTCCGAGGTACACCTTCTACTTCCTAAACCTGGTCTTCGTGTAAAGGCGCCAGTCTCTTAGTAACGTCTGTAGGTTCTGGAGACAGCTGACTGTCTTAGGTGCAGTTGCGCAGCGATTACACGTTGGCTATGCCCTTCTTGCGATAGGGCATTAACTTGTGCCATTTCTTCCAGGGTGGTATCCATTTTCCGATGACGTAATTAATGATCAGGTATAGCAGAGACGTTGACGGTTCTAGTTCCGATAAAGAAATGGTAGGAAAATGCAGTTGTATGTGTTTTTAAAGGGATGAATAGATTTGGAAATCCAAATATTTTTGGTATTATCGGAAAGAGTAGAAAATCAGCATTTTAGTAATACCACTATTTGAAAATTAAATTCAATAATCGGTATTAAACGAAGCAAAATTGTTTGAGTCGATTTTTTTTCTCACCAGTTTATATGTAATAGGCATTATTTAATATATCCTTTCTAAATTATTCCGTAACAAACTATTTCTTACCTAAATATTTTAAATTCTGTGTCAACATTACACCATCCAAGTCAACTTTATCACTTTTAGGGTCTAAACTTATTCTAGCTCCATAAAATTGTTGAAAAAAGTCGATTTCTTTCTTCACTCCATGATCTTTTTGAAACTGTTTCAGTGCTGGTACAACCGTGGTGTACCAGGCTATTTCTGATTTGAAAGTCACTTGTGTGTTAAAGAATTCTTGGGTAATGGTGTTTAGTGGTGTGCATTTTGCTACCGCGTGGTATTCTTCCTGCTTTCCATCTTTTTTTACCTAAAGAATAAAGTTGATGTTAACAGGAGGACAATTATCTTGTCTTTTTACCGTACGATTTTTTTTTTGCCGAGGGGCTGTAAAGAATTTATTTGTTTAAATTTAAAGCCAAAGATACTAAAACGATGCGGTTGTAACCTAATTTTTGGATTCCTCGATTTCAAAAACCTTGAAAAGAACCTCTTACGCGATATATCTGAAACAACCCATCCAATTTCCCCCCCTTCCCCTTCAACTCGTTACAAGTTTTACTCTAACTATTTATGGATAAGATTTGTTTCTTATTTCAACAAAGAACCAGGAAAAATTAGCATATTACTATTAAAACCTAACAAAATTTATCGACATGTACCCCTTTCACCCCTTTACCCTAAACAGATATTGCCCAAAAAACCATAGCTCTCACTCCAACGTTAAGTATATTATATATGTACCAAGTTTGTAATTGATATCTCATTTCATTCGCGAGTTATCGCGAGTGACTATGTTTTTTGTGATCTACGAACTCTAAGGCGTAAAAGAAAAAGCAAAAACCTTGGAGGGTGAGTTTTTCACGAATACAGTACTTTCCTTTACCAAGGAAACTCAAAAACAACCACCAATTCTTATTTAAATCATAATTTTGTCAACGACATAAAAATCTCGCATGTACGATTAGCTATTCCAGTATTAAAATTCTGACAAACGCAGAGTATAAATAACCGGTCAAGTGCAAGTTGAACTTGCGCAATTAGTGTTCCGTACGTTGATTGCTTTTAAAATAAAAAATTTTGTTAGGGAGGTATAAAATGATCAGTGACTTCATAAAACACACCGCCAAATGAGTTTTCAACAAAGTTTGTTTCCAATCTTTACCGAAAACTGATGATCTTGAAATTTTTGTTTTTTTTTTTATATACCAGATAAATTATTAAAGGTAATGCACTCGTGATAATTTTCGTTCAATCTACACCCCGTGGAGAATATTCCAGAATTTTTTCAAAATTTTTTGATCAGTACTTTTCGAGATAAGGGGGGGACAGCGATTTTTCGCGATTTTTAAAAAATAATACCAAGAAAAGTGTGAGCAAGTGTTACATTATATGTGTATGTATGTATATATATATATATATATATATATATATATATATATATGTGTGTATGTATATATATATATATATATATATATATATATATATATATATATATATATATATATTTATATATATATATGTATATGTATATATATATATATATATATATATATATATATATATATATATATATATATATATATATATATATATTACTCGATGACCTAGTATAAATTTTTTTTTTTCACTTCCGATTTCACTCCCCAAAACTAACCTCTTAAGTCAAAATTTAACTTTCAAAACTGTATGGTTCTGATGAGGCCATCAATTTCTATATTATTACCAAATTTCAACTTTCTATGACAAATAGTTTCGGAGAAAATTGGATGTGACAGACAGACAGACACCGAAGTCATCTTAGAAGTGTTCCGTACGGAACACTAAAAAGATGTCAAAAAATGTCCAAATAGATACTTGGGAATAAATAACCGGCCAAGTGCAAGTCGGACTTGCGCAATTAGTGTTCCGTACGTTGATTGCTTTTAAAATAAAAGTTTTGGTTACGGAGGCATAAAAAATGATCAATGACTTCACAAAACACACCCCCCGAATGAGTTTTTAAAACAGTTTTTTTCCGATTTTTGTTGAATACCGATGATCTTTTTTTTTTTTTTAATACCAGAGAAATTATTAAAGAAAATGCTCTTGTGATAATTTTCGTTCAATCTACATGGAAAATATTCCAGAATTTTTTCAAAATTTTTTGATCAGTACTTTTTGAGGTAAAGGGGGGACAGCGATTTTTGACAGTTTTTTAAAAATCATACAAAAAAAGTGTGCGCAAGTATTACATTATATAAATTTTGTGTTTTCACAAGCTTTTATTTGACATCCCACTCGATCACCTAGTAAAAAGAAAAATTACTTTCGATTTCACCTCCTGAAACTAACCCTTTAAGTCAAAATTTAACTTTCAAAACTACATGGCTCTGCTGGGGCTATATTAGTGCCAAATTTAAACTTTATATGTCAAATAATTTCGGCGAAAATCGAAAAGACAGACAGACGACGGATAGACACCAAAGTGATCATATAAGTGTTTCGTTCAGAACGCTAAAAACATAAAATCGAACATAATGTACCTGGCCTCGAAGTTATGGTCAATAATATCTTAGAAACAACAACCAAAGAAAAAATATAAATTTTTGTTAACAATTTCTATGGTCACTTCTCTCGATAGATGTTACTAAAGATAATAGAATATCTGAAATAATGAAAATGAACAGATCAATAGAATTTAGGTCTCCAAATAAATCAAAGATTAATACAGGTGAAATAAAAAATACAATTTAAAATCTAAAAGGCAAAAAAGCTCCCGGGCTCGACTATATCAAGAATAAGTCCCTAAAAAAAAATCTATCGGATACAACCATTTTGGAGAGATCCAAGTTAACCAAAGCCATTTTTAAACAAGGTAGTTTTTCAAAATTTTAAATAATACTAAAACAGGATTGGATTGATTGTTGGTGAACGATTATCATCCTATTATCCTTTTTAGTGCAGTAAAAAAAGCATTGCACAGGCTAGATACAGCAATATTATGATTTTATCCTCTCTGAGGTATCAGCAGGAGTATTGTCCTGAGTTTTGGACCTTGAAAAACTTGTGCTCTTTTGTTTATTAACAATTTAAGTTTTCAAAAAACGTTTTTTGAGCTTAAAATGTGAATAACTCCGGTTATATAAGTTGGATCGAGACATGTTTAATGTTTGTCTGATATAAATAATATTTTTATTTCTATTCCATGAAGTACTTTAAGATTGTAAACTTACAAAGGTTTTTTCTGTTTGACAACAATTATCATTGGTACTATAAAGTTTAACTACTGAAGATGATCTTTTAAAGGATCGAAATGCTTAGATATTCTACCTGATTTCTGTCGATCCAAGCTCGGCTGATAAGCCGTGATGCAACTCCAGCTTTAACCTGACCGCCTTTTGGTATAAGAATTAGTTAGGCTTTTTTCTATTCATGTGTATAGTATTTTTTGGTAATTATTTTAAAAACCGGCTTGCAATGGAGAGGAATACACATTTTATTGTGTTTAAGAGATATTTTTTCAATAATCTATTTTTTCATTGTCTGATGATTTATTTACTTATTTTTTTTATTTTGTTTCAGGTGGGTTTCCCGTCCACTTCTTTTTATGAAGAGTAGAAAAACTAGGTTACGAGTAATCTATAAAAGGTCAGACATCATCTTCAATATTTTAAATCTATATAATTTCTATTGCAACAACGACCACAATTATTTTTGCAAAAATATTAAATAAAAAATTGTTTCCTAATATGAACGCAAACCTATCGCGTTTAAAAAAATTATATTTGCTTGAAATGATTCTAATTCGGTATGAAATTACAGATCATTTATAAAGGAAGTTCTAGAGTGAGATGATGACATCGCTAAATTTCTATCTTTTATCAAGGTCTCAAAGTCCAAAAAAAATGACAAATCCTCTTTAGTTTTAAGTCGCTCAAGTGCGTACATAACCTACAAAATTGAAAAAACAGGCATAAAACTGTTTTTTTTTTCATTTTATAGTACAGGTCGACTAAGTGAACCAATCGGCTTGAAACTTTCAGAAAATATGCCTTTTATTATAGCAAAAATACACTGAACTTTTGGTACAAAAATATTGAACGTAGTGGTTACAATTAAATTTGTTATTTAAAATTTGAATTGCCCGCCATTTTATGCCATTTAGTTCAAAATGGATCTTTTTTTAAAAAATTTAGGTCTCGACACCGACTTTCCGATGTCATTAAAAAAGAATTTTTTTGGAGTCAATTTAAGAGTTTTTTTTACATTTGTTTATTAATCAAATAACAACAAATCCGTTTTTTAGCTCATTTTCACGTTACCGAAAATGATTTTTTTAAATAAAGGTCTCGTAATTCTCTACCAGATGTGATAAAAAATTTTCAATTTTTTTTGTCTAAATTATCGAAAAAACGCATTTATTGTTATTTGATTAATTAACAAATATAAAAAAAAAACGGTTATATATATATATATATATATATATATATATATATATATATATATATATATATATATATATAGTCATATATCCCTTCTATCATATGGTGTAGGGTAGAAAAAAAAACTGTTAAAATGGCTTCAAAAATAATTTTTTTAATGGCTTCGGAAAGCTGGTGGCGAGACGTAAATTTTGAAAAAAAGGATCCATTTTAGACTAAGACTAGGTTAGTTAGTAGACCTGTACAATAAAATGAAAAAAAAAAACAGTTTTTGCCTGTTTTTTCAATTTTGGACTTGGGCGACTTAAAACGAGGATTTGTTGGAAATTTCATTATGAAGAGTTTGGTTTCTTTTTGTCTCGATCCAACTTATATAACCAGATTTATTCACATTTTAAGCTCAAAAAGCGCGTTTTGAAAACCTTAATTTGTTTATAAACGAAAAAAGAGTACAAATTAAATCCTGCAAATTTTCGATTTTTGTTCTGTTCGCCATCACTTCCTAATTATTATTGATTCTCACACTTGTTAACTCAAATTAAATTGCTATTTTTTTTTCTGGCTGATTTTAAAGTTATTATTATTGTAATTGTAAGTAAAGGTATTACTTTTTTATTAAAATTGAAAAATGGTTCACTTTTATAAGATTAAATATCTACCACTTTAGATTAAAAAGTAATCAGTTTCATACATTTATCATTTTTTTACTTGAAAAAGCAAGTAATAAGCATGATTTTCATTAATTAAAAGGGAAATATTGCATTAGAAAATAAAGCAAGTCAACAAGCTTTAAACTACAAAGAGAGCTGAAAAAATTCTCGTATTAATATTTGACTTCACGTTTCAATTACTGAGTTAATCGGCTTACTCGTATTTTGATTACATTCTATGTCGTTTTAAATTATATTTGAAAAGTTGTAATTTTTCTAAAACATATCCTTTTATCATAATTTCGAATGTTACAAATATGAAGTTATTTATCCAGTAATTTCCTTGCAAATAAAGTCAGAACATTTTTTTGGGGTCACTCTGTAATCACACTCCTTTATATACTATTTTTGTTTAGATTGGAGGTATTGAAAAAAATATAGTTTTCAGATTCCTTGACTGAAAAGAACCTTGAAAAGCTCCACTAACAGAAATATTCGAAGGAAACCCTCCCTTCCATCCTTTTAGTCCCTTATACTGTATGTTTTATTATACAGGGTGTCCCATATGTATGAAATAATGATTACACAGCATTTATTATTCAGTGTATCAAAAAAATGTTTAAATAAAAGTTATAGGGTGTTATACGGCGCATATGCTGACGTTGACAATAAAATTTTTAATGGCTTCGGAAAGCTGGTGGCAAGACGTAAATTTTGAAAAAAAAGATCCATTTTAGACTAAATGACATTCAAATTTTAAATAACAAATTTAATTTTGCCCACTTGGTTCAATATTTTTGTATCAGAATTTCAGGATATTTTTGCTATAATAAAAGGCATATTTTCTGAAAGTTTCAAGCTGATCGGTTTAGGTTAGTTAGTAGACCTGTACAATAAAATAAAAAAAAAAAAAAACAGTTTTTTTGCCTGTTTTTTCAATTTTTTACTTGAGCGACTTAAAACGAGGATTTGTTGGAAATTTCATTATGAAGAGTTTGGTTTCTTTTTATCTCGATCTAACTTATATAACCAGACTTATTCACATTTTAAGCTCAAAAAGCGCGTTTCGAAAACCTTAATTTGTTTATAAACAAAAGAGCACAAATTTTTCGAGGTCCATTACTCCTGGTGATACTCTAGAGAGTATAAAATCATAACATTGTTGTATCTAAACTATACTTATCTCATCATTATTTTGACCTATTTCTATTGTACTATTTATTTAATCTTTTTTAGTTTTAAGTCGCTCAAGTGCGTACATAACCTACAAAATTGAAAAAACAGGCATAAAACTGTTTTTTTTTTCATTTTATTGTACAGGTCGACTAAGTGAATCAATCGGCTTGAAACTTTCAGAATATATGCCTTTTATTATAGCAAAAATACCCTGAACTTTTGTTACAAAAATATTGAACGTAGTGGTTACAATTAAATTTGTTACTTAAAATTTGAATTGCCCGCCATTGTATGTCATTTAGTCCAAAATGGATCTTTTTAAAAAATTTAGGTCTCGACACCGACTTTCCGATGTCATTAAAAAAGAATTTTTTTGGAGTCAATTTAAGAGTTTTTTTTTACATTTGTTTATTAATCAAATAACAACAAATGCGTTTTTTAGGTCATTTTCACGTTACCGAAAATGTTTTTTTTCAATAAAGGTCTCGTAATTCTCTACCAGATGTGATAAAAAATTTTCAATTTTTTTTGTCTAAATTATCGAAAAAACGCATTTATTGTTATTTGATTAATTAACAAATATAAAAAAACGGTTATATATATATATATATATATATATATATATATATATATATATATATATATATATATATATAGTCATATATCCCTTCTATCATATGGTGTAGGGTAGAAAAAAAACGGTTAAAATGACTTCAAAAATAATTTTTTTAATAGCTTCGGAAAGCTGGTGGCGAGACGTAAATTTTGAAAAAAAAAGATCCATTTTAGACTAAATGGCATTCAAATTTTAAATAACAAATTTAATTTTGCCCACTTGGTTCAATATTTTTGTATCAAAATTTCAGGATATTTTTGCTATAATAAAGGGCATATTTTCTGAAAGTTTCAAGCTAATCGGTTTAGGTTAGTTAGTAGACCTGTACAATAAAATGAAAAAAAAAACAGTTTTTTGCCTGTTTTTTTAATTTTGGACTTGAGCGACTTAAAACGAGGATTTGTTGGAAATTTCATTATGAAGAGTTTAGTTTCTTTTTGTCTCGATCTAACTTATATAACCAGACTTATTCACATTTTAAGCTCAAAAAGCGCGTTTTGAAAACCTTAATTTGTTTATAAACAAAAGAGCACAAATTTTTCGAGGTCCAATACTCCTGGTGATACTCTAGAGAGTATAAAATCATAACATTGTTGTATCTAAACTATACTTATCTCATCATTATTTTGACCTATTTCTATTGTACTATTTATTTAATCTCGAAAAAATTATAGAAAAAGTAAAGCACAACAATTTGGATTTAAAAAAAACCACGACACAACAAATCAAACAACAAAACTAACTTCCAGCATTCATGCAATGAATTGCATGAGCAAAGCCTTCGGCAAGACGTGGCATAGTGACCTTTTTATCAAATTAATTAGAATGAGAACCTTGCTCATTCATCTCATACTGCCACTTTGAAAGAATAGACGATGCCTAATTTTCATCGATAATTTAAACTGAAAGCAGAATAAGAATAGCGGATCTTCCCTCCCTAACATTTTTTCATTTATTTATTTTTTTGTAAGTCAAAATTTAATCAAAATAACCTGTTCCAAGTGTTCTACACCTGTTTGCTTATGTTATAACTATTACAAATGCACCCAAGCAACCAGGTATGATTACACGTGCTCTGGATGAGAAATTGGAAAAGTCAGCTGAACCCTAATGAAACAAAAGCGATTCACCTTTACCTTTAATAAAATATATATATATATATATATTTTTAGTCAATTTCCACTGGTTTATTTAAATTGCGATGACTTATATAATTTCTTAATTATAATATTACACATAATTAAATTACATTGATAGTATTGGGAAACTGTGAATATTAAACCTAACTTGACAGTGTAAAATGTAGATCTGAAGAAGCTGCATCGACAGCGAAACGCGTCATCGCAATTTAAATAAACCAGTGGAAATTGACTAAAAACAGTCTTTTATTATATATTTATAATGAATTTCCATCAAGTAGAAGCTACAACCATCCAACCTTTAATAAAAGTTAAAATCGCTAATTAAGAAATTGATTACCACTCGAAAATCAAATACTTTGGACTTTATTTCTATAAAAGTTTACACCAGGAAAATAACATTAACAAATTAAACTCGGAGTTCTCAAAGTCATACAATTTATCTTTTATCCAATTCCAGAAGTAAAATAGATATCCAAATTAAAATAAACCAATATAAAATCATCAAAAAATATGTTCTACTATATGGTGCTCCATCATGGTGCACTAGAAGTAGAAAGGAACTTAAAAGGTTAGAAGTAATCCAACATCAAGTACTCAAAATCATCCTTAACTCTTAATTGCAACAAGAATCATACATGGTGATTTAAACATTGAGTAAAAATTTCGAACGCTTAATAGCAGAATATCATATAAACTCCAACCTCAACAGTAGATTCCAGTTACTAAAGGCTTGCTTGGATAAATCGAAATATCTAAATTATCGCACACTAATTGCAACTTTCCTTTTTTCTATCATTCTCTTTTCTTAAACTTAAATGAAATAACAACTTTTCAAATCGGATTGTAAATCCACTAACGAACAGAAGTAAAAGGCCATTGATCTAAATTTAAAATTACAGCAGATCAAGAAGAAAATTTTAGGATTATCGGTACCGTTGTGTTCGAAAATTTACCTTAAAATCGACCCTGTACATACAACTTCCATAATTTTCGCCTGGAGGCAATAACGACTCGGCTTTTTGCTCCACCAGTTCCCCTTCTATACTGTTCTTAATTAAATCCTGCAAATTTTCGATTTTGGTTCTGTTCGCCATCACTTCCTAATTATTATTAATTCTAACACTTGTTAACTTAAATTAAATTGCTATTTTTTTTCTGGCTGATTTTAAAGTGATTATTATTGTAATTGTAAGTAAAGGTATTACTTTTTTATTAAAATTGAAAAATGGTTCCCTTTTATATTAAAAAATAATCAGTTTCATACATTTATCATTTTTTTACGTGAAAAAGCAAGTAAGCATGATTTTCATGAATTAAAAGGGAAATATTGCATTAGAAAATAAAGCAAGTCAGCAAGCTTTAAACTACAAAGAGAGCTGAAAAAATTCTCGTATTAATATTTCACTTAACGTTTCAATTACTGAGTTAATCGGCTTATTTTGATTACATTCTATGTCGTTTTAAATTATATTTGAAAAGTTGTAATTTTTCTAAAAACATATCCTTTTATCATAATTTCGAATGTTACAAATACGAAGTTATTTATCCAGTAATTTCCTTGCAAATAAAGTCAGAACATTTTTTTGGGGTCACTCTGTAATCACACTCCTTTATATACTATTTTTGTTTAGATTGGAGGTATTGAAAAAAATATAGTTTTCAGATTCCTTGACTGAAAAGAACCTGGAAAAGCTCCACTAACAGAAATATTCGAAGGAAACCCTCCCTTCCATCCTTTTAGTCCCTTATACTGTATGTTTTATTATACAGGGTCTCCCATATGTATGGAATAATGATTCCACAGCATTTATTAATCGGTGTATCAAAAAAATGTTTAAATAAGAGTTATAGGGCGTTATACGGTGCAGATGCTGACGTTGACAATAAAATGTCAGTTCGAAGAAATTAAATTTTTTTAAATGGAAAGTTCTGTGTATTATTTTATTTTTGAGTCCTACTAAAAATTCTAGATATTATTTGCCTAACATACCATAGGTCTAAATTGAGCTGTTTTAGAATTATTGATATTTGGAATTAAGATGATGAAATTAAAAAAAATAACCGGTCAAGTGCAAGTTGAACTTGCACAATTAGTGTTCCGTACGTTGATTGTTTTTAAAATAAAAAATTTTGTTAGGGTGGTATAAAATGATCAGTGACTTCACAAAACACACCCCAAATGAGTTTTCAACAAGGTTTGTTTCCAATCTTTACTGAAAACTGGTGACCTTGAAATTTTGGTTTTTTTCTATACCAGATAAATTATTAAAGGTAATGATAATGTTCGTTCAATCTATACCCCGTGGAGAATATTCTAGGGTTTTTTTTTCAAAATTTTTTGATCAGTACTTTTCGAGATAAGGTAGGGGACAGCGATTTTTCACGATTTTTTAAAAGTAATACGAAGAAAAGTGTGCGCAAGTATTACATTATATATATTTTTTTTACTCGTGTTTCACAAGCTTTCATTTGACACCACACTCGATGACCTAGTGAAAAAATTTTTTTTCACTTTCGATTTCACCCCTCAAAACGAATCCCTTAAGTCAAAATTTATGTTACGGTGATATAAAATGATCAGTGATTTCACAAAACACACCCCAAATAAGTTTTCAACAAAGTTTATTTCCAATCTTTACTGAAAATTGATGACCTTGAAATTTTTGTTTTTTTTATATACCAGATAAATTATTACAGGTAATGAACTCGTAATAATTTTCGTTCAATCTACACCCCGTTGAGAATATTCCAGAATTTTTTCAAAATTTTTTGATAAGTACTTTCCGAGATAAGGCGGGTGGACAGCGATTTTTTTTCGCGATTTTTTAAAAATAATACAAAGAAAAGTGCGCGCAAGTATTACATTATATATATATATTTTTTACTCGTGTTTTCACAAGCTTTCATTTGACACCACACTCGATTACCTAGTAAAAATTTTTTTTTTTTCACTTCCGATTTCACCCCCCAAAACTAACCCCTTAAGTCAAAATTTAACTTTCAAAACTACATGGCTCTGATGAGGCCATCAATTTCTATATTAGTACCAAATTTCAACTTTCTATGACAAATAGTTTCGGAGAAAAACGGGTGTGACAGACGGACAGACGGACAGACAGACGGACAGACACCAAAGTGATCTTATAAGTGTTCCGTACGGAACACTAAAAATTAAGCTGGCTTGTGTCAAACGTTTACTGTCAGGTAACGATTCAACGCTTCAAAGAATGATTTATTGACGAAAACGTTTATTGTTGCATTTTGTGAAACTGTAATGTGAGCGTAATATCATAATGGTACATTTAACAGAAACTGAAAGAATTACTTTGTTAATGATAATTGGTTACGGAGACCGTAGGAGAACACAACAGGAGGTGTGTGATATTTTTAACGCAGAATATCCGCATCGAGAACCTATTACCCAATCCGTAGTTGGCAAAACATTAAAACGATTTCGACAATCAGGTCATGCTAAGGATTGTTCTAATACAAACTTAGAAGTTGTTTTTAAAGAAAAGGAAAGAAGAAAGAATACGCTGAATTTTGGACAATAACGCCCGAGCAATATAAGACTGTTCAAAAATGTGCCCAAATACTGCTTACGTTTTTTGCATCGACATATGTTTGTGAATCATCCTATTCTAAAATGAAATATGGTAAGAACGTATACAGAAATCGCCTTACAGGTTCTCATTTCGATGAGGTATTAAGAGTAGCGTGCAGCAACTCCAATCCAGATCTAGATGAAATTGTTAAAAAATGTTCCCAATATTATCGTTCTCATTAAAATTTAAATAAACTATTAAACTGTAATATGTTTTTTCATTGACATCTAAATAACAGTTGCTGTGATTTATGTTGCGTCCCGCGCGACAGAGCGATAAATGAGTAAGTGTGAGACTGTTGAGGGCCGGAGTGCTGGAGTATCAGTGTGGAAGGCTGCATTATCGAAGCTTAGTACATCAGCGTAGTACTAGGCACAACGACCGCTTTCAAATACCTAGGTATCGTACAAGTGTGTTCAAACAGTCTTTCGGCTATACGTCTGCTAAACTTCTGAATGGGATTCCTAGGGGTTTGCTTGCTCGGTCTGAATATTCTTTCAGAAGAAGGCTAAAGGAAATTTTATTTCAGAGATACTGATTGTTATTATTATTGTGACTATTCGATCGTTATTAATATCTCTTTCATGGGGTAAGCTGGGGATCACAGTTTGTTTGTATTTGGGTATTAATATCAATTCATGTGGAATTACAACGTTTTTTTTTTTCTTCTCCTTTTTTAGTTTAGTTTAGAGTAAGTAGAGTTAAGTAATGATTGTGACTTTTTGAATTGTATTTGAGTTGTATTCCTTTTCTTTGTTTTTTTTTTGTGTATTGTAATTTTTATTTTGGAAACTCGGTTAACAATACGCTGCTGCATTTCGCCGAGTATAAAATAAAGGCGTTTATTGTTTTTATTTGGTACTTTTGGTCTTCTTTTTCACATTTGGTCAATGGGGTTTCGTGTTTGACTGACGGGTTTAAGCCAAGTCAGCACAAACGCTATTTCCATTGTATATTAAGGAATGACCTGACAATGTTACATGTTTTCAAAATCACTGACTTCTGAATGTTTTTGTGTATGTTTGTGTTGAGTCCTAATTGTACTAAGTGTGGTGTGAATTGTTGGTCTAAAGCCTGTGGCTGATTTGACGAAGGGGACAATGATGACTTTTTCTTGTTTCCATAGCCTATTTTACGTGTTTTGGCTTTGGTGGTTGTGTTTGTCCTGTATCTGGTTCGGTTGTGTTTGGAATTGATTGCGGCGTGTCCAGGTGGCGAGTAATTTTTTCCTTAGTGATTTCTTTGTCAGGTTTTATGATTTTGTTATAGCAACGCATGACGTGTTCGTTGATTTTGTGGTGCAACTCACGCATTGCTTTGATTTTCCTGCCTTGGTGGGTGTCGGCTTACTCGCCGGCACAACATTTTTAACAGGTCCATTTTCTTTTCCCCGGTCTTCATAGTTGTGACGCCCTCGACCGTTACATCGCTAGCTCGATGCTTCTTTTGTTGGTATACTGTTGTTTAGGATGCTTTTCGTGTTCTGTGGTGTCAGAAGCTTAACGTGTCCCGATATCGGGTTGCCT
This sequence comes from Pachyrhynchus sulphureomaculatus, assembly GCA_019049505.1. Classification (NCBI taxonomy): domain Eukaryota; kingdom Metazoa; phylum Arthropoda; class Insecta; order Coleoptera; family Curculionidae; genus Pachyrhynchus; species Pachyrhynchus sulphureomaculatus. Next base: position 28,274,850 of record CM032453.1, on the reverse strand, counting down.
GTTAGTAGAAGCTAAATAGTTGGTGTGTTTTTTGTGCTTATTTTTGTTGGTTAGTCTTTAAAAGTTATTATTATTCTTCCTTGTTTTGAGAAGATATCAGCGTCAATGCCCGTACTAGGAGAATCCTGAGATTCCCCTAGCCCCTGAGGGATTATAGTTCTTATTATTATGTGATGAATTGAAAAAGAGTCCTTAAATTTATAAAAGATGTACAGTAACTATCTTAATTTTTTTTTTATTTTTTTGTTTTTAATGCTATACAGCCACATACTATGAAAGTTTAAATTTAAGATATTTTGCATATTTTTTATAAGTATAATTAAATTTTTTAATTGTATCAACTGATGTATATGTATTTTTTCAAAGTTCTTACTTTATTGTTATCGGGTAAATACATGCAAAGATATAATGTAATTTTTTAGAAAGGATTGTACGACGTAATAAATTATGATGCCGCCCATTTGGACCTTTTTAATACATTTTCGATTTGTCGATTTATTTTTAAAACAAACAAAAGATAACAAAAATAACACACAATCGAAACTAGAAATAAAACGAGGTTATATTCATTTCTTCACTTCGTTAATATAGAGGCACACAATAAGGAAGCGCTTATTTTAAGAGTGCGATTCTTTCTCGTTTATACTGATATCGTTACATGGTTTTAATAACGATAACGATAAGGGCATGTTGAAAACAAGAGTCGCAAGATCTCTCTAATAAACGTGATTTAATAGTAATAATGACACAGCAAAATTGATTATTAAATCTATATAGTGTAATATTCATTTTTTCCTGGATTTTAAGATCATGCTACGACCCTATTTTCCTCCCTATAATTTATATTTTATTACATTTTTATATTTATTGCAGTGATTTCAATTTTTGAGCAGTGTAGCTTAAAACAGTGTTTTAAGTTTTTAAGCAGTTTAATTTAAACCAGCACTGTGTAACGCGTGTTGCCGACTTGACTTATTTAGTTCGCACTGAACGCGTCGAGATTTGCATGCCGGGAAGTATGACCCAAGGAGAAGGGACGAAGATATTTAAGCAGCCATTTCGAATTTCGAAAGGCTTTTTCCACCCTGAAGGAGTAACGGCTTTGTTCCGCCAGTAGGCCGAAGTGGCTCTCTTCTCCAGCACGCCAGAGTGTTTTTTTCTCAGTGATGTAGTAGTGCAGTAACGGTTTCTACCTCTCAAGTTTAAGGCCTTTTTCCTTTCTTGAAATATCCTGCTCATCCTCAGGCATTTCGGGTCAAAAAGTGTTTAGCTACCCAAATGAAACTAGGATGGTAGTGGCTGAGACAATATCTTTATGAGAATCTCACCAGGAGAGGCCAAGTAACTTATGGAAAACCCACGAGGAGAAACCAATCCGTAAGTCATAAGCACACCAGTCTAAATATATCACTTCGTGTCTACAAGTGCGTTTTCACTACTACTCAACACATGTAACTCGCGGAGTTAATTTCACAAACTTTTAATAACGTGTTTTATCAAGCCTTTTATTAAAAACTCAGTAATCCTGATTTAAAGACTCTATGTAATAGTGTACACTCTTCTAGCTTAAGGGGTTTTCATTTAGTAGAAGTAATTTTTAAGAGTGTAATAAAGTTAGGAATTTTTATTTTGTTAATATACCCTTCTTTATTTAAATGTGTAGTGTCTCACTAAACTCCTGCTCTTTCTTTCAGGACGCACAGGTTGTAATATACTTAATCTTATTTTAACAACTAAATAACCCTTCAGTATTTTTAGTGTTCCGTACGGAATACTTATAAGATCACTTCGGTGTCTCTCTGTCTGTCTGTCTGTCTGTCACACCCAATTTTCTCCGAAAATATTTGACATAGAAAGTTGAAATTTGGTACTAATATAGGAATTGATGGCCTCATTAGAGCCGTGTAGTTTTGAAACTTAAATTTTGACTTAGTTTTGGGGGGTAAAATCGGAAGTGAAAAAAAAAATTTTTACTAGGTCATCGAGTGTGGTGTTAAATGAAAGCTTGTGAAAACACGAGTAAAATATATATATATATATATATATATATATATATATATATATATATATATATATATATATATATATATACATATATAATGTAATACTTGCGCGCACTTTTCTTTGTATTATTTTTAAAAAATCGCGAAAAATCGCTGCCCCCCGCCTTATCAAAAAAAAATTTTGAAAAAATTCTGGAATATTCTCCACGGGGTGTAGATTGAACAAAAATTATCACGAGTGCATTACCTTTAATAATTTATCTGATATATAAAAAAACAAAAATTTCAAGGTGTTCAGTTTTCATTAAAGATTGGAAACAAACTTTGTTGAAAACTTATTTGGGGTGTGTTTTGTGAAGTCACAAATCATTGTATACCTACATAACAATTTTTTTTATTTTAAAAGCAATCAACGTACGGAACACTAATTGCGCAAGTTCAACTTGCACTTGACCGGTTATTTATTTTTTTAAGCTGAAATTAGATTCTTTTTATTCTAAAATGAATGGTGCCTGAAAAAAATAAACATTACAATTGATTTTTAAACAACTATAGAGACTATTTTCAAAAGACGTACAAAAATTATCTCTTATCCACATTCTCTACCATTAAAAAAAAAACCTAGCTAGCTTATATCTAATTTTTTTAGTTCTATCAGTATTAATATCCACCCAGCCGATTCTCAAAAATTAAGATATACATAAAGGGGCAAATAACGGCTTCTATTTAATATATAAAATATTTATTAAAAATACAGAAAGTTGGGGCTATACAAATTAACGCCGCAACGAGACGTTACAAAATAGCGCTCCAACATGAGGCTATAAAAACGGCCCCCGCTTCTAGAGGTTATAAAATTGCGCCTCAACGTGCCGGACATTATCCGACATTATTAAATCCAATTTCTTTTAATTGCTTCAAAAGTAATCCACTGGAATTTTTCAGTTTGTCTTTCATTTACATTTATTTCGGTATTTCCGAAATTTTCCTTTTGAAAGTTTTCATCAGAAGAATCTAAAAGGGTCGTTTTTCCTTTTTCGGTTAAAATCCCGAAACTATGACCCAAAACGTGACCAAACTCTCCTACTTTCATCTCTATGTCTATTTCGTTTCGTAAACCTTCAAATGAACATTTTTCCAGTGGAACATTGAGTTCTGGAAGATTTCTCGTGAACTCGTCATAGTAAAACTTAATCAGTTCATCTGATTTTTCTTGAACAACGTCTAGTTTAACTGAAGTAAGTAAAAAGAAAATCAAATCCGCCGCTGGAGAGCCAACGTAACAAATTTGGAGATCCAGAACCATTGTTTTTGAATGTTTTCCACCAGTAACCATAATATTGTTCATCCAGAAGTCCATATGAACTGCAGTAATCCATGGTTCTCTTAATGGACGAGGTCCAAAACGATTTGCTTCATCCACATACTTGCTTATTTTTTCCATGTATGCCTGGCATTCTGGAATATGTTCAAATACAGCATATACCGGTTTATTAAAAGCTTTCTGCGTTTTTTCGTTCATTTCAGCAAACAGGGATAAGTGAGATTGGATATTTTGATCGAACAATTCTAGATTTTGAATTCTTATAGCCAGAGGTACTGCATGGAAGGTTGCTAAGTCTCTGAGGACTGTGTAAGTTGTGGGGAGATCAAAGCCAACATGTCAATCTATATTATGATAACCTGCAATTAATTTTTTTTTATAAATGATGTATTTCGAACTTTAACATATAAAGCATAACACGTAGGCCGAAAAGTTTTTGGTCTGACACGTAGATGTTGCCCTTTTCAAAAAATCCATATGATTTTTAGGAAGTACCAACTTTCAAGTGATACATGTCAAAATTCACATGATATTTCGACGATTAGTTTACAAGTTACAGTGGTTTTAGTGACGTTACTTTTGATATTTTCAAAAAAATGGAAAAAATCGAATTTCGTGTGTTGATTAAACACTGTTTTTTGAAGGGAAAAAATACCGTTCAAGCAACGCAATGGCTTGATAAGTGTTACGGGAACTCTGCCCCTGGAAAAATCATTCATCATTTGCTGGTATGATGAATTTAAACGCGGTCGTACAGATACGAATGATGCTGAACGCTCTAGACGCCCAAATGAGGTCGTTACTCTGAAAAACATCAAAAAAATCCACCAGATTGTCTTGGATGACTGTAAAGTAAAATTTCATGAGATAGCTGACTCTCTAACGATATCAGAAGAACGTGTTGGTCATATTTTGCATGAACATTTGGGCACGAGAAAGCTCTGTTCGAAATGGGTACCGCGTTTGCTCATAGTGGACCAAAAACGACAACCTGTTGATGATTCTGAGCGCTGTTTGGACCCGTTTAAGCGCAATAAAAATGATTTTTTCATGCGATATGTGACAATGGATGAAACATGGATCCACCACTACACACCGGAATCAAATCGGCAGTCAGCTGAGTGGACAGCAGCCGGTGAAAGCTGCTCGAAGCGACCAAAGACACAACAGTCGGCTGGGAAGGTTTTGGCCTCTGTATTTTGGGATGCGCATGAAATAATTTTCATCGACTATGCTGAGAAGAGAAAAACCATCAATAGCGGATATTATATAAAGTTATTGGAGCGTTTGAAGAAAATCGCAAAGAAACGGCCCCAAATGAACAAGAAAAAAGTGCTCTTTCATCAAGGCAATGTACCGTCTCACATATTGATAGCCAAATTGCATGAATTGAAGTTCGAATTGCTTCCTCATTCCCCGTATTCTCCAGATTTGGCCCCCAGCGACTATTATCTATTCACAGACCCCAAAAAAAAAATGCTCGCGGGAAAGAGATTTGGCACCAATAAGGAAGTTATCGCCGAAACTGAGGCCTATTTTGAAGGCAAAGACAAATCCTTCTACAAGAAAGATATAGAAATATTAGAAAAGCGTTGCACTGATTCTATCGCTTTTGAAGGAGACTATATTGATGAATAAAGTAGAATTTTGCAAACAAATTTTAAGTAGCTAGAACAAAAACTTTTCAGCCTACGTTTATTTAATGTCTTAACGAATTGCTCCTTACTTTTGCAGAAGAATAACGTTTCCGGGCGAGCTCAACAACAACGAAAAACGCTTTTATTCGAGGTTAGATATCATTATCTGGATGCATGTATCATATTATAGTGAAACTTATCTCGTGCAAGCGCGCCCGGAAACGTCCTTGATACTTGGACTTTTTGTACTCTTAGTACTACAGTTAGAGTCATTGATTCGGTAATTTTCTCTATTCCCTAAGCCATTGAGTGCATAATTGTTATACATAACTATTCCTCTAGGAATCACATTGCTAGAAGAAAGATATGCTCTAATGACGTTTGTCCCGGAATTCGGAAAATTATTACATGATATTTTAAACGCAAATAAAAAATAATAAAGTAAAGTTTATTTTAACTTTGTACCTTTTATAATACGTACTTACGAGGTAGGTCTGACAGAAAGTGAGAGTAACACAGAAAAACGAAAGATAAGCCGTTATGTGGCTTAATTTTTGAATATAATTTCCATCTCGATGCACTTCCTACATCTTTCATTTAATTGTTCGATTCCTTCAGTAAGGTAACTTGGTAATTTGCCTACGATATGTTATTGCACAGCTATCGTATCTTCTTCATCCCCGTGTCTACGGGCCTTTGTAAGTTTTTGTTTTCAAATTCATAAATAGTTAATAGTCGCTGATTGTTAGCACTATAGGATTGATGATTAATTTCTTGAAATCTAGTTTCGCGAATAACACGACTTGCAACTTGGACGGTGTCGACAGGGGCACTGAGGTTGATAAACACAAGACCACTGCTAACTTTTCCATGTCGTTTCTTTTTTATAGCTTCGGTAACTGTGCCAATTATTTCAGCACAATAACTGTCTGTTATTGTACTGTTTTTTGGAGGGTTGTCACTAAAAATAACTCATTTTGAGCTCCAGCAAATGGTGGCCATAAGCCTCGTTAACTGAATCTTGAATTCTGTCCAGTACTTCAAATTATTTTGATCGGGTTTACACTGGCTTTTTCGAAGAAATGCTCCTCCAACGGCAAGCCTTGGTTCGACCGAAAATGCAAAGAAGCTGTTGCTTCTAAACATATTGCCTACCGACAATGGCGTGAAAATCCTAACACCGTAAATCGTAACATCTTTGTTCATGCTCGGAACAGATGCTAGGGAATTATCGACGAAACGAAGGAGGCACACAATCAACGAATTAGAAACAAACTTCTTGCTTGTCCCAACAATTCCAGGTCCTTTTGGGCAGTCGCTAAGGTAGTTAGTCAAAATTTTACCAAATCCACCATACCACCACTCACACGGCCAGATAATTCCATTGCAAACACCTGTTGAGAGAGCGAACTTGTTGGCTGAACTCTTTGCTTCACATTCTCCTGTCGATTTCCAAGGAAAAACACCACCTATTATTCCCATATTGCAGTCAAGGATGCCCGATGTTGTCTTCAGACAGCGCATCATAAAGCGTATTTTAATGAAGTTAGACACCAAGAAGGCTTCTGGCGCTGACGGAATACCTGCCATAGTTCTCAAAAACTGTGCAAGGGAACTAAAACCAGTTTTCTGTAGACTTTTTAACCTATCCTACAGAAAGGGAATATTTCCGCCCTGCTGGAAATGTGCCACGGTTCAGCCGATACCTAAAAAACGCAAGAAGACCTTTCCAAATAACTACCGACCAGTTGCACTGCTTTCAATAATATCAAAAGTCATGGAAAAGGTTATCAATGAGCATCTTCTAAAATACCTTGAACGATTCAATATTATTAGCGATCACCAATATGGTTTTCGTAAACATAGATCAACAGGAGATCTCCTGACTTATGTAACACATGTTTGGAACAACGCAATTGAACACTTTAGAGAATCTCGAGCGGTTGCTCTTGACATATCCAAGGCATTCGACCGTGTTTGGCACGATGAACTGTTGGCTAAGTTACGCTCTTATGGTATGTCTGAAAGGTTCTGTTTGTGGCTCTCATGTTTCCTCAAAGAGCGTTCTTTACGAGTGGCGGTCGACGGATTTCTTTCTAACACCCTCACTATCAACGCCGGTGTGCCCCAGGGCTCCATACTGTCTCCTACTCTCTTTCTCATTTACATTAACGATCTGCTGGAAAAGACCAGGAATCCAATCTACAGCTTTGCAGATGACAGTACGCTTGTCTCTTCATTCACCTTGAACGCTCGGACATCGGCTGCTCAGGCGAATGTCCGCAGACAGCAGGAGGTCGTTCAACTTAACAAAGACCTGGAAGAAATTCTATCTTGGGGTGACAGTAACCAAGTGGAATTTAACGCTACAAAAACCCAGGCGGCAGTTTTTTCTAAAAAAGTTAACGTTGCTAAACCCGACATAGTTGTTTCGGGGCACTCCATTCCCCTAGCATCGTCGCTCAATTTGTTGGGCGTTAGTTTGGGAGCAAATATGTCCTGGCATGAACATGTTGCAGGCATAGCAAGGAGAGCTTCTCAAAAGTTGAGAATATTATTTAGAACCGGAAAGCTTTACACCCCACAACAACTGTTAATTCTTTACAAAGCCCAAATTCGACCAACTATGGAATACTGCTTCCATGTTTGGGGCTCCGCTCCCAAACATACACTGCATTTGTTGGATTCTGTTCAGAGAAGAGCGGTCCGTCTGATTGGGGACCCGGAATTGACCGGCGGCCTTGATTCGCTGGAACATCGAAGAACGGTTGGCGACTTGAGTCTGTTCTATAAGTATTTTCATGGAAAGTGTTCGAAGGATGTAGCCCGCTTAATTCCTCCCAAAGCGGTGCATGTTAGAAATACACGTCGCGCTGGTGCTTCACATCCGTATGAGGTTCAGCTTGTTACTCCGCGTACAACGCTTTTCAAGCAATCTTTTATATGGAGAACGTCATCCCTTTGGAATAATTTGCCCAGCGCTGTGTTTCCCACCGAGTACATTTTACAGCGATTCAAGAACAACGTGAATCGCTTTTTCCGCACTCGTGCTGCTCCTGGAGTGCTTTAGGGACTTCCCTGCAGCACGTGTGCTAGACCCATAAAAAAAAAAAAAAAAAAACTGGTACATCCAAGTCTCATTAGAGATGATAATACGACCATAAATTGTATTCGGATTATTTTCGTATAAGGCAAAAAGCGCCCGACAATATTCCACATGGTATACCAGGTGTACAAGTATGAAATGCTGAAATGTGGATTTCAGACAACAGATGGTGCACCAGTGCAGTTTGTGCTATAAAGATTTGACAATGCGCCATTTTGTTGTGTCATCCATAAGTGCCAGACGCGCACGAGTGATAAATTGGAAAAGTGTGTGCATAGTGTTGTGTTGAGATTGAGAAATTTTTTAAGGAGCTACTACCAATTACCGCTAGATAGCGCGATTGTCATGGTTGTATCACACGCACATCAAGATCAATATCAACTAATAAAATTGAGCAAACTCAGCAGGTATTTACTGTTCTATCATCTGTCAATCCATCTCAAGAGTCTCTTCGTTGTATCATGACTCGCCAGCAGCCAGATAGACAAATTGTTGTATCTTACTCGGCTGATGAGTCGTGATACGACGAAGCAAGTCTCGAGATAAATTGATATATGAAAGAAGAGTTGATATTTTTTCTACATAAAAAAAAGAATTCTGATTTTTTAAACTTTACTTTATCTTTCTTGGCTCTATTATACCGGATGGACAAGGTAATATTGAAGTTGTGTTGTTTATATATAAGTTTAACCTCTGATTACTGAGTATTATATCACAGTAAACATAAAACGAAAGTAGCGACGCTCAAGAAAATTTTTAGGTCCTGTTTTACAGCACAGTTTTACAGCATACACAAGTACGGAGTAGACAAGCAAGCCGAATAAAACAACGACCAATTCGAACTAAGTTTTGTATTGTAATTTGTATGTATTTTGTTGGTCAACTTTATTTATCAAAACTAGGATAGGTAAAGGGTTCTATGCCATACAGTCAACTTCTGCTAAATCTTTTGTATTTTTGATTGAATGATAATTAAACCAACTGGACGAGGGAAGTGAGTGAAACATTGAAATTATTGTTCATTCATCTATTAATAGGAAACAGTGCCATCTGTCAATCTCATTTTCAACTAGCTAGAGAAATATTTCATGAGTCAGTCAATATCGCTAACAATAGTTGAAGTAATATTAGAATAGATGGAGCTGTTTGAAATAGTAGATATTTTCGCGAGACGTAAAAAATATCGATAGGAAACATCGCTTGAATTAACGTCGATGACGTTGATGTTTTTCGATTTAAAACATCGGTGGCAAACATCGATGTTTTTTGACTAAAACATCGATGTATTGAAAACATCGATGTATCGTTTGCATCCCTAATTGTCATATATCAAATGAAAAAATCCTTTTTATTGCGCTTAAATAGGTCCAAACGGCGCTAAGAATCATCAACACGTTTTTCTTATGGGTCTAGCACACGTGCTGCATGGAAGTCCCTTAAGCGCTACAGGAGCGACACGTGTGCAGAAAAACCAATTCAGGTTGTTCTTGAATCGCTGTAAATTGTACTCGGTGGGAAACATAGTCCTGGGCAAATTATTCCAAAGGGATCATGTGCTCCATATAAAAGACTGCTTGAAAAGCGTTGTACGAGGAGTAACAAGCTAAAGTTGTTGTTATTGGTCCACTGTGAGCAAAGGCGGTACCCATTTCGAACAGAATGTTCTTTTAATATCTTTGGAGTGTCAGCTCTCTCACGCAATTTCACTTTACGATCATCCAAAACAATTTTGTGGATTGTTTTTATGTTTTCCGGTGTAACCACCTCATTTGAGCGTCCAGATCGTTCAGCATCATTTGTGTCTGTACGACCGCATTTATATTCAGCATACCAGTAAATGATGAGTGATTTTAAAGGGGCAGAGTCCCCGTAACACTTGTCAAGCCATTGCTTTGCTTGAGCAGTACTTTTTCCCATCAAAAATCAGTGTTTAATCATCACACGAAATTCGATTTTTTCCATTTTTTTAAAAATATCAAAAGTAACGTCACTAAAACCATTGTAACTTGTAAACTAATCATCGAAATGTCATGAAATTTTAACATGTATCGTTTGAAAATCATATAGATTTTTTGAAAAGGGCGACATCTATGTGTCAGACCAAAAACTTTTCAGCCTACGTGTTATATTTCAGTTTCTCCCTTAGTATGTTTGAACATGTCTTAAATATACGTTAAATACGTTAAAATATCCCTAAATTATTTTTAAAAAGGTTCTAATTATATTTCAGTTTTGTTTATTATGATTTAAAATTCTCTCGATGAAAAAAAAAACTAATTAGAAATATTTTATTATACAACAATAAATAATTTATTAAATCTAAATATTATATCCAATTTTTTTTGATCGATTCCAGAGCGATCCACCTAAATTTTTCAATTTGTCTTTCATTTACAACTACTTCGGCATTTTCAAGATTTTCTTTTTTAAAGTTTTCATCAGAGGAATCAAAATCCGATTTCCCTTTTTCCATTAAAATCATGTTACTATGACTCAGAGCGTGACCAAACTCTCCTAATTTTACTTCTAAATCTATTTCCTTTAGTAACCCTTCAAATGAATAATTTTCAACTGAAACACTGAGTTCTTTAAGATTTCTGATGAATTCATTATAGTAAAATTTAATAAATTGATCCAAGTTCTCTTGGACAACGTCTAGTTTTACCGAAGTAAATAAAAAGAAAATCAAATCAGCAGCTGGTGATCCAAGGTAAGGCATTTGAAGGTCAAGAATCATTGTTTTTGAATCCTTACCACCAGTAACCATAATATTATTCATCCAGAAATCCTTATGAATTACAGTAATCCATGGCTCTCTTAATGGACGAAGCCCAAAACTGTTTCCTTCATCAATATACTTGTGTATTCTTTTCTTGTGTGGCTGACATTCTGGTATTTGTTCAAATGCGACGTAAATAGGTTTACTGAAACCCTTTACCGTTTCTTCATTCGTTTCTGGAAGCAAGAATAAGTAAGGCTTGATTTCTTGATCGAACAATTTTGGATTTTGGATTCTCAGAGCCAGAGGTACTGCATGGAAAGTTGCTAGATCCCTGAGGATGGTGTAAGTTGTGGGGAGATCAAAACCAACATGTCGATCTACGTTATGATAACCTGCAATCAGAAAATATTGAAAAGATGTGCTTGGCGTTCATAAAGTAAAATACATGATACAAGGAGATATTTAGCTAAAGGCATAGCTGACAAAAATTGTCATTGATCTTTACTCTTATATTAAAGGTACGGAAGGTTCCAGAATGATGCTGACTTCGTTCTGATTAATGTTCATAAGCTGGAAGTAGGCGAAGGTAGTATCCAACTCCAATGAATTTTTATCAGAGTTTGCTTGTTTAGTAAGTACTAATATATGTCCAAAGAGTAATTAGTTCGAAAATATAACAGATAATTTGCCTGCGATTTATTCGAGTCACCTGATTGATTCTCATCAAGTTTCGTAACTAAGGATCCTGATTATATATATATATATATATATATATATATATATATATATATATATATATATATATATATATATATATATATATATTTATATTTATATTATATATATATATATATATATATATATATATATATATATATATATATATATATATATATATATATATATATACTGGTGAGCAAAATCGACTCAAACTATTTGGCTTCATTTAACGCTGCTCCTACTATTTAGTGTTCGTATATTTTTTCGGGTTTTCGTATCATTTGAAAGCCCATTCTATTCTCTTTTTAATGATTCCAAATTCCATAGCATAGCGTTTTACTCATTAAAATGATTGAAAGGGGAAACAAGGAGAACAAAGATTGAAAATGCGGGTAAGAGAAAAGAAAAATTAAACACATTTTAAGTTTAACAATTATATTTATTAATAAAAACCAAAATCAATATTTTGGATTTGGGTCTGTTAGCTGGTCTCTTCGACTTTAAGTTAGCTTCTTTAAGTCTTCTTCTGACAGTCCGACCATGAACTTGTCGGAGCTCCTGCTGGACCTCAACGCCGGTCAAGTGACGATTTTTTAGAGTTGTGTTGACAATGAAGCGATTGTTGTGCTCCGAGGTACACCTTCTACTTCCTAAACCTAGACTTCGTGTAAAGGCGCCAGTCTGTTAGTAACGTCTGTAGGTTCTGGAGACAGCTGACTGTCTTAGGTGCAGTTGCGCAGCGATTACACGTTGGCTATGCCCTTCTTGCAATAGGGCATTAACTTGTGCCATTTCTTCCAGGGTGGTATCCATTTCCCGATGACGTAATTAATGATCAGGTATAGCAGAGATGTTGACGGTTCAAGTTCCGATAAAGAAATGGTAGCAAAATGCAGTTGTATGTGTTTTTAAAGGGATGAATAGATTTGGAAATCCAAATATTTTTGGTATTATCGGAAAGAGTAGAAAATCAGCATTTTAATAATACCACTATTTGAAAATTAAATTCAATAATCGGTATTAAACGAAGCAAAATTGTTTGAGTCGATTTTTTTTCTCACCAGTTTCTATGTAATATGCATTATTTAATATGTCCTTTCTAAATTATTCCGTAACAAACTATTTCTTACCTAAATATTTTAAATTCTGTGTCAACATTACACCATCCAAGTCAACTTTATCACTTTTAGGGTCTAAACTTATTCTAGCTCCATAAAATTGTTGAAAAAAGTCGATTTCTTTCTTCACTCCATGATCCTTTTGAAACTGTTTCAGTGCTGGTACAACTGTGGTGTACCAGGCTATTTCTGATTTGAAAGTCACTTGTGTGTTAAAAAATTCTCTGGGTAATGGTGTTTAGTGGTGTGCATTTTGCTACCGCGTGGTATTCTTCCTGCTTTCCATCTTTTTTTACCTAAAAAATAAAGTTGATGTTAATAGGGGAACAATTATCTTGTCTTTTTACCGTAAGATTTTTTTGCTGACGGGCTGTAAAGAATTTATTTGTTATTTAAAGCTAAAGATACTAAAAACGATGCGGCTGTAACCTAATTTTTGGATTCCTCGATTTTAAAAATCTTGAAAAGAACCTCTAACGCGATATATCTGAAACAACCCCTCCAATTTCGTTCCCTTTCCCTTCAACTCCTTACATGTTTTACTATAACTATTTATGTACAAGAGTTGTTTCTTATTTCAACAAAGAACCAGAAAAAAATTAGCATGGTTACTATTAGAACCTAACAAAATTTATCGACATGTACCCCTTTCACCCCTTTACCCTAAATAGATATTGCCCAAAAAACCATAGCTCTCACTCCAACGTTAAGTATATTATATATGTACCAAGTTTGTAATTCATATCTCATTTCATTCGCGAGTTATCGTGAGTGATTATATTTTTCGTGATCTACGAACTCTAAGACGTAAAAGAAAAAGCAAAAACCTTGGAGGGTGAGTTTTTCACGAATACAGTACTTTCCTTTACCAAGGAAACTCAAAAACAACCACCAATTCTTATTTAAATCATAATTTTGTCAACGGCATAAAAATCTCGCATGTACGATTAGCTATTCCATTATTAAAATTCTGACAAACGCAGATAACCGGTCAAGTGCAAGTTGAACTTGCGCAATTAGTGTTCCGTACGTTGATTGCTTTTAAAATAAAAAATTTTGTTACGGAGGTATAAAATGATCAGTGACTTCATAAAACACACCATCAAATGAGTTTTCAACAAAGTCTGTTTCCAATCTTTACTGAAAACTGATGACCTTGAAATTTTTGTTTTTTTTTATATACCATATAAATACACAGCCCCACAAAAAAAAAGTGGGGTATACTTTTGATGCGATATATCAGATCCGTAGTATTTTTGCCCGCTGATCACGAATCTGACGTCAGAATATCGCCACCACATCTCAATTTTTTTCTAACCTCAAAAAATAGGTAAAAATTAGTAAAAATTAAGAAAAATATACTCCATAAAAAATTGATTCAAGCTTTTTCATGAATCCAAAGATGTATTAATATGTATTCGGACACGCTAAGCTAATATTCATCGGTTGGATTAAGCCATACAGTTCTGTTTTCTTTCTAACCTCAATAAATCAGACAGATATAGTGCTTCTCGAATGCAAAAACGAATTCAAATTAAAATTCAACCGATTTTTACCAAATTTGGTACACGGGGGTTTTTTGGGTTGCTGATCATGAATCTGAGGTCGGATTTGCAAAATTCAAAATGGCGGATCCAAGATGGCGGAAAAAATTTTTGAAAACCAACCGATTCCTACCAAATTTGGTATACAGTTATGGAATCCTCAAACCTGATACTCTTAAACCCTAAACCCTGAAACCTTAGACTCCCACACCCTGTAACCTCAAAAAATAGACCTCAATAACCCTGTAACTTTAAAAATGAGACCCAATAAACTCAAAACCAGGACTTTTAAATCATATACTCTCAAATAGTAGACCCTTAAGCCCTAGAATTGTGAAGGTTAGACCCGCGCCTAACTTTCCTTTTTTTGGCTGTATCTTGTTCTTTTTTTCCGCGAATGACCTATTCAAAGGCTTTCTGCCCAAACGCTTTTGAGGACTTGTTTCTCTTTTTAGCGATCAGCAATAGTCCGCTAGCATATGGTCATCCCATCGTCCTTGATACCGATTTTCTATGATTTTCAGATCTTGGTGAAAACGTTCCCCTTGCTCCTCACTGTAGTCACCAAGATTATCTGGGAAATCATCGATGTGGGAGTCCAGGAAATGTAATTTTAGATTCATTAAGCAACCTAATGTTTGAAAATTTTTTACCATTTTCTCGACTATTTCTTTGTACTTAGGACTTTTATTATTTCCCAAAAAGTTTGTTGCGACTTCTTTAAAACTAAGCCAAGCAGCTTTTTCAACTTTATTCATTTTAGTAACAAATAATGAATCTTGAAACAATTTTCTTATTTGTGGCCCGTCAAATACGCCTGCCTTAATTTTAGCTTCAGAAAATTTCGGAAATTTTTTATGCAAATATTTGAAACATGGGCCGTTTGTATCTAATGCTCTCGTGAATTGCTTCATAAGTCCAAGCTTAATGTGAAGCGGGGGAATAAGAACTTTTCCTGGATCTACCAATGGTGGAAACAATACATTATTTTCACCAGGAGTGAACGATTCTCTTGTTGGCCAAATTTTTTTCTTATAATGACTTCCCCTGTCTCTGCTATTCCACAGACATTTATAACAGGGATAAAGTGTAAACCTGACTGTTGGCCAAGCAATATTGTTACAATTTTCAGATCTCCACAAATTTTCCAGTTATGATCAGCATATTTTATTTTTATCAAAAGCTGCTTCATTTTTTCATATTGCTCTTCCATAACTGTGGAATGAGCAATCGGAATGGGAGCGTAAACGTTGGTATTATGCAGCAAAACTGCCTCAATGCTCCGTTTAGAAGAATCAATGAACAGTCTCCATTCTTCAGGATCGTATGAGTTATTTTGAAATTCATCCATTAGACCTTTTACATCGGTACAATATGAAAGTGACAATTCCTCGTCCATTGTGAAATATTTTCGAAATTCTTCATCTCTGTTTCTATAATAAGAAATCGTAGCTTCTGGCTTAAGTAAATGTCTTTTCTTTAAAAAGGAAGCAAGATGCTCTGAACCATCTTTGGATAAGCCTAAATCTCTGACTAGATCACTAAGTTCTGACTGTGATACGAGTATTGGTTCTGGTTTACGGTTGTATGGTAGAAATTCTTTATCTGTGTCACTAGTATATGATAGGTTGTCACTAGCACATTCATTAGTAACAGTGTTTGAATCTTTTTCGACAGTCTCAATGTTTTCGGCATGAACTGATAAGGTGAAATCATTTGTTTCCATAACATCAGCATCAAGTGGTTCAGGAGGCGGAATTAGTTTAGTTGGTCTTGTTACTGTCGAAACATCGTTATAAGTAATAGTGCTTTTATTTTTTCGGTTATGCCTAGATACAACATTCATACAAAAGTAGCAATCATTTTCACTGTATGGTCTATTCCATATTGCTGGTCTGGAATATTTAATCGCCTTCTTATTGATGTACAACATTATTTTGCAAGAACTGCAAATGATGTGGGGAACCCAATCTGTATCCTGGTGCTGTATTTCAATGCTAAAACAATCCTTATATAAGGTTTTAATCTTATCCGTTATCGGTGACCCCATTTTACTCAATACGTGTTGACAGCAAATATAACAAAATGAATCACTGTTTTTATCGCATTTATGAAAAGTCCTTGTACCGTGAGACCGTTTTCTTGTAGCATTATACTCTACATGAGCCAAGTCACCCACACATGAGGAGCTACGGTCGCTGGATCACGACGGCTGCGGGCCCGCTTTCCCACCCTGACCAACCGCCGATACTGGGTTTCCGAGTCCCTGCATCGTAATTCTCTTTCTTCTACCTGCCATGACGGCATCTAAGCCGGTATCCAGGGAGTCTGCCGGCTAATGGAGTAACACCGTTGCCCACCGTCACCACGTGGAGGTGCCCTGGATGCAGGTAGAAGAATAAAAATCGACCGATGAATTTTCTCGGCGTTCAAAATGGCGCGAAAATATCTGCCATCTTGAATTTTGCAAATCCAACCTCAGATTCGTGATCAGCGACCCAAAAAAATCCCCGTGTACCAAATTTGGTAAGGATCGGTTGAATTTTAATTTGAATTCGTTTTTGCATTCGAGAAGCACTATATCTGTCTGATTTATTGAGGTTAGAAAGAAAACAGAACTGTATGGCTCAATCCAACCGATGAATATTAGCTTAGCGTGTCCGAATACATATTAATACATCTTTGGATTCATGAAAAAGCTTGAATCAATTTTTTAGGAGTATATTTTTCTTAATTTTTACTAATTTTTACCTATTTTTTGAGGTTAGAAAAAAATTGAGATATGATGGCAATATTCTGACGTCAGATTCGTGATCAGCGGGTAAAAATACTACGGATCTGAGATATCGCATCAAAAGTATACCCCACTTTTTTTTTTTGTGGGGCTGTGTTATTAAAGGTAATGCACTCGTGATAATTTTCGTTCAATCTACACCCCGTGGAGAATATTCCAGAATTTTTTCAAAATTTTTTGATCAGTACTTTTCGGGATAACGGGGGGGGGACAACGTTTTTGCGCAATTTTTAAAAAATAATACAAAGAAAAGTGTGCACGAGTGTTACATTATATGTGTATGTATATATATATATATATATATATATATATATATATATATATATATATATATATATATATATATATATATATTACTCGATGACCTAGTAAAATTTTTTTTTTTTACTTCCGATTTCACTCCCCAAAACTAACCTCTTAAGTCAAAATTTAACTTTCAAAACTACATGGCTCTGATGAGACCATCAATTTCTATATTTTTACCAAATTTCAACTTTCTATGACAAATAGTTTCGGAGAAAATCGGGTGTGACAGACAGACATACAGACAGACACCGAAGTCATCTTAGAAGTGTTCCGTACGGAACACTAAAAAGATGTCAAAAAATCTCCAAATTGATACTTGGGAATAAATAACCGGCCAAGTGCAAGTCGGACTTGCGCAATTAGTGTTCCGTACATTGATTACTTTTAAAATAAAAATTTTTGTTACGGAGGCATAAAAAATGATCAATGACTTCACAAAACACACCCCGAATGAGTTTTTAAAACAGTTTTTTTTTCCGATTTTTGTTGAATACCGATGACCTTGAATTTTCGTTCAATCTACATGGAAAATATTCCAGAATTTTTTCAAAATTTTTTGATCAGTACTTTTTGAGGTAAAGGGGGGACAGCGATTTTTGACAGTTTTTTAAAAATCATACAAAGAAAAGTGTGCGCAAGTATTACATTATATAAATTTTTAAACTCGTGTTTTCACAAGCTTTTATTTGACATCCCACTCGATCACCTAGTAAAAAAAAAAAAATTACTTTCGATTTCACCCCCCAAACCTAACCCTTTAAGTCAAAATTTAACTTTCAAAACTACATGGCTCTGCTGGGGCTATATTAGTGCCAAATTTAAACTTTATTTGTCAAATAGTTTCGGCGAAAATCGAAAAGACAGACAGACGGATAGACACCAAAGTGATCTTATAAGTGTTTCGTACAGAACGCTAAAAACATAAAATCGAAGATAATGTACCTGGCCTCGAAGTTATGGTCAATAATATCTTAGAAACAACAACCAAAGAAAAAATATAAATTTTTGTTAACAATTTCTATGGTCACTTCTTCTCTATAGATGTTACTAAAGATAATAGAATATCTGAAATGATGAAAATGAACAGATCAATAGAATTTAGGTCTCCAAATAAATCAAAGATTAATACAGGTGAAATAAAAAATACAATATCTAAAAGGAAAAAAAGCTCGCGGGCTCGACTATATCAAGAATAAGTCTTTAAAAAAATCAATCGAATACAACCATTTTGGAGAGATCCAAGTTAACCAAAGCCATTTTTAAACAAGGTAGTTTTTCAAAATCTTAAATAATACTAAAACAGGATTGGATTGATTGTTGGTGGACGATTATCATCCTATTATCCTTTTTAGTGCAGTAAAAAAAGCATTGCACAGGCTAGATACAGCAATATTATGATTTTATCCTCTCTGAGTTATCAGCAGGAGTATTGTCCTCAGTTTGGGACCTTGAAAAACTTGTGCTCTTTTGTTTATTAACAATTTAAGTTTTCAAAACACGTTTTTTGAGCTTAAAATGTGAATAACTCCGGTTATATAAGTTGGATCGAGACATGTTTAATGTTTGTCTGATATAAATAATATTTTTATTTCTATTCCATGAAGTACTTTAAGATTGTAAACGTATAAAGGTTTTTTCTGTTTGACAATTATTATTGGTACTATAGAAGTTTAACTACTGAAGATGATCTTTTAAAGGATCGAAATGCTTAGATGTTCTACCTGATTTCTGTCGATCCAAGCTCGGCTAATGAGCCGTGATGCAACTCCAGCGTTAACCTGACCGCCTTTTGGTATAAGAATTAGTTAGGCTTTTTTCTATTCATGCGTATAGTATTTTTTGGTAATTATTTTAAAAACCTGCTTGCAATGGAGAGGAATACACATTTTATTGTGTTTAAGAGATATTTTTTCAATAATCTATTTTTTCGTTGTCTGATGATTTATTTACTTACTTTTTTATTTTGTTTCAGGTGGGTTTCCCGTCCACTTCTTTTTATGAAGAGTAGAAAAACTAGGTTACGAGTAATCTATAAAAGGTCAGACATCATCTTCAATATTTTAAATCTATATAATTTCTATTGCAACAACGACCACAATTATTTTTGCAAAAATATTAAACAAAAAATTGTTTCCTAATATGAACGCAAACCTTTCGCGTTTAAAAAAATTATATTTGCTTGAAATGATTCTAGTTCGGTATGAAATTACAGATCTTTTATAAAGGAAGTTCTAGAGTGAGATGATGACATCGCTAAATTTCTATCTTTTATCAAGGTCTCAAATGCCAAATCCTCTTTAGTTTTAAATCGCTCAAGTGCGTACATAACCTACAAAATTGAAAAAACAGGCATAAAACTGTTTTTTTTTTCATTTTATAGTACAGGTCGACTAAGTAAACCAATCGGCTTGAAATTTTCAGAAAATATGCCTTTTATTATAGCAAAAATACCCTGAACTTTTGGTACAAAAATATTGAACGTAGTGGTTATAATTAAATTTGTTATTTAAAATTTGAATTGCCCTTCATTGTATGCCATTTAGTCCAAAATGGATCTTTTTTTAAAAAATTTAGGTCTCGACATCGACTTTCCGATGTCATTAAAAAAGAATTTTTTTAGACTCAATTTAAGAGTTTTTTTTTACATTTGTTTATTAATCAAATAACAACAAATGCGTTTTTTTAGGTTATTTTCACGTTACCGAAAATGATTTTTTTAAATAAAGGTCTCGTAATTCTCTACCAGATGTGATAAAAATTTATTGTTATTTGATTAATTAACAAATATATAAAAAAAAACGGTTATATATATATATATATATATATATATATATATATATATATATATATATATATATATCCCTTCTATCATATGGTGTAGGGTAGAAAAAAAAAACTGTTAAAATGGCTTCAAAAATATTTTTTTTAATGGCTTCGGAAAGCTGGTGGCGAGACGTAAATTTTGAAAAAAAAAAGATCCGTTTTAGACTAAATGGTATTTAAATTTTAAATAACAAATTTAATTTTGCCCACTTGGTTCAATATTTTTGTATCAAAATTTCAGGATATTTTTGCTATATTAAAAGGCATATTTTCTGAAAGTTTCAAGCTAATCGGTTTAGGTTAGTTAGTAGACCTGTACAATAAAATGAAAAAAAAAAACAGTTTTTGCCTGTTTTTCAATTTTGGACTTGGGCGACTTAAAACGAGGATTTGTTGGAAATTTCATTACGAAGAGTTTGGTTTCTTTTTGTCTCGATCCAACTTATATAACCAGACTTATTCACATTTTAAGCTCAAAAAGCGCGTTTTGAAAACCTTAATTTGTTTATAAACAAAAGAGCACAAATTAAATCCTGCAAATTTTCGATTTTTGTTCTGTTCGCCATCACTTCCTAATTATTATTGATTCTCACACTTGTTAACTCAAATTAAATTGCTATTTTTTTTTTCTGGCTGATTTTAAAGTGATTATTATTGTAATTGTAAGTAAAGGAATTACTTTTTTATTAAAATTGAAAAATGTTTCACGTTTATAAGATTAAATATCTACCACTTTAGATTAAAAAATAATCAGTTTCATACATTTATCATTTTTTTACTTGAAAAAGCAAGTAATAAGCATGATTTTCATGAATTAAAAGGGAAATATTGCATTAGAAAATAAAGCAAGTCAGCAAGCTTTAAACTACAAAGAGAGCTGAAAAAATTCTCGTATTAATATTTGACTTAACGTTTCAATTACTGAGTTAATCGGCTTATTTTGATTACATTCTATGTCGTTTTAAATTATATTTGAAAAGTTGTAATTTTTCTAAAACATATCCTTTTATCATAATTTCGAATGTTACAAATACGAAGTTATTTATCCAGTAATTTCATTGCAAATAAAGTCAGAACATTTTTTTGGGGTCACTCTGTAATCACACTCCTTTATATACTATTTTTGTTTAGATTGGAGGTATTGAAAAAAATATAGTTTTCAGATTTCTTGACTGAAAAGAACCTTGAAAAGCTCCACTAACAGAAATATTCGAAGGAAACCCTCCCTTCCATCCTTTTAGTCCCTTATACTGTATGTTTTATTATACAGGGTGTCCCATATGTATGAAATAATGATTCCACAGCATTTATTATTCAGTGTATCAAAAAAATGTTTAAATAAAAGTTATAGGCTGTTATACGGCGCATATGCTGACGTTGACAATAAAATTTTTAATGGCTTCGGAAAGCTGGTGGCGAGACGTAAATTTTGAAAAAAAGATCCATTTTAGACTAAATGGCATTCAAATTTTAAATAACAAATTTAATTTTGCCCACTTGGTTCAATATTTTTGTATCAAAATTTCAGGATATTTTTGCTATAATAAAAGGCATATTTTCTGAAAGTTTCAAGCTGATCGGTTTAGGTTAGTTAGTAGACCTGTACAATAAAATAAAAAAAAACAGTTTTTTGCCTGTTTTTTCAATTTTGGACTTGAGCGATTTAAAACGAGGATTTGTTGGAAATTTCATTATGAAGAGTTTGGTTTCTTTTTATCTCGATCCAACTTATATAACCAGACTTATTCACATTTTAAGCGCGTTTTGAAAAGCTTAATTTGTTTATATACAAAAGAGCACAAATTTTTCGAGGTCCAATACTCCTGGTGATACTCTTAGAGAGTATAAAATCATAACATTGTTGTATCTAAACTATACTTATCATTATTTTGACCTATTTCTATTGTACTATTTATTTAATCTCGAAAAAATTATAGAAAAAGTAAAGCACAACAATTTGGATTTAAAACAAACCACGACACAACAAATCAAACAACAAAACTAACTTCCAGCATTCATGCAATGAATTGCATGAGCAAAGCCTTCGGCAAGACGTGGCATAGTGACCTTTTTATCAAATTATTTCGAATGAGAACCTTGCTCATTCATCTTATACTGCCACTTTGAAAGAATAGCCGATGCCTAATTTCCATCGATAATTTAAACTGAAATAGCAGAATAAGAATAGCGGATCTTCCCTCCCTAACATTTTTTCATTTATTTATTTTTTACAAGTCAAAATTTAATCAAAATAACCTGTTCCAAATGTTCTACACTTGTTTGCTTATGTTATAACTATTACAAATGCATCCAAGCAACGATTACACGTGCTCTGGATGAGAAATTGGAAAAGTCAGCTGAACCCTAATGAAACAAAAGCGATTCACCTTTACCTTTAATAAAAGTTAAAATCGCTAATTAAGAAATTGATTACCACTCGAAAATCAAATACTTTGGACTTTATTTCTATAAAAGTTTAAATCAGAAAAATAACACTAACAAATTAAACTCGGAGTTCTCAAAGTCATGCAATTTATCTTTTATCCAATTCCAGAAGTAAAATAGATATCCAAACTAAAATAAACCAATATAAAATCATCAAAAAATATGTTCTACTATATGGTGCTCCATCATGGTGCACTAGAAGTAGAAAGGAACTTAAAAGGTTAGAAGTAATCCAACATCAAGTACTCAAAATCATCCTTAACTCTTTAAGATTAATTGCAACAAGAATCATACATGGTGATTTAAAAATTGAGTAAAAATTTCGAACGCTTAATAGCAGAATATCATATAAACTCCAACCTCAACAGTAGATTCCAGTTACTAAAGGCTTGGATAAATCGAAATATCTAAATTATCGCACACTAATTGCAACTTTCCTTTTTTCTATCATTCTCTTTTCTTAAACTGAAATGAAATAACAACTTTTCAAATCGGATTGTAAATCCACTAACGAACAGAAGTAAAAGGCCATTGATCTAAAATTTAAAATTACAGCAGATCAAGAAGAAAATTTTAGGATTATCGGTACCGTTGTGTTCGAAAATTTACCTTAAAATCGACCCTGTACATACAACTTCCATAATTTTCGCCTGGAGGCAATAACGACTCGGCTTTTTGCTCCACCAGTTCCCCTTCTATACTGTTCTTAATTAAATCCTGCAAATTTTCGATTTTGGTTCTGTTCGCCATCACTTCCTAATTATTATTGATTCTAACACTTGTTAACTTAAATTAAATTGCTATTTTTTTTCTGGCTGATTTTAAAGTGATTATTATTGTAATTGTAAGTAAAGGTATTACTTTTTTATTAAAATTGAAAAATGGTTCACTTTTATAGGATTAAATATCTACCACTTTAGATTAAAAAATAATGTTTCATACATTTGAAAAAGCAAGTAAGCATGATTTTCATTAATTAAAACGGAAATATTGCATTAGAAAATAAAGCAAGTCAGCAAGCTTTAAACTACAAAGAGAGCTGAAAAAATTCTCGTATTAATATTTCACTTAACGTTTCAATTACTGAGTTAATCGGCTTATTTTGATTACATTCTATGTCGTTTTAAATTATATTTGAAAAGTTGTAATTTTTCTAAAACATATCCTTTTATCATAATTTCGAATGTTACAAATACGAAGTTATTTATCCAGTAATTTCCTTGCAAATAAAATCAGAACATTTTTTTGGAGTCACTCTGTAATCACACTCCTTTATATACTATTTTTGTTTAGATTGGAGGTATTGAAAAAAATATAGTTTTCAGATTTCTTGACTGAAAAGAACCTTGAAAAGCTCCACTAACAGAAATATTCGAAGGAAACCCTCCCTTCCATCCTTTTAGTCCCTAATACTGTATGTTTTATTATACAGGGTCTCCCATATGTATGGAATAATGATTCCACAGCATTTATTAATCGGTGTATCAAAAAAATGTTTAAATAAGAGTTATAGGGCGTTATACGGCGCAGATGCTGACGTTGACAATAAAATGTCAGTTCGAAGAAATTTAATTTTTTTAAATGGAAAGTCCTGTATATTATTTTATTTTTGAGTCCTACTAAAAATTATTTGCCTAACATACCATATGCCTAAATTAAACTGTTTTAGAATTATTGATATTTGGAATTAAGATGATGAAATTAAAAAAAAAATTTAAGCTGGCTTGTGTCAAACGTTTACTGTCAGGTAACGATTCAACGCTTCAAAGAATGATTTATTGACGAAAACGTTTATTGTTGCATTTTGTGAAACTGTAATGTGAGCGTAATATCATAATGGTACATTTAACAGAAACTGAAAGAATTACTTTGTTAATGATAATTGGTTACGGAGACCGTAGGAGAACACAACAGGAGGTGTGTGATATTTTTAACGCAGAATATCCGCATCGAGAACCTATTACCCAATCCGTAGTTGGCAAAACATTAAAACGATTTCGACAATCAGGTCATGCTAAGGATTGTTCTAATACAAACTTAGAAGTTGTTTTTAAAGAAAAGGGAAAGAAGAAAGAATACGCTGAATTTTGGACAATAACGCCCGAGCAATATAAGACTGTTCAAAAATGTGCCCAAATACTGCTTACGTTTTTTGCATCGACATATGTTAGTGAATCATCCTATTCTAAAATGAAATATGGTAAGAACGTATACAGAAATCGCCTTACAGGTTCTCATTTCGATGACGTATTAAGAGTAGCGTGCAGCAATTCCAATCCAGATCTAGATGAAATTGTTAAAAAATGTTCCCAATATTATCGTTCTCATTAAAATTTAAATAAACTATTTAACTGTAATATGTTTTTTCATTAACATCTAAATAACAGTTGCTGTGATTTATGTTGCGTCCCGCGCGACACAGGTATAAATGTGTAAGTGGCCCAAGACAAAAAAAAGTTTGAGTATGGCTGGTATAGACTGTTGAGGGCCGGAGTGCTGGAGTATCAGTGTGGAAGGCTGCATTATCGAAGCTTAGTACATCAGCGTAGTACTAGGCACAACGACCGCTTTCAAATACCTAGGTATCGTACAAGTGTGTTCAAACAGTCTTTCGGCTATACGTCTGCTAAACTTCTGAATGGGATTCCTAGGGGTTTGCTTGCTCGGTCTGAATATTCTTTCAGAAGAAGGCTAAAGGAAATTTTATTTCAGAGATACTGATTGTTATTATTATTGTGACTATTCGATCGTTATTAATATGTCTCTTTCATGGGGTAAGCTGGGGATCACAGTTTGTTTGTATTTGGGTATTAATATCAATTCATGTGGAATTACAACGTTTTTTTTTTCTTCTCCTTTTTTAGTTTACTTTAGAGTAAGTAGAGTTAAGTAATGATTGTGACTTTTTGAATTGTATTTGAGTTGTATTCCTTTTCTTTGTTTTTTTTTTGTGTATTGTAATTTTTATTTTGGAAACTCGGTTAACAATACGCTGTTGCATTTCGCCGAGTATAAAATAAAGGCGTTTATTGTTTTCATTTGGTACTTTTGGTCTTCTTTTTCACATTTGGTCAATGTGGTTTCGTGTTCGACTGACGGGTTTAAGCCAAATCAGCACAAACGCTATTTCCATTGTATATTAAGGAATGACCTGACAATGTTACATGTTTTCAAAATCGCTGACTTCTGAATGTTTTTGTGTATGTTTGTGTTGAGTCGAAATTGTACTAAATGTGGTGTGAATTGTTGGTCTAAGGCCTGTGGCTGATTTGACGAAGGGGACAATGATGACTTTTTCTTGTTTCCATAGCCTGTTTTACGTGTTTTGGCTTTGGTGGTTGTGTTTGTCCTGTATCTGGTTCGGTTGTGTTTGGAATTGATTGCGGTGTGTCCAGGTGGCGAGTAATTTTTTTCCTTAGTGATTTCTTTGTCAGGTTTTATGATTTTCTTATAGCAACGCATGACGTGTTCGTTGATTTTGTGATGCAACTCACGCATTGCTTTGATTTTCCTGCCTTGGTGGGTGTCGGCTTACTCGCCGGCACAACATTTTTAACAGGTCCATTTTCTTTTCCCCGATCTTCATAGTTGTGACGCCCTCGACCGTTACATCGCTAGCTCGATGCTTCTTTTATTGGTATACTGTTGTTTGGGATGTTTTCCGTGTTCTGTGGTGTCAGAAGCTTAACGTGTCCCGATATTGGGTTGCCTGTTAGTAGAAGGTAAATAGTTGGTGTGTTTTTTGTGCTTATTTTTGTTGGTTAGTCTTTAAAAGTTATTATTATTCTTCCTTGTTTTGAGAAGATATCAGCGTCAATGCCCGTACTAGGAGAATCCTGAGATTCCCCTAGCCCCTGAGGGATTATAGTTCTTATTATTATGTGATGAATTGAAAAAGAGTCCTTAAATTCATAAAAGATGTACAGTAACCAACCTATTTTTTTTTATTGTTTTGTTTTTAATGCAATACAGCCACATACTATGAAAGTTTAAATTTAAGATATATTGCATATTTTTTATAAGTATAATTAAATTTTTTAATTGTAACAACTGATGTATATGTATTTTTTCAAAGTTCTTACTTCATTGTTATCGGGTAAATAAATGCAAAGATATAATGTAATTTTTTTAGAAAGGATTGTTCGACGTAATAAATTATGATCCCGCCCATTTCGACCTTTTTAATACATTTTCGATTTGTCGATTTATTTTTAAAACAAACAAAACTAACACACAATCGAAACTAGAAATAAAACGAGGTTACATTTATTTCTCCACTTCGTTAATATAGAGGCACACAATAAGGAAGCGCTTATTTTAAGAGTGCGATTCTTTCTCGTTTATATTGATATCGTTACATGGTTTTAATAACGATAACGATAAGGGCATGTTGAAAACAAGGGTCGCAAGATCTCTCTAATAAACGTGATTTAATAGTAATAATGATACAGCAAAATTGATTATTAAATCTATATAGTGGAATATTCATTTTTTCCTGGATTTTGAGATCATGCTACGACCCTATTTTCCTCCCTATAATTTATACTTTATTACATTTTTATATTTATTGCAGTGATTTCAATTTTTGAGCAGTATAGCTTAAAACAGTGTTTTAAGTTTTTAAGCAGTTTAATTTAAACCAGCATTGTGTAACGCGTGTTGCCGACTTGACTTATTTAGTTCGCACTGAACGCGTCGGGATTTGCATGCCGGGAAGTATGACCCAAGGAGAAGGGACGAAGATATTTAAGCAGCCATTTCGAATTTCGAAAGGCTTTTTCCACCCTGAAGGAGTAACGGCTTTGTTCCTCCAGTAGGCCGAAGTGGCTCTCTTCTCCAGCACACCAGAGTGTTTTTTTTCTCAGTGATGTAGTAGTGCAGTAAAGGTTTTTAGCTCTCAAGTTTAAGGCCTTTTTCCTTTCTTGAAATATCCTGCTCATCCTCAGGCATTTTGGGTCAAAAAGTGTTTAGCTACCCAAATGAAACTAGGATGGTAGTGGCTGAGACAATATCTTTATGAGAATCTCACCAGGAGAGGCCAAGTAACTTATGGAAAACCCACGAGGAGAAACCAATCCGTAAGTCATAAGCACACCAGTCTAAATATATCACTTCCTGTCTACAAGTGCGTTTTCACTACTACTCAACACATGTAACTCGCGGAGTTAATTTCACAGACTTTTAATAACGTGTTTTATCAAGCCTTTTATTAAAAACTCAGTAATCCTGATTTAAAGACTCTATGTAATAGTGTACACTCTTCTAGCTTAAGGGGTTTTCATTTAGTAGAAGTAATTTTTAAGAGTGTAATAAAGTTAGGAATTTTTATTTTGTTAATATACCCTTCTTTATTTAAATGTGTAGTGTCTCACTAAACTCCTGCTCTTTCTTTCAGGACGCACAGGTTGTAATATACTTAATCTTATTTTAACAACTAAATAACCCTTCAGTATTTTTAGTGTTCCGTACGGAATACTTATAAGATCACTTCGGTGTCTCTCTGTCTGTCTGTCTGTCTGTCACACCCAATTTTCTCCGAAAATATTTGACATAGAAAGTTGAAATTTGGTACTAATATAGGAATTGATGGCCTCATTAGAGCCGTGTAGTTTTGAAACTTAAATTTTGACTTAGTTTTGGGGGGTAAAATCGGAAGTGAAAAAAAAAATTTTTACTAGGTCATCGAGTGTGGTGTTAAATGAAAGCTTGTGAAAACACGAGTAAAATATATATATACATATATATATATATATATATATATATATATATATATATATATATATATACATATATAATGTAATACTTGCGCGCACTTTTCTTTGTATTATTTTTAAAAAAATCGCTGCCCCCCGCCTTATCAAAAAATTTTGAAAAAATTCTGGAATATTCTCCACGGGGTGTAGATTGAACAAAAATTATCACGAGTGCATTACCTTTAATAATTTATCTGATATATAAAAAAACAAAAATTTCAAGGTGTTCAGTTTTCATTAAAGATTGGAAACAAACTTTGTTGAAAACTTATTTGGGGTGTGTTTTGTGAAGTCACAAATCATTGTATACCTCCATAACAAATTTTTTTATTTTAAAAGCAATCAACGTACGGAACACTAATTGCGCAAGTTCAACTTGCACTTGACCGGTTATTTATTTTTTTAAGCTGAAATTAGATTCTTTTTATTCTAAAATGAATGGTGCCTGAAAAAAAATAAACATTACAATTGATTTTTAAACAACTATAGAGACTATTTTCAAAAGACGTACAAAAATTATCTCTTATCCACATTCTCTACCATTAAAAAAAAACGAGCTAGCTTATATCTAATTTTTTTAGTTCTATCAGTATTAATATCCACCCAGCCGATTCTCAAAAATTAAAATATACATAAAGGGGCAAATAACGGCTTCTATTTAATATATAAAATATTTATTAAAAATACAGAAAGTTGGGGCTATACAAATTAACGCCGCAACGAGACGTTACAAAATAGCGCTCCAACATGAGGCTATAAAAACGGCCCCCGCTTCTAGAGGTTATAAAATTGCGCCTCAACGTGCCGGACATTATCCGACATTATTAAATCCAATTTCTTTTAATTGCTTCAAAAGTAATCCACTGGAATTTTTCAGTTTGTCTTTCATTTACATTTATTTCGGTATTTTCGAAATTTTCCTTTTGAAAGTTTTCATCAGAAGAATCTAAAAGGGTCGTTTTTCCTTTTTTTCGGTTTTCGGTTAATCCCGAAACTATGACCCAAAACGTGACCAAACTCTCCTACTTTCATCTCTATGTCTATTTCGTTTCGTAAACCTTCAAATGAATATTTTTCCAGTGGAACATTGAGTTCTGGAAGATTTCTCGTGAACTCGTCATAGTAAAACTTAATCAGTTCATCTGATTTTTCTTGAACAACGTCTAGTTTAACTGAAGTAAGTAAAAAGAAAATCAAATCCGCCGCTGGAATGCCAACGTAACAAATTTGGAGATCCAGAACCATTGTTTTTGAATGTTTTCCACCAGTAACCATAATATTGTTCATCCAGAAGTCCATATGAACTGCAGTAATCCATGGTTCTCTTAATGGACGAGGTCCAAAACGATTTGCTTCATCCACATACTTGCTTATTTTTTCCATGTATGCCTGGCATTCTGGAATATGTTCAAATACAGCATATACCGGTTTATTAAAAGCTTTCTGCGTTTCTTCGTTCATTTCAGCAAACAGGGATAAGTGAGATTGGATATTTTGATCGAACAATTCTAGATTTTGAATTCTTGTAGCCAGAGGTACTGCATGGAAGGTTGCTAAGTCTCTGAGGACTGTGTAAGTTGTGGGGAGATCAAAGCCAACATGTCAATCTATATTATGATAACCTGCAATTAATTTTTTTTTTAAATGATGTATTTCGAACTTTAACATATAAAGCATAACACGTAGGCTGAAAAGTTTTTGGTCTGACACGTAGATGTTGCCCTTTTCAAAAAATCCATATGATTTTTAGGAAGTACCAACTTTCAAGTGATACATGACAAAATTCACATGATATTTCGACGATTAGTTTACAAGTTACAGTGGTTTTAGTGACGTTACTTTTGATATTTTCAAAAAAATGGGAAAAATCCAATTTCGTGTGTTGATTAAACACTGTTTTTTGATGGGAAAAAATACCGTTCAAGCAACGCAATGGCTTGATAAGTGTTACGGGAACTCTGCCTCTGGAAAAATCACTCATCATTTACTGGTATGATGAATTTAAACGCGGTCGTACAGATACGAATGATGCTGAACGCTCTAGACGCCCAAATGAGGTGGTTACTCTGAAAAACATCAAAAAAATCCACTAGATTGTTTTGGATGACTGTAAAGTAAAATTGCATGAGATAGCTGACTCTCTAACGATATCAGAAGAACGTGTTGGTCATATTTTGCATGAACATTTGGGCATGAGAAAGCTCTGTTCGAAATGGGTACCGCGTTTGCTCATAGTGCACCAAAACCGACAACCTGTTGATGATTCTGAGCGCTGTTTGGACCCGTTTAAGCGCAATAAAAATGATTTTTTTCATGCGATATGTGACAATGGATGAAACATGGATCCACCACTACACACCGGAATCAAATCGGCAGTCAGCTGAGTGGACAGCAGCCGGTGAAAGCTGCTCGAAGCGACCAAAGACACAGCAGTCGGCTGGAAAGGTTTTGGCCTCTGTATTTTGGGATGCGCATGGAATAATTTTCATCGACTATGCTGAGAAGAGAAAAACCATCAATAGCGGATATTATATAAAGTTATTGGAGCGTTTGAAGAAAATCGCAAAGAAACGGCCGCAAATGAACAAGAAAAAAGTGCTCTTTCATCAAGACAATGCACCGTCTCATATGTTGATGGCCAAATTGCATGAATTGAAGTTCGAATTGCTTCCTCATTCACTGTATTCTCCGAATTTGGCCCCCAGTGACTATTATCTATTCGCAGACCTCAAAAAAATGCTCGCGGGAAAGAGATTTGGCTCCAATGAAGAAGTTATCGCCGAAACTGAGGCCTATTTTGAAGGCAAAGACAAATCCTTCTACAAGAAAGGTATAGAAATATTAGAAAAGCGTTGGACTGATTCTATCGCTTTTGAAGGAGACTATATTGATGAATAAAGTAGAATTTTGCAAAAAAATGTATTTTAAGTAGCTAGAACAAAAACTTTTCAGCCTACGTGTTATTTAATGTCTTAACGAATTGTTCCTTACTTTTGCAGAAGAATAACGTCTCCAGGCGAGCTCAACAACAACGAAAAACGCTTTTATTCGAGGTTAGATATCATTATCTGGATGCATGCATCATATTATAGTGAAACTCATCTCGTGCAAGCGCGCCCGGGAACGTCCTTGATACTTGGACTTTTTGTACTCTTAGTACTACAGTTAGAGTCATTGATTCGGTAATTTTCTCTATTCACTAAGCCATTGAGTGCATAACTGTTATACATAACTATTCCTCTAGGAATCACATTGCTAGAAGAAAGATATGCTCTAATGACGCTTGTACTGGAATTCGGAAAATTATTACATGATATTTTAAACGCAAATAAAAAATAATAAAGTAAAGTTTATTTTAACTCTGTACCTTTTGTAATACGTACTTACGAGGTAGGTCTGACAGAAAGTGAGAGTAACACAGAAAAACGGAAGATAAGCCGTTATGTGGCTTAATTTTTGAATATAATTTCCATCTCGATGCATTTCCTACATCTTTCATTTAATTGTTCGATTCCTTCAGTAAGGTATCTTGGTAATTTGCCTACGATATGTTATTGCACAGCTATCGTATCTTCTTCATCCCCGTGTCTACGGGCCTTTGTAAGTTTTTTTTTTTTCAAATTCATAAATAGGTAATAGTCGCTGATTGTTAGCACTATAGGATTGATGATTAATTTCTTGAAATCTAGTTTCGCGAATAACACGACTTGCAACTTGGACGGTGTCGACAGGGGCACTGTCGTTGATAAACACAAGACCACTGCTAACTTTTCCATGTCGTTTCTCTTTTATAGCTTCGGTAACTATGCCAATTATTTCAGCACAATAACTGTCTGTTATTGTATTGTTTTTTGGAGGGTTGTCACTAAAAATAACTCATTTTGAGCTCCAGCAAATGGTGGCCATAAACCTCGTTGAATGAATCTTGAATTGTGTCCAGTACTTCAAATTATTTTGATCGGGTTTACACTGGTACATCCAAGTCTCATTAGAGATGATAATACGACCATAAATTGTATTCGGATTATTTTCGTATAAGGCAAAAAGCGCCCGACAATATTCCACATGGTATACCAGGTGTACAAGTATGAAATGCTGAAATGTGGATTTCAGACAACAGATGGTGCACCAGTGCAGTTTGTGCTATAAAGATTTGACAATGCGCCATTTTGTTGTGTCATCAATAAGTGCCAGACGCGCACGAGTGATAAATTGGAAAAGTGTGTGCATAGTGTTGTGTTGAGATTGAGAAATTTTTTAAGGAGCTACTACCAATTACCGCTAGATAGCGCGATTGTCATGGTTGTATCACACGCACATCAAGATCAATATCAACTAATAAAATTGAGCAAAGTCCATATTTCAACAGGTATTTACTGTTCTATCATCTGTCAATCCATCTCAAGAGTCTCTTCGTTGTATCACGACTCGCCAGCAGCCAGATAGACAAATTGTTGTATCTTACTCGGCTGACGAGTCGTGATACGACGAAGCACACCTCGAGATAAATTGATATATAAAAGAAGAGTTGACATTTTTTCTACATAAAAAAAAGAATTCTGATTTTTTAAACTTTACTTTATCTTTCTTGGCTCTATTGTACCGGATGGACAAGGTAATATTGAAGTTGTGTTGTTTATATATAAGTTTAGCCTCTGATTACTGAGTATTATAGCACAGTAAACATAAAACGAAAGTAGCGACGCTCAAGAAAATTTTTAGGTCCTGTTTTACAGCACAGTTTTACAGCATACACAAGTACGGAGTAGACAAGCAAGCCGAATAAAATAACGACCAATTCGAACTAAGTTTTGTATTGTAATTTGTATGTAGGATAGGTAAAGGGTTCTATGCCATACAGCCAACTTGTGCTAAGTCTTTTGTAATTTACATTGCGTTGTGATTGAATGATAATTCAACCAACTGGACGAAGGAAGTGAGTGAAACATTGAAATTATTGTTCATTTATCTATTAATAGGAAACAGTGCCATCTGTCAATCTCATTTTCAACTAGCTAGAGAAATATTTCATGAGTCAGTCAATATCGCTAACAATAGTTGAAGTAATATTAGAATAGATGGAGCTGTTTGAAATAGTGAATATTTTCGCGAGACGTAAAAGATATCGATAGGAAACATTGCTTGAATTAACGTCGATGCATTGATGTTTTTAGATTTAAAACATCGGTGGCAAACATCGATGTTTTTTGACTAAAACATCGATGTATTGAAAACATCGTTTGCATCCCTAATTGTCATATATCAAATGAAAAAAATCCTTTTTATTGCGCTTAAACAGGTCCAAACGGCGCTAAGAATCATCAACACGTTTTTTTTATGGGTCTAGCACACGTGCTGCATGAAAGTCCCTAAAGCGCTACAGGAGCGACACGTGTGCAGAAAAAGCAATTCACGTTGTTCTTGAATCGCTGTAAATTGTACTCGGTGGGAAACATAGTCCTGGGCAAATTATTCCAAAGGGATCATGTTCTCCATATAAAAGACTGCTTGAAAAGCGTTGTACGAGGAGTAACAAGCTAAAGTTGTTGTTATTGGTTCACTGTGAGCAAAGGCGGTACCCATTTCGAACAGAATGTTCTTTTAATATCTTTGGAGTGTCAGCTATCTCATGCAATTTCACTTTACGATCATCCAAAACAATTTTGTGGATTTTTTTTATGTTTTCCGGTGTAACCACCTCATTTGGGCGTCCAGATCGTTCAGCATCATTTGTGTCTATACGACCGCATTTAAATTCAGCATACCAGTAATTGATGAGTGATTTTAAAGGGACAGAGTCCCCGTAACACTTGTCAAGCCATCGCTTTGCTTGAGCAGTGTTTTTTCCCATCAAAAAACAGTGTTTAATCAACATACGAAATTTGATTTTTTCCGTTGTTTTGAAAATATCAAAAGTAACGTCACTAAAACCACTGTAACTTGTAAACTAATCATCGAAATGTCATAAAATTTTGACACGTATCGTTTGAAAATCACGTGGATTTTTTGAAAAGGGCGACATCTATGTGTCGGACCAAAAACTTTTCAGCCTACGTGTTATATTTCAGTCTCTCTCTTAGTATGTTTGAACATGTCTTAAATATACCTTAAATATGTTAAAATATCCCTAAATTATTTTTAAAAAGGTTCTAATAATATTTCCGTTTTGTTTATTATGATTTAAAATTCTTTCGATGAAAAACAAAATTAATTAGAAATATTTTATTATACAACAATAAATAATTTATTAAACCTAAATATTATATCCAATTTTTTTTGATCGATTCCAGAGCGATCCACCTAAATTTTTCAATTTGTCTTTCATTTACAACTACTTCAGCATTTTCAAGATTTTCTTTTTTAAAGTTTTCATCAGAGGAATCAAAATCCGATTTCCCTTTTTCCATTAAAATCATGTTACTATGACTCAGAGCGTGACCAAACTCTCCTAATTTTACTTCTAAATCTATTTCCTTTAGTAACCCTTCAAATGAATAATTTTCAACTGAAACACTCAGTTCTTTAAGATTTTTGATGAACTCATTATAGTAAAATTTAATAAATTGATCCAAGTTCTCTTGAACAACGTCTAGTTTTACCGAAGTAAATAAAAAGAAAATCAAATCAGCAGCTGGTGATCCAAGGTAAGGAATTTGAAGGTCAAGAATCATTGTTTTTGAATCTTTACCACCAGTAACCATAATATTATTCATCCAGAAATCTTTATGAATTACAGTAATCCATGGCTCCCTTAATGGACGAAGCCCAAAACTGTTTGCTTCATCAA
This sequence comes from Pachyrhynchus sulphureomaculatus, assembly GCA_019049505.1. NCBI lineage: Eukaryota > Metazoa > Arthropoda > Insecta > Coleoptera > Curculionidae > Pachyrhynchus > Pachyrhynchus sulphureomaculatus. Next base: position 28,239,768 of record CM032453.1, on the reverse strand, counting down.
TATACTTGTGTATTCTTTCCTTGTGTGGCTGACATTCTGGTATTTGTTCAAATGCGACGTAAAGAGGTTTACTGAAACCCTTTACCGTTTCTTCATTCGTTTCTGGAAGCAGGAATAAGTAAGGCTTGATTTCTTGATCAAACAATTTTGGATTTTGGATTCTCAGACCGAGAGGTACTGCATGGAAAGTTGCTAGATCCCTGAGGATGGTGTAAGTTGTGGGGAGATCAAAACCAACATGTCGATCTACGTTATGATAACCTGCAATCAGAAAATATTGAAAAGATGTGCTTGGCGTTCATAAAGTAAAATACATGATACAAGAAGATATTTAGCTAAAGACATAGCTGACAAAAATTGTCATTGATCTTTACTCTTATATCAAAGGTATGGAAGGTTCCAGAATGATGCTGACTTCGTTCTGATTATTGTTCATAAGCTGGAAGTAGGCGAAGGCAGTATCCAACTTCAATGAATTTTTATCAGAGTTTGCTTGCTTAGTAAGTACTAATATATGTCCAAAGAGTAATTAGTTTGAAAATATAACAGCTAATTTGCCTACGATCTATTCGAGTCCCCTGATTGATTCTCATCAAGTTTCGTAACTTAGGATCCTGATTATATATATATATATATATATATATATATATATATATACATATATATATATATATATATATATATATATATATATATATATATATATATATATATATATATATATACTGGTGAGCAAAATCGACTCAAACTATTTGGCATCATTTAACGCTGCTCCTAGGATTTAGTGTTCGTATATTTTTGCGGATCATTTGAAAGCCCATTCTATTCTTTCTAATGATACCAAATTCCATAGCATAGCTTTTTACTCATTAAAATGATTGAAAGGGGAAACAAGGAGGACAAAGATTGAAAATGCGGGTAGGAGAAAAGAAAAATTAAACACATTTTAAGTTCAACAATTATATTTATTAATAAAAACCAAAATCAACATTTTGGATTTGGGTCTGTTAGCTGGTCTCTTCGACTTTAAGTTAGCTTCTTTAAGTCTTCTTCTGACATTCCGACCATGAACTTGTCGGAGCTCCTGCTGGACCTCAACACCGGTCAAGTAACGATTTTTTAGAATTGTGTTGACAATGAAGCGGTTGTTGTGCTCCGAGGTACACCTTCTACTTCCTAAACCTGGACTTCGTGTAAAGGCGCCAGTCTCTTAGTAACGTCTGTAGGTTGTGGAGACAGCTGACTGTCTTAAGTGCAGTTGCGCAGCGATTACACGTTGGCTGTGCCCTTCTTGCAATAGGGCATTAACTTGTGCCATTTCTTCCAGGGTGGTATCCATTTTCCGATGACGTAATTAATGATCAGGTATAGCAGAGATGTTGACGGTTCAAGTTCCGGTAAAGAAATGGTAGGAAAATGCAGTTGTATGTGTTTTTAAAGGGATGAATAGATTTGGAAATCCAAATATTTTTGGTTTTATCGGAAAGAGTAGAAAATCAGCATTTTAGTAATACCACTATTTGAAAATTAAATTCAATAATCGGTATTAAACGAAGCAAAATTGTTTGAGTCGATTTTTTTGCTCACCAGTTTATATATAATACGCATTATTTAATATGTCCTTTCTAAATTATTCCGTAGCAAACTATTTCATACCTAAATATTTTAAATTCTGGGTCAACATTACACCATCCAAGTCAACTTTATCACTTTTAGGGTCTAAACTTATTCTAGCTCCATAAAATTGTTGAAAAAAGTCGATTTCTTTCTTCACTCCATGATCCTTTTGAAACTGTTTCAGTGCTGGTACAACTGTGGTGTACCAGGCTATTTCTGATTTGAAAGTCACTTGTGTGTTAAAGAATTCTTGGGTAATGGTGTTTAGTGGTGTGCATTTTGCTACCGCGTGGTATTCTTCCTGCTTTCCATCTTTTTTTACCTAAAAAATAAAGTTGATGTTAATAGGGGAACAATTATCTTGTCTTTTTAGTGTTCCGTACGGAACACTTATATAAGATCACTTCGGTGTCTGTCTGTCTGTCTGTCACACCCGATTTTCTCCGAAACTATTTGACATAGAAAGGTGAAATTTGGTAATAATATAGGAATTGATGGCCTCATCAGAGCCATGTAGTTTTGAGAATTAAATTTTGACTTAAGGGGTTAGTTTTGGGGGGTGAAGTCGGAAGTGAAAAAAAAAATTTTTTTACTAGGTCATCGAGTGTGGTGTCAAATCAAAGCTTGTGAAAACACGAGTAAAAAATATATACATAATATTATACTTGCGTGCACTTTTCTTTGTATTATTTTTAAAAATTCGCGAAAAATCGCTGTCCCTGGCCTTATCTCGAAAAGTACTTATCAAAAAATTTCGAAAAAATTCTGGAATATTCTCCACGGGGTGTAGATTGAACGAAAATTATCACGAGTGCATTACCTCTAATAATTTATATGATACATAAAAAAAACAAAAATTTCAAGGTCATCAGCTTTCAGTAAAGATTGGAAACAAACTTTGTTGAAAACTCATTTGGGGTGTGTTTTGTGAAGTCACTGATCATTTTATACCACCCTAACAAAAATTTTTATTTTAAAAACAATCAACGTACGGAACACTAATTGTGCAAGTTCAACTTGCCCTTGACCGGTTTTTACCGTAAGATTTTTTTGCAGACGGGCTGTAAAGAATTTATTTGTTATTTAAAGCTAAAGATACTAAAAACGATGCGGCTGTAACCTAATTTTTAGATTCCTCGATTTTAAAAACCTTGAAAAGAACCTCTAACGCGATATATCTGAAACAACCCCTCCAATTTCCTTCCCTTTCTCTTCAACTCTTTACATGTTTTACTATAACTATTTATGTACAAGATTTGTTTCTTATTTCAACAAAGAACCAGAAAAAATTAGCATGTTACTATTAGAACCTAACAAAATTTATCGACATGTACCCCTTTCACTCCTTTTTCGACATAGTCTCCTTTTAGGCTTATACACTTCGTCCAACGATGTTCTAGTTTGTTGATCCCTTCCGAATAATAGGATTTGTCCAAGTCTGCAAAATATCCATTAGTGTCTGCAATCACCTCCTCGTTTGAATAAAATCTTTGTCCCGCCAGCCATTTCTTCAAATTGGGGAACAAATAGTAGTCCGAGGGAGCCAAGTCTGGAGAATAGGGGGGATGTGAAACGAGTTGGAATCCTATTTCCATTAATTTTGCGACCACAACTGCTGAGGTGTGTGCTGGTGCGTTGTCGTGATGGAAAAGGACTTTCTTATGGGCCAATCGCGGGCGTTTTTCTTGCAGCTCGGTTTTCAAACGGTCCAATAACGATGAATAATATTCACCTGTAATAGTTTTACCCTTTTCCAGATAGTCGATGAGGATTATCCCTTGCGAATCCCAAAAGACAGTCGCCATAACCTTTCCGGCCGAAGGAACGGTCTTCGCCTTTTTTGGTGCAGATTCCCCCTTGGTAACCCATTGTTTAGATTGTTGTTTGGTCTCAGGAGTACATTAATGTATCCATGTTTCATCCACAGTGACAAAACGACGCTTAAAGTCCTCCGGATTCTTCTGGAACAGCTGCAAACCATCCTTGCAACACTTCACACGATTCCGTTTTTGGTCAAGCGTGAGCAATCGCGGCACCCATCTTGCGGATAGCTTTCTCATGTCCAAATGTTTATGCAAAATATTATGTACCCGGTCAGTCGAGATGCCCACAGCACTAGCAATCTCACGCACCTTAACTCTTCTGTCATCCATCACCATATCATGGATTTGATCAATGATTTCTGGAGTCGTAGTCTCCACAGGCCGTCCAGAACGTTCAGCGTTACTTGTGCCCATATGGCCAGTCCGAAAATTTTGAAACCACTTATAAACTGTTCTAATCGAAGGTGCAGAGTCACCATAATGTTTATCAAGCTTCTCTTTAGTCTCCTGAGGCGTTTTGCCTTTCATAAAGTAATGTTTAATCACCACACGAAATTCTTTTTCTTCCATTTCTTGAAAATCACTCGACTTCCTTGATTCACACGAATGCCAAACACAAAGAAATAGACCAATATGGCTGAAACTTGGTGTGCGTTCATTCAAGAGATGCTACTAACTAAACATAACCTCGATACGCGCCGGTGGTGCCATCTCTCGGACTTTGCACGGACTTTTCAAACCAGCCTATGTACCAAGTTTGTAATTGATATTTTATTTCATTCGTGAGTTAACGTGAGTGACTATGTTTTTTGTGACCTACAAATTCTAAGACGTAAAAAAAAGCAAAAACCTTGGAGGGTGAGTTTTTCACGATTACAGTACTTTCCTTTACCAAGGAAACTCAAAAACAACCATCAGTTCTTATTTAAATCATAATTTTGTCAATGACATAAAAATCTCGCGTGTACGATTGGCTATTCCAGTATCAAAATTCTGACAAACGAATCCCCGCAGATTATAAATAACCGGTCAAGTGCAAGTTAAACTTGCGCAATTAGTGTTCCGTACGTTGATGAAAATTTTGTTACGGAGGTATAAAATGATCAGTGACTTCACAAAACACACCCCCAAATGAGTTTTCAACGAAGTTTGTTTCCAATCTTTACTGAAAACTGATAAGCTTGATTTTTTTTTTTTTTTTATATACCAGATAAATTATTAAATGCACTCGTGATAATTTTCGTTCAATTTATACCCCGTGGACAGTATTCCAGAATTTTTTCAAAATTTTTTGATCAGTACTTTTCGAGATAAGTGGGGGACAGCGATTTATCGCGATTTTTTAAAAATAATACAAAGAAAAGTGTGCGCAGGTATTACATTATATATATATATATATATATATATATATATATATATATATATATATATATATATATATATATATATTTATTTATTTTACTTTTGTTTTCACAAGCTTTTATTTAACACCACACTCGATGACCTACTAAAATTTTTTTTTTTTTCGCTTCCGATTTTACTCCCCCCCCTTAAGTCAAAATTTAACTTTCAAAACTACATGGCTCTGATGAGGCCATCAATTCCTATATTATTACCAAATTTCAACTTTCTATGGCAAATAGTTTCGGAGAAAATCGAGTGACTGACAGACAGACGGACCACCGAAAACATCTTATAAGTGTTTCGTACGGAACACTAAAAAGATGTTAAAAAATCTCCAAATCGATGCTTGAGAATAAATAACCGGAAAAGTGCAAGTCGGACTTGCGCAATTAGTGTTCCGTACGTTGATTGCTTTTAAAATAAAAATTTTTGTTACGGAGCTGTAAAATGATCAACGATTTCACAAAACACACTCCGAATGAGTTTTTAAAAAAGTTTTTTTCCGATTTTTGTTGAATACTGATGACCTTGAATTTTTTTTTGTACCAGATAAATTATTAAAGAAAATGCACTCGTGATAATTTTCGTTCAATCTACATGGAAAATATCCCAGAATTTTTTCAAAATTTTTTGATCAGTACTTTTCGAGATAAGGGAGGGGACAGCGATTTTTGACAATTTTTTAAAAATAATACAAAGAAAAGTGTGCGCAAGTATTACATTATATAAAATTTTAAAATCGTGTTTCTACAAGCTTTTATTTGACATCCCACTCGATCACCTAGTAAAAAAAAAATTACTTTCGATTTCACCCCCTGAAACTAACCCTTTAAGTCAAAATTTAACTCTCAAAACTACATGGCTCTGCCGGGGTCATCAATTCCTATATTAGTGCGAAATTTAAACTTTATACATCAAATACTTTCGGCGAATCGAAAAGACAGACAGACAGATAGACACCGAAGTGATCTTATAAGTGTTTCGTACAGAATGCTAAAAACTTAAAATTGAAGATAATGTACCATATGGTCAATAATATCTTAGTAACAACGACCAAAGAAAAAATAGAAATTTTTGTTAAAGATTTCTATGGTCACTTCTCTCTGTAGATGTTACTAAAGATAATAGAATATCTGAAATGATAAAAATGAACAGATCAATAGAATTTAGGTCTCCAAATAAATCAAAGATTAATACAGGTGAAATAAAAAATACAATCCAAAATCTAAAAGGCAAAAAAGCTCCCGGGCTCGACTATATCAAGAATAAGTCCCTAAAAAAATCTATCGGATACAACCATTTTGGAGCGATCCAAGTTAACCAAAGCCATTTTTAAACAAGGTAGTTTTCCAAAATCTAAAATAATACTAAAACAGGATTGGATTGATTGTTGGTGGACGATTATCATCCTATTATCCTTTTTACTGCATTAAAAAAAGCATTTGAAATTGCACAGTGTAGTTACAGCAATATTATGATTTTATCCTCTCTGGGGTTATCACCAGGAGTATTGTCCTAAGTTTTGGACCTCGAAAAACGTGCGCTCTTTTGTTTATTAACAATTTCCATACGCGTTTTTTGAGCTTAAAATGTGAATAACTCCGGTTATATAAGTCGGATCGAGACAAAAACCAACAAATCCTCGTCAGTTTTAAGTCACTCAAGTGCGTACATAACCTACAAAATTGAAAAAACAGGCAAAAGCTTTTTTTTTTCATTTTATTGTACAGGTCGACTAAGTGAATCAATCGGCTTTTATTATAGCAAAAATACCCTGAAATTTTGGTACAAAAATATTGAACCTAGTGGGCACAATTAAATTTGTTATTTAAAATTTGAATTGCCCTCCATTTTATACCATTTAGTAAAAAATGGATCTTTTTTTTTCAAAATTTAGGTCTTGACGCCGACTTTCCGACGCTATTAAAAAAGATTTTGTTTCGAGTCATTTTAACATTTTTTTTTACATTTGTTTATTAATCAAATAAATATGCGTTTTTTCGGTCATTTTCGCGTTAACGAAAATGATTTTTTTTTTAAATAAAGGTCTCGTAATTCTCTGCCCTGTGGCTGGACCAAATTGCATGAAATGGCGGGCAATTCAAATTTTAAATAATAAATTCAATTGTGCCCACTGAGTTCAATATTTTTGTACCAAAATTTCAGGATATCTTTACTATAATAAAAGGCATATTTTCTGAAAGTTTCAAGCCGACCTGTACAATAAAATTTAAAAAAAAATAACAGTTTTTTGCCTGTTTTTTCAATTTTGTAGATTATGAACGCATTTGAGCGACTTAAGGTTGTTCACTCGTGACAATCGGAACCAAAAGTATAGCCCGATAATAAATACAAAAAGTTTAAAATACTCGATGGCAGAGTATTTTATTTATTTTTTGGAGATTATATTCGATACATGGAAAATTTCATATGCAGATACACAGTTTTAATGAAAATAAATGTGGTAACGCTACCGATGCGTATACCGAATGCTCTATAGAATGACGTTTAGGTAGGTTATTTATTATACTTTGTACTGTTTACATCGTATTACTTCTATTTAAAATAAAAAAATATATATCTAATTTAAATAAAAAATACCTTTTTATTATAATCAATTGCGACATAAAAGCAAATTTGCAAAGGAAAACTCATCAATAAATCCTCTGGGAAATATACAAGATCTTATATGGTAAGAAAAGATGACATAAGAAAAACAAAGAGCATCAAGAGCTAATTTGCCTGCAACGAAAAAACTTAGAAATTTATTGGTTAGAAATAAAGAGGTACCGAGAAAAAATAAAGGAAAACATAAAGGGGTACAGTATCAATCAAATTGTGGACTGCAGATGGACATTTTATCATACTGGTGACATTATTAATCCTCAAGCGTTAACTAATATATTGAATAATGTTTCAATTACATCCGAGGGCTGTGGCTTAGTGTATTTTGATTTAGAAACATCGGTATTGTTAAGTACAGCTGATGAATAGCGCCAAAATATCGGGATAAAACATTCTATGTTTATATTAGACCTACGCAACCGATTAATTACCAAGCTTCCAAAGTTACGAGCTTAGAACATATTAATGCCGATCTGTATTTATATGGTAAACCTATCAAAACAATCACTCTAAAGGACGCATTAATTTCATTCCAACAGTTTTTAAATTTTTCTCCAAAACCTGGCGTACTTGTTGGCCATAGTACACGTTGCACGTAATTAATTTTGCAATGATGGAAGATTTTAAAAATTTTGCTAGTTTTTCAGACAGTAAGTCTTTTTAAAAAAAACGCTTTCCTAACCGAAAAGGCTCAGAAATGTTTAAGCTCGGAAGGTTAGCGCATGCATTATTACAAATACCACCAAATGAAAAATTCCATGAGGCGATATATGACGTTAAAATCCTTGAGAATTTGGCAAATGAGTTTTTGAAGAGAGAAGATTTAATTACAAATTACGTATCGTATAAAGAGTGCGTCATGGAAAAACTAATGTTGCTATCGTTAATGCCTTTAAAAAGTGTTATTTCAGATCTTGTGATTAAAAGAATTGCATCTGAATGCAAAATTTTGAAAGATCTAAAAAGTTTTTTATGATAAATTGGGTTCTATAGGAATATTGCAATTATTATCTACTCAAAAAGACAATGGCAAACCACGTGTAACCAAAGATACGCGAGTAGTAAATAAAGTAAATAATTAGTTTACAAATAGTTCATAGTACTTTATTTATTTATCACTATGCTGTTTGAATGTTGGCGCTTAAAATATGATGACATACAGCGTTGTCAAATTCTGATATTTGTCTCTCACTACGCGGTTATTCTTTTAAACAAATATCAACTTTAAATATTTATATCTTTTTAACAACCTAATAAAAAAAAATTATATTTCAAAGTTTTTCTAATTTTTTTTTTAATTAAATATTAGTTTTTTAAAAAATTCGTAAGAAAAGTTCTTAAGATGTACACGGAACAATGCCCTTTTTTATACTTCATTGACCTACTACGTGTTAATTATATGAATTTTAATTATGCTTCGCAATCGGTTAATTTTTCTTTTTTAATTAAATGAAAAACATTTAGATTAACATCAAATTTCAATTATACCTTAAAACGAAGATTTGTTGAAAATTTCATTATGAAGAGTTTGATTTCTTTTTGTCTGGTTCCGACTTACATAACCGAAGTTATTAACATTTTACCATAGGCTCAAAAACGCGTTTTGAAAACTTAAAATTGTTTATAAACAAAAAACCACAAGTTTTTCGAGTTCCAAAACTCAGGACAATACTCTTGGTGATAGCTCAGAGAAGATAAAATCATAACATTGCTGTATCTAAACTGTGCCTATCCCATCATTATTTTGACCTTTTTTACTGCACTATTTATTTAGTCTAGAAAAAATTATAGAAGAACTAATGCACAACAATTTGGATTTAAAATAAATCACGACAAAACAAATCAAAAAACAAAACTAACTTCCAGCATTCATGCAATGAATTGCATGAGTAAAGCTTTCGGCAAAGCGTGACATAATGACCTTTTTATCAAATTAATTAGAATGAGAATGTCAACCTTGCTCATTCATCTTATACTGCCACTTTGAGAGACTAGACGATTCCTAGTTTCCATCGATAATTTAAACTGAAATAGCAGAATAGGAAAAGCGGATCTTCCCTAAGAATTCCTTCACTCCCTAACACTTTTACATTTATTTATTTTTTACAAGTCAAAATTTAATCAAAATAACCTGTTCCAAATGTTCCACACCTGTTTGCTTATGTTATAACTATTACAAATGCATCCAAGCAACCAGGTATGATTACACGTGCTCTGGATGAGAAATTGGAAAATTAAGTTGAACCCTAATGAAACCAAAGCGATTTACCTTTACCTTTAATAAAAATCAAAATCACTAATTAAGAAATTAATTACGACTCGGAAATCAAATGCATTGGACTTTATTTCTATAAAAGTTTAAACTAAAAAATAACACTAACAAATTAAACTCCGAGTTCTCAAAGTCATGCAACTTATCCTTTATCAAATTCGAGAAGTAAAATAGATATCTAGACTAAAATAAACCAATATAAAATCATCAAAAAGTATGTTCTGCTATATGGTACTTCATCATGGTGTACCAGAAGTAGAAAGGAACTTAAAAGGTTAGAATAATCCAACATCAAATACTAAAAATCATCCTTAATTCCTTAAGATTTTTTGCAACAAGAATTCCGTGATTTAAAAATTGAATAAAAATTTCGAATGCTTAATAGCAGAATATCATATAAACTCTAACCTCATCAGTAGATTCCAGTTACTAAAAGCTTGGATAAATCGAAATATCTAAATTATCGCACACCAATTACAGTTTTCTTTTTTCTATCATTCTCTTTTCTTAAACTTAAATGAAATAATGACTTTTAAAATCGGATTGTAAATCCACTAACGAACAGAAGTAAAAGGCCATTGATCTAAATTTAAAATTACAGCAGATTAAGAAGAAAATTTTAGGATTATCGGTACCGTTGTGTTCGAAAATTTACCTTAAAATCAACCCTGTACATACAACTTCCATAATTCTCGCCTGGAGGCAATAACGACTCGGCTTTTTGCTCCACCAGTTCCCCTTCTATACTGTTCTTAATTAAATCCTGCAAATTTTCGATTTTTGTTCTGTTTGCCATCACTTCCTAATTATTATTGAATCTAACACTTGTTAACTCAAATTAAATTGCTATTTTTTTTTTCTGGCTGATTTTAAAGAGATTATTATTGTAATTGTGAGTAAAGGTGTTACTTTTTTATTAAAATTGAAAAATGTTTCACGTTTATAAGATTAAATATGTACCACTTTAGATTAAAAAATAATCAGTTTCATTCATTTATCACTTTTTTACTTGAAAAAGCACGTAAGCATGATTTTCATTTATTAGAAAATAAAGCAAATCATCATGCTTTAAACTACAAAAAGAGCTGAAAAAATTTTTCGTATTAATATTTGATTTAACATTTCAATTACTGCTTGTTTTGATTACATTCTATGTCGTTTTAAATTATATTTGAAAAGTTGTAATTTTTCTAAAATATATCATTTCATCATAATTTCGAATCTTACGAATACGAAGTTATTTATCCAGTAATTTCCTTGCAAATAAAGTCAGAACATTTTTTTGGGGTCATTCTGCAATCACACAAAAATAGTATATAAACTATTTTTGTTTAGATTGGAGGTATTAAAAAAAATATAGTTTTCAGATTCCTTGATTGAAAAGAACCTTGAAAAGCTCGACTAACAGAAATATTCGAAGGAAACCCTCCCTTCCATCCTTTTAGTCCCTTATACTGTATATTTTATTATACAGGGTGTCCCATATATATGGAATAATGATTCCATAGCATTTATTAATCGGTGTATCAAAAAAATGTTTAAATAAAAGTTATAGGGCTTTATACGGCGCAGATGCTGACGTTGACAATAAAATGTCAGTTCGAAGAAATTACATTTTTTTAAATGGAAAGTCCTGTATATTATTTTATTTTTGAGTCCTACTAAAAATTCTAGATATTATTTGCCTAACATACCATATGTCTAAATTGAACTGTTTTAGAATTATTGATATTTGGAATTAAGATGATGAAATGAAAAAAAAAATTGAGCTGGCTTGTGTCAAACGTTTACTGTCAGGTAACGATTCAACGGTTTTTTTTTTTTGTGTATTGTAATTTTTATTTTGGAAACTCGGTTAACAATACACTGCTGCATTTCGCCGAGTATAAAATAAAGGCGTTTATTGTTTTTATTTGGTACTTTTGGTCTTTTTTTTTACATTTGGTCAATGTGGTTCCGTGTTTGACTGACGGGCTTAAGCCAAGTCAGCACAAACGCTATTTTCATTGTATATTAAGGAATGACCTGACAATGTTACATGTTTTCAAAATCACTGACTTCTGAATGTTTTTGTATATGTTTGTGTTGAGGCCTAATTGTACTAAGTGTGGTGTGAATGTTGTTGGTTTAAGGCCTGTGGCTGATATGATGAAGGGGACAATGATGACTTTTTCTTGTTTCCATAGCGTGTTTTACGTGTTTTGGCTTTGGTGGTTGTATTTGTCCTGTATCTGGTTCGGTTGTGTTTGGGATTGATTGCGGTGGGTCCAAGTGGCGAGTAATTTTTGCTTAGTGATTTCTTTGTCAGGTTTTATGATTTTGTTATAGCAACGTATGACGTATTCGTTGATTTTGTGGTGCAACTCAAACATTGCTTTGATTTTCCTGCCTTTTTTTTTTTTTTTTTTTTTTTTATTGTCTAGCACACGTGCTGCAGGGAAGCCCCTAAAGCGCTCCAGGAGCGGCACGAGTGCGGAAAAAAAGCGATTCACGTTGTTCTTGAATCGCTGTAAATTGTACTCGGTGGGAAACACAGCGCTGGGCAAATTATTCCAAAGGGATGCCGTTCTCCATATAAAAGATTGCTTGGTGGGTGTCGGCTTACTCGCCGGCACAACACTTGGCAGGTCCATTTTCTTTTGCCCGGTCTTCATAGTTGTGATCGAGCTTCCATTTCCCGTGACGTCCTCGACCGTTACATCGCTAGCTCGATGCTTCTTTTATTGGTATACGGTTGTTTGGGATGTTTTCACTGTTCTGTGGTGTTAGAACCTTAACGTGTCCCGATATTGGGTTGCCTGTTAGTAGAAGGTCAATAGTTGGTGTGTTTTTTTGTGCTTATTTTTGTTGGTCAGTCTTTAAAAGTTATTATTATTGTTCTTCCTTGTTTTGAGAAGATATCAGTGTCAATGCCCGTACTAGGAAAATCTTGAGATATCCCTAGCCCCTGAGAGATTATTGTTCTTATTATTATGTGATGAATTGAAAAGTAATCCTAATTTTTTTTTTTTTTTTTTTTAATGCAATACAGCCACATAACATACTATGAAAGTTTAAATTAAAAATATTTTGCATATTTTTGATGATAACTATAATTAAATTTTTTAATTGTGTCAACTGATGTATATGTATTTTTTCAAAGTTCTTACTTCATTGTTATCGGGCAAATACATGCAAAGATATAATGTAATTTTTTAGAAAGGATTGTACGACGGAATAAATTATGATCCCGCCCATTTGGACCTTTTTAATACATTTTCGATTTATTTTTAAAACAAACAAAAGATTATAAAAATAACACACAATCGAAACTAGAAATAAAATGAGGTTATATTCATTTCTCCACTTCGTTAATATAGAGGCATACAATAGGGAAGTGATTCTTTCTCGTTTATATTGATATCTTTATATGGTTTTAATAACGATAACGATAAGGGCATGTTGAAAACAAGGGTCGCAAGATCTCTCTAATAATCGTGATTTAATAGTAATACAGACACAGCAAAATTAATTATTAAATCTGTATTTTGTACCATTCATTTTTTCCTAGATTTTAAGATCATATTACGACCTTGTTTTCCTCCCTATATTTTATATTTTATTACATTTTTATATTTATTGCAGTGATTTTAATTTTTGAGCAATGTAGCCTAAAACAGTGTTTTAAGTTTTTGAGCAGTTTAATTTAAACCGGCAGTGTGTAACGCGTGTTGCCGACTTGACTTATTTAGTTCGCACTGAACGTGTCGAGATTTGCTTGCCGGGAAATGCAACCCAAGGAGAAGGGACGAAGATATTTAAGCAGCCATTTGGAATTTTGAAGGGCTTTTTCCACCATGAAGGAATAACGGCTTTGTTCCGCCAGTAGGCCGAAGTGGATTTCTTCTCCAGCACGCCAGAGTGTTTTTTTCTCAGTGATGTAGTAGTGCAGTAACGGTTTCTAGCTCTCAAGTTTAAGGCCTTTTTCCTTTCTTGAAATATCCTGCTCATCCTCAGGCATTTCGGGTCAAAAAGTGTTTAGCTACCCAAATGAAACTAGGATGGTAGTGGCTGAAACAATATCTTTATGAGAATCTCACCAAAAGAGGCCAAGTAACTTATGGAAAACCCACGAGGGGAAATCAATCCGTAAGTCATAAGCACACCAGTCTAAACATGTCACTTCCTGTCTACAAGTGCGTTTTCACTACTACTCAACACACGTAACTCGCAGTTAATTTCACAAACTTTTAATATCGTGTTTTATCAAACCTTTTATTAAAAACTTAGTAATCCTGATTTAAAGACTCTATGTAATCGTGTACACTCTTCTAGCTTAAGGGGTTTTGATTTAGTAGAAGTAATTTTTAAGAGTGTAATAAAGTTAGGAATTTTCATGTTGTTAATATACCGTTCTTTATTTAAATGTGTAGTGTCTCACTAAACTCCTGCTCTTTCTTTCAGAACGCACAGGTTGTAATATACTTAATCTTATTTTAACAACTAAATAACTCTTCAGTATTTTTTATTTTTTTGAGCTGAAATTAGATTCCTTTTATACTAAAATGAATGGTGCCCAAAGAAAATAAACATTACAACCGAGTTTTCAACAACTATAGAGACTATTTTCAAAAGACGTACAAAAATTATCTCTTATTCACATTCTCTACCAGTAAAAAAAAACGAGCTAGCTTATACCTAATTTTTTTAGTTCTATCAGTATTAATATCCACTCAATCCATTCTCAAGAATTAAGATATACATAAAGGGGCAAATAACGACATATATTTAATAAATTTCTTTAAATAATAAGAAGCTCACAATGGCAATGTGCATTGACCTGTCAAAGACGTTTGATAGTGTCAATTATAATACCCTATGTTCCAAGCTGGAATCGTATGGTGTTCGGGGAAATGCGTTTAATTTGTTAGCATCCTACCTGGTAAATCGGACACAACAGGTTATGGAAATTGATGATTTTGGTAGGCCTATAATTTCCCACAAGATCGGGGTGTCGAGGGGTGTTCCTCAGGGATCAATATTAGGATCTCTCTTATATTTTATATATACGAATGAACTCAGTAGAATATCCGGAGAATTTACTATACTTTACGCAGATGACACTACATTGATCTTTAGTGAGGAGAGCCCGCACGCAATGCTGACCAGTGTCGAGCGTGCGAAGCTCTTGATGGATACTTTTCGGCTCATGACTTATTAATAAACGCTCAAAAAAAACAATGCCTATTTTTCGACAATAGAATAGAAAACACTTTATCTTTTACATATCGAAATATTAATATCCAATCGTCCGAACGTGTTCCTTCTTGGGGTAGAAATAGATCAGAGACTGGACTGGAGCGCGCATATTGAGAATGTTGCGATGAATGTTTCAAGATATTGCTATGCTTTAAGAATTATTTCTGAAAACGTTGGAGTCGATGCTGCTCTGTCAGCTTATCATGCCTTCATACAGCCAAGAATAAGATTCGGTCTTATTTTTTGGGGTAATTCACCGGAAATTGAAAGAGTTGTAATTCTTCAGAAAAAATGTATTAGAGGTATATTTGGAATGACTTCGCATCCTAGCTGTAGGAATGTGTTTAGAGACAGAAAGATCTTAACCATTATTTCTATGTATATCTTGGACAGTTTTATGTTTGTTCACACCAACAGCGATATTTTTGAGACTTACATGAACAATCACAGATATGCCACTAGACATAAATTGAATCTGCTTCCCGAAAAGTGTAATTACAGCTACATATAGAAAAATGTTAATTATGTCATATTAAAGATATATAATAGTTTCCCAGAGAGTGTACGTGCGTTATGTAAAACGGAAGAAAAGATACTTTTAACCAAATATCTGCTTCAAGGAGCTTATTACTCATTAAATGAATTTTTCTTAAGTCCAGTTGAAATTAGCACAGGGATTTGATGGCTCTGCCAGCAGAGGTGGTTTCTTGTCTTTTCCGTTGTGCTTCTTATTTCATTGTGTCTGTTACTATATTCTAATTTTGCTTTTAAAGTGTTTTTACTTATTTATTATTTTTTCCTTTTCTTTTATTTAATTGTAGGTTATTGTAAACTTAGTTAACATTGTGTAATGCCTATTGGCTTATAAGTGTAATCTATTGTTACATGAAAACAAATAAATTATTATCTATCTATCTATCTATTTAATAAATAAAATATTTATTAAAAATAAAGAAAGTTGGCGTTATACAAAATAACGCTGCAACGAGACGTTACAAAATAGCGCTCCAACGTGAGGCTATAAAAACTGCCCCCGCTTCTAGAGGTTATAAAATTGCGCCTCAACGTGTCGGACATTATCCGACATTATTAAATCCAATTTCTTTTAATTGCTTCAAAAGTAATCCACCGGAATTTTTCAATTTGTTTTTCATTTACATTTATTTCGGTATTTTCGAGATTTTCCTTTTGAAAGTTTTCATCAGAAGAATCTAAAAGAGTCGTTTTTCCTTTTTCAGTTAAAATCCCGAAACTGTGACCCAAAACGTGACCAAACTCCCCTACTTTCATCTCTATGTCTATTTCGTTTCGTAAACCTTCAAATGAATATTTTTCCAGTGGAACATTGAGTTCTCGAAGATTTCTCGTAAACTCGTCATAGTAAAACTTAATCAGTTCATCTAATTTTCCTTGAACAACGTCTAGTTTAACTGAAGTAAGTAAAAAGAAAATCAAATCCGCCGCTGGAGAGCCAACGTAACAAATTTGGAGATCCAGAATCATTGTTTTTGAATCTTTTCCACCAGTAACCATAATATTGTTCATCCAGAAGTCCATATGAACTGCAGTAATCCATGGTTCTCTTAATGGACGAGGTCCAAAACGATTTGCTTCATCTATATACTTGCTTATTTTTTCCATGTATGGCTGGCATTCTGGAATATGTTCAAATATAGCATATACCGGTTTATTAAAAGCTTTCTGCGTTTCTTCGTTCATTTCAGCAAACAGGGATAAGTGAGACTGGATATTTTGATCGAACAAATCTGGATTTTGAATTCTTATCGCCAGAGGTACTGCATGGAAGGTTGCTAAGTCTCTGAGGATTGTGTAAGTTGTGGGGAGATCAAAGCCAACATGTCGATCTATATTATGATAACCTGCAATTAAATTTTTTTTTATAAATGATGTATTTCGAACTTTAACATATAAAGCATAATACGTAGACCGAAAAGTTTTTGGTCTGACACATAGATGTTGCCCTTTTCAAAAAATCCATATGATTTTTAGGAAGTACCAACTTTCAAGTGATACATGTCAAAATTTCATGATATTTCGACGATTAGTTGACAAGTTACAGTGGTTTTAGTGACACTACTTTTGATATATGGAAAAAATCGAATTTCGTGTGTTGATTAAACACTGTTTTTTGAAGGGAAAAAATACCGTTCAAGCAACGCAATGGCTTGATAAGTATTACGGGAACTCTGCCCCTGGAAAAATCACTCATCATTTACTGGTATGATGAATTTAAACGCGGTCGTACAGATACAAATGATGCTGAACGCTCTAGACGCCCAAATGAGGTGGTTACTCTGAAAAACATCAAAAAAAATCCATCAGATTGTTTTGGATGACTGTAAAGTAACATTGCGTGAGATAGCTGACTCTCTAACGATATCAGAAGAACGTGTTGGTCATATTTTGCATGAACATTTGGGCATGAGAAAGCTCTGTTCGAAATGGGTACCGCGTTTGCTCATAGTGGACCAAAAACAACAACCTGTTGATGATTCTGAGCGCTGTTTGGACCCGTTTAAGCGCAATAAAAATGATTTTTTTCATGCGATATGTGACAGTGGATGAAACATGGATCCACCACTACACACCGGAATCAAATCGGCAGTCAGCTGAGTGGATAGCAGCCGGTGAAAGCTGCTCGAAGCGACCAAAGACACAACAGTCGGCTGGGAAGGTTTTGGCCTCTGTATTTTGGGATGCGCATGGAATAATTTTCATCGACTATGCTGAGAAGGGAAAACCTATCAATAGCGAATATTATATAAAGTTATTGGAGCGTTTGAAGACAGAAATCGCAAAGAAACGGCCCAAAATGAACAAGAAAAAAGTGCTATTTCATCAAGACAATGCACCGTCCCACATGTTGATGGCCAAATTGCATGAATTGAAGTTCGAATTGCTTCCTCATTCCCCGTATTCTCCAGATTTGGCCCCCAGCGACTATTATCTATTCACAGACCTAAAAAAAATGTTAGCGGGAAAGAGATTTGGCTCCAATGAAGAAGTTATCGCCGAAACTGAGGCCTATTTTGAAGGCAAAGACAAATACTTCTACAAGAAAGGTATAGAAATGTTAGAAAAGCGTTAGGTTGATTCTATCGCTTTTGAAGGAGACTATATTGATGAATAAAGTAGAATTTTGCAAAAAAATGTATTTTAAGTAGCTAGAACAAAAACTTTTCAGCCTACGTGTTATTTATTGTCTTAACAAATTGCTCTTTACTTTTGCAGAAGAATAACGTCTCCGGGTGAGCTCAACAACAACGAAAACCGCTTTTATTCGAGGTTAGATATCATTCTCTGGATGCATGCATCATATTATAGTGAAACTCATCTCGTGCAAGAGCGCCCGGGAACGTTCTTGATACTTGAACTTTTTGTACTTTTAGTGCTACAGTTAGAGTCATTGATTCGGCAATTTTCTCTATTCGCTAAGCCATTGAGTGCATAATTGTTATACATAACTATTCCTCTAGGAATCACATTGCTAGAAGAAAGATATGCTCTAATGATGCTTGTCCCGGAATTCGGAAAATTATTGCATGATATTTTAAACGCAAATAAAAAATAATAAAGTAAAATTAATTTTAACTCTGTACCTTTTCTAATACGTACTTACGAGGTAGGTCTGACAGGAAGTGAGAATAACATAGAAAAACGAATGGTAAAAAGGCTTTATTTTTGAACATAATTTCTATTTCTCTCGATGCATTTCCTACATCTTTCATTTAATTGTTCAATGCCTTCAATAAGGTAACTTGGTGATTTGCCTGCGAAATGTTCGCGCACTGCTAACATCATCTCTTCTTCATCCCCGTATCTATGGCCCTTCAAGTATTTTTTCAAATTCGTAAATAGTTAATAGTCGCTAGATGTTAGGTCAGCAATATAGGATGGATGGTTAATGTCTTGAGATCTATCTTCGCGAATAACCTGATTCGCAACTTGGACGGTGTGGACAAGGGCATTGTCGTGGATAAGCACAACACCACTGCTAACTTTTCCACGTCGTTTCTCTTTTACAGTTTCGGCAACTCTGCCGATTATTTCACCATAATAACTATCTGTTATGGTACTGTTTTGGGAGGGTTGTCAATAAAAATAACTTATATTGTGTCCCAGAAACTGGTGCCCATAAGCCTCGCTGGCATTCGCTGAATCTTAAATTTACCGGGTGGCTTGTTTTCCTTTTCTGTCCATTACTTTAAATTATTTTGATTGGGATTACACTGGTAGACCCAAGTCTGATTAGAGATGATAATACGACCGTAAATTGTATTTGGGTTATTTTCGTATAAGACAAAAAGCGCCCGACAATATTCCACACAGTACACACGATCTTCTCATTTTACTCATATACAAATGATAATGTAAAATTTCGCCAATACCTTCCTCACTAATTTTCACTTCGTTTTCTATCTGCCTTATATGATTTCTACACTCTTCAGTCTCTAATTGTTTTTTTTTTTTAATATTTTCCTCAAGTACTCCTGTGAGATATGGCCCAGGATGTTCATCATCTTCAATTGACTCTCCTTCTGGTTGGAAGAGAGGGGTCCATCGTTTAACAGTAGCGTACGATGGGGTAGATTCCTCATAAAACGTCTCTAACCTTCTTGAATTATCTTAGGATCTGTTCCCTGTTTTATAAGGTATCTTATTACAGCACGTTATTCTAATTTCCATAAATTATTTGGATTGGGATTACACTGGTAGGTCCTCCTGATTAGAGATGATAATACGACCATAAATTGTATTCGGGTTATTTTCGTATAAGACAAAAAGCGCCCGACAATATTCCACACAGTACATACGGTCTTCTCATTTTACTCATATACAAATAATAATGTAAAATTTCACCAATATCTTCCTCACTAATTTTCACTTCGTTTTCTATATGCCTTATATGATTTCTGCAATCTTCAATCTCTAATTGTTTTATTTTTATAATATTTTCTTCAAGTACTCCTGTGAGACATGGACCAGGATGTTCATCATCTTCAATTGACTCTCGTTCTGATTGGAAGAGAAGGGTCCATCGTTTAACAGTAGCGTACGATGGAGTAGATTCCTCATAAAACGTGTCTAACCTTCTTGAATTGTCTTAGGATCTGTTCCCTGTTTTATAAGGTATTTTACTACAGCACGTTATTCTAATTTCCATAAATTTTTGTTTTTATATGACATTGTACTTGGCACAACTACTTGCAAACTGCATATTTAATCGGACCTTCACTCCCTGTACTGCCTTTGAATCATGCGCGCAATATTCGGTGATACGTGGTGTTACCAGAAAAAATGGAAATATCCTAGGCTAAAAATATGCTGCTTACCTAAATATTTTAAATTTTCTGTCAAGATTACGCCATTTATGTCAACCTTGTCACTCTTAGGGTCTAAACTTATTCTAGCTCCATAGAACGGTTGGAAGAAATCTATTTCTTTCTTCACCCCGTGGTCTTTTTGAAACTGTTTCCATGTCGGTATGATTGTAGTGTACCAAGCTATTTCTGATTTGAAAGTTTCTTGAGTGTTGAATAGTTCTTGAGTTACTGTGTTTGGTGGTGTGCATTTTGCTACTGCATGGTATTCCTCTTCTTTTCCATCTCTTTTTACCTATAAATGTAGAAATAAAGTATCGAATATAGTACAAAATTGTTTGTTGAGAAAGTATGAAATAAATGGAGGATTTTTGACCTAATATAGTATGTCAAGTAAGAACGTGTCCGCGATAATCATTTTTGGTAGATGCGATTCTAGTGATTCACCAAAAAATCGATAGAAGAAGCTTTTGTCAATGAAACATTTTAGTAAAAATATCAGTCGATTTCGAACTTTCGTAATCACGTAAAATCTAAAATGAGTTATTTTTTTGAGCGACGATTCGAGGCAGTATTTCTTTGTTGCCATTCAAAGGGGCCTAAAATAACACATTCCGCAGCCGCTAAATATATTAACAAGTCGGTATCGTTTGTGAAGAAGTAGGTAAATCATTTTATCGAGACGAAAAATGTCACTCTGAAAGTCGAAAAACCAATTGTTTCTTTGTTTTCACGGGACCCGAAATTGACGCTGCGCAACGAGCGGCAAAATTAAGAAAATCAGGTTTAAATGTGTCTCATGAGACCATTGACAACATCTTCGTGCTCACGATTTCAAATTCAAAAGCACGTTGAAGAAACTTTTGCTGGGTGAAAAACATATCGCGACCCTTGGGTCCACGATAAGTTTCTAGGGTGGCCATCACCGGATGCCAACCCTGTTGAAAACATTTCATCTCTTGTAAAGAGAGGAGCAGGAGGAACCCATCGCATCGTCAAGACAGAATCAGATCAATAAAGAAAACAAGGTGGCTTGTAAAAAAGGACAAAAACGCATACTTGAATAATATATGTGAGGAGCTAGAACCACATGCTACAAACAATCGACCACGAGAACTTTATGAAAAGGTAAATACCTATCGAAAGAATTGAAACCTAAAACACAAATAATCAGAGATAAGGAAGGTAGAACAGTCACCGACATGCTTGGAATTATTGACGTTTGGAAGGATTACTGTAAAGAACTTTTTGTGGCTCAATTAGTAGGTGGCGGCAGTGTCGATAAAGTAGCCGCGGAAGAAAAAGGGCCATGTATTCTTAAGACTGAAGTCAGAAAGGCTATTCAAAGGTTAAAGGGTAGAAAAGCAGCAAGTATTGATGAGATCACTGCGGAAATAATAAAGATGATGGGAGAAACCTCCGTAACTATACTACATCAACTTGTAATAAGGAATGGAAGACTGGAAGATGGCCGAAAGACTTGAGCGAAGTTGCATTTATACCCTTGCATAAGAAAGGATCCCCTTCGGATTGCTGCAACTATAGAACAATCGCTCTAGTGTCACACACTGCTGAGGTGTTTCTCTGGATCCTAAATAAAAGACTCAATACTTTTCTGCTGCCGCAAATATCTGCCGAACAAACAGGCTTCATTCCAGGAAGAGGGACTAGAGAACAAATTCTCAACATACGCCAGATAATTTCGAATGGTTATAGCTTCTACTTGATGGAAATATATATATATATATATATATATATATATATATATATAAAAAATAAAAGACTGTTTTTAGTCAATTTCCACTGGTTTAATTAAATTGCGATGACGCGTTTCGCTGTCCATGCAGCTTCTTCAGATCTACCTTTTACACTGTCAAGTTAGGTTTAATATTCACAGTTTTATATAATTTCTTAATTATAATATTACACCTAATTAAATTACTTTGATAGTATTGGAAAATCCACACAGATTTGGAGTTAGGAGAATAAATTCAATAATGGTGAATTGCTTAAATCTACCTGGTCGTTGAGTAAAGTACCTGTAGTCCTTAAAC
Organism: Pachyrhynchus sulphureomaculatus; assembly: GCA_019049505.1. Classification (NCBI taxonomy): domain Eukaryota; kingdom Metazoa; phylum Arthropoda; class Insecta; order Coleoptera; family Curculionidae; genus Pachyrhynchus; species Pachyrhynchus sulphureomaculatus. Next base: position 28,217,393 of record CM032453.1, on the reverse strand, counting down.
GATTTATTTGCATTGTCTCTAAAAGGTTTAGTTTTAAACCTTTTTGTTGTAAAATTTTGAAATTCTTGTTAAATGTGTGATTTTCTGTTAAAAGATGATTAGCATATGTTGAATTAGATTTTCTATGGATGAAACTTTTTTCGTGTTCTGTAATTCTTTGTCTAAATGTACGTCCAGTTTGTCCGATGTATGTTTTAGGACATGACCCACATGTTAATTGATAAACTCCTGATTTATTGTCTTTATTGATTTGTGGTTTGTAGTTTTTAAGTATAGTATTGTTGGTCTTGTAAGCTATGTTGATATTTTTTTGATTTAAAAATTTCCCCAGTTTTTCCGTTGGTTTGCCGAAATAGGTTAAGCATTTAAAAGTGGTATTTCTGTCCTTAAAACGTGGGTATATTTCTGAGATAGCCTTGTTTCTAAGTTTTTTCTTAACGATACTATTGATTAAAGTAACCGAATAACCGTTGTTAACAGCTACTTGTTTTATGTAGTTTAATTCTTTAGTAAAATTTTTTGTTCTAATAAGGGGATATTAGTTAGTCTATGTATAAAACTATGATAAGCGGCAAGTTTATGATGGTTAGGGTGGTGAGAACTATTGTGAATTGTGGTATCTGTATGACAAGGTTTGTGATATATTGCAAATTCATGTTTTCTCATGGCTTTACTGATTGTTAAGTCTAGGAAATTGATTTTCCCTTCGACTTCTTCTTCCATTGTAAAACTGATATTTCTATGTAAAGAATTAATATACTGTAAAAAGTGAGTTAATTGTCTGTCCGTATCTGTAAAGCATACAGTTATATCGTCTACGTATCGATATCAGTATAGACAATTATTACTATTGTTATTATGGTTGTTAAATATCATTGTTTCAATACTGTCCATGAAAATTTCGGCAAGTAATGGACTTAAGGGACTCCCTATAATTAACCCTTCCTTACTATGTATTATTAAATGAAAAATAATTTTGTCTTAGGCAAGTTCTTAATAAATTAATTATGTCCATTTTTATAACTTCATTTACTTTGTTTTTTGTTAATAGGTTCTCTATTAAAATTATTGTTGCGTCTGGAGAAACACTTGGAAATAAGTTTTTGACATCGAAAGAGACTAATTTAGAATTATCTGGTATTGTTATATTCTTAACTTTATTCACGAGTTCGTATGAGTTTTTGATACTATATTTGGGTTCAAATTTGGTATGATATTTGATTAAATCAATTAAAAAGGATGACATCTTATATGCTGGAGCAGACATGTAGGAAACAACTGTCTGATTGGGTGGTCAAGTTTGTGTAGTTTTATGAGTGAATAAAGTTGTGGGATTTGGGGATTCATATTTATCAATTTAATTTTATCTTTATCGTGAATGATACTTTTAGCCTGTTCAATTTGTTGTTTTATTTCTTTTTGAAAAATATTTGTTGGATCTTTATTTAAAATTTCGTACTTTCCTGTTTTGAAAAAATCTAACGTTTTATTAATATAGTCGATTTTGTCTATTGCTATTACTGTGTTACCTTTGTCTGCTTTGGTAAAGATTACATCATTTTGTTTTGCTTTACTCTGAATTGTTTTTATTGTCCTTAAGTCTTGGTTGATGTTGTTAGTGTTAGATATGAATTCTTTTTTAATAATTTTTGGCTGTTTGAAATTTTGATAATATGTTGTTAAGACTATCTTTCAAGGTAATCTCAGTATCAATACCTAATGTCTCCGATTCTTTGATATTGAAATTAGTTTGAATATTGTGTTTGAAACCTTTTGTTAGAAGCTTTTTTTCCCTGTCCGAAAAAGGTATGTTAGAAATGTTAATAAATCGATTAAAGAATAGATGATCAGTAAAAAATTCTTTTTCTTTCTTATTTTGTGTTGTTATACGAAGCGGCATCGACAGCGAAATGCGTCTCATCGCAATTTAAATAAACCAGTGGAAATTGACTAAAAACAGTCTTTTATTATATATTTATAAGGAAATAAATTCAATAATGATGAATTGTTTAAATCTACCTTTTTGTTGGGTATATAACATTTTGAAATTCTTATTAAACGTGTGATTTTCTGTTAAAAGATGATTAGCATATGTTGAATTAGACTTTCTATGGATGAAACTTTTTTCGTGTTCTGTAATTCTTTGTATAAATGTACGTCCAGCTTGTCCTATGTATGTTTTAGGACATCACCCCCATGTTAATTGATAAACCCCTGATTTATTATCTTTATTGATTTTTAAGGACAGAAAAACCACATTTAAATGCTTAACCTATTTCGAAAACTGGGAAAATTTTTAAATCAAAAAAAATATCAACATAGCTTACAAGACTAACAGTACTATAGGGAAATATCTTAAAAACTAAAAAAAAACAAAACTATAAGCCACAAATCAATAAAGATAATAAATCAGGGGTTTATCAATTAACATGTGGGTCATGTCCTAAAACATACATTGGACAAACTGGACGTACATTTATACAAAGAATTACAGAACACGAAAAAAGTTTCATCCATAGAAAGTTAAATTCAATACATGCTAATCATCTTTTAACAGAAAATCACACGTTACATAAGAGTTTCAAAATGTTACATACCCAACAAAAAGGTTTAAAATTGAACCTTTTAGAGATAATGCAAATAAATCGATTAAGGACTACAGGAACTTTACCAGGTAGTTTTAAACAATTCACCATTATTGAATTTATTCTCCTAATTCCATGTCTGTGTTGGTTTTCCATAACTATCAATGTAATTTAATTAGGTGTAATATTATAATTAAGAAATTATATAAAATTGTAAACATTAAACCTAACTTGACAGTGTAAAAATGTAGATCTGAAGAAGGCAGCGAAACGTGTCATCACAATTTAAATAAACCAGTGGAAATTGACTAAAAACAGTATTTTATTATATATACGCCAAATAATAGAAAAAGTCAGGGAATTCCAAATAACAATCTATATTTGTTTTATAGACTACTGTAAGGCTTTCCACTGCATACAATGGAACAAACTCTGGTCGATTCTAATCAGCATAGGAACCCCCTATACATCTGGTAAACCTTATCCGATCCTTGTATGAGAACACAAATGGCAGAATTAAGCTGAATAATTCTTTTTCCGATCCCTTTATTGTAGAAGCCGGCGTCAGACTGACCTGTATTCTGTCACCTTTACTTTTTATCTTATATGGTGAAATATAATGAGTTCTGTTTTGGATGGCTGGAGTGGGAGTGTGACAATCGGTAGAAAAGAACTAAGTAACCTTAGATATGCGGATGATACTGTTATACTTGCAACTTCAATACAAGACCTAGAATCAATTATGGACCGCCTAGAAATCACTAGCAAAAACTATGGTTTGACAATTAATAGAGCGAATACCAAAGTAATGATTCTTAGTCGTAATGAAGTTTTGTCACACATAAATAAAATTGCTGGTTTCACTGTTGTTGACCATTTCAACTACCATATTTGGGATCCCTCATAACTAACAATGATGGTTGTGAAGCGGAAGTAAGAAGACGTTTGGCAATGGCTAGAAACTCGACCATCAAACTCACTAAGATCTGGAAAGATCCAGCCGTCACAAAAAATACAAAGTTTAGATTGCTATCCAGCCTTATATTCCCCATAGCAACTTACGCATCGGAAATATGGACCATTAAACAAACTGACAAAAGACGAATCAATGCTCTGGAGATATGGGCATATCGAAGAATCCTCAGAGTATCATATACCGAATACCGTACTAATGTATCTATTCTGAAGAGGCAACATTTGCATAGTGTTACCAATACTGCTATTGGGGTGAAAGGATTGAGAGCGAGAGAAAAAGAGTAAAGACTCTGAGGACTTTAGACTCAGTTGACTCGCGAGATTCGAAAAATTTTAAAACCATTGCTTCGCGACTATGCAGAAAATCTCGTCGACAGCATGCCTCTAAGATGCCAGGCGATTATTGATGGAGCAGGCGATTGTACTACTTACTGAGGTAATTGCGCCGTTGTTAGTACACCAAAGAATACATTGATGGCAAAAAATGTTCTCGAAACACATTTTTAGTGTTCCGTACGGAACACTTATAAGATCACTTCGGTGTCTGTCTGTCTGTCTGTCTGTCACACCCCGATTTTCTCCGAAACTATTTGACATAGAAAGGTGAAATTTGGTAATAATATAGGAATTGATGGCCTCATCAGAGTCATGTAGTTTTAAGAATTAAATTTTGACTTAAGGGGTTAGTTTTGGGGGGTGAAGTCGTAAGTGAAAAAAAAAAATTTTACTAGGTTATCGAGTGTGGTGTCAAATGAAAGCTTGTGAAAACACGAGTAAAATATATATATATATATATATATATATATATATATATATATATATATATATATATATATAATATTATACTTGCGTGCACTTTTCTTTGTATTATTTTTAAAAATTCGCGAAAAAATCGCTGTCCCGGGCCTTATCTCGAAAAGTACCTATCAAAAAATTTCGAAAAAATTCTGGAATATTCTCCACGGGGTGTAGATTGAACGAAAATTATCACGAGTGCATTACCTTTAATAATTTATATGGTATATACGAGGCTGGTTTGAAAAGTCCGTGCAAAAATAAAAACTACTTATGTGTTTGGGGTAAACCTTTTTTATTTTTCGACATAGTCTCCTTTTAGGCTTATACACTTCGTCCAACGATGTTCTAGTTTGTTGATCTCTTCCGAATAATAGGATTTGTCCAAGTCTGCAAAATATCCATTAGTGTCTGCAATCACCTCCTCGTTTGAATAAAATCTTTGTCCCGCCAGCCATTTCTTCAAATTGTAGAACAAATAGTAGCCCGAGGGAGCCAAGTCTGGAGAATAGGGGGGATGTGAAACGAGTTGGAATCCTATTTCCATTAATTTTGCGACCACAACTGCTGAGGTGTGTGCTGGTGCGTTGTCGTGATGGAAAAGGACTTTCTTGTGGGCCAATCGCGGGCGTTTTTCTTGCAGCTCGGTTTTCAAACGGTCCAATAACGATGAATAATATTCACCTGTAATAGTTTTACCCTTTTCCAGATAGTCGATGAGGATTATCCCTTGCGAATCCAAAAGACAGTCGCCATAACCTTTCCAGCCGAAGGAACGGTCTTCGCCTTTTTTGGTGCAGATTCCCCCTTGGTAACCCATTGTTTAGATTGTTGTTTGGTCTCAGGAGTATAGTAATGTATCCATGTTTCATCCACAGTGACGAAACGACGCTTAAAGTCCTCCGGATTCTTCTGGAACAGCTGCAAACCATCCTTGCAACAGTTCACACGATTCCGTTTTTGGTCAAGCGTGAGCAATCGCGGCACCCATCTTGCGGATAGCTTTCTCATGTCCAAATGTTTATGCAAAATATTATGTACCCGTTCAGTCGAGATGCCCACAGCACTAGCAATCTCACACACCTTAACTTTTCTGTCATCCATCACCATATCATGGATTTGATCAATGATTTCTGGAGTCGTAACCTCCACAGGCCGTCCAGAACGTTCAGCGTCACTTGTGCCCATATGGCCAGTCCGAAAATTTTGAAACCACTTATAAACTGTTCTAATCGAAGGTGCAGAGTCACCATTATGTTTATCAAGCTTTTCTTTAGTCTCCTGAGGCGTTTTGCCTTTCATAAAGTAATGTTTAATCACCACACGAAATTCTTTTTCGTCCATTTCTTGAAAATCACTCGACTTCCTTGTTTCACACGAATGCCAAACACAAAGAAATAGATCAATATGGCTGAAACTTGGTGTGCGTTCATTCAAGAGATGCTACTAACTAAACATGACCTCGATACGCGCCGGTGGTGCCATCTCTCGGACTTTGCACGGACTTTTCAAACCAGCCTCGTATAACAATTTTTTTCGAGTTTAAACCAAAGTTTTAGTTGAAAATATGATGGGCCGTCATTGCCCTACACCTAGTACATTCTTTTATGAATAACTTTTGGCCCATTTCCAAAGTGAGAAACTTTATGGTACACTGCGCGAAGCTCCGAATGACTCTCACTCATTTTTCGGAAGAAAAAAAATCGTAAAAACTGCAAAATGAACGAACTTTTGTCACAATACTGAGAACAGCGACAGTAATTTGACAACCAAGCATTTTTTTGGGTGATATCATTTTTATGAATAGATAGATAACGAATATCATCCTAAAAAGTAAAAACTAAAACAATTTTGAATGACAGTTATTTACTTGTAGATACACCAACACATTTGGGTAATACTTGGCTTAAGTGTTCCATAGAAATGACAAATCCAGCAACATAATGACTGAGGGCTTACTTAACGTTAAGTATCACTTAAATTTCTTAGTGTAAACATGCTCAAGATAATTTAATCTATTCTACTTCCAGAAAAGCATTCTGTCAAAACAAATACATAAATACACATGAATGAATACTGCCGCATTAACCAGGCTAAATATAACAAAATCTAGAGAATTTTAGAATTATCGGGACTATAATGTGTTTAAACGTACCTTAAAATCAACTTTATACATAACACTTCCGTAATTTTCGCCTGGGGGCAATAATGACTCGGCTTTTTGTTCCACTAGCTCCCCTTCAATACTGTCCTTAATTAAATCTTGTAAATTTTCTATTTTTGTTCTCTTTGCCATCTTTTATTAATTATAATTAACTCTAAATTAATTTGCCCACTTACACAAATTAAACTGGTAGTGTTTTTTGTTGCGATTGATATGATAATAAATGATTTTAAAATTGATGTTTCAAAACTTTTTACTAGATCATTCTAATCTAAGTATTATTATGGTATTTATTGGAATGATTCAAGTGTTTACTTCTAAAGCCGGGTCCACATCAATAAAAATATGCATTGCGTGTTGAACGCTGCATTCGGCGGAAATATTTTCGGCTCAAATTCCAGTTTATTTCACGTAAATAAGGGAAATCGTTATCCTTAATAAAGGATCCTCTTATTTTGTTTCAATACTACACAAACTCCGAATGGTGGACGCATGCTTCAAATAGCGATAAAAACAGTGGTCTACTAAAATAAGCGTTACAAAATCTCTCTATTTTATGTGTACCAAATTTGCAATCGTTATCTCATTTTGTTCGAGAGGTATTGTGTCATAGAGAGACAAACCAACAAACAGATAGACAGACCGACGGAAACGGAGATCTATGTTTTTGGTGATCTAGAGTCCTGAAACGTGCAAAAACGCAAAAATCTCGGAGGGTGATTTTCTCACGAATATAATACTTTCCATTAGCAAGGGAAATGGAAAGCTTATTGTTAACTAATAATTAACGATTATTAAAAATGTTCATATGTTTTTTATATGCATATTTTTCAATATTATTATACCTTAGGTAACTTTTATGATGTCGTGTTACATACGCCTCGAATTTTTAAAAATTCGATTATTTTTTTTAAGGACTTTTATTCTCTATACTTTTAAGAATTATTCAAAAAAGTTTTTTTTTTTTTAAATCCATTCTATTACAAAGTTATAGCATTAAATGTGAGCTGGCGCCGGATTGGGACCGCTACCTATTTTCAGACACTGCCTGCAATATTACTCAGTCAATTTTTAATATTTTTTAACTTATTTTTTAAAAACCTTAATAATTACTTTTTCTACAAAATGTCGAGGGTTTTTTTTTAATTTTTCAAACAGACAATTTTTTGTGAATAATTAAACATAATTTTTTTGGTCGAAAATTGCATATTAAAGTTTGAGACACCGTAAATTTTTTATTTTTGAAAAAAAAGCCTTTCGACAATTTTTGACTAGTACATTATTTTACAAGATTGATTTTTATTTTTGCGCATTGGATTTTCTTTTGTGAAGTTATCCTGCAGACAAGAAGTCGACGTCGTTTTCATCAGTGGTTCATTTAACCTGATAAAAAATAATGTTAACATATATATATATATATATATATATATATATATATATATATATATATATATATATATATATATATATATATATATATATACCAGGTGTACAAGTATGAAATGCGGATTTCAGACAACAGATGGTGCACCAATGAAGTTTGTGCTATAAAGATTTGACACTGCGCCATTTTGTTGTGCCATCAACAAATGTCAGACGTGCGTGATAAATTGGAAAAGTGTGTGCATAGTATTGTCTAGTTGTGTAATATGTCGAAATTTATACCGAACAAAGAACATTCGCGGACAGCATTAATTTTTTGTTTTTATTTGAAAAAAACTGCTGTTGAATCATACCGATTACTTCGAGAAGCTTATGGTGAACATGCTCCATCGCAAGATACGTCTGAACGATGGTTTCTGCGTTTCAAAAGAGGTGACTTCGATGTTGCAGATGAGGAACGTGGAAAACCGCCAAAAAAATACGAAGATGTGGAATTGCAAGCATTGTTGGACGAAGATGATTCGCAAACTCAAAAACAACTCGCCGAGCAATTGGGCGTTAGTCAACAAGCTGTTTCCAATCGGCTACGAGAGATGGGAAAGATTCAGAAGCCGGTAGATGGGTACCACATGAGTTGAACGACAGGCAAATGGAAAAGCGCAAAAACACTTGTGACATTTTGCTCGCTCGATACAAAAGGAAGTCGTTTTTGCATCGTATAGTTACAGGAGATGAAAAGTGGATTTATTTTGAGAATCCCAAGCGCCAGCCAGACTTGGCTCATTCCGATTACCACTTGTTTGCATCGATGGGTCACGCACTTGCTGAGCAGCGCTTTGGATCGTACGAAGATGTGAAAAAATACCTCGATGAATGGTTCGCAGCAAAAGGGGAAGGTTTTTACTGGCGTGGTATTCACAAATTGCCCGAAAGATGGGAAAAATGTATAACAAGCGATGGAGCATACTTTGAATAAAGCACTTTTTATCATTCTTCCGAATTTAACATGTTTTTTTAGAAAAAAAAATCCGCATTTCATATTTGTACACTATATATATATATATATATATATATATATATATATATATATATATATATATATATATATATATATATATATGTAACATTTGTAACATTTTTTTTCCTAGATTTTAAGAGCATGTAATGTTACTGTTTTTGGTCTTATAATTTACCTCTTTTTTATCTTTGTATCGAGCAGTGTATTTCGCTGGAATTTCTAGCCGCTCATGGTACAGTGTGCAGTGCGGGTTTCCGTCCGAAATTATTCAATTCGTGGTACGTCGCGATTGGTCAAATGTTTGTTTCCCGGAAGCAGGCCATCTTAGAGACGTAGTTCCTACGGATTATTTAAGGGTCTGCAGAACGCAGATCGAGGCTTTTTTCCATCCAGCCGCAGTCGAGGCTTTTTCCTATCAAGCCGCTGCCGAGGCTTTTTCCCATCAAGCCGCCGCCGAGGCTTTTTCCCATCAAGCCGCAGAGAAGGCTTTTTCTCCGATCGAGCCGCAGCCAGGTTTTGTCCATCCAGCCGCAGTAGAGGCTTCTGAAAATTTTATCGAGAACCAAGTCGAGTACGAGTTTTTTAAAGTGAAGCCGTAGTGGGCTTTATTTTTTTAACACGAAGTAGCCGTTGTAGGCTCTTCTCGTCATGAAGCAGTACCGATAAATTAGTGGTGGAATGTGTGAAAGCGGTTTTAAGTGTTCAATTTAAGGCCTAGAAGCCCGTAGGAAAACCGTAAGTCACCAAAATATACATCAGTAGACCTATTTCCCGCAGATAAGTGATTTAACATCGAATTGAACTGATAAATCGTGAAGTGAACGCCACGAATTTTCAATATCGGGTGTAGCAAAATTTTAAAAGTAAAATATCTGATTTAAGAACTCTATTTAGTAATAACTACCTTTTAGGCTAAAGCTTTTGTAATTACTAAACTGCAAGAGTTAGAACTTTTAATTTAAATCATTAATAAATTTTCTTTTTGTTGATTAAAGCTAGTGTTTCACTGTACACCTATCTTACTTTTCAGGAAAAAAGGGTTGTACCAGACAAATTCTTTTTCTTAACAACTGCATAACACTTCAGTATTTTTTCATTTTTTTAGCTGAAAGTAGATCCTTTCTATTTTAAAATGAATGGTGCCCAAAAATTAGTACAACCAAAATTTTTTTAACAACGATAGAAACTAATTCCAAAAAGACGTACAAAAATTATCTCTTACCCATATTACTCTACCAAGAAAAACTGAGCTAGTGTATGTTTAATTTCTTTAGTTCTTTTAAAATCAGTATTCACTCAATCCATTCTCAGAAATTAAAACCGGGCTGTAAAAGGTGCGCCTCAAGTGTGGGCGAAGTGAAAATTGACACCTCACAAATTGACGCTGTCAATTCGGGGCGAAGTGCACACGTTACAATATATTTATATATATATATATATATATATATATATATATATATATATATATATATATATATATATATATATATATATATATATATATATATGTATATATAGTGGCGTGAAAAAGTTTACGGCCAGTGACATTTCGTACTGTAATTTATTAAAAAAAAACTAATGATTTTTAATCATTATGAGATGTGAGTATGAGGTATAGGAAACAAAATAATATAGTAAAAGAATATTATTTGTGTTTGTGAATATATTTATTATTATTATTCTCATATTTATATATGCAAAAGTTTCCGGCCACATAATATACATTAACGCAGTAGGACGTTCAAAGACGTATTCACGAATAATAGCGCGTTGAATGTTCACATCTAGTTCATAAAAGGTCGTGGGAGCATAAACATGGCTCGGCATACGCAAATCCAAATTCGTGAGATAGTAATAAAATTTTCAAAAGAACGAAAGTCTTCTCGTGAGATTTCTACATTATTTTCGATAGGTAAATCAACCGTGAACGATATTATTGTAAAATACCGTTGTGGATATGGTTTAAAAGATCGTCCGCGTAGTGGAAGACCAAGAAAAATGTCTAAAAAAGTAGATCGTATCATTAAACGCAAATCTACTGCGGATGTCAAGAAAACTGTTGCCGAAATTGCACACGAGCTAAAGAATGAAAACCTAGCTAATGTTGTGTGACACGAAGACTACATGATGTGGGACTTTTTGGCCGTATAGATATTAAAAAACCATTAATCAGTAAAAAGGATAAGAAGGCCCGATTACAATTTGGACAATTGGACAATCAAAGGTTGGAAAAAAGTAGCTTTCTTAGACGAATCTAAATTTAATCTTTTTGGAAGCGATAGTAGACAACATGTACGACGTTCTATTGGTACGAGAAATGATGTTCGGTACCAAATTCCTACTGTAAAACACGGTGGAGGAAGTGTGGTGGTTTGGCGAATTTTCTCTGCACAAGGAGTCGGTCCATTGATCGGGATCAACGGAAATACGAACACTGATATTTACAAGAACATTCTAGAAAACATCATATGCTGGAGAAACATTGTCGCAGAATTGGATATTTCAGCAGGATAATGACCCCAAACATACATCCAAGTTGTTAAAACAGTGGTTTTCTGCTTCAAATGTGAGAGTTTTAAGCTGGCCATCTCAATCACCGGACTCGAACCCAATAGGAAGAACACTTATGGGAAACGCTAGATCGTCAAGTTCGAAAGCATACATATTCAAATAAAGCCGCATTATTCAAATTAATCAATCAAATTAATCGATTAATTGAGTCAATGCCTCATCGTTGTGGGGCTGTTATCGCTGCAAAGGGTATGGCTACATAATATTAACATAAAAATATAATTTAAGTCTATTATAGAGCATATGGACTAATAATTATTCTCGTAGTACAAAGTGGCCGGAAACTTTGGCACATATAAATATAACAATAATAATAATAAATATATTCACAAACATAAATAATATTCTTTTGCTATATTATTTTGTTTCCTATATCTCATACTCACATCTCATAATGATTAAAACTCATTAGCCTTTTTTAATAAATTGGAGTACGAAATGTCACTGGCCGGAAACTTTTGCACGCCACTGTATATATATATATATATATATTATATATATATATATATATATATATATATATATATATATATATATATACATATATATATATATATATATATATATATATATATATATATATATATATATATATAATTTAAAGTACAATAAAAATATATAATCGCCATTTATTATACTCCGTTTCTATTTGAAGTCTGTCCGTGCGGCGAAACTTTTCAGGTGCGTCCACATTAAAAAAATAATCGGTCATGTGCAAGTTGAACTTGCGCAATTAGTGCTCCGTACGTTGATTTGTTTCCGATCTTTACTGAAAACTGATGACTTTGAAATTTTTCTTTTTTTTTGTATATATATATACCAGATTATTATTAAAGGTAATGTACTCGTAATAATTTTCGTTCAATCTACACTCCGTGGAGAATGTTCCAGAATTTATTCAAAATTTTTGAATCAGTACTTTTCGAGATAAAGGATAGCGATTTTTCGCGATTTTTTTAAAAATAATACAAAGAAAAGTGCGCGCATGTAAGACATTATATATTTTTGAACTCGTGTTTTTACAAGCTTTCATTTGACACCCCACTTGATGACCTAGTAAAAAAATTTTTTTTCACTTCCAATTTCACCCCTTGAGTCAAAATTTAACTTTCAAAACTACACAGCTCTGATGAGGCCATCAATTTCTATATTAGTACCAAATTTCAACTTTCTACGTCAAATAGTTTCGTAGAAAAATCAGGTGTGACAGACGGACAGACAGACAGACAGACAGACACCGAAGTGATCTTATAAGTGTTCCGTACGAAACACTAATAATCGGATCGTATGCGTTGAACGTGACAAAAAAATTTTGCGTGCGTCCGTACGTCCATATTCACGAAAATTTGTGCGTCGACATAAAATTTTCAGTGAACACGGCGCACAACGCAAATTTTTATTGATGTGGACTCGGCTTAAAAGGAAATAATTTTGTTTTTCATTTATTGATAGGGATGTATTGCACTAGTGCAGACGAGGCGCTGTAAATGAGGATTTTTTACACACACATACAAAAAATTTCTTGGCTGTTTTAAGTACTAAGTCGAAGTTTTGTTCGAGGAGTTCGGTTGCATTTTACAATTTTTACGATTTTTTTTTTTCGATAATTAGCTAAAACAATTTCAAGCATCGAGCACTAACAACAATCAATTAATGTTATTTTTTTTATCGCTCATCTCCCGGCCTGAGTAGGGATTTTATCCTTTTTTTCATATACTGCGGATATCGGCGGGGATGTCGTAATACCCGTAAACGTTGTCCAGGTGCCGGAAACATACATTTTTGTATTTCACAGCACCTTTTAGACAACGCGGCAGTGCTGCGACGGATGTTATTGCATTTTTGCAAGCAACTACTACCTATGTACGTGGCCAGGCCATATGTACTTAAATAAAAGTACACCGACCTTCCGGGATTGAACCCGAGGCCTTCTATACCGCAAGCAAATACTACGCCACAGAGCCACAGGCGTTATGTTGAAATTCTGTTTTTTTTGTCATCATACTTCATTTTTGTGCTCGACACGTATCCTTCTAACCATCATCAGGAGCGATGATTGACTGTCGGGTTACTAATCGCTCCTAATGATGCTAACATGGTTAGCATAATCCGTGTCGAGTGCAAAAATAAAGTGTTTTTTGTAGTGGTGCATAGGGTGAGGATAAAATCCTGGGTGTGGTAGGGTAAAGCATCATTTGTTCAATCTGAGCCTTCACTGTTAACACAAATGTAATTAAATAATATTATGTAAAATTAGATGTATGTATATGTTTATAGAGGTTTCATGGTTTTGTGCAAAATATGCAAATTTCAATTTGTATTTTTTCATCGTCCCTTCTTATTAACTTGGAAATATTGAAGAACGTGATGGAAACCTGCTAAATACACCTTTAATTTAGAAACTTTTTGTGGTAATCTATCAAATATTAATAAGCGGGGTGCTAACCATTTCCGTGCCAAAAAAAAAAATTCAAATTTATAAAAGACTAGCCGGGCCCGCGGCTCCGCTCGCGTGGACTTGATTCGCTACTATCGTCACTGCTTATTCCTTATGTTACCCAACGTAATAAAATATCTCTCATTATTTCTCCTTATCTTCGAATATTTCTCCTTATTTCCCATTGTCTCTATATAATTTCTATTATCTAGGCTTATCTCTGCTCGTCTCCCATTATTTCTCCTTATCTCCCATTATTTCTCCTTATCTCCCATTATCTCACCTTATTTCCCATTATCTAGGCTTATCTCGACTTATCTCCCATTATTTATTCTTATCTCCCATTATTTCTCCTTATCTCCCATTATCTCATCATAACTCCCATTATCTAGACTTATCTCTGCTTATCTCCCATTATCTCTCCTTATCTCCCATGATTTATACTTATCTCCCCATTATCTCACCTTATCTCCCATTATCGAGGCTTATCTCGACTTATCTCCCATTATTTCTCCTTATCTACCATTATCTCACCTTATCTCTCATTATCTAGGCTTATATCGAATTATATAGAACATATGTATAAATTTATAAAAACACGTAAATCGGATAAGTGGTTCTCGAGTGATAAGCGCATTAACGGACAGACAGACAGACAGAGAGACGTTGCATTTTATATATATTGTATTCTTTGCTACATGATATTGTTCCATATTTAATGCTTTAGGGAGTGTATTACAAGAGAACGCGCTAGCGGCAAACTTTTCTCCGACTTGATTCACTATTATCGTCACTGCTTATTCCTTATGTCACCTAATAAAATATATCCTATAACCTGGCCAGAGAACATACGTATGTTTAAAAAAAAAGCACGTAAATCGGATAAGTGGTTCTTCAGTGATAAGCACACTAACGACGGACAGACAGACAGACGGACAGAGAGACATTGCATTTTATATATATTATAGATATTCTCTGCTACATAATATTGTTCCATATTTAATGGTTTGAACTGTGTATTGCAAGAGAACGCGCTAGCGGCAAACTTTATCCGACTTCATTTACTATTATTGTCACTGCTCATTCCTTATACTACCTATCGTAATAAAATATAGCCTATAACCTGGCCGGAGAACATATGTATGTTTTAAAAAAAAAAGTACGAAAATCGGATAAGTGGTTCTCCAGTGATAAGCGCACTAACGAACAGACAGACAGACAGAGATACGTTGCATTTTATATATATAATAGATGTAATAAAATATATACCTATAACCTAGTCAGAGAACATATGTATGAATTTAAAAAATCACGTAAATCGGATAAGTGATTCTCGAGGGATAAGCGCATTAACGGATAGACAGACAAACAGACAAACATTGCATTTTATATATATTTTAGGTATAGATTATTATTATTATATAACCTGGCCAAAGAATATATGTTTGAATTAAAAAAAAAGACAGGTAAATCGGATAAGTGGTTCCCGCGTAATAAACGCACTAATGGACAGACAGACAGAGAGACATTGCATTTTATATATATTATAGATTATACATTACAGATATTCTTTGCTACATAATATTGTTCCATATTTAATGTTTTAGGCTGTGTATTGCAAAGGCACACGCTAGCGGCAAACTTATTTCCGACATCATTCACTATTTTACGTCACTGCTCATTCCTTATGCTACCTATCGTAATAAAATATAGCCTATAACCTGGCCAGAGAACATATGTATGTTTAAAAAAAAAAGTACGTAAATCGGATAAGTGGTTCTTCAGTGATAGGCGCACTAACGGACAGACAGACAGACAGACAGAGAGACGTTGCATTTTATATATATTATAGATGTCCATTAACCTAGCCTAACTTGCTTTTGTTTCCCTTTTAATACGATGCTACCACACACGGGGGCCGGCTTTTAAGTTTTTACAAACGACCACCAGATGGCGCTATGGAGATGTGATATTGCCATTGTTGTAAAATTTGACATTTATTATGTTTGTTAAAACAGTGGCAGCTCAGAAATTGGTCGAGTAGTTTGTTTACAGTGAGCGTTTAAAAAAACAGTTTTGTGAACAAATGGAAATTTCACCTGAAGCCTTTCGTTGGATAATTTTTTACGATTTTAATAAAGGCCTAACTCAACAACAATGCCTCGAATCACTTCGTTCCACTTTTGGTAATGAATCACCATCAGAAAAGACTGTTCACAATTAGTTTGCAGAATTTCGTCATGATCGTGCTTCCGTCAGCGATGAATGTTGTCAAGGTCGACCAAAATCGGTTGTTTTTCCAAAAAACATCGATGCTGTGACATGTGACTTACCGTGAGATAGAGGCATCCTTAGGGTTATCGAAGACTGCCGTACATTCGATTTTCCGCGAACATTTAGCTATGAAAAAGATCTGTTCTCGATGAATTCCGCATAATGTGACCGAAACCCAAAAACAGGCTCATGTCAGTTGGTGTAAGAAAATGCTCAAAAAAATCGACCGAGGACGTGCAAAATCCCTGTAGAACATTGTAACAGGAGACGAAACTTGGATATATTCGTACGAGCCGGAAACTAAGCAACAAGCAGGGTGTTCCAAGATGAACCGAATCCAGCAGAAGTGGTTCGTTCGCGCCTAACAACTTCTTTTTGTTATCGAATGTCAAAAAAAAATGCGTGGCCAGCGATTTTCATTACCTCAGGAAGCTGTTGAATCCTTCCAAAACCCTGTTTTTGAGGTGGAAAAAATGTTGGGAGAATTGGTTCGAACGCATGCAGAAGTGTATAAGTATTAAGGGCGAATATTTTGAGAAACAATAAAAACAGTTTGTTCCAAAGTATTTTTGTTTCATTGTTTTTATAAAAATTTAAAAGGTAGCTATGAAAGTTTAAATTTAAGAGACTCGTATTTTGTACCAAAAGAACAATTTTTATCATCCTAAATGACAAGTGGTCTTTTTTTAAATTCTTAATTCACTGTAATCGGTTAAATGTAGACAAAGATATAATCTTTTTTTAAAAGGGATTATACCGCGTATTACATTAGCGTCCAACCCATGTGGGCCTTCCTAATACATTTTAGATTTGTGGATTTATTTTTAAAATAAGAAAAAAAAAACAAATCACAAAAATAACACAAAAATGAAACTAGAAATAAAACGAAGTTATATTTACTTCTCCAGTTCGTTAATACGTGTGGCGGCCCGTGGCTTCGTCGGGTAGTAACTTGCTTGCGGTGCAGAAGTCTCGGGTTCCAATTACAGCAGGTCGGTATACTTTATTTATTAATTTGTTTAAGTATATTTGGCCTGGCCACATACATAGGTAGTAGTTGTTGGCAGAAATGCAATAACGTCCGTGGCAGCACTACTGCGTTGTCTAAAAGGTGCTGTGAAATATAGAAATATATGTTTGGCACTTGGATAACGTTGACGAGTATTACGATATCCCCGCCAATATCCTCAGGATATAAAAAAGGGTAAAAATCCCTACTCAGGCGGGGAGGCGAACATTAAAAAAAAATGAAAACATAGAATAAAAAGTGTTTATTTTAAGACAAAATCTTTTTTATGTGTAATTCGTTCGCGTTTATATTGCTTTTTTTTTCTTTTTTTTTATGGGTCTAGCACACGTGCTGCAGAGAAGTCCCTAAAGCGCTACAGGAGCGACACGTGTGCGAAAAAAAGCGATTCACGTTGCTCATGAACTGCTGTAAATTGTACTCGGTGGGAAACAGTACTGGGTAAGCCATTCCAAAGAGATGATGTTCTCCATATAAAAGACTGCTTGAAAAGCGTTGTACGAGGAGTAACAAGCTGAATCTCATACGGATGTGAAGTATCAGCGCGACGTGTACTTTTAACATGCACCGCTCTGGGAGGAATTACGCGGGCTACATCCTTCGAACACTCTCCATGAAAAATATTTGTACAATAGACTGAAGTCGCCAACCGTTCTTCGATGTTCCAGCGAATTAAGGCCGCCAGTCAGTTCTGGGTCTTCAATTAGACGAACAGCCCTTCTCTGAACAGAATCCAACAAATGCAGTGTATGTTTGGGAGCGGAGCTCCAAAAATGGGAGCAGTATTCCATAGTTGGTCGAATTTGAGCTTTGTAAAGAATTAACAGTTGTTGTGGAGTGTAAAGCTTTCTGGTTCGAAATAATATTCCCAACTTTTGAGAAGCTCTCCTTGCTATGCCTGCAACATGTTCATGCCAGGACATATTTGCTCCCAAACTAACGCCCAACAAATTGAGCGACTATGCTAGGGGAATGGAGTGCCCCGACATAACTATGTCGGGTTCAGCAACGTTAACTTTTTTAGAAAAAACTGCCGCTTGGGTTTTTGTAGCGTTAAATTCCACTTGGTTACTGCCTTCCCAAGATAGAATGCTTTTAACGATAACGATAAAGGTATGTTGAAAACAAGCATTGCAAAGTCTCTCTAATAAATATATTATAATCATTTTATAGTAATAATGACACAACAAAAAGAATTACTAAATCTATATATTAAATCCAATTTCTTTTGATTGCTTATGTAATATAGTCCAACATAATTTTTAAATTTATTTTTCATTTATAACTATTTCGGCATTTTCGAGATTTTCTTTTTGAAGGTTTTCATCAGAAGCCATGAAAAAAAGGTCATACAGAAAATGTCTTGGTTGTAAAATTACTGTAGCTGTTTTAAGTACTTTGTCGAAGTGTTGTACGTGGAGTTCAGTTGTATTTTGCATATTTTTAAGTTTTTTTTCCTAAAATTAGTTATAGCCCAGTCGCCAGAGGTTTTGAGCTCTCATTAAATGTTAACTGGCACACAGGTAGTTTTTTGGTCGTAGAATACGATAAAAAAAAGTTTGCTAAAATTTGATGTACGTTGAGCCCACAAAATCCAAAATAAAAACAAAAATTAGGTTTTTCGGTAACATCTCGAAAAATAAAAAAGATATGGAAAAACTAATCACACCACGTGAAAGAGCGGGAAATTTTACAAAAAAAATAGTTCATAGATTTTTTCTAGATTTTTTATTAGCGTGAGAATTTATTAAAAATTCGGATAGGTGATCCAAAAAGTGTAGCACGCCAAACAGGTTAATTTGAAAGTCTACGCACACCATTCGAAAGTTAATCGATATTACCGGTTTTCAGAGTGTAAAAAAAAATTAAAAGAGAGCTTTTTGAAGAGGAGACTTTCAGCTTTCCGATGATAGTAACAGTTTTTATTTTTGTTGCTTTATAATTTGTAAAATTTAAAACGAAATTTTTGTTTGCATAATTTTAACGGGCATATAGTAAATTACAAATAATTAATAAAGCATAGTATATTATTATTATATCTTAAGTTCCAATATAAGAATAATTAAAAATACCCACATTGTCTGTGTTATTTAAAAATTGAGTTTTAAAATATGAAAATTTGTCTACTCTAATGCGCCGCCGGCAATTTTACTTTCAAAGCAGTACGAAACGATCAAAAAAAGTCGGACAATTTTTTTTTAGTTACAGTTGAAAGTATACTTAATATCTCACTTGCGCCCACGATCAGATACTAGAGTGGCCCTCACAATCGCCAGACGCTAACCCTATTGAAAACGTTTGATCCCTTGTAAAGAGAAAGCTCAGAGAATGCAGTAGACGATTGGACAACTTACTAAGGTAATTGCGCCGTTCTTAGCACACGAAAAAATACATTGACAGCAAAAAATATTCTTGGAACATATTTTTTCCAAGAATACAAGCGGTCACGTTCTTACTTGACAAATTGTACAAAGAACTATTTGTTATATATATATATATATATATATATATATATATATATATATATATATATATAAATATATATATATATATATATATATATATAAAATATATATATATATATATATATATATATATATATATATATATATATATATATATATATATATTTATATATATTTTAATATTAAATTGAACATGCTAATTGTATAATTTGATCTAAATTGTTAAAGCAAGTGGCAAAATAAAAAGTTTGAAGTTAAGACTTAAAAACAAAAAAAAATCGAAGGAGGGGTCCCACCTCCCACTACCACTGCCGGCTCCTTAATGGTACTCCGGCGGTGCCCCTTCTTACTGTACAATATTAATTCAAATTGATTCTTATTCCTCATTCGATTTTATGCAGCTAGTGTTTCCATATTCGTGGAACTATAGTTGTTGTTATTTGGTAAGGAGGTGCCCGTCCACTCTGTGTGGGGCAATGCCCCCCGGGGTACCTACAACCCCCGTTAATTGTTGACCTAAGCAGTTCTCTATTATTGCAGTTTTATGATTCTTAAATATAGCCATTTAAGTAAACTCTTGTCGAAATTGTCAGTATTACTAAAAGCAATGCGAGTGGTCGGTTGTTGTTAGGTAAAGTCGTTTTGCCTTTTTAAGTTCCGACGTTTGTATTGGGCGCATTATGTATATTAATAAGTCTTAAAGGTACCATACACGCGTTCAAGTGACACTAAATTATATCTAAAAAGTTTGTAACAGTACTTCTAAAATATGCTCTTTTTATTATAATTTAAAATCACTTTATTTAAAAAAAAATCACAATTTAAAAAATATTTTATTACAAGTATGTAACAATGAACGACTGTTGTTAAATAATAATTTATTTAATTAAACTATGTAATCCCAATATTAAATCCAATTTCTTTTGATCGATTGAAGAACTATCCACCTGAACTTTTCAATTTGTTTTTCGTTTATAACAACTTCATTATTGTCAAGATTTTCTAATTTAAAACTTTCATCAGAAGAATCAAAAAGCGATTTTCCTTTTTCAGTTAAAATCGCCATAATATGACCTGAAGCGTGACCCAACTCTCCTACTTTCATTTCTATATCTATTTCCTTTAATAGACCTTCAAATGTATAATTTTCTAGTGAAACATTAAGCTCTTTAAGATTACTAGCGAACTCATTATAGTAGAATTTAATAAATTCATCTAAATTTTCTTCAACGACATCTAATTTTACTGAAGTAAGTAAAAAGAAAATTAAATCCGCCGCTGGGGGGAGCCAAGGTAAGGAATTTGAAGGTCCAGAATCATTGTTTTTGAATCTTTTCCACCAGTAACCATAATATTATTCATCCAGAAGTCCATATGTACTATAGTAATCCATGGTTCCCTTAATGGCCGCGGCCCAAAAACATTTGCTTCATCTATATACTTGCTAATTTTTTCTTTGTCCGGCAGACATTCTGGTATTTGTTCAATCATGACATGAATCGGTTTATTGAAGCCTTTTTTTGCCTCCTCATCCAATTCTTTAAACAGTGATAAGTGGGGTTTAATTTTTTTATCGAACAATTCTTGATTTTGAATTTTCATTGCCAGAGGTACTGCATGAAAGGTTGCTAAGTCTCTGAGGATTGTGTAAGTTGTAGGGGCATCAAACCCAACATGCCGATCTACGTTATAGTATCCTGCAATTAGAAATATTTCTGTAATACGTTTGGCGCATCTCTTGTCTTAAATATTTATCTAAGAATGCAGCCGTCTGTGCATGGCCCTGTACAATTTAAAAAGTTATTTTGCATGCATGCTCCTTAAGTTATCAGAAAATTTTCTTTTCGTGAATTTAGCGTTTATAGTAGACCAGTAGACTTAAAAACTGAAAGATTGGAAGATTAACGTAACTTAGTCGTTCTCTTAATTGAGCCTAGCACCTGAAGACCTATTCAACAGGGAGAAGCTTGAATTTTCACCAGTCTCGTGTCTTCTTTCTTCTGTTATCCAACAATTTAAGTTTTAACTAAGTTGGGAATGTGGAATTTTTGGCACAATGATACTACTCAGTATATTTCACCACTACACCAAAACACTTTATTTTTGCACTTGACGTGCGTTTCGCTAACCATGTTAGCTTCATCAGGAACGATGATTGACTGTCAATCATCGCTCTTGATGAAGCTAACATGGTTGGCGAAACGCGCGTTGAGTGCATAAATAAAGTGTTTGGTGTAGTGGTGAAATATACTGAGCAGTAATTTCAGTTTTCTCAAATTTGATTCTACTATGGCGCAATGTGTACCAGATGACCTGTAATTTCTAGAACTTTTCCTATTAACGCTATCGTAGCATGCTGCGAACGCGTTTCTCTCTATTTTCTATCATGCTAATTGTATAATTTGATCTAAATTGTTAAAGCAAGTGGCAAAAAAAAAGTTTGAAGTTAAGACCTAAAAACAAAAAAAAAAATCGAAGGAGGGGTCCCACTACCACTGCCGGCTCCTTAATGGTACTCCGGCGGTGCCCCTTCTTACTGTACAATATTAATTCAAATTGATTCTTATTCCTCATTCGATTTTATGCAGCTAGTGTTTCCATATTCGTGGAACTATAGTTCTTGTTATTTGGTAAGGAGGTGCCCGTCCACTCTGTGTGGGGCAATGCCCCCCGGGGTACCTACAACCCCCGTTAATTGTTGACCTAAGCAGTTCTCTATTATTGCAGTTTTATGATTCTTAAATATAGCCATTTAAGTAAACTCTTGTCGAAATTGTCAGTATTACTAAAAGCAATGCGAGTGGTCGGTTGTTGTTAGGTAAAGTCGTTTTGCCTTTTTAAGTTCCGACGTTTGTATTGGGCGCATTATGTATATTAATAAGTCTTAAAGGTACCATACACGCGTTCAAGTGACACTAAATTATATCTAAAAAGTTTGTAACAGTATTTCTAAAATATGCTCTTTTTATTATAATTTAAAATCACTTTATTTAAAAAAAAATCACAATTTAAAAAATATTTTATTACAAGTATGTAACAACTGTTGTTAAATAATAATTTATTTAATTAAACTATGTAATCCCAATATTAAATCCAATTTCTTTTGATCGATTGAAGAACTATCCACCTGAACTTTTCAATTTGTTTTTTTCGTTTATAACAACTTCATTATTGTCAAGATTTTCTAATTTAAAACTTTCATCAGAAGAATCAAAAAGCGATTTTCCTTTTTCAGTTAAAATCGCCATAATATGACCTGAAGCGTGACCAAACTCTCCTACTTTCATTTCTATATCTATTTCCTTTAATAGACCTTCGAATGTATAATTTTCTAGTGAAACATCAAGCTCTTTAAGATTACTAGCGAACTCATTATAGTAGAATTTAATAAATTCATCTAAATTTTCTTCAACAACATCTAATTTTACTGAAGTAAGTAAAAAGAAAATTAAGTCCGCCGCTGGGGAGCCAAGGTAAGGAATTTGAAGGTCCAGAATCATTGTTTTTGAATCTTTTCCACCAGTAACCATAATATTATTCATCCAGAAGTCCATATGTACTATAGTAATCCATGGTTCCCTTAATGGCCGCGCCCAAAAACATTTGCTTCATCTATATACTTGCTAATTTTTTCTTTGTCCGGCTGACATTCTGGTATTTGTTCAATCATGACATGAATCGGTTTATTGAAGCCTTTTTTTGCCTCCTCATCCAATTCTTTAAACAGTGATAAGTGAGGTTTAATTTTTTTATCGAACAATTCTGGATTTTGAATTTTCATTGCCAGAGGTACTGCATGAAAGGTTGCTAAGTCTCTGAGGATTGTGTAAGTTGTAGGGGCATCAAAACCAACATGCCGATCTACGTTATGGTATCCTACAATTAGAAATATTTCTGTAATAGGTTTGGCGACAGTACATTACATCTCTTGTCTTAATTATTTATCTAAGGATGCAGCCGTCTGTGTATGGCCCTGTACAGTTTAAAAAGTTATTTTGTTAAGTTATCAGAAAATTTTCTTTTCATGAATTTAGCGGTTATAGTAGACCAGTAGACTTAAAAACTGAAAGATTGGAAGATTGACGTAATTTAATCTTTCTCTTAACTGTGCCTAGCACCTGAAGAGCTATTCAACAGGGAGAAGCTTGATTTTTCACCAGTCTTGTGTCTTCTTTCTTCTGTTATCCAACAATTCAAGTTTTCTCAAATTTGAATCTACTATGGCGCAATGTGTACCAGATGATCTGTAATTAATTGAATTTTTCCTATCGTAGCATGCTCCGAACGCATTTCTCTTCATTTTCCATCACCCCCCCCGGTAGGTTTAAAGTGCCTTATTATTCACCCATACTTTCACGGTCCAATTCTAAAAAACAACTAACTACCTCCTTTCCGACGTTCTTTAGACACAAATTCAAACTGATTATATTGAAATACCGAATCATAGCTGAATACCAGGTGTACAAGTATGAAATGCGGATTCTTTTTCTAAAAAAACATGTTAAATTCGGAAGAATGATAAAAAGCTGCCTTATTCAAAGTATGCTCCATCGCTTGTTATACATTTTTCCCATCTTTCGGGCAATTTGTGAATACCACGAGCCATTTGTTCACATCTTCGTACGAACCAAAGAGCTGCTCGGCAAGTGTGTGACCCATCGATCCAAACAAGTGATAATCGGAAGGAGCCAACTCTGGTGAGTAAGCCGCATGGGGTAGAACTTCCCAGCTGAGTGCTTCCAACGTGTCGCGAACTGGTTTTGCCGTATGTGATGGAGCATTGTCATGAAGAAAAATGATTTTGTGTTGCCTCTTTCGGTATTCTGGCCTTTTTTCAAGCAGTGAACGGTTCAAATCGGTCAATTGTTGTTGGTAACGTTTAGTATTAACCGTTTCCTCAGGTTTTAACAGCTCATAATAGACTACGCCCCTTTGATCCCACCAAACAGAGCATCGTCTTTCTGCCAAAGCTATTCGGTCTTGCGGTCGATGTGGATGGTGCGCCTAGGTCTACCCATGACTTTTGCGCTTGGGATTCTGAAAATAAATCCACTTTTCATCCCCTGTAACTATACGATGCAAAAACGACTTCCTTTTGTACCGAGCGAGCAAAAAGTCACACTTGTTTTTGCACTTTTCCATTTGCCTGTCGTTCAACTCATGTGGTACCCATCTATCGGTCTTCTGAATCTTTCCCATCTTTCGTAGCAGATTTGGAAACAGCTTGTTGACTAACGCCCAATTGCTCGGCGAGTTGTTTTTGTGTTTGCGAATCATCTTCGTCCAACAATGCTTGCAATTCCACATCTTCGTATTTTTTGGCGGATTTCCACGTTCCTTGTCTGCAAACATCAAGTCACCACTTTTGAAACGCCGAAACCATCGTTCACACGTATCTTGCGATGGAGCATGTTTACCATAAGCTTCTCGAAGTAATCGGTATGATTCAACAGAAAAATTCTTCAAATGAAAACAAAAAATTAATGCTGTCCGCGAATGCTCTTTGTTCGGTATAAATTTCGACATATTGAACACAACAACACAACACTATGCACACATTTTTCCAATTTATCACTCGTGCGCGTCTGACACTTGTTGATGACACAAAAAAATGGCGCTGTGTCAAATCTTTATAGCACAAACTGCATTGATGCACCATCTGTTGTTTGAAATCCGCATTTCATACTTGTACACCTGGTGAATTAAAATAATGTTAATTTTTACAAAATTATATTTGCATTTTGCTGCTTTTTTCTTCTTAAGAATATTACCACAAAAGAGGAAAAACCACAGCTCCAAACCCTTTTCGACTATAGACCAACGAAATTTTGACCTGTCGACTAACCTTCTGCCTACTTGTTACCTACTTGAATTAAGTACCAAACATTTTTTGACACTTGTGCTTTATTTGGGCATTCCAGGGCACGGTCGCCGTAAAATCAACGTTAAAGGCGTTTATTCGACCCGATAAAATGAACAACTAGGCAGACGCTTAGTCGACAGGTCAAAATTTCGGGTCGCCCTCTTGGTCTATAGTGGAAAAGTGTTTGGAGTTGTGGTTTTTCCTCTTTTATGGTAATATTCTTATGAAGAAAAAAATAGCAAAATGCAAATATAGTTTTATAAAAATTAACATTATTTTAAATTATTCAACTATGATTCGGTATTTCATTATACTCAGTTTGAATTTGTGTCTAAAGAACCAAGCCCGATACCGGCTGAACTTAATAACCAAATCTTATTGGTTAGTTTAGGAAGGAGGTAGTTAGTTGGTTTTTAGAATTGGTACTCGAAAGTATGGGTGACTAATAAGACATTCCAAATTTACTCGAGGGGAGGGGGGTGATAGGAAATGGAAAGAAACGCGTTCAGAGCATGCTACGATAGCATTTATAGAAAAAGTTCAATAAATTATAGATCGTCTGGTGCACATTGCGCCATAGTAGATTCAAATTTGAGGAAACTTAAATTGTTTGATAATATAAGAAAGAAGACATGACTGGTGAAAAATTAAGCTTCTCCATATTGAATAGGTCTTGAGCTGCTAGGCTCAGTTGAGAGAAAAATTAAACTGCGTTAATCTTCCAATCTTTCAATTTTTAAAAATTTTTTGATTCTATTTCTACGTCAGCATTGTTAAAGTTTCAAATAATTATGAATAATAAAAATAAATCTCCATTAAATTAATTGAATTTATATTTAAATAATCTTAAATTTATTGATCGTCCAGCATGCTATACAGGGTCGGTTTAAACAGAAGGCTATTCTACCATATTCTCTCACAGCAACTGAACATCAAGAGAAAAATAACCGGTCAAGTGCAAGTTGAACTTGCGCAATTAGTGTTCCGTACGTTGATTGCTTTTAAAATAAAAAATTTGGTAACGGAAGTATAAATGAAAGAATGAGTTTTCAAAAAGTTTGTTTCCAATCTTTACTGTAAATTGATGACCTTGAAATTTTTGTTTTTTTTTTATATACCATTAAAACTATTAAAGGTAATGCACTCGTGATAATTTTCGTTTAATCTACACCCCTTGGAGAATATTCCAGAATTTTTTCAAAATTTTTTGATAAGTACTTTTCGAGATAAGGCGGGTGGACAGCGATTTTTCGCGATTTTTGAAAAATAATACAAAGAAAAGTGCGCGCAAGTATTACATTATATATACATTTTTTACTCGTGTTTTCACAAGCTTGCATTTGGCACCATACTCGATTACCTAGTAAAAAAAATTTTTTTTTTCATTTCCGATTTCACCCCCCAAAACTAACTCCTTAAGTCAAAATTTAACTTTCAAAACTACATGGCTCTGATGAGGCCATCGATTTCTATATTATTATCAAATTTCAACTTTCTATGACAAATAGTTTCGTAGAAAATCGGGTGTGATAGACGGACAGACAGACGGACAGACAGACACCGAAGTCATCTTATAAGTGTTCCGTACGGAACACTAATAAGAACAGCGTGTTTGCTGTCGGTTAGTTCATTATCTGGATGCAGGCGATGGTAGTATGGGGTGTCCGTATCTTCCTAACGAGCTTCTGTTGGAAGTTGATATGGTTGGACGTGCCTGGTAATGTCCATTATTTTTAAACTCTTTAAATCAGTTCAGTGACAATCCTCGTCCGCCACAGGGTATAATGAAAATAGTTGAATGCACTCCTGGACAAAATTAACACAACAATATATTAAATCATACAAATCTCTATAATGAATTAATTTTTAATAATTTTTTATGAACGTTGGTTACACTAAAAGTTAGAAAAAACTTATTCGGATACTTTAAAAGTGAATTAGCTACCAAATTTCTCTATAAGATTCGAATTAAAATTATTCTTAAGACTTAATAACAAAATCGTTGAAATTATGTATTAATGAAAAAAATAAACTGGGACACTAGTAGCAAAATTAATGGTGTAATTGAGACACTAGTAGCGTGTGTTGCCTTCTCTACTTCGGATGACAGCGTTTATGCGCCTAGGCATGCTTCTAATTAAATTTTGGATAAAATCTTGAGGAATTCTGTGATAACTGCATTTTCAAGTTGCCTCAGGTTTCTAGGTGCAGGTATATGGCGTTTCACATTTTTCTTAAGGTGATTCCATACATGTTCTATCGGATTCAGATCCGGGCTTTTTGGTGGCCATTGCATAATCGGTGTATCAACTTGATTAAGATAATCGAGTACCTCCCTAGCCACGTGAGGTCCAGCGTTGTCTTGCATAAACAGGAAATTGGGCCCCACAAAATGACCGAAAGGCATCACATGTTCTATTACAATATTCTCAAGATAGTAGTCAGCATTCATGGATCTCGTACGGACAGGAACTAATTCTGTGCGAGCATCAAAGCAGATGCCACCCCAGAACATAACAGAGCCACCGCCGAATGGAATCCTTGCAGAGATATTGCAAGGCGCAAACCTCTCTCCTGGTCTTCGCCATACTCGCTCACGACCATCTGGATGTTTTAGACTAACCCTAGTTTCATCTGTGAAGAAAACTTGTTTCCAATCATCCACAGACCAGTTTTCGTGATTTCGAGCAAAACCTAACCTGCCCACTCTGTTCTCTCTAGTAAGCAAGGGCGCAGTGGCTGGTCTCCTACTGTTTAATCCAGCTTCATTTAACCGTCTTCTAACTGTTTTAGAAGAAATTGTGACATTGCGAACAGCTTCGAGTTCGTTTCTTATTATAGAACTAGTGACAGTCCTGTTTCTTAAAGCATATTGTCTTATGAAACGTTCATCTAGGTCGCTAGTGCATCGTTTTCGCCCTTGCCCTAGTCTTTTAGAATATGTTCCTACTTCATTCAAGCGTCTGACCATACGACTTATGGTGAAAAACGATGTTTGCCTAACAAATTGGCAACCTAACTCTGACAATATCCCTCGTCTAATAAAACTGAGGCTCGCACTACCTCGTGTTCAGTTAAATTCCTTGTTCGATTCATTTTTCTAATTCTTCGGGGTCAAAAATAAAACAGTCTACCACAAAAAAACGTATTACTTTGAAAAAAGGAACAATTTATAAGCTTACTTTTAAAAGAAAATCTATCGCATTATTACAGAAAATTGTTTATGTTCTAAAAAATTCTTTAAAACTGTAAATCTAAACGAATTGTTTTGATTTCTGTCATGAACAACGAAACAAAATATGCATAGCCTAGTATTCAAATACTCGATAAACTTTAAGAAAAAGATAAATTAATTTTCAGATTGTTGCGTTAATTTTGTCCAGGAGTTTATATAAAAATTGGAAGTGCCTTATTTTGAAAGGAATTGAAAAAAATGGCGTAAACCTTCCTTTATTTCTACGAAATACGAATAATCAAGTAGATTCCTCCAGCACCACAGTAAAAATTTGACTAGTGCCGTGCCCTATATTACCTTGAACATCTCGTAACAGTGATAAGTACTCCGTATCAGCCTTCATTTATTGAAACTAGAAATGAATTATTCTCGATATATCTGTCTCTCTCGTAACGTCTTAAAAGATTTTTATCCTGCACAACAAGGGTTTAAAGGTTAAGTTGTAGAACAATAAGATAAGAAACAATAAAATAAAATTTGTTTTAAGTAGATACTTAAGTCTTGGCGATTAGCGTTGTTAAATATAGAAATTATCTTCAAGTTTAGTCATTTGTGCGCTGAATCAAAAGGAATGATATACTTCTCCTTTCTCGTATAAAAACTATTTCTTACCTAAGTATTTTAAATTTTGTGTCAAAATTACACCATCCAAGTCAACCTTGTCGCTTTTAGGATCTAAACTTATTCTAGCTCCATAGAACGGTTGGAAAAAATCGATTTCTTTCTCCACACCATGGTCTTTCTGGAACTGTTTTAGTGTTGGTATAACTGTAGTGTACCAGGCTATTTCTGATTTGAAAGTGACCTGTATGTTAAAGAACTCCTGGGTTACAGTGTTTAATGGTGTGCATTTTGCTACAGCGTGGTATTCTTGTTCTTCTCCATCTTTTTTTACCTACAAAGGAAAAAGTTTTGTTCTTCTTTCGTTTCCAATAAAAAATTATTTTTTTTCACTGAGGGATTCGGTGACAAAAAACCGAAATAGTTCATAAAATTAATTGCAAAAGTTACAGTTGCGGAAAGGGCAGAAAAAAAGAGTTTCTAAGAATTACAGTTTTCGAGTGTTGTAAACTATCTTATAAAATAACAAGTCATGTAAAGTGTAATTTGTAGATGAGTAATTTACTCTTAATTGTCCAATAAATTTATGAAATACTTAAGCGTGCTTTAAAATAAGCAAATCCAGTTAGTTGTATTAAATATTTATGAATTAAGTAACGTCAAACACTACTTGTATTGCTTGATGCAAATATACTAAAGATAATTTACTTTATCCACTTTCAGAAAAGTAGTCGTAAAAAGTAAATAAATACACATGAATGAACAGTATTTGCGTTAGCACGGCTAAATATAACATAATGTAGATAATTTTAGGATTATCGTAGCTATAGTGTACGAAAACATACCTTAAAGTCAACTTTATACATAACACTTCCATAATTTTCGCCTGGGGGCAATAACGTCTCCGCTTTTTGTTCCACCAGCTCCCCTGCAATACTGTCCTTGATTAAGTCCTGCAAATTTTCGATTTTCGTTCTGTTCGCCATGTTTTATTAATATTGTAACCAAACTTGTTCACTTATTAACACAAATTAAATTGTTAACCTTGGTTGTTTGTTCTCCGAACCGCACTAGTAAATGATTTTAGAATTAATGTTTTAAAATTTTTATAGTATGTGCCGGCTAATCTGAGATCGTTTATTACAGTCTGTCAAATAAGAACGTGTCTGCGATAATTCATTTTTGGTAGATGCGATTCTAGTGATTCAACAAAAATCGGTAGAGGGAAGTTTTTTCTACGTCGCGTTTTAGTAAAAGTATCAGTCGATTCAGAACTTTCGTCGATATCATGTGTAATCCAAAATGAGTTACTTCTTTGCGCGTCTGTTCGAGGCAGTCTTTCTTTGTTCTCATCCAAAGTGGCCTAAAATGACACACTTCGCGGCCGCTGTGAAGTCGATAAATTATTTTAACGAGATGAAAAATGTCGAGGACTTGTCAAAACGTGGCTCGGTAGGCAAAGTCACTCCGAAAGTTGAGAAACGAATCGTGTCTTTGTTCTGACGGGACGCGAAATTGACGCTTCGTTAAGGAGCGACAAAATTAAGAAAATCGGGTTAGAATGTGTCCATTCGACAATATCTTCGTACTCATGACGTCAAATTTCGAAATACGTTATAGACACTTTTCCTGGGGGAAAATCGCGTCGTGAAGCGGCTCGTTAATATACTAAAGTGGTCCTCACAGTCGTCGGACGCCAACCCTATTGAAAACGTTTGGTCCCTTGTAAAGAGTAAAGCTCAGAGGACTTTGACTGACTGACTTCGCCAGATTCGAAAAATTTGGAGATCAGTGCAGAAAATTTCGTCGACAGCATGCCTCGAAGATGGCGATTACTGATGCAGGAGGCGATTGGACAACTTACTAAGATAATTGCGCCATAGTTAGCACACCAAAGAATACATTGATGGAAAAAAATGTTCTCGAAACACATTTTTTCAATAATACGAGCGGTCACGTTCTTATTTGGCAGATTGTATTACAGTAATTAAAAGGTTTCGAAGGCTAAAAAAAGTATATTTTCTCTAATTTATTTTTAATATAATACAAAATTTATTTTTTTCAAAGTTTTAAGCATATAAAAGAACAACATTTAACAATATTTTCTGAAATTTTGCATTTCAAAATTTTGAAAATTCAGCGGTTGAAACCTGATTTTCGGAGAACTCTTAGAAAAAGTATCCTTGCGGTAGGCAGGATAACTCATGATAGCTTTATCTGAAATCAAAAAACTAAATATTTTCTGTTAGCAGGTGAGTATAGCTCGTGATTAAACGAAGGATTTAAAAAAAATCGAAATTTGAAATTTTGACAGAGTTGTACACAAAAAGGTACAATTTTCAGTAAAATTTACACCACTTATTGTCTTCTATAATATATATAAAATGCAACGTCTCTCTGTCTGTCTGTCCGTTAGTGCGCTTATCACTGGATGTTCTCTGGCCAGGTTATAGGCTATATTTTATTACGTTAGGTAACATAAGGAATAAGCAGTGACGATAACAGTGAATCAAGTCGGAACAAAGTTTGCCGCTAGCGCGTTCTCTTGCAATACACTGCTTAAACCATTAAATATGGGACAAGATCATGTAGCAAAGATATAATATATGTAAAATGCAATGTCTCTGTGTCTGTCTGTCCGTTCGTTAGTGCGCTTATGACTGGAGAACCACTTACCCGATTTACTTGTTTTT
Organism: Pachyrhynchus sulphureomaculatus; assembly: GCA_019049505.1. Taxonomy (NCBI): domain Eukaryota; kingdom Metazoa; phylum Arthropoda; class Insecta; order Coleoptera; family Curculionidae; genus Pachyrhynchus; species Pachyrhynchus sulphureomaculatus. The sequence goes on along the minus strand of CM032453.1, from coordinate 28,185,347 downwards.
TTTTTTTGTTAATTCATACTTTTGTTCTCTGGCCAGGTTATCTATAATCTTCTTTAATATCTATAAAATGCAATGTCTCTCTCTGTCTGTCTGTCTGTGTGTGCGTTAGTGCGCTTTTCACTCGAGAACCATTTATCCGATTTACGTGTTTTTTTTTTAATTCATATTTTGTTCTTTTTGGCCAGGTTATCTATAATCTTCTATAATATATATAAAATGTAACATCTCTCTGTCTGTCCGTTAGTGCGCTTATCACTCGAGAACCACTTATTCGATTTATGTGCTTTTTTTTAAAACAAATGTTACATATGTTCCCTGGCCAGGTTATAGGATATATTTTATTACGTTAGGTAATGGAATAAGCAGTGACGATAATAGTGAATCAAGTTGGAAAAAAGTTTGCCGCTAGTGCATTCTCTTGCAATGCACTGCCTAAACCATTAAATATGGAACAATTTCATGCAGCAAAGAATATAATATATATAAAATGCAACGTCTCTCTGTTTGTCTGTGGGTTAGTGCGCTTATCAGTCGAAAACCTAACCGATTTACGTTTTTTTTTTTTTTCGTACATATGTTCTCTCTCCAGGTTATATATAATAATCTAAAAGCTGTAATATATATAAAATGCAACGGCCAGGTTACAGGATATATTTTATTACGTTAGGTAACAAAGAAATAAGCAGTGACGATAATAGTGAATCAAGTCCACGCGAGCGGAGCTGCGGGCACGGCTAATGTAAAATAAATTGTGATTAAAGAAAAAAAAAAACCTTCGTCTGATCGCTAGTCAATCCTATCTAGAAGAAGTGTGCAAAATTTCAATAAAATTGGTGCAATAGTTTTTGAGAAATCGTGCCTACCGAGTTCAAAAAAGGAGTTTTTGAGAAAAAGGCGAAAGTGAAAATAAAACGGAGAAAAAAATTTAACGTATGTATATCCTCAAAGAAACCTCGTAGCTCAAATTGCAACACAAAACTAAAATATTTGAAAAGAGTAACCCTTAGAAAGCGAAAGAATCGAGAGAGAAAGACAGACAGACAACAGCTAAGCAGCTGCCTCGATATACCTGCGACGCTCCCGGTCGGCCGAACCTAATTCCGATTGACCTGAAACTTTGGGAATATATTCTTGACATGTTGTACTATTAGATAAAAAAAACCGGTCAAGTGCAAGTTGAACTTGCACAATTAGTGTTCCGTACGTTGATTGTTTTTAAAATAAAAATTTTGTTAGGGTGGTATAAAATGATCAGTGACTTCACAAAACACACCCCAAATGAGTTTTCAACAAAGTTTGTTTCCAATCTTTACTGAAAACTGGTGACCTTGAAATTTTGGTTTTTTTATATACCAGATAAATTATTAAAGGTAACGATAATTTTCGTTCAATCTATACCTCGTGGAGAATATTCCAGGGTTTTTTCAAAATTTTTTGATCAGTACTTTTCGAGATAAGGTAGGGGGACAGCGATTTTTTCACGATTTTTTAAAAGTAATACGAAGAAAAGTGTGCGCAAGTATTACATTATATATATATTTTTTACTCGTGTTTTCACAAGCTTTCATTTGACACCACACTAGATGACCTAGTAAAAAATTTTTTTTTTCACTTCCGATTTCACCCCTCAAAACGAACCCCTTAAGTCAAAATTTATGTTATGGTGATATAAAATGATCAGTGACTTCACAAAACACACCCCAAATAAGTTTTCAACAAAGTTTATTTCCAAACTTTACTGAAAATTGATGACCTTGAAATTTCTGTTTTTTTTATATACCAGATAAATTATTACAGGTAATGCACTCGTGATAATTTTCGTTCAATCTACACCCCGTGGAGAATGTTCCAGAATTTTTTTCAAAATTTTTTGATAAGTACTTTCCGAGATAAGGCGGGTGGGACAGCGATTTTTCGCGATTTTTTTAAAAAATAATACAAAGAAAAGTGCGCGCAAGTATTACATTATATATATATATTTTTTACTCGTATTTTCACAAGCTTTCATTTGACACCACACTCGGTTACTTAGTAAAAAATTTTTTTTTTCACTTCCGATTTCACCCCCAAAACTAACCCCTTAAGTCAAAATTTAACTTTCAAAACTACATGGCTCTGATGAGGCCATCAATTCCTATATTATTACCAAATTTCAACTTTCTATGACAAATAGTTTCGGAGAAAATCGGGTGTGACAGACGGACAGACGGACAGACAGACGGACAGACGGACAGACACCGAAGTGATCTTATAAGTGTTCCGTACGGAACACTAAAAATGAATTTTTTGAAATTTCAAAACCCATGTAACCTATTCCAATACTTAATAAAATAAAAATGTGATTTTCGCGTATAACAGTCAATAGGGAGTCGTCAGATAATACGGATGAATTGAAAAAGTAATTGTATTTTTGATAAATTAATAGGGATCTGTTGCGCGTGAAAATAATGTTTACGATTATCTATAAACTATGAAGAGAGACAATAAAGTGCCAAAGTGGAAATGAAAAGTTCCTGCCCGAGAAATCTCCAAACCTTTTATACGAGAGCAGAAACTGGCGAGGAAAGAAGTTTGTCAAGAACATTTGGTTGCTTAAGAGAACGATCAGAGGTGTTTTTTGCGAATATTGTGATTCTCCTACGAGGCAGGACTTCATATAGTGGCGTCATAAGGGTTCTTCAAACCCAAACAATGCTCAGTGGTCTTTTGGCACAGTTGATGGCGGTCGTAATTTGGGACTGTGATGGAATTGAAGATGTGGTAAAACGATCCACATTTAATGAAGAGGTTTATAGGACAATTTAAAAGAAAATGAGAAAATCATTCAAATTCATGGAAAACCACAACTTTGTTGTTGCGGCATAGTTTAAGCTATTGGCGTACTTTTTGAATTATTTTTACAGTTGTCAACGGCACAATAATAACTTCCTTTTCGATTTTCTTCACGTCAGTGTGTGTTTGGGAGCGGAGCCCCAAACGTGGGAGCAGTATTCCATAGTTAGTCGAATTTGAGTTTTGTAAAGAATTAACAGTTGTTGTGGAGTGTAAAGCTTTGAAGAAGGGGCAAAAGTTATATAAACGCCAGAATGCCGTAGTGGCTTTTTTCCTCGGCCATGCCGTAGTGGCTTTTGGCCGCCAGTATGCCGTAGTGGCTTTTTGTCTTTCTCCGTGATGCAGTAGTGAGTAACGGTTTTTGTCAACAAGTGGGTGTCGTTTCTGGCTCTCAAGTTTAAGGCCTTCTTCCGTTCTTAAAATATCCTGCTCATCCTCAGGCATTTCGGGTCAAAAAGTGACCCAAATGAGACTAGGATAGTAGTGGCTGAGACATTATTTTTGATGAGAATCTCACTAGGAGAGGTCAAGCAGCTTATGGAAAACCCACGAAGAGAAGCCAATCAGTAAGTCATAAGCACATTAGTTTTAATATTTCACTTCCGGCCTACAACGTGTGTTTCCAACGAGTAAGTCAACACTTTTAGATCGAGTTTTTTGACGTAAATCATAGAGCTCTAATTTAAAAGTGTACACCCTCATAACCTAAGGGGTTTCTATTTAATTAATGTAATGAAGGTATCGGAACGAAATATGTCAATTACCATTGCTAAAGAACGCTCTTTGGGGAAACTGGAGAGCCACAAACAGACTTTCAGACATAAGAGCGTCTGTTACGCTAAACACGGTCGAAGGCCTTGGATCAAGTGAAACTGTTCGAGTTTTTCCGAAATGTTCAGTTGCGTTGCTCCAAATATGTGTAATGTAACGTAGAAAATCTTCTGGGACATTTGATATTCGTTTTCCTTATCTTATAATATTTAACAGAAGAAACAAAGACTATATCTTATGTTGGAGTCGCTTTCCTTACTTACGCAATCTCGGTCCTGTTGATCTTTGCTTATCAAAGCCGTATTAATGGTCCTTAATAATATTAAATTCTTCCAGATATTTAAAAAAATGCTTACTGATAGAGTTTTTCGTAACTGTCGATATTAAGCTCTGTATTTGTTTGGCAAAGTCATTTTACTATTTGAGTATCTCCATTTGTATCGTGTGTATTATTTCCGAATAGGTCTTAAATGTACGTTACAAGTGTCACTAAAAATATTTCTAAAATATATCCTTACCTTACCACTCAGAAAATTAGAAGATGGGCAGAATACATTAAGGAATTGTTTGAAGACAGACGTAATGAAATTAAACAAGACATAACCGTGGAAGGACTGCCTATCACCGAAAGTGAAATAATTTACGCCATTAAATGTACAAAAGATGGAAGAGCACGTGGTCCTGATGGTATTCCTGCTGAATTGCTAAAACTACCATATGAACTACTACATATTCTTACAGATTTGTATAACACCATTTGTAATACAGGAACAATACCAACAGAATGGCTTCAATCAGCTTTCATCATGCTCCCAAAGCAAACTAATACGAAAGAATGCTCAGATCATAGAACCGTAAATTTTATGTCTCACACCTTGAAGGTCTTTCATAATCGTGTCCATTTTTCTGTAGACTTTTCAACCTATCCTACAGAAAGGGAATATTTCCTTCCTGCTGGAAAGGTGCCACAGTTCAGCCGATACCTAGAAAACGGAAGACGACCTTGCCACATAACTACCGACTAATCGCACTGCTTTCAATAATATCGAAAGTCATGGAAAAGGGTATCAATCAGCATCTTCTAAAATATCTTGAAGGATTCAGCATTATTAGCGATCACCAATATGGCTTTCGTAAAAATAGATCAACAGGAGATCTTCTGATTTATGTAACACACGTTTGGAACAACGCAACTGAACACCTTGGAGAATCGCGAGCGGTTGCTCTTGACATATCCAAGGCATTCGACCGTGTTTGGCACGATGGGCTGTTGCTTAGGCTACGCTCTTATGGTATGTCCAAAAAGTTCTGTTTGTGGCTCTCATGTTTCCTTAGAGAGCGTTCTTTACGAGTGGCAGTCGACACCTTCACTATTAACGCCGGTGTACCTCAAGGCTCCATACTGTCTCCTACTCTCTTTCTCATTTACATTAACGATCTGCTGGAAAAGACCGAGAATCCAATCTACAGCTTTGCAGATGACAGTACGCTTATCTCTTCATTCACTTTAAACGCTCGGACATCGACTGCTGAGACGAATATTCGCAGACAGCAGGAAGTCATTCAACTTAACAAAGACCTGGAAGAAATTCTATCTTGGGTGACCATAACGAAGTGGAATTTAACGCTACAAAAACCCAGGTGGCAGTTTTTTCTAAAAAAGTTAACGTTGCTGAACCCGACATAGTTATGTCGGGGCACTCCATTCCTTTAACATCGTCACTCAATTTTGTTGGGCGTTAATTTGGGAGCAAATATGTCCTGGCATGAACATGTTGCAGGCATAGCAAGGAGAGCTTCTCAAAAGTTGGGAATATTATTTCGAACCAGAAAGCTTTACACTCCACAACAACTGTTAATTCTTTACAAAGCTCAAATTCGACCAACTATGGAATACTGCTCCCATGTTTGGGGCTCCGTTCCCAAACATACACTGCATTTGTTGGATTCTATTCAGAGAAGAGCTCTTCGTCTGATTGGAGACCCGGAACTGACCGGTGGCCTTGATTCGCTGAAACATCGAAGAACGGTTGGCGACTTGAGCCTATTCTACAAGTATTTTCATGGAAAGTGTTCGAAGGATGTGGCCCGCTTAATTCCACCCAGAGCGGTCCATGTTAGAAGTACACGTCGCGCTAATACTTCACATCTGTATAAGGGTCACCTTGTTACTCCTCGTACAACGCTTTTTAAACAGTCTTTTATATGGAGAACATCATCCCGTTGGAATAATTTGCCCCGGACTGTGTTTCCCACCGAGTACAATTTACAGCGATTCAAAAACAACGTGAATCGCTTTCTCCGCACACGTGTTGCTCCTGTAGCGCTTTAGGGACTTCCCTGCAGCACGTGTGCTAGACCCATAAAAAAAATATATATATAAACTGGAGGCGGATATGACTAGTCAATTTGGATTCCATAGCGGATTGGGAACTAGAGAAGCATTGTTTGCAGTAAATGTTCTAATTCAAAAATGCTTAGACATGAATAAAGAACTTTGCTAAGATTCATAGATTATGAGAAGGCACTTGACAAGGTAAGACATTGTAAACTATTTGATCCTTTAGATAACAGTCAACTCAACAGCAAAGGCATGAGAATCATTAAAAATTTCTACTGGAACCATACTGAGTTAATCAATACTGAAGGGAAAACATCAAAAGACATAAACATAATGATAGCGTTAGACAAGGATGTGTTCTGTCTACGCTTCTGTTCAACTACTATTCGGATGCTGTATTCAAAGAAGCTCTCTCAGGTGACAGGGATTAAGATTAATGGAAAATTAATCAACAACTACCGATACGCTGATAATCCCTTGGTTGTGGCAGACAGTGTAGAGGACCTTCAGACACTTCTTGAAGAAATAAATAGAATCAGCAATGAATATGAACTCAAAATGAATTTTAAAAAGACAAAATATATGATAATGAGTAAAACTCCTTCGTTCCACACAAAAATATCAACATAGAGTCAACACCGATAGAAAAAGTCTGAAATACCAATATCTAGGAACATGGATCAACGAGAAACGCCAGACACAGGAAATCCACAGTAGAATAGAACAGGCCAGAACGGTATTCTTCCAAATGAGACAACTTTATATTAACCGTAACTTGAATTTACAACTCCGACTCTGAATGGCAAAATACTACGTGATTTCAATTCTATTATATGGACTACCAACTAAGTAGCAATGAAAAAACTGGAATCATTTGAAATGGGGATTTATAGGCGAGTGAACAAGGAGAGAGAATTGTGCAATGAAATAAAAACCAGGAAATTAGAATACTTTGGCCACATCATGGAAGGAGATTGTTACAGTATACTACAACATATAATGGAAGGAAAGATAGAAGGTAAAAGATCTGCAGGAAGGAGACGCACGTCGTGGCTAAAGAACTTAAGAGAACGGTCTGGCTGTACTTCCATATAACTCTTTAGAGCCGCGGTATCAAAAATTACATTAGCCAGGATGATAGCCAACCTCCGAAGGGAGACGGCACCCTAAGAAGAAGGATATCCTTTTTATTATGATTTAATACCCCCTTTGTTGAAAAAAAAAGAAAACAGATTTTTAAAAATTTTATTTAAACAATATAACAGTAAACAACTATTATTAAATTATTATTTAATCTATGTATTTAATCCAAATATTAAATCCAATTTCTTTTGACCGATTCAAGAGCTATCCAAGTGAACTTCTCAATTTGTTTTTCATTGATAACAACTCCCTTATTGTCAAGATGTTGTTTTTTAGAGTTTTCGTCGGAAGAATTAAAATACCTTTTACCTTTTTCAGTTAAAATCGCCATAATATGACCCGAAGCGTGACCAAACTCTCCTACTTTTATTTCTATATCTATTTCTTTTAATAAACCTTCGAATGTATAATTTTCCAATGAAACATCAAGCTCTTTAAGATTTCTAGCGAATTCTTCGTAGTAGAATTTAATGAATTCATCTAACTTTTCTTTAATAACATCTAATTTTACTGAAGTAAGTAAAAGAATATTAAATCCGCCGCTGGAGTGCCAAGGTAAGGAATTTGAAGGTCCAGAATCATTGTTTTTGAATCGTTTCCACCAGTAACCATAATATTATTCATCCAGAAGTCCATATGCACTATAGTAATCCATGGTTCTCTTAACGGCCGCGGCTCAAAAACATTTGCTTCATCTATATACTTCCTAATTCTTGCTTTGTACGGCTGACATTCTGGTATTTCTTCAATCATGACATGAAGCGGTTTATTAAAACCTTTTTTGGCCTCCTCACTTAATTCTGCAAATAGGGATAAGTGGGGCTTGATTTTTTTATCGAATAGTTCTGGATTTTGATTTCTCATAGCTAGAGAAACTGCGTGGAAGGTTGCTAAATCTCTGAGGATTGTGTAAGTTGTCGGGGCATCGAAACCAACATGTCGATCTATGTTATGATAACCTGCAATTAGAAGTATTCATAAAAACATGCGTGTGGCGACCTATATCTAACAGTATATTATTTCAAAATTTCTAACTATCTCTTGATTTGATGTTTATTTATCTGAGGATGCTTTCGTCTGTGTGCTGTCCTCTATATTTACGGTCTTTTAAATTGTAATTTTGCCTAGGATAACAAAAAAGATAACGCATGTGATGTAATATTTTTAAATTATCACTAAAGTTTTATTTTCATTAATTCAGCATTAGTAATGGAAAAGTGTTTGGAGTTGTGATTTTTCCTTTTTTGTAATAATACTCCTACAGAAAAAAAGCAGCTATTCTGTCTATAATATAGTATAACGGGTATCGAGAAGAATTGAAAAATCATGATAACCTTTTTTGTTTCTAGAAAATGCAAATAGTCGACTAATTTCTCATCCATTTTTCTTGTTAGTTATGTACGTGACGAATAAATATAAGGGTAGGTGGAGTAAAAATAATCAAGTCAAAACTTGATTATTGTGGACGCTTTCAGTATCTTTACTACCTTGTAATACAGATAAGTATGCTTTATAGGCATTTATTTAAAAGTAAGAAATAATTAATTTCGATATGTATGTCCCTTTCTTATCTTCTTCTTAAAAGACTTTTTTACCTTACGCAACAAAAAGAGTTTAAAGTTTTAGAACAATAAGATAAGCAGCAATATCATAAAATTTACTTTAAGTAGATTCTTAAGTTTTGGCGATTATTATTTGTAAGTATAGAAGTTATCTTCAAGTTTGGTACGGATCAAAAAGAACGAAATGTATTATCAACGTCACCTCTTCAAGTTCTTTGATATAAAACCGATTTCTTACCTAAATATTTTAAATTTTGTGTCAAAATCACACCATCTAAGTCAACCTTGTCACTTTTAGGATCCAAACTTATTCTAGCTCCATAGAACGGTTGGAAAAAATCGATTTCTTTCTCCACTCCATGGTCTTTTTGAAACTGTTTTAGTGTTGGTATAACTGTGGTGTACCAGGCTATTTCTGATTTGAAAGTCACTTGTATGTTAAATAATTTTTGAGTTACAGCATTTAATGGTGTGCATTTTGCTACTGCGTGGTATTCTTGTTCTTCTCCATCTTTTTTTACCTATAAAGGAAAAAAAAGTTTCGTTCTTCTTTTGTTTGAAATTAAAAATTACTTTCTTAATAGATGCAAAAACCTAATGAATTCGCTTAAATTTAAAAAAGTAAAAATCGGCCAAATTTCGTTCTTCTTTTGTTTGAAATTAAAAATTACTTTCTTAATAGATGCAAAAATCTAATGAATTCGCTTAAATTTAAAAAAGTAAAAATCGGCCAAATGTAAGTCGGACTTGCGCAATTAGTGTTCCGTACGTTGATTGCTTTTAAAATAAAAATTTGTGTTATGGAGGTATAAAATGATCAGTGATTTCACAAAACACACCCCAAATGAGTTTTCAACAAAGTTTTTTTCCGATTTTTACTGGAAACTGATGACCTTGAATTTTTTTTTATATACCAAATAAATTATTAAAGGTAATGCAGTCGTGATAATTTTTATTCAATCTACACCCTGTGAAGAATATTCCAGAATTTTTTCAAAATTTTTTGATCCGTGTTTTTCGAGATAAGGTTGGGACAACAACAACAATATGGGTAAAAGGGTGGCCGTTAACAAATTTTGTATAACTTTAATAGAATAATAAGAATTTTTCGTCGTTTATAGTTCCTATAATGAGTAAATTTTAAGCACAATAACCCTTAGTTTAACATACCAGGTGTACAAATATGAAATGTGGATTTCAGACAACAGATGGTGCACCAATGCAGTTTATGCTATAAAGATTTGACACTGTGCCATTTTGTTGTGTCATCAACAAGTGTCAGACGCGCACGAGTGATAAATTGGAAAAGTGTGTGCATAGTGTTGTGTTGTTATGTTCAATATATCGAAATTTATACCGAACAAAGAGCATTCGCGGACAGCATTAATTTTTTTGTTTTCATTTGAAGGAAACTGCCGTTGAATCATACCGATTACTTCGAGAAGCTTATAGTGAATATGCTCCATTGCAAGATACGTGTGAACGATGGTTTCGGCGTTTCAAAAGTGGTGACTTCGATGTTGCAGACAAGGAACATGGAAAACCGCCAAAAAAATACGAAGATGTGGAATCGCAAGCATTGTTGGACGAAGATGATTCGCAAACATAAAAACAACTCGCCGAGCAATTGGGCGTTAGTCAACAAGCTGTTTCCAATCGGCTACGAGAGATGGGCAAGATTCAGAAGACCGGTAGATGGGTACCACATGAGTTGATCGACAGGCAAATGGAAAAAGCGCAAAAATACGTGTGACATTTTGCTTGGTCGGTACAACAGGAAGTCGTTTTAGCATCGTATAGTTACAGGAGATGAAAAGTGGATTTATTTTGAGAATCCCAAGCGCAAAAAATCATGGGTAGACCCAGGCGCACCATCCACATCGACCGCAAGACCGAATCGCTTTGGCAGAAAGACGATGCGTGGTCTATTATGAGCTGTTAAAACCTGGGGAAACGGTTAATACTAAACGTTACCAACAACAATTGACCAATTTGAACCGTCCGCTGCTTGAAAAAAGGCCAGAATACCGAAAGAGGCAACACAAAGTCATTTTTCTTTATGACAATGCTCCATCACATACGGCAAAACCAGTTCGCGACACGTTGGAAGCACTCAGCTGGGAAGTTCTACCTCATGAGGCTTACTCACGAGACTTGGCTCCTTCCGATTATCACTTGTTTGCATCGGTGGGTCATGCACTTGCTGAGCAGCGCCTTGGTTCGTACGAAGATGTGAAAAAATGGCTCGATGAATGGTTCGCAGCAAAAGGGGAAGATTTTTACTGGGATGGTATTCACAAATTGCCCGAAAGATGGGAAAAATGTATAACAAGCGATGGAGCATACTTTGAATAAAGCACTTTTTAACATTCTTCCGAATATAACATGTTTAAAAAATCCGCAATTCATACTTGTACACCTGGTATAAGAGGTTAAAGGATGGGGATGGGAAGGTTCACCTCCGGACTAACAATTTGAAGTGGAGCAGTACAATCAAAAACCATTCCTGAGAGAAAAACTGAGAGAAAAGAGTTGCGTGGGCAGAGATCGAGACTAGAACAATGTATTTTTTTTCTAATGAAACTTCTTTTTGGGGTTATGTTATCACTCTACAAACTTACCCGATATTCACTCATCCATCGGTTCAGCGCACCGTGAATCACCCTGCGAAGATCCATATTTGAGGATGTCTTTCGGACGATTTGAACGCTGAAAAAATGCTTCAGATTTACAAGAAGGGCATTAGTACTGACTGCCAAATGGTGATTTGTCGATAAAAATGAGGAGTGGTTTCTTCAAGAGGATAACGGCCCCAAACATCGGAGTAAAACGTGGAGCCAGCGGAATGGGGACTCCGGTATCGTCACACTAGATTGGCCATGCCTGTCGCCCGATGCAAATCCACTCGAGAACTGGTGGTCATACTAAAATGGTGTACATAGTGAAGCAGCCGTCACGGCAAATTCGGGCGACCTGGAAATCTTTGCCTCAAGAATACGCGGAAAATCTCGTCGAAAGTAAGCCTCGAAGAGGACAGGCAATCATCGACGCTGATGGGGACCGGACGACCTACTGAATCATTAGAATTTTAATAGCAATCGTCTGTCAAATTATGTAAAAAACTTTTAAATAAATACATTACGTAGGATGAGTCATTTGCCCCTAGTTGCACCAACAATTTAGGGAATCCTAACCCTAAGCGTCCTCTAACGGAATAATATAATATTAAACATAACCTATATTTCTTGATGTAAGCATACTATACATAGTACTCCCATAAATACTGTTACAATTAAAACATTGCCTAAACATTTAATTTCTATAAAATAACCGGTCAAGTGGAAGTTGAACTTGCACATTTAGTGTTCCTTACGTTGATTGCTTTTAAAATAAAAAAAAATTGTTACGGTGGTATAAAATGATCAGTGACTTCACAAAATGCACCCCGAATGAGTTTTCAACAAAGTTTGTTTCTAATCTTTACTGGAAACGGATGACCTTGAAATTTTTGTTTTTTTTTTGTATACCAGATAAATTATTAAAGGTAAAGTACTCATGATAATTTTCGTTCAATCTACACCCCGTGGAGAATATTTCAGAATTTTTTCAAAATTTTTTGGTCAGTACTTTTCGAGGTAAGGTGGGGGGGACAGCGATTTTTTCGCGATTTTTTAAAAATAATACTGAGAAAAGTGTGCGCAAGTATTACAATATATATACATTTTTTACTCGTGTTTTCACAAGCTTTCATTTGACACCACACTCGATGACCTAGTAAAATTTTTTTTTTTTTTTCACTTCCGATTTCACCCCCAAAACTAACCCCTTAAGTCAAAATTTAACTTTCAAAACTACATGGCTCTGATGAGGCCATCAGTTCCTACATTAGTACCAAATTTCAACTTTTTATGTCAAATAGTTTCGGAGAAAATCGGGTGTGACAGACAGACAGACAGACAGAGAGACAGACAGACACCGAAGTGATCGTATAAGTGTTCCGTACGGAACACTAAAAAGTTAAAACAAATTATTATGGAATTAATTCATATATTCATAATGACAAAATTAATTTAAAATTTACTCAAAATGTCCCCCTCTTGCTTTTACAGAAGCCCTCAAACGATTAGGCCATTCATTTAGGGCAGTACGGACTTGATCCAACGGAAAATTGTCCACTGCTTTTGTTAAGGCTTGTTTTAGAGAGTCAAGATTAGTATGTCTTTGAGAGCAAACTATACCCTCTAAGAGGGACCGTAGTTTATAATCTAAGGGATTTGGATCAAGATTTGCAGAAGGCCAGTCTTCTGTAGTAATAAATGAAGGTACATTTTGTTGAAGCCATGCTTGTGTTGTTTGAACTTTGTGTTCTGGTGCAGAATCTTTCTGGAAGACCCAATGCTTATTTTTGAAAAGAGTATAGTTTGGGGGTTTCACAATATTCTCGAAAATAGTGCCTTGTTATATTTTAGCCGAAGGTTTCACACCTTTTTCACAAAAATGAATTTTGGTAACCCCATGAAAGCTGATTCCCCCTCAAGCCATAACTGATGCTGGATAATGACCCCTTTGAACTTTTGGAACAAGTTTAGATGCTTCCCTAAAAGATCTGGCGTAAATCCTATTATTTTCCTCATTGAAAGATTATTCCACAGTGAACATTTTTTTAAGCTAAACAAAATTTTTCTGTGTTTATCATTAGCGTATTCCTTCAACAAACTTTTAGATTTCTGCCACTTTTACGCTTTAAATCTCAAGCTGCTAATTTATAAAACCATCGTGAGGGCAGGACTCACACACACCTGCCCTACTTGGTCTAAACTCACCAAGACACGCAGAGCTCAACTTCAGGCAGTACAGAACAAGGCCCTGAGGATGATCACGGGAGCCCCATGGTTCGTCCGAAACCGTCAATTGCATAGAGACCTCGGTGTGCCAACAATCAAGGCACACATGAGGTCCACCAACATTAAGTTCTTCGCAAAGGCGCTACAACACCCAAACGCCACCATAAGGAGCGCATTCCACGTGCCCGCCAACGCCCGCCATCACTATCCAAGACCTTCTGACCCCATATCCGACGAAGACGATGGCCCTCCCCCACCCCCATGAAGATTGTAACCTAGATTAAGTTTAGAATTAAGTTCTAGATTAGTTTAGAATTAAGCTCTAGTTAAGTTAGATTAGTCAACCAATGTAGTTAAAACCCAATGTCCTAGGTTAAGTTAATTAGGATTACTGTATAGAACCTAGGTTAAGTAGTATAGGAACATAAGCTATCATAAATGTAAGTAAGAGGCATAGCCTAACTTAAATTCAATAAAGACAATGACAATGACAGGCTTTAAATCTTCCGTTAGCAACTGACCAAAGTGTCTCTTATAAACGTCAAGTCTTAGGTCTTCTTTAATAATACGAGACATAAAATTTTTCGAAATTTTCATCTCACGAGATAAAAATTTTTGTTTGCGGAGAGGATTTCGGTCAATTCACGCTTTTACAGTTGTCTTTTATGTTTACCGTCTCAGTAAATAATTTTATCGCCCTGTAAACAAACATACGACTTATTTTAAGTAGTTTTCAGGTCTTAAAAATGTCGCTTTTTCCATACCACACTTAAATAAAGCAATACCAGCAATTCTATTTTGTTGATCACCTCACTGCATTGTTTAAAGAATTCACATTCACACATAATAACTGTATAACAATTGAGTAACATAACCTGTAAATAATTTCACCAAAAAGTGTTAATGTTTATAGAGGGCGTACGTGAAAGTTTGTAACAGTATTGATGAGAGTACTAGGTAGATAATTTAATTTATCTACTCTCCGAAAAGCAGTCGTCAAATGAAAATAAATATGAATGAATGAACAGTATTTGCATTAGCGTGTCTAAATATAACATAATGTAGGAATTTTAGGATTACCATTGTTATAGTGCACGAAAACATACCTTAAAGTCAACTTTATACATAACACTTCCATAATTTTCGCCCGGGGGCAATAACGTATCCGCTATTTGTTCTACCAGATCCCCTTCAATGCTACCTTTGATTAAGTCCTGCAAATTTTCTATTTTGGTTCTGTTCGCCATGTTTTACCAGAGTGTTATTATTTTAACTTAACTTCGTTCTTCAGTTATTAATAAAAATCAAATTGGTAGCCTTGCTTATTAGTTCTTCGAATCTCACTAGTAAAAGATTTTAAAATTTTTATATTATGTTCAGGCTAATCTTAGACCGTTTATTATTATAGTACTTAATGAAATAAAAAATATGGTTTGCTTTTATAACGTTAAATACGGACAACCTTATATAATACAGATAAATTTTCGATCCGACGACCCATCTGACTGCGCCAGGGAGGTTTCCGATGTTATTTTGGCCGGTTTGGATGCTTACATCCCTTTTTCGAAGAAATGCCCTTCCAACGGCAAGCCTTGGTTTGACCTAAAATGCAAAGAAGCTGTTGCTTCTAAACATCTTGCATACCGACAGTGGCGTGAAGATCCTAACACCATAAATCGTAACATCTTTGTTCGTGCCAGGAACAGATGCAAAGAAATTATCGACGAAACCAAGGAGGTACACAATCAACGGATTAGAAACAAACTTCTCGCTTGTCCCGGCGATTCCAGGTCCTTTTGGTCAGTCGCTAAGGCAGTTAGTCAAAATTTCACCAAATCCACCATACCACCACTCACACGGCCAGATAATTCTATTGCAACGACACCTGTTGAGAAAGCGAACTTGTTGGCTGAACTCTTTGCTTCACATTCTACTGTCGATTTCCAAGGAAATACACCACCTACTATTCCCATAGTGCAGTCAAGGATGCCCGATATTGTCTTCAGACAGCGTATCATAAAACGTATTTTGATGAAGCTAGACACCAAAAAGGCTTCAGGCGCTGACGGAATACCTGCCATAGTTCTCAAGAACTGTGCGAGGGAACTAACACCAGTTTTCTGTAGACTTTTCAACCTATCCTACAGAAAGGGAATATTTCCTTCCTGCTGGAAATGTGCCACCGATACCTAAAAAAGGCAAGAAGACCTTGCCAAATAACTACCGACCAATCGCACTACTCTCAATAATATCGAAAGTCATGGAAAAGGCTATCAATCAGCATCTTCTAAAATATCTTGAAGGATTCAACATTATTAGTGATCACCAATATGGCTTTCGTAAAAATAGATCAACAGGAGATCTTCTGACTTATGTAACACATGTTTGGAACAACGCAATTGAACACTTTGGAGAATCTCGAGCGGTTGCTCTTGACATATCCAAGGCATTTGACCGTGTTTGGCACGATGGGCTGTTGGCTAAGCTACGTTCTTATGGTATGTCTGAAAAGTTCTGTTTGTGGCTCTCATGTTTCCTCAGAGAGCGTTCTTTACGAGTGGCAGTTGACGGATTTCTTTCTAACACCTTCACTATCAACGCCGGTGTGCCCCAAGGTTCCATACTGTCTCCTACTCTCTTCCTCATTTATATTAACGATCTGCTGGAAAGGACCGAGAATCCAATCTACAGCTTTGCAGATGACAGTACACTTATCTCTTCATTCACTTTGAACGCTCGGACATCGACTACTCAGACGAATATCCGCAGACAGCAGGAAGTCATTCAACTTAACAAAGACCTGGAAGAAATTCTATCTTGGGGTGACAGTAACCAAGTGGAATTTAACGCTACAAAACCCAGGCGGCAGTTTTTTCTAAAAAAAGTTAACGTTGCAGAACCCGACATAGTTATGTCGGGGCACTCCATCCCTCTAACATCGTCACTCAATCTGTTAGGCGTTAATTTGGGAGCAAATATGTCCTGGCATGAACATGTTGCAGGCATAGCAAGAAGAGCTTCTCAAAAGTTGGGAATATTGTTTCGAACCAGAAAGCTTTACACTCCACAACAACTGTTAATTCTTTACAAAGCTCAAATTCGACCAACTATGGAATATTGCTCCCATGTTTGGAGCTCCGCACCCAAACATACACTGCATTTGTTGGATTCTATCCAGAGAAGAGCTATTCGTCTGATTGGACACCCGGAACTGACCGACGGCCTTGATTCGCTGGAACATCGAAGAACGGTTGGCGACTTGAGCCTATTCTACAAGTACTTTCATGGAAAGTGTTCGAAAGATGTGGCCCGTTTAATTCCTCCCAGAGCGGTGCATATTAGAAGTACACGTCGCGCTAATGCTTCACATCCGTATGAGGTTCAGCTTGTTACTCCTCGTACAACGCTTTTCAAGCAGTCTTTTATATGGAGAACATCATACCTTTGGAATGGTTTACCCAGGACTGTGTTTCCCATCGAGTACAATCTACAGCGATTCAAGAACAACGTGAATCGCTTTCTCCGCGCACGTGTCGCTCCTGTAGCGCTTTAGGGACTTCCCTGTAGCACGTGTGCTAGACCCATAAAAAAAAAAAAAAAAATTGAAAGTCATTGTGTTTTTGATCAGTTGATAAAGATCTGTGGTATGTGAAAATACTGTAAACTATGAAGATAACTCATGAAGGGTGTAAGTTGAAATGTGCGACAGATAAATCGAATATTCAACCGCTGGAAAAGCGGTTAAACCTTTCAAACATTAATATAGTATTAGAGAGGTTTTTTAAATTGAAACATGATCTGCCATGAAAAAGACGTCATACAAAAAATTGCTTGATTGTCAAATTATAGTCGCTGTTCGAAGTGTCAGGGACATTTTTTTAAGCGTCTCACCTAATCCATTACTTTCCTATTCTACATACCAAGAAAATTTTTTCGGTACTAATATTTGTTTTTGATGAGATAGTGACAAATTTTTTGTTACGAGGGTTGTATGATAAGTACCCTTGACAAGAAAACAGTATTTTTATTTTTCAACATCCAGTCCAGTCCAACGTTTTTCTATTTCTTGTATCCCATCTAAAAAATACAATTTCTGCAACCCTCTAAAATAGGCGTTTGTTTCAGTGCAGCAATCACTTCATTTTTTGAGCTAAATTTTTTTCGCCCAGCGATTTTTTCATATTCGGAAATAGGAAATAATCGCTGGGGGCTAAATCTGGCGATGATAGATGCAGAAGCAATTTCTATCCTAACTCATGGAATTTTGCCATGGCAATGACACAAGTTTGCACGCGTACATTGTCTTGATAAAAGAGAATTTTTTTCTTCGCTAAATGCGGATGTTTTTCTTTCACAGCATGGTTGAAACGATTCAGTAAGTTGACATAATACTCTTCATTAATCGTTTTGCCTTTTTCAAGGTAATTGACGTGGATTATGCCGCGTGGCCATAATTTTGTTGGCCGATAAAGTCGCCTTGACCTTCTTTGGCGCTAGTTCGCCACGGAAACCCACCGTTTGGGCTGTTCTTTGGTCTCTGTGATGAATCCATGTTTTGGCAACAGTTATAAATCGACGCCAAAAATCATTCCAATTGAGCTTTAACGTCACCAAACATTCTTTTGAAGTTAACATACGTGCGTGTTTACTGTCAATTGTGAGCAATCGCGGCACTGATCTTGCGGAAAAGCTTTCTCATATCCAAATGAGTTGTTAAAATGTTCTGCATGCGTTCAGTTGAGATGTCCATAGTCTGAGCAATCTCATGTACTTTCACTTTCCCCTTATTTATCATAATATCGTGCATTTTTTCAATCATTTCTGATGAGGTGACTTCATTTCTCTCTCTCTTCATCAAAAATCCTTGTACGGCGACGTTTGAATTCAGCTGTCCAATATTTTATGACCGATAACGAAGGTGCAAAGTCTCCATAAACTTCGTTGAGTTCCACTTTTATCTCTTTTTTTAAAAACAAATATTTTATCACTGCTCGATATTCAATTTTTTCCATTGTTGTAAAATCACCTGAACTAATCTGAACTAACCTGAACTAAATCACGCAACGATTCAAAAATTTGACAGAATTCTTATGAAAGGTTATGTTTACGAAATATATATATATATATATATATATATATATATATATATATATATATATATATATATAATCGTATATCCCTTCTACCATATGGTGTAGGGCAGTTATACATTCTCCTTTTTTTCCCTCTCAATCTCCACATATAAACTTCGTCCATCTGTCTCTATTCTTTGCCATTTTTACTGCTTCTTTCCAAGGTTTGTCTAGGTCTTCCTCGCTTCTGTTTTCTCTGTATTCGGGCTTCATACACTTGTTTCATCTGTCTATCATCCTTCATTCTCTGTACATGTCCCCACCATCCCAGCTGTCTTTGTTGTATATATTGCTTGTACTCTCAGCCTTCTCCTCATTTCTGTATTCCTTATTCTGTCCTTCCGTGTAACTCCTTGTACTGCTCTCAGGTATTTCATTTCGACGGCTTGGATCTTGTTCTTCTGCCTGTCTGTTAGGGTCCATGATTCACATCCATATATCAGGATTGTCCTAAAAATTACCTTGAACACTTTTATTTTTGTTTGTTTCGTCACCTCTTTTTTCCTAATGAATTTATTATTTATTGCATAGTAAAGTTTGTTCGTTTTTCCGATTTTTTCATCAATTTCTTTGTCTTGTTTTCCAGTTTCATCCATTATCACTCCCAGATATTTATGTTGTTCCACTTGTTGTATTTTATTCCCTTCTATGCAAATGTTTGTTTGTTGGTGTTCCATTGTCATTACTGTTGTTTTATCTATATTAATTTTCATACATTCTTCCTTAAACGCTTTATTCCAAATATCGAGGTTTCCTTATAATTGTCTCTCATTTTCCGCCACCAGCACAATATCATCAGCAAAAGCCGCTTCAGATACTGCTATTCTTTTCAGCTTCCAGTATCCTATTGTCATTCTTTTCACTTTTATTTCGCATTTCTTGATTATTTCATCGATGTATACAGTGAACAATGATGGGCTCAAGCTTCCTGCTTGCCTTAAACCTTCCTGTGTTGTAAATCCCTCCGACTTCATGTTGTTTTTAGTGTTCCGTACGGAACACTTATAAGATCACTTCGGTGTCTGTCTGTCTGTCTGTCTGTCACACCCGATTTTCTTTGAAACTATTTGTCTTAGAAAATTGAAATTTGGTAATAATATAGGAATTGATGGCCTCATCAAAGCCGTGTAGTTTTGAAAGTCAAATTTTGACTTAAGGGGGTTTTGGGAGGTGAAATCGGAAGTGAAAATAAAAATTTTTTAGTAGGTCATCGAGTGTGGTGTCAAATGAAAGCTTGTGAAAACACGAGTAAATATATATATATATATATATAATGTAATACTTGCGCACACTTTTCTTTGTATTATTTTTAAAAAATCGCGAAAAATCGCTGTCCCCCACCTTATCTCGAAAAATTCTTATCAAAAAATTTTGAAAAAATTCTGGAATATTCTCCAGGGGGTCTAGATTGAACGAAAATTATCACGAGTGCATTACCTTTAATAATTTATCTGGTATATAAAAAAAACAAAAATTTCAAGGTCATCAATTTTCAGTAAAGATTGGAAACAAAATTTGTTGAAAACTCATTTGGAGTGTGTTTTGTGAAGTCACTGATCATTTTATACCACCGTAACAACATTGTTTATTTTAAAAGCAATCAACGTACGGAACAGTAATCGTGCAAGTTCAACTTGCACTTGACCGGTTATTTATTACATACTGCACATTGTTGTCGTATATTCCCTTTATTATTCTTATTGTCTTTTTGTTTATTCCTTTGTTTTCTAGGCTTTTCCACACTTTATTTCTCGGTACACTGTCAAATGTTTTTTTTAAGTCTATGAAAGCAAGGAGTAGACTCTTATTTTGTTTTGATCTTTTTTCGATAATCTGTTTCAGTGTAAATATGTGGTCTTGTGTACTTCTTGCTGGCTAAATCCACTTGCGATTCCGAAAAATATAATTTTTTAAATAATAGTAGGCCGACGGCAGTTACTTATCATATAACTCTCGTATGATATTGGGCTTTCTCAGAAAAATCTAAATTTAGCAGTGAAAGAGATTTTTTTGAAATAATAAATAAATAAATAGTAAATCAGGCTTTGTACGGGCCTAGCACACGCGCTGCAGGAAAATTTCTATAGCCCTACATGGCCGACGCGTGCGATTCACTTTGGTTTTAAATCTCTGTTAATTGTACTCAGTGGGAAACAGTTTTTCGTAGCTCTTTTTAAAAAGATCCGTAATCAGTCTGCGGGATAATTTAGTGACTTGCTTATTTTACTGAAGGTCGGTCTTATCTTGATAACCACAAAATAACGCAAAATTGAATTTCTCAGAAGTAATCCATAATTATAATCTGTTAAATACAATGACTCTTAAATTTTTTAACAATAGATAATAAAAGTACTTAGGAATCTCTCTATTTATAAAGTTTCACTTATCTTCTGTCTGTCTATCTATTCGCTTTTACGCCGAATTTTAATAAGATTTTGACTGTCCTGAAAAGCAATCTTTGAGGATGGTTTAGCACCATGGAAGGTTTTCCTGTAACGTCGCAAAGCTTAAAAAGGATGTTTTTTGTGACTGTATATACATTCTTAAATGATTTTGTATGAGATATTAATTGCTCCATGCAATGTGAGTATATGGACGAGAGAGTGGGGAAGAGATAGGACAACATAGGATGAGGTAAGGGAAGGTGAGGGAGAGTGCAGCCTCAAAGTGTTTTTTTTTATATTTTTTTTCCTCAAACAGGCACACTTAATCAAAGACATTTTCATAATTTCGATCGGCTGGTATTGAATTCTATAGAGATGAATAGTTATCGATTATTGTGTATAGGTATGACCGGGAATCCAATCTACAGCTTTTCAGATGACAGTACCCTTGTCTCTTCATTCACTTTGAACGCTCGGACATCGGCTGCTCAGGCGAATATTCGCAGACAGCAGGAGGTCGTTCAACTTAACAAAGACCTGGAAGTAATTCTATCTTTGGGGTGACGGTAACCAAGTGGAATTTAACGCTACAAAAACCCAGGCGGCAGTTTTTTCTAAAAAAGTTAATGTTGCTGAACCCGACATAGTTATATCGGGGCACTCCATTTCCCTAGCAACGTCGCTCAATTTGTTGGGCGTTAATTTGGGAGTAAATATGTCCTGGCATGAACATGTTGCAGGCATGGCAAGGAGAGCTTCTCAAAAGTTGGGAATATTATTTCGAACCAGAAAGCTTTACACTCCACAACAACTGTTGTGGCAGTCTTTTATATGGAGAACATCATCCCTTTGGAATAATTTGCCCAGGACTGTGTTTCCCACAGAGTACAATTTACAGCGATTCAAGAACAACGTGAATGGCTTTTTCGGCACATGTGTCGCTCCTGTAGCGCTTTAGGGACTTCTTCCCTGCAGCACATGTGCTAGACCCATAAAAAAAAATCACACAGCCCGTCAAACAGTTGATTATTTGACGGAGAAAAATATGATTAATGTTTCATTTCCTGTATTCACCTGAATTATCGCCTAAATACTTCTTTTTTATGTCAAAAAAGAAATGGGTGAATGTTGACTTTCATCACCTCAAAAGGCGTTGAATTCTTCAAAAACATTGTTTTTGAGGTACGAACTTCAGAGTGGAAAAAATGTTTTGAGAATTGGTTCGAACGCATGCAAAAGTGTATAAATCTTAAAGGCGAATATTTTGAGAAACAATAAAATGACTTGTAACAAAAAAAAATTTTTTCATTGTTTTTGTAAAATCCTAAAAGGTAGCCCTCGTAATACTCGAACGAAATAACATTATAATTAGAGACCGGATTATATGCATTTGCATATTTTTCATATGCATTTGCATATTTAGACTATTCTCACCGATTATTGCATATTTTACCCAAAATCTAGTAATGATGCATATTTTCCCTATATTTACAATATTTCTCGGTATTACGAGGCAATTGAATTGCTCAAGGTATTGTTAATGTCGCCGTCTGGAACCGATCTTATCGCCGGGACATTACCTGCAATAGTCTAAACATCGATTAGGTTATAGTGCCAAGGGAATACCCAAAATTACGATGGTATTTTATTCCTTTGTTTCTTGGTCGGGAAGTGATAAGTAGTTAGATTCTAAGAATATTTGTTTGAACGTTTATCAAATAAACAATTTTCTCGAAGACGAATTTTTATTTTAAAACAAGATATCAGTTTTAACATTATTGTTGACACGCTTGCATCAGTGTAGTCTTTTTGCAATTTTTAATGTGTTGTGTTAAAGTTTAACGTGTACCATGTTACCCGCAAAAAAAAGTGTCTTCGTGGGTAGCTGATTATCCTGGAACATTTACATACGACGGAAATGTTTTATATTGTCGAGTTTGCGAGAAAAATGTTTGGTGCACAAAAAAGTTTCAAATTGACCAGCATATCGCAGGATTGCAAAAAAAAGGCCCACGACAACAACTTATAACAGCAGCAAGTAGCAGTGATTCCACTTCTATAGGCAAACAAAAAAAAACACTTTAGCATGGATTTATGTGAAGCATTGCTTGCAAGTAATATTCTTTTCCATAAACTTACAAATCCATCATTCAAAGATTTTCTGCGAAAATATTGCTTGAATCAAAAAATACCAGACGAATCAGTACTGCGTAAAAATTACATACCAACAATTTACCAACATGTTCTGGAAGAAATACGTAATGAACTTAAGGATGACATTATTTGGATTTCAGCTGATGAAACTACCGACAGTTGTGGTCGCTATATTGCGAATTTAATTGTGGGTGCATTAAGATTAGAGCCTTCTTCTTCCTATTTGGTGGCCTGCAAAGAACTTGACAAGACAAATCATTCTACGATCGCTAGATTTGTGAATCAGGGTATTAAAAAAATATTTCCTGAATCTTCTGCAGATGAAAGAGTGTTTATATTTCTCTCAGATGCTGCTCTCTATATGATCCAGGCAGCCAAACTCCTCTAAGTATTTTATCCAAATTTAATTCATGTGACGTGCTTTGCTCACAGAGTCCATCAACTCGCTGAAGAAGTACGATCCATGTTTGGAAATGTAAATAAACTGATTTCATCGGCAAAGAAAGTGTTTCTTAAGGCACTTGCTCGCAATAACGCCTGTAAAGAAAAACTGCCAAATGTGCTTTCACCTCCCGAACCAGTGGTAACTCGATGGGGAACATGGATTGAAGCTGTACTATTTTACAATGAACATTTCAAGGCCATCAAAGGTGTAGTAAATGACTTCGATAGTGCAGAGGCTATGGCAGTTCGTCAATCAATTCAGCTAATGAATAAAATCCGTCAAATAAACTCCACATTGCCAGATGTATTCCCGCGTAGAGTTAAAGAAAAGTTTGAAAACATTAAGTGCAATAACCCAGGCTTTGAACCTTTATGTCAAATTGATAGTTTTATTAATGGGACGGGTGAACTTTTGCCAGTAACATATAGCACCCAAATTAAATACTGCCCAGTTACCTCAGTGGATGTGGAACGGTCTTTTTCCACTTATAAAAATATTTTAAGTGATCGAAGACACAATCTTACTACCCAACATTTGGAACAATACCTTATTGTTTACGTGTAAAAGAATACAAATGTTAAATAATTTTAAAAAATGTTAAATAATTGTTAATTAAATTTAAACATCGTCGATAACTTGTTAATTTTATGCTGATTTTGAAATAAAAAACTAAAAATTACTACTTTTATTATTATTTAATATTGCATATTTTGACCCTTTTCATGCATATTTGCATGCATATTTCAAGATTTTTATGTTGCATATAATCCGGTCTCTAATTATAATATGTGAAATAGGGACAAAATCTATAATTTTTGAGGGATACCGTTTTAAGGAAAGATGTGTCGATGCATTGTGTGATTTTATTCATATTATGGAAGTTTACTGTTTTTTTACTTGAGAAAGTCAAATTCAGTTCTTATTTTAGAACTGGATGTTTGCAAGGAAAGTACTGAGTAAATCACTTTACTGATTTTTTTAAATTTCTATTGGTATTAAAGACAAAGTAATACACAAGCATAGATAATTTACTTTATATCCAATTTCTTTTTAAACCTTCCGAAGTTATCCATCGATACTTAACAATATGTTTTTCATTTACAACTATTTCTGTGACAAAGTTTTCTTTTTTGAAACTTTCGTCATTGGCATCAAATGTTGATTTTCCTTTTTCTCCGAATATGTAATAGGTATGACTTAAAGCATGAGCAAGTTCTATTTTTGCTTCTCTACTAATTTCTTCCATAAATGCTTCATAAGTGAAGTCTTCTGTTGGGACGTGGACATCTTGGAGACTTTTAATGAAACTGTCGTAGTAAAATTTTATAAAATCATCAAATTTTTCTTTGATAATGTCAAGTTTTATTGAAGTAAGTAAAAAAAACACTAAATCAGACGCAGGCGCTCCAATAGAAGGCGACTGGAGATCTAAAATCATTATTTTCGGGTCGTGCCCTCCAGTAACCATAATATTATTCATCCAAAAGTCCATATGTATTATTGATACCCATGGTTCCCTCATTGCACGCGAAACAAATATTTCTGTTTCCTGTACAAATTTTTTTATTTTTTCCATAATCGGCTGGAATTCTGGAATGTTTTCAAATACAGTTAGAACGGGTTTTTGAAATCCTTCCTTAGTCTCATCGTCCATTGGATCAAATGTAGGAAAGTAACGTTTAATTTTTTGATCGAAAACTTCTCGATTTTGACTTCTGTAAGCTAGAGTTACGGCGTGAAACGTTGCTAAGTCCCTGAGGATTGAGTAAGTTGTAGGGAGATCGAAACCGACCCATCTATCTACATTGTGGTAACCTGGAAATATAGACAGTTTTTATTAGCAAACTAATTGTTATCTAGGCATTATTTCGAGTAATAAAAGCCTGTACTTTTAACTTTTTGGGGAGAACTGTAATAAAAAGCAATACAGAAATTTTGAAACGCTTATCTTCAACATGCCTATCTCGGTATTTGCAATATAAATGCGAAGGAATTGCCCCTAAAAAAAGATTTTGCAATTCCTAAAGTAAGCACCTCCTTATTATCTGTTTTTAGAAGGACCTTAATATCGATTTTTTTTCTAGTTTCGTTTTTGTGTTATTTTTGTCATTTGTTTTCTTTCTTTTGGTATTTGAAAGTTAATTGACGAATCGAAAATGTGTTAGAAGGTTCAATAGACCATAATTTAATACGCGGTATTTGTTTCTAAAATTTAAAAAAAAACCCGGCCAAGTGCAAGTCGGACTTGAGCAATTAATGTACCGTACGTGACTTCAGAAAACATACCCGAAATGAGTTTTTTTCCCGATCTTTACTGAAAACTAATGATCTTGAAATTTTTTTTATATACCAGATAAATTATTCAAGGTATTACACTCGTGATAATTTTCGTTCAATCTACGTCCAGTGAAGAATATTCCAGAATTTTTTCAAAATTTTTTGATCAGTACTTTTCGAGATAAGGGGGAGGATAGCGATTTTTCGCAATTTTTTAAAAATAATACAAAGAAAAGTGTGCGCAAGTATTACATTGTATAGATTTTTGAAGTCGTGTTTTTACAGGGTTTCGTTTTACACCCCACTCGATGACTTGGTAAAAAAATTGTTTTTCACTTCCGATTTCAGCTCCCAAAACTAACCCTTTAAGTTAAAATTTAACTTTCAATACTACACGGCTCTGATGAGGCCATCAATTCCTATATTAGTCCCAAATTTCAACTTTCTATGATAAATAGTTTCGGGGGAAAATCAGGTGTGACAGACGGATAGACAGACAGACAGACGGACAGACACCGAAGCGATCTTATAAATGTTCCATACATCATATTTTTGCATGCCTTTACCCTCGATTCGTTGAAAACCGCATCGCCTGCGTTAAAGTGTTGACTTTGTCAACCACTCCGTCGGCTTGTGGAGGTTGTGTAATCCTACGATGGAGTATTAGGTGTGCGTACTTGCTACAATTCGTTGTATCTTACCATTACATTCCGTACAAGTACCTGGATAAGGACTAGTAAATTCTGTTTTCTTCTTTGTCGATCCTAGCCCGACTAATGAGCCGTAATACGGCGAAACGCGTCATGGGATGGATTGACAAATAAGAGAACAGTGGGTAGACTGCTGAAATATGGACTTTGTCTGTTTTTAGTAGTTTTACGTTAAACCACATATGCCTGAGGGGAATCCCTGGAAAATCGTGCCGCCTCCGTTAAAGTGTTGACTTTGTCAACCACTCTGTAGGCTTGTGGCTGTTGTGTCAGCCTGAATGAAGTATTAGGTGAGCGTACTTGGTACAATTCTTTGTATTATGTGTGTAAATGCATTATGCATTTACCCGATTACAAAACACCTACACATCATTATGCTTTACCACATCCACAGAATAATTGTACCTCTCTTCCAAATGTGTTAGCATTATCAGGAGCGATTAGTAAGCCAACCTTCAGTTATCGCTCCTGATGATGCTAATATGGTTACAAAGATGCGTGTCGAGTCCAAAAATAAAATGTTTTGCGAAAGATTTTGAAATCTCAACATTTGTTGTTAGTGTTATTTTTCATATAAAATTTTAATTTAAATTGTGGTATATTTTTTAGTATCTACATACATATGTAAGTAGAAAAAAAAGCCCTAACATAATAACAATAGAGTCTTTATATTTAACTTTTTCCCTTTAATTTTGCGCATGCTTTAAATGACAAAGGCGTGTCAGAATAAGGGTTGCAAAATCTCTCTAACATCGTTACAGCTTTTACTGGTAACTGAGTCTGATTTAATAATACTTTTTAGTGTTCCGTACTTAACTTTTATAAGATCACTTCGGTGTCTGTCCGTCTGTCTATCACACCCGAGATTATTTGACATAGAAAGTTAAAATTTGGTATTAATATAGGAATTGATGGCCTCATCAGAGCCGTGTAGTTAGATTTTGACTTATGGGGTTAGTTTTGGGGGGTGAAATCGGAAGTGAAAAAATCTTTTTTTTACTAGGTCGTCGAGTGGGGTGTCAAATGAAAGCTTGTAAAAACAAGAGTTCAAACATATATATAATGGAATACTTGCGCGCACTTTTCTTTGTATTATTTTTAAAAAGTTGCGAAAAATCGCTGTCCCTCCCTTTTATCTTGAAAAGTACTGATCAAAAAATTTTGAAAAAACTCTGGAATATTCTCCACGGAGTGTAGTTTGAACTTATCTGGTATATAAAAAAAAAACAAAAATTTCAAGATCATCAGTTTTCATTAAAGATCGGAAATAAACTTGGTTGAAAACTCATTTGGGGTGTGTTTTCTCAAGTCACTGATCATTTTATACCTCCGTTACAATTTTTTTTTATTTTAGAAGCAATCAACGTACGGAACACTAATTGCGCAAGTTCAACTTGCACTTGACCGGTTATTTCATAATAAAATCCATACTTCAAACTTATTTTGGGGGTAAGCGGGTAGCATTTCATCTACTACATTTATGAAATTAAAAGAACGTAGTTTAAGTATGTGACACTCGATTGTCCCGAGTGTTATATAATAATTAATATGTTTTTTATTAATTAAAATTTAAACTTAACATGAAACAGAAGCTTTCCGAGCTTTGATGAAACGGCAAATCGTGATTCTTAGGATTAGATAGTGTAAAATTGGAATGACTTTCTGACATTTCGTCTAAGGTTGAACGAGGCATCTTCAGAGATCTTTGTTTTTTGAGTTTAGATCACTGAATTAGTGCGAGGGACTACAAGTTATCAAGTATGCAAAGTAAAACTTTACTATGAACTGGTCGATCCTTATTATTATTTTGTCCGAGATCCAGGTTTTTAAGGTAGTTACACAAACCTTTCATATCGTCAGCGCAATATCCATTACCACGGAAAATATAATTATCGCTACAGATGGACAAACGTGTGGAACAAAACGCCGCTGCAAAACGAGGCCGGCTGGATATCGCCGGATCGTTAAAATAGCAAGTATAAGTTGTATTATATATTATATATAAGAACAATAGGAAGAAAAGAAACTCAACGGGGTACATTTTAACGATCTGGTGGTAGCCAGCCGGCTTTGTATTGCGGCGACGTTTCGTTCCACTTCTCTGTCTTTGTGTAGCAGTAGCGATATTTTCTGTGCTATTACATTGTAAAACTAAACTATCCAGTTTATCTGCTCCAATTTGAAAAAGTAGCATTAGCGACTCTATCCACGTGAATTTGAAAACATGGCTTGTTAATGGGATCCAAAAAAAACTATGTATTCATGCTTATTTTATTTTATATTCTAGCTAAATTGTCTTGAAATTCCTTTATTATTATTTTGAGGGATGTCAGTAAGTTAGTTTCATCGCATTTCACGGGAATTAATAAGCTAGAATAAAAGGTGGCCTGATTAACCTTTTAAGCTATTAAAGATTCGTTTAACTTTTTGGATGTGCTATTGAACTAAATATACGGAGATAAAGAAATTATAAAAAGCCAAAAAACCCTTTTTTACAGCTTAGTGTCACAATGTCAGGTCTGTAAAATCACCTGAGATTTTGTAGCAATTTGTTTAAGGTAGCGCCAGGAAACGAATGATTATCGCATGAGTTCGCAAACTCATCAGACCAAAAAACATCGCATAGATGTTTTTTGGTCTACATTTTTTTGACATTGGCAGTGTATTATTTTTTTGTACGTGATTCTTACCTAAATATGTTAAATTTTGTGTCAAAATGACTCCATCTAAATCAACTTTTTCACTTTTGGGGTCCAGACTTATTCTAGATCCATAGAATGGTTGGAAGAAATCAATTTTTTTCTCTACACCATGATTTCTTTGGAACTCCTTTAAAGTTGGTATAATTGTGGTGTACCAGGCTATTTCCGATTTAAAAGTGAATTGTATCTTAAATAGCTCTTGAGTTACAGGGTTTAGAGGAGGACATTTTGCTACTGCGCGGTATTCTTCTACCTTTTCATCTTTTTTCACCTTTAAAATAAATGGAAAAACAAGTAGTTTAAAAGTGTACCTAATTACCTACCCACTATATGAATCAAGAGGGGTACATGCTATTATTACACGTCGCGCTACTACATCACATCTGTATGAAGTTCAGCTTATTTCTCCTCGTATAACCGGTTTCAGGCAGTCTTTCATATGGAGGACATTATCCTTTTGGAATGAATTGCACAGGACTGTGCGAGTACAACTTACAACGATTCAAGACCAATGTGGATCGCTTGTTTCACGCACGCATCGCTCTTGTAGCGCCTTAGACATTTCCCTGCAGAACGTTCTTGCATTATCTTCTATTTTAACAGAAATAGTATGTAGAAGGAATTGAGATCTATTTACAAAATTTCAAGTTGATTATAGCAAAAGGTCTAGAAATATAAACACTTAAATTGGTCGAAACTTACAGACCTCTGGCACAGTAGGTAAATTATTGTTTTTACGTCCCTTGCTAAAAAGAATGAGTTACCCCCTGCATTTTTTCCTTTTCTGTAACTTTTTGGTGTTCTTAAATCGCGAAAAATATATATTCCCATTTCCATCGGACTATCTATCCGACTGCCAGTCTGTTGACATCATAATACTCAAATGAAATGATCTATTTTAATATAATAAAAAAGTAAAGTTTATGAGTTTGTTTGTTTGTTAGAGGTAATCTCTGAAACTACTCATCCGATTTCAAAAAAATCTTTTTCTGGTATATTAGCCTGGAGTTTCGGGATAAACACAGGCTATATTTCATGAGGGCGTGATAAAAGGTAGCTGACGCGGTGGGGAAAGAAACGGCCACCAGCGAGCTTTTTGGTGTTCTTAAATCGCGAAAAATATATAGACAGATAGACAATTTATTCATCATTTCAGCTACAAAAGTTGTAGATAAGACATGTGATCAAAGGAATGTAGATCCCATTTTAGGTAATATCAAAAATAATAACTAGAAAGAAAAAAAAAAATAAGAAATCTTACTATTAAACACATTAATACACAGTAAATACAAAATATAACAAAAAACATAACATACATATTTATAACAAACAAATTTATAACAAACAAAATACATACTGAAGATGCTTTAACAGGTTGACTGCCGACCACTCCGATCGGAGTGCGTCGAGTCTCTTCGCCAACGCCGTCTACTCCGATCGGAGTTCGACATGCGTTCTTACGAAACGTTTTAGTATTCCATCGGCGTTGTATATGAAACGTGTTTCTAGTGGTGGCGTTGCTTAAAAACGCAAGTTCTAACAGGTGCTTAAGTGGTTCCGCGGATTTGCTTTTGATTTGGTTGTAATCGGCAATCAACCTGGGCCTTCTGGTTTTAAAAAAAGGCATTGTAGTGATGAAAAAACGGTATATAATAAGAAAAAGAAGCTAACTGACACTGAATTATTGCAGCTATTGGAAGAAAGCAGAGGTAGTAGTGACGAACATTACGTACCAGACACAGACGATAGTGATGTAAATTCAAGCTCCGAGTCCGAAGAAGAGAATTTTATAGACCCTATTCGGCCACATCAAACACTTCCTAGCCTTGATGAGATAAAATGGAACGACAGAGGTGCGTTAAAACAAATTTTGTTCCAGAAAACCCAGGAATTATTGGTGCAAATTGCAGGACAGGGTGCACCTATCGATTTTTTCGAAATGATCATTGATGATGATTTTTTACAAACTATTGTAGAACGAACGAACTTTTACGCAGTCGAGGTTTTGCTGCGCCCAGAAACAAGTACAAAATCACGTATTACTAATTTTAAAGATCTTACTCTGGACGAACTAAAAATTTTTTTGGCCCTGTTACTTCACACTGGCACAATATCCTTGAGCCGTCTTAACGATTATTGGAAAACTGATCCGCTATTTAATCTACCTGTTTTTAGAAAATATATGTCAAGGAATAGATTTTTGCTTATCTTGAGGTGTTTGCATTTTACATCTCCAGATATGGATCCGGCAGATCGGCTAGGAAAGATTAGATTTGTGGCAGATTTTTTTAACAACAAGATGGGAGAAATTTACTATCCTGGAAGAGAGTTGTCTTTGGATGAAGCTATGGTACTTTATCGGGGTCGTCTCCAGTTTAAACAGTATATCAAGAATAAGCGTCATAAGTATGGTATGAAGTTATACATGCTGACAGAGCCTAATGGACTTATTTTGAAATTTCGTGTCTACGAAGGTGCGACAGATGTTTATGGTGGAAGCGGACATACTGAAAAGATTGTTTTACATTTATTGGAGGAAAAATTGGGTGTGGGACATGCTGTTTATCTAGACAATTTTTACAACAGTGTTAATTTAGCTAGGAAATTACTTCAACAAAATACATACTGCACTGGTACGCTGAGAGCTGAGAGGAAAGATAATCCGAAAGAGGTAATGAGTGCAAACTTAAAACGTGGTGAGAATAAATCTATGTTTTGCAATGGAGTGCATGTCGGAAAATGGCGCGATAAACGCAATGTTCAATACATTTCAACAGAATTTGGAAGCGAAATGGGCATTTTTAAAAACAAAAGAAATCAAGAATCTGAAAAACCTTCCGCAATCATTGGATATAATGCTTTTATGTCCGGTATAGATAGACAGGATCAAATGATGGCATATTATCCTTGCAGCCGTAAAACCATTCGGTGGTACAAAAAGTTATTCATGCATGTGCTGCAAATGAGCATGATAAACGCCTATTTTTTGTACAATAAATATTCGCGGTCTGACCAGTTACGATTATATGACTTCCGATTGGATGTCATAAGAAATTTACTAGCCAGACGACCAATTACTAATTTGCCGCAAATTCCTCCAGGCCAAATAAATGTCCACAGCATTAGCAAAGTAGAAAAAATTGTTAGTGAAAAAAAAGGAACTAAAGAAACAAAACGGGTAAGCAGAAAGGAATGCAAAGAATGCAGGAAAAATAAAATAAGAAAGCAAACAGTGTATGAATGCAAAATGTGCCCTGGACAACCAGGTTTTTGCCTTAATTGCTTTGAGGATTACCATAAAAATGTACAAAAATGATTTAGAAATAAATGTTTTGAGTTCATGAGTTCGATTTATTATTTCTTTACTTATTTAATTGGACACTCCGATCGGAGTGTTCGGCATCTAGTAAAAATTTTCACTTGCAATGCCGATTACTCCGATCGGAGTGAAATTTTTTTTTTCTAATATTTTGAATGGCACATAAAAAAAACACATCCAAGACTCATTTTAATTCATATTTACCACAATAAAATAAAAATATTTGGAAAAATCTTACCGGCGTCAACCACAAACTCAAAAATATAGATCGGCAGTCAACTTGTTAATTAAGTAAGGATGTTATAAAGAATAACATTCACACTCTGCCCAGCAGATAACTTTCAAATTCAGTTATAGAATAAAAAGTTTTACTTAATAGTATAGTTTTTATTTGTTTTTTAAAACGTGCCATAGATCCTTTCCAATCCAATCCTTTTTACATTTTCCGGCAGTAAGTTAAATGGTCTGCAACCTATAATGACTAGTTTTTTTAACATATTCATGATTGTGTTTTCCAATATAAAAATTTTCTGTTTCGAGTCGGATAACGATGAAAAGATCTATGCGACATGAAGCTATCTTGATTTTAATAGATATACATTAAGAGTTTATATATATAAATACTTGTAACTGTTAATATTTTTCTATTCTTAAAGACTTCCCTACAGGATGCGTTATATGGCATACTAAAAATTAGTCTCATGATTCGTTTTTGCATTACCAGCACTCTGTCCAGTTCCTGCGCACTTCCCCAAACCGCCAGACCATAGGACATGGCTGGGTACGCATTAGCGTAATAGACAGTTATGAGATTGGGAACACTTAATGAGTTATATTCCCATTTCCATCGGACTATCTATCCGATTGCCGGTCTGTTGGCATCATAATACTCAAATGAAATGATCTATCTTAATATAATAAAAAAGTAAAGTTTATGAGTTTGTTTGTTTGTTAGAGGTAATCTCTGAAACTACTCATCCGATTTCACAAAAATCTTTTTCTGGTATATAGCCTGGATTTTCGGGATGAACACAGGCTATATTTCATCAGGGTGTGACAAAAGGTAACTGACGCGATGGGGAAAGAAAGGGCCACCAGCGAATGGCCATGTGGGTGGGAGGCGATGTTGCGCCTGGGGTTACCGACAGACCAGCCGATGCGCTTGCGTGGTTTGTGTTTTATTATTCAATTTTGTCGATCCATGTCCTGCGATTTATAATTTGACTTTTTCGCTTTTGAGTTGACTTCGTTTGGAAAGTGCTTTCGGGTCACGCACGATACCTGATACAACAAACAGGCTTATACCTGTTCCTTGATATTATGTTTTTAAAGAGGAAAAGGTTTGTTGTTATAGTTTTTATTATTCGTAGTTTTAAGACTCTTTCCTTCTTTTTGTAGGCGTATTGTACCTGCTTGGTTGGGTCAATAAGTACTAAATAACAATAACAATATTTATTTACATTTTTCTTGTTATTAGTACATTTTCGTTCAATAAGTACCTAATAGAATCAAAGGCAGACAATTATCCTTGGATGAGTCGGAAGTGACTATAGCGTGATTTTTTGAGGCGCAAATAAAAGAATTTTTTTGGATAGAATAAAACAACTCTAGAAACAATATACTAAGTGCATAAGTGTACATGGTAGTTATATAGGCAAATAATCTAAAAAAAACACCCCCGTAAAATAGGTAATAAATACTTATTAATTTAATTTTGAATTGAAAAGAAAGTGGAGAGTAGAATAAGTAAAGGAAAGGACACCTAAACTGTGTTTTGTAGTCGAAGAACATAACATCACAGAGAAAGCACCTCATTTGTATTGCAGTATTTAAAAGTATCGTGTTGTGCGGTTGTGAAACTTAGCAATTGACGAAACGATTGGAACAGAGACTAATGGCATTCCAAATGGATTACTGGTGAAGATCAGCTGGTGTGTCAAGAATTAATAGAGTTAAAAATGAAAGAATAAGGGATGTAATGAAAGTAAAAACTACGATTATTGAGGAAATTCAACAACGGCAACTTATGGTACCGACACGGGGAAAGAATGGAAGAACACTGAATAACAAAGATGGTTCTAAAGTGGGTACCAAGCGAAAATAATAGAAGAGGATGACTAAAGCGACACAATTTGGAGGTGTTCAATGGGCAACCTCAGAGAGAAATTTAAGACTCGGAGATTGGGAAGATTGAAGAGGATGAAGGCTGGGAACCCGAAGGCGAAGAGCGCTGTAAAAAACCGAACTGATGATGAATTTAATTTTGCAAATTTAATTTATTATCTAAAGTTTTTTCAGGTCACACTGAAGTAATTGAACAAAGAAATATTATCAGTGTATTATTGTTATCTTAACAGTTTCGCAGAAGTGTATATTTACAGAAATGCACAATCATTTTAATCTGTGACGTTAAAAAGTACTCTTAACATCGCTTTGCACCTGTTTGAACTTTCGATTTCATAACATTTTTTACAATACTATCTTGTATAATGTATATCACTGAAAAAGAGTTATTAGAGAGATTTTGCAACGCTTATTTTGGCAGTCCACTGTCTTTATCTTTATTTGAAGCATGCATCCACTGTTTGGAGCTTGCGCAGTAGTAAAGGGAAGAAATTAAATATAAGGACTATGCTGTTATCGTTATTTGAAGCATGTGCCCACCGTTTTGAGCTTGCGCAGTATTGAAACAAAATAAGATAATCTTTTATTAAGGATAACAATTTCCCTTATTTAGGAACTTATAAGAGAGGTTCGTTATTCTTGTCGCTATTATGGTATGGCCTGGTTATTTTTTCTGCTTAGGTATAGAAACCACTAAGAAAATTCAGTAAAATTAGGATGATAATCTTTGATTGCAAATAACACAACAGTTAATTAGTTTTTTTTTGTGGGTCTAGCACACATGCTGCAGGGAAGTCCCTAAAGCGCTCCAGGAGAGCCACACAATCAGCGAATTAGAAACAAACTTCTCGCTTGTCCCAGGTCCTTTTAGTCAGTGGCTAAGGCAGTTAGCCAAAATTTCACCAAATCCACAATACCACCACTCACACGACCAGATAATTCTTTTGCAACGACACCTGTTGAAAAAGCGAACTTGTTGGCTGAACTCTTTGCTTCACATTCTACTGTCAATTTCCAAGGAAAAACACTACCTACTATTCCCATAGTGCAGTCAAGGATGCCCGATGTTGTCTTCAGACAGCGTATCATAAAACGTATTTTAATGAAGCTAGACACCAAAAAAGCTTCTGGCGCTGACGGAATACCTGCCATAGTTCTCAAAAACTGCGCGAGGGAACTGACACCAGTTTTCTGTAGACTTTTCAACCTATCCTACAGAAAGGGAATATTTCCTTCCTGCAGAAAATGTGCCACAGTTTAGCCGATACCTAAAAAAGGCAAGACAACCTTGCCAAATAACTACCGACCAGTCGCACTGCTTTCAACAGTATCGAAAGCCATGGAAAAGGCTATCAATCAACATCTTCTAAAATATCTTGAGGATCCAATCTACAGCTTTGCAGATGACAGTATGCTTATCTC
Organism: Pachyrhynchus sulphureomaculatus; assembly: GCA_019049505.1. Classification (NCBI taxonomy): domain Eukaryota; kingdom Metazoa; phylum Arthropoda; class Insecta; order Coleoptera; family Curculionidae; genus Pachyrhynchus; species Pachyrhynchus sulphureomaculatus. The sequence goes on along the minus strand of CM032453.1, from coordinate 28,149,185 downwards.
TTCATTCACTTTGAACGCTTGGACATCGGCTGCTCAGGCGAGTGTCCGCAGACAGCGGGAAGTTGTTCAATTTAACAAAGACCTAGAAGAAATTCTATCTTGGGGTGACAGTAACCAAGTGGAATTTAACGCTACAAAAACCCAGGCGGCAGTTTTTTCTAAAAAAGTTAACGTTGTTGAACCCGACATAGTCATGGCGGGGCACTCCATGCCTCTAACATCGTCACTCAATTTGTTGGGCGTTAATTTGGGAGTAAATATGTCCTGGCATGAGCATGTCACTCCTGTGGCGCTTTAGGGACCTCCCTGCAGCACGTGTGCTAGACTCAAAAAAAAAAGTGCGCGGAAAAAGCGATTCACGTTTTTTTTGAATCGCTGTAAATTGTACTCGGTGGGAAACACAGCCCTAGACAAATTATTCCAGGGATGATGTTCTCCATATAAAAGACTGCTTGTAAAGCGTTTTACGCGGAGTAACAAGCTGAACCTCATACGGATGTGAAGTATTAGCGCAACCTGTATTTCTAACATGCACTGCTCTGGGAGAAATTAAGCGGGCTACATCCTTCGAAGATTTTTTCATGAAAACACTTGTAGAACAGACTCAAGTTGCCAACCGTTCTTCGATGCTCCAGCGAATCATGTGTTCATATTAGCCATGAAATAAATGAAAAAAAATCCACTAAGTTTATAGAAGATGAATAGTAATCTAACCTTGCAATTTCTTCGCGTTAATGCCACGCATGCTTAAGTTAACGATGAAGACAAAGGAATGTGAAAAATAAGCGTTGCAAAATCTCTCTATTAATTAATTATATTAATTTGAAGCAAGCGCAGTAGTAAAGGGAAGAAATTAAATATAAGGACTCAGCTGTAATCGTTATTTGAAGTATGCGTCCATCGTTTGAAGCTTGCGCAGTATTCAAACAAAATAAGAGAAACCTTTATTAAGAATAACGGTTTCCCTTATTTAGGAATTGATATGAGAGGCTATTTGAAGTTCGTTATTTTTATCGCTATTATGGTAGGGCCTGTTTTCGTTTTCTATTTAAGTATACAGCAGACATCAGCTGGTCGTGCGGTGAATAAAAAAAAGCCCTAAGTTTATAGAAGATGAATACTGACCTAACCTTACTTTATTTTATTGCAATTCTGCCGTATTGTGAAAATGCAATTCCTTGGCGTTAATACTACGCAGTCTTGAGATAACGATAGGGAGGCATGTGAAAAATAAGCGTTGCAAAGTCTCTCTATTATCTTCTAAAAATTACCTTAAAATCGACTTTATACATAACACTTCCATAATTTTCTCCTGGAGGTAATAACAACTCCACTTTCTGCTCCACCACCTCGCCACCAATATGCTCGATTAATTTCTGTAAACTTTCTATTTTCGTTTTATTTGCCATGTTAATACTACAAAAATAGTATTATTTATATCACACCAATTGTTATCTATTGCGTAATATACTGTAACAATAAAACCACCTTTAAATGTTTTGGCAAATTATGTATGTACGGACTATCTTAAGTACTATGAACAAATAAATTCTCACTATTATTATTCGGTGTTTTGTCGACGTCCTTCATAAACGAGTTGGAGATCTATTGCAAACAATTATATTAGCGAAGACTTAAAGAACCTCTTGAAGCATTTTGATACTAGAAAGAAATGCTATGTGCTCAGTATTTTACACATGTGTTTTACCAATTAGGAGCGAAACTAGGCTTTTGCGTCCTTCACATCACGTTCGTCAATTCTAAACAGGAATTTGTATCTGTTGAAGTTTTAAGAACAAAAGCTAAATTACTCTGAATTATCAGAACATCTTTAAAGTCATTTTTTCGTACATCTCCTTTTATTAGTCGAAAACAAACCTTCTTAAATGTAATTAAAATCTACACGATATAACTAAAATAGACACAATTAATGTTATTCTCACATCAACGTATAACGACGGAAAACGTCAAAAAGATAGCCAGAACTAATGTGAATCTCTCTCCAGTCGTTCTTTGATTCCTACCGTCGCGGCTCATTCATGATAGTATGTAACTCCTCGCCATGCTACTCTATCCTCTACCGTTCTTATAACTGTTGCAACTGACATATTGGTGAGGTCTTTGATTTGGTCTATAAATCTTACAGGAGATTTACCTCTTGTTCTTTTACAGTCTACTTTTTTTTAGATCATTATCTTCTCCATATCGTCCTTTCGTATTCTCTCTCTCTCTCCTCAGCCTATAGTCATCCACTTCTGAATGAAGGCCTCTTCCAATCTTTTCCACGTCGGCTGTTTGGATCCAATTTCCCCCCGCAATTTTCTGGATGTCGTCGCGCCACCTTTTTGGAGGTCTTCCAACACTCCTTTTGGTTTGTCTTGGACGCCAGTTTATCATTTTGCTGGTTCATCATTCTGAGCTTTGACGAGCTATATGGCCAGCCCATTGCCATTTGAGTTGAGCTACTCTTCTGAGGACATCTGTCACACACGTTCTTCTTCTAATCTCCTCGTTCTGTATCCTGTCTCTCAGGCTAATTCCGAGCATAGATCTCTCCATTGCTCGTTGTGTCACTTGAAGCTTGTCAGCGGTTTTTCGGGTGAGTGCCATCGTCTCGAGACCATACGTAAGGACCGGCAGAATACATGAGTCGTATGTTTTACGTTTAAGATTTATTGGGATTTCTCTAGATTTAAGTACATACCCCAACTTGCCGAACGCAGCCCAACCTTGTCATATTCTTCTAGTTATTTCAGAGCTTTGATTTTCTTTACCAAGTTGTATTTTGTGTCCCAAGTAAATATATTCTGATACGTTTTCCAGTGTTTGGTTTCCGATGTTTACCTGAATATTTTCCACACTCATTATTTTTGTTTTATGTAGATTCATCTCGAATCCGATGCTTAAGGATGCCTGATGCAAGTCTTCCAGCATGTTCTGAATTTCCTCCATTTTATCGCTTATAATCACTATATCGTCTGCGAATCGTAAATGGTTCAGACGCACACCATCTATATTTATGCCCCTGAATTGCCAATTTAAACTCTTAAAAATGTCCTCTAAGGCTAGTGTGAAGAGTTTAGGGGAGATAGTATCGCCCTGACGTATGCCTCTGTTTACCAATATCTTATCTGTCTTTGTATCTTCGTCCAGTGTTATTTGGATGGTCGCGTTTTCGTATATGTGTTTGATAAGATTTGAATACCTGGTGTCTACTCTTGCGTTGTCTAGAGCTCTCAATATTGCCCAAGTTTGGACCGAGTCGAAGGCCTTTTTGTAATCTACAAATGCCAGGTGTAATGGTATGTTATATTCTGTGGTCTTCTCTATGAGAGGGCGTACTGTCTGCAAGTGGTCAATCGTACTAAAACCTTTTCGGAAACCTGCTTGTTCTACTGGTTGATACGAATCCATTTTTTGAGTTAGTCTATTTGTTAGCAACTTGTATAAGTGTGATAGTAGACTAATAGGACGGTAGTTTTCTATGTCATTGCTATCTCCTTTTTTGTATAGCAAAATAACCTCGGCGTTATTCCATTTTGTTGGAATTCTTTCTTCGGTTATGCAATTGTTGAGTAGGATTCGTACACTCTCTACTAGATATTCTCCTCCCATTTTTAACATTTCAGTGGTGATTTGATCTTCTCCTGGACATTTCTGAGATTTCATTTGGTTGAGCACTGTTCTTAATTCATTGGTATCTATTTCAGGAATTTCCTCGGATCCAATATTTTGAATTTTCCGTCTGTTGTACTGATGACCTTGGGACTTGGAACTGTAGAGATGCTTTTAGAAGTCTTGAACTATGGCAACAATTTCCGTTCTACTATTAACTACGGTACCACTGTTGTTCTTCAATTTACTTAATTTCGTTCTTCTATTTGATAGGTGGGATTTTAAAACTTTCATATTTTTGTTGTTTCCAATAGTATTCTTTACCAACTTTGTGTTGTATTCTCTTAGATCTTTTCGAATGTTCTTGTCTATTTCTCTATTTGTTGTCTTATACATCCAGCTTCCCTATCTGTTTCTCTTCTCATTTTGATCAGATTTTTAGTAGTTTGGCTAAACTTGCCGATGTTCTTTTGTTTAGCACATATTTGTTTTGTTGCTACTTGTATGCTACTTCTTATAGTTTTACTTAGATCTTCCATTTCCATGTCCTTCAATCTGTTTGTCTCTCTTTGTTTTACGTTTAATGTATCCTGAAATTTTTCTTTATTTTTTGATAGTTTCCACTGTAGAATATTTTCGTATTACGTGACCGAATCCGTCTTTGAATCGTTGGAAGGAGCCTTTCATGATCCCATATATGCAGATCTTTTAGTACAGAGATATTCGTTTTATGAGCAGTGAGCACGTGTCATCTGCATATCGTTTTGTTTGTTTATTTTGACATTTTTTTCCCTTCAACCTTCTCAGTTTTCCAAAGCCTTCCTAATAATCCATTCTCCGTAGATGTTTAACAGAGTAGGGGAAGGAATGCAAACTTTCCTACCACCTTTTCCGATGCTGAAATCTGCGGAGTATTGCCCCTTTCTCAGTGCTGAGTTATCGTACAGAGACTTTATGATGTATATCAGGTGTTTCGGAACCCCCGTCTCCCCTCCAATGTTCCAGAGTCATCCCCATTGTACCGTGTCAAACGCTTTGGTGCAGTTAAGAGAACAGAACATAGCTGGAACATCGTATTCATACACATTTTCGGCTATTTGTCACAGATTCATAAGCAGGTCTCGCATTCCGCGTTCCGGTCGAAATCCTGCTTGTTCGGGGGGATCTGGGAAAGTAGATAGTTCCTTAGTCGTTCCTGTGTGATTTGTAGAAGAACTTTGCCGGTATGGCTTATAAAAGCAATGGTTCTGTAATTGCTGCATTCCTCAGCAGCTCCTCTTTTGTGGAGAGGGATATAAATTGTCAAGATATAATATAAAAGTGTTATTAGACAACCTTACACACCATGGTCCATACAGAAATAAAATAACTGTTCAGTGTATGTTATTTCTTATTCTATAATTTTACTCTTTCCCTAATTTTACTTGCAATTTTTATTTTTTTCCTTCCCGTTTACAGGTTCTATTTGTACCATAACGTAACGTTGTAAGTACACTATTGATTTTTTAAATTTTCAACATTCATTAAACATTTACAATGGTGGATGTGAAGAGGAAGTAAGAAAACGTTTGGCTATGGCTAGAAACTCGACTATCAAACTCACTAAGGTCTGGAAAGATCCAGCTGTCACGAAAACACAAAGTTAAGATTGCTATGCAGCTTTATATTCACCAAAGCAACGTACGCCTCGGAAATATGGACCATCAGACAAGCTCACAAAAGGCGAATCGATGCGTTTGACATGTGGGCATACCGATGAATCCTCAGAGTATCATATACTGAACACCGTCCTAATGTATATATTTTTAAAGAGCTTAGTATGAATGACCGACTTTCAAATAGAATTAATAAACAGTACCTGAAATATTTCGGTCACATTGTGAGGAAAGTAGATGCCATGGAAAAGCTTGTAATAACGGAGAAAGTAGAAAATCAAGGGGACGGTCTCCAATATGATGGCCCGCCAAGTAAGATCTCTTCTTGGTGTGGGTATATACGAATCAAGTAGAATAAATAGAATCATATGGAGGCGATATTGATGGTTATGCAATATTTTGCGCAATCACCAGTACAGACGTATAATGTGCTTGGCAATATTGTCAGTCCCCGCCGGTATTGTGAAGTAAAGTCATGTTGAGTATGTTGTTTAATTGCTGTGGGCTTTCCGAAAGTTTGTCCGCAAAGAATTTACTTTTTTGACAACATCTTGCTCCTCGGCATCCGGGTATTTTTCGCGATATTTCTCTACCAGCACGTCATATTGCTCACCTTTTTTAACGCGATTAGTATAATCTTTGCATTTAACATCCCATACAGCCAGAAGTCCATGGTAAACTTCGATAAATTCCAAAATGAACTGTTTATCCAATTTTTTATCCGCCATCACGACGCATTGGCTACCACCTGTTTATACCGACTGACGGGATATTGCACAATCTTGCCCACAGACAACACAGTATTTTCCGGGTTGCGCAATATATTTCAACAAATTTTGATTTTGTACAATCTATTGCACAACCTTTCAATACTGTCTACACACGTTCAATTATATTGCACAAACCCAATTATTGCGCAGTAATATTGACCGTCTATGGGCCGCTATACTATTATTGGGGTGAAAGGATCAAGAGAGAGAGAAAGAGAGAGAGATAAAGGCTGTGGCTCTAAGAATCCAAATTAAGATGCAGCCGTTTTGTTTTTAATCAATTCATTTTCTTGATATAAAGAGCCTGGTTTGTTTTTAAAATAAAGTCTTTTCTAAGAAACAAAAATTTAAAAATCGTATTTTTTTTCAATAAAAATTTAAAATTTCAGCAATATAGGGTGGGCCATTTAAAAGTTTAAATTTAAAAATGCAATAAAACAAAAACGGTTTGAAATTTTGCCAAATTTATTTTTTTGTTGTGAAGTACAATTGTTCTGGTTAGAGATGGAATATTATTTCATTCATATGGCTGCCGCGGCTGGCCTCACAGTACCCCATTCGATCGGACCAATTTTCGAGCACTTTTTCGAGTGTATGGTGTCGTATCTCGGCAATGGCATCACGAATGTTGACCTTCAAATGCTCAATTGTCTCTGGTTTGTCGGCATAACACTTGTCTTTAACGGCGCCCCACAGAAAATAGTCCAACGGTGTCAAATCGTAGCTTCTTGGCGGCCAATTGACATCACCATTTCGGCAAATAAACGGCCATCAAACGTTTGACGCAATAAATCGATTGTGGCATGAGATGTGTGGCAAGTTGCACCATCCTGTTGAAACCAAACATCATTCACATCAATACCATGAAGAGCGGGCACAAAAAAATCGGTTATCATGGTGCGATAGGTGTCTCCATTGACCGTAATGGTTGCGCCGTCCTCATTTTCAAAGAAATATGGACCAATGATGCCTCCGCTCCACAAGCCGCACCAAACAGTCACTCGTAATGGGTGCATTGGCTTCTGTAAGACCACGTGTGGGGTTTCTGAGCCCCAAATACGGCAATTTTGCTTATTAACGTACCCACCAAGATGAAAAATGAGCTTCATCCGAAAAGATGATTTTTTTGGCAAAATCGACATCATCGTGCAGTTTCTCGTTGGCCCATCTAGCGAAGCGAAAACGAAGCGGATGGTCATGCGGCTTCAACTCTTGAACCAATTGAACTTTGTAAGGCGTCATACCGAGATCTTTTCGCAAAATTCGACGTAAACTGGTGCGTTAAATGTTCAATTCTTGAGAACGATGACGAGGTGATGTTGATGGATTCTCACGCACACTCTCAGCCACAGCTTCGATATTTTCGGGTGTACGCACTGTACGAGCACGCTCACGTCTTCGCGCATCAACAATGAAACCAGTTTCACGAACTTTAGCAATAAACTTGCGTATACCGGGCACTGTTGGTCCTTCTCTGCGACCAAATTTTGTACGACATTTTCGTGCAATTTCCGACCAATTGTCTTTGTTTTGGAAATAAATTTCCAATAAATCCCAACGTTGCTCAAGCGTAAATCGATTCATTTCGTTCAGTGGAGATAATATACTGAATTTTGTGACAGAATAGAATGACATAAGTATTGCCAGATTCGAAATAACCGGTGGTTCAAATTTAAGCCGATAGATGGCCCACCCTTTATTTAAGCATTTTTATTTATGGGTACGGCATATATGTTTTAAGTATGTTCCTGGAAAGAGTAGTGTGAGAAGTGACAAGCTGAACTTCATTCTGAAGTGATGCGACGTGTTTTCCTAGCATGCACTACTTTGGGAGGAGTTCAGCGGGCTACATAAATCCTGTACTTTTCATGAAGGTACTTATAGAAGAGATTCAATCTGCCAGCCGTTTTTATTCTGCTGCTGCTGGTGTGTCCTGGGTCCACAATTATGCGAATAGCTCTCTTTTGAATGGAATCTACTAAATCCAGCGTACTTTTGGTAGCAGATTCTCAAACACAGAAGCAGATTTCCATTTGTACAGGATTAAAAGTTGTGGAATATAAAGTTTTTTAGTACGAAATAGTATTCCAAAATGTTCATGCCAAGAGATATTTGCTCCCAAGTTAACGCCCAGTAAGTTGAATGATCATGTTGATAGAATATACTCCATTCCCGATATAACTTTGGAGGGTTCAACAACATTTTTTACAAAAAACAGTCCCTTGGTTTTTGCAGGTGACTACTAGGTTACTGTCACCCGAAGATAACATTTCTTCCAGGTCTTTGTTAAGTTGAACAATTTTCTGCTCTCTGCGGTTATTTGCAGGAGTAGCTGATGATCGAGAGTTCAAGGCAAGTGATGAACTAGGCGTATTATTCTCACCAAAGTTGACGATTGGATTCTTGGTCCTTTCTAGCAAATCGTCACCAGATGAAAGAGTGTAGGACACAGTCTGGAGGCTAGGGGTATACCGGCCTTGATATTGAAGGTGTTAGAAAGAATCCTGTCTGCTGCCATTAGTAAAGAAAGCTCTCTGATGAAACATTCCGTCATGTCAAACATAATCGGATGCCTTGGATATGTTAAATGCAACCCTGCAAAATATTCAATTGCGCTGTTCCAAATATGTGTGAAACAAGCTCTCTTATCGATCTTTCCGGATATTTTAAAAGATGCTAACTGGTATCCTTTCCCATAGTTTTGGATTTTGCTTAATAAAATGCAGCGGGTCTGTAGTTGTTTGGCAAAGTCTTTTTTGAGTATCGGAGGAACTCGGGTCACTGTAGGGTACGTTAAATTGGTGATAGTTCGCTCGTTTATTTTTAGTATTCTGTACGGAGCCCTTATAACTCTCTGTCCGTCTGTCACATCCAATTTTCTCCGAAACTATTTGACATAGAAAATTGAATTTTGGCACTAATACGGCCTCATCGGAGTCGTCTAGTTTTTAAAGTTAAACTTTGACTTATTTTTTTTTGCCAGGTCATCAGGTAGAGTGTCAAATGAAAGCTTGTAAAATACGAGTTCAAAAATATATGTAATTGCGCACACTTTTCTTTGTATTATTTTTGAAAATCGCTGTCTCCCCTTCTCCCGAAAAGTACTGATCAAAAAAATTTGAAAAAATTCTGGAATATTCTCCACTGGGTGTAAATTGAACGAAAATTATTACGAGTGCATTACCTTTAATAATTGAATTGGTATATAAAAATAAATAACCGGTCAAGTGCAAGTTGAACTTGCGCAATCAGTGTTCCGTACGTTGATTGCTTTTGAAATAAAAAATGTTGTAACGGAAGTATAAAATGATCAGTGACTTCATAAAACACACCCCAAATGAGTTTTCAACAAAGTTTATTTCCAATTTTTACTGAAAATTGATGACCTTGAAATTTCTTTTTTTTTATATACCAGATAAATTATTACAGGTAATACACTCGTGATAATTTTCGTTCAATCTAAACCCCGTGGAGAATATCCCAGAATTTTTTCAAAATTTTTTGAAAAGGACTTTTCGAGATAAGGCGGGTGGACAGCGATTTTTTAAAAATAATACAAAGAAAAGTGCGCACAAGTATTACATTATATATATATAAAAACTTGTGTGCATAGAAATCGGCCCATTGTAAACTTTTGACTTTAACTATATTTTTTTAAAAAAATTATTCATCAGATCAAAAAAAGAAATATGCTGTTTGAAAGACAATTTAATATGCTTTAATGTGAGTATAAATTTACGAAAACTTATTTCGACTTCCTATTTTTAACATAGTGAAATTAATGCATTAAGCAAATTAAGCTTTTTTATTATTAACATAAATAGGGTTATTGACAATTTAAAACTTAAAACTTAATTTTTTAATAATGGGTATAACCTCCTCTTGCCCTAATAACATCTCTCATACGATTAGGCAAAGATCTAATCAAGTTTGCTATTGTTTCTTGAGGGATGTTAAACCACTCTTCTTCTACTGTAACAATAAGCTCTGCAATCGAGTTTGGGGTATGAAGTCTAGCTCGAATTCTTCGTTTTAAATCATCCCATAAATGTTCAATCGGATTTAGATCAGGACTGTATGCTGGCCACTCCATAACCCGAAAACCGACTTCTGCAATGTAATCTTGCACGATTCTTGCGGTGTGCGGCCTTGCATTGTCATGCATAAAGGTAAATTCGTCTCCAACGTAGTCGACGTAAGGTACCACATAAATTGCTAAAATCTCCTCGATATATCTAGCAGCCGTTAAACCTCTTCTTCCGTGAACACGGTCGCCCCTACGAATGAACTCAGGGTCGGTTCGTGCTCCTATAGAAATTGCACCCCAGATCATACAGGAACCACCTCCATAAGCACTCCGCTCTTCAAAGCAGCAATCTGCAAATCGCTCTCTTGGTCTTCGGTACACTTTCCTTCTTCGGTCGCTACCATGGAGGCATATTCTGGTCTCATCTAAGAACAGAACAGATCCCCATTGTTCCAACGTCCAATTCAGATGATCCCGTGCAAAACGCAGGCGGGCTTGCCGATGAGCTGGAGTAAGTTTTGGACCAATCGCAGGTGTTTTAGGGGTCAGGTTATTTCCCTACAGTCTTCGTCTTACTGTCCACTGACTAATAGCCACTCCTCGCACCTCACGGAGCTGTCGTTGCACTTGAACGGCATTAAGGTGACGATTTCTTAATGTTGTTGACACAATAAAGCGGTCATCACGAGCGGTTGTAAATCGCCTTTTGCCTGTTCCAGGTCGCCTATGAAAGAATCCAGTCTCCTCATAACGTTTGCACACTCTTCGAACACTATTCAATTGTCTAGCAACAGCTCGCTGACTAAGTCCATTTTCGATTAAAGCAAAAACTTGGGCGGCTTTTTGTGGTGTAGTATGCATTAAACTAACACACTTAAACACTACTGAGATTATGAAAAACGAATTAATATGCAAATTTCAGTTGCAAACGCAATAATTTTAATATTTGACAAATTTGTTATTTTCGTTACAATCACCACATAAACACGTTTCATTTGTTTACCGGTTGCTACGCATATAAACGATAAGCCTTCTTGATAAATTTATACTCACATTAAATTGTCTTTCAAACAGCATATTTCTTTTTTTGATCTGATGAATAATTTAAAAAAAAAAAATATAGTTAAAGTCAAAAGTTTACAGTGGGCCGATTTCTATGCACGTTAGGGTATATATATATATATATATATATATATATATATATATATATATATATATATATATATATATATATATATATATACATACATACATACATATACATACATATATTTTTTACTCGTGTTTTCACAAGCTTTCATTTGACACCACACTCGATTACCTAGTAAAAAATTTTTTTTTTTCACTTCCGATTTCACCCCCCAAAAAACTAACCCCTTAAGTCAAAATTTAACTTTCAAAACTACATGGCTCTGATGAGGCCATCAATTCCTATATTATTCTACTCAGTATATATCACCACTACACCAAACACTTTATTTTTGCACTCGACGCGCGTTTCGCTAACCATGTTAGCTTCATCAGGAGCGTTGATTATATATTATTACCAAATTTCAACTTTCTATGACAAATAGTTTCGGAGAAAATCGGGTGTGACAGACGGACAGACACCGAAGTGATCTTATAAGTGTTCCGTACGGAACACTAAAAAGGAAAATTTCAAGGTCGTTTTCAGTAAATATCGGAAAAAACTTGAAAACTCATTTGGGGTGTTTTGTCAAGTCACTGATCATTTTATACCTCCGTAACAAAATTTTTTATTTTAAAAGCAATCAACGTACGGAATACTAACTGCGCAAGTCCGACTCGCACTTGGCCGGTGATTTTAGTACTATGGCCGGTATTTCATCAGCGTTAACAGTCTGTCTGCAGATAGCACAGGCTTTTTGACTGCACATTGGAAATAACGGCTAATGCTTTTCCCTGTGGTCTTTCTCAGCAGCTGTTGTACTAGTATTATCTGGTCATGTAAATAGCGGTATGTATAGTGGATTTAGTGCCATTTTGAATAAAATGACTTAGAATTGTTGGAACAGGCAAGAAGATCGTTGTTGGGCGACAACAGTTCTCCCTACTGTACCACATTTCACTAACCATGTCACCATCATCAGGAGCGATGATTGACTACACAGCCCCACAAAAAAAAAAAGTGGGGTATACTTTTGATGCGATACATCAGATCCGTAGTATTTTTGCCCGCTGATCACGAATCTGACGTCAGAATATCGCCATCACATCTCAATTTTTTTCTAACCTCAAAAAATAGGTAAAAATTAGTAAAAATTAAGAAAAATATACTCCTAAAAAATTGATTCAAGCTTTTTCATGAATCCAAAGATGTATTAATATGTATTCGGACTCGCTAAGCTAATATTCATCGGTTGGATTAAGCCATACAGTTCTGTTTTCTTTCTAACCTCAATAAATCAGACAGATATAGTGCTTCTCGAATGCAAAAACGAATTCAAATTAAAATTCAACCGATTCTTACCAAATTTGGTACACGGGGGTTTTTTTTTTGGGTTGCTGATCATGAATCTGAGGTCGGATTTGCAAAATTCAAAATGGCGGATCCAAGATGGCGGACAAAATTTTTGAAAACCAACCGATTCCTACCAAATTTGGTATACAGTTGGGGAATCCTCAAACTTGATACTCTTAAACCCTAAACCCTGAAACCCTAGACTCCCACACCCTGTAACCTCAAAAAATAGACCTCAATAACCCTGTAACTTTAAAAATGAGACCCAATAAACTCAAAACCAGGACTTTTAAACCATATACTCTCAAATAGTAGACCCTTAAGCCCTAGAATTGCGAAGGTTAGACCCGCGCCTAACTTTCCTTTTTTTTGGCTGTATCTTGTTCTTTTTTCCGCGCTGACCTATTCAGAGGCTTTCTGCCCAAACGCTTTTGAGGACTTGTTTCTCTTTTTAGCGACCAGCAATAGTCCGCTAGCATATGGTCATCCCATCGTCCTTGATACCGATTTTCTATGATTTTCAGATCTTGGTGAAAACGTTCCCCTTGCTCCTCACTGTAGTCACCAAGATTATCTGGGAAATCATCGATGTGGGAGTCCAGGAAATGTAATTTTAGATTCATCAAGCAACCTAATGTTTGAAAATTTTTTACCATTTTCTCAACTATTTCTTTGTACTTAGGACTTTTATTATTTCCCAAAAAGTTTGTTGTGACTTTTTTAAAACTAAGCCAAGCAGCTTTTTCAACTTTATTCATTTTAGTAACAAATAACGAATCTTGAAACAATTTTCTTATTTGTGGCCCGTCAAATACGCCTGCCTTAATTTTAGCTTCAGAAAATTTCGGAAATTTTTTATGCAAATATTTGAAACATGGGCCGTTTGTATCTAATGCTCTCGTGAATTGCTTCATAAGTCCAAGCTTAATGTGAAGCGGGGAAATAAGAACTTTTCCTGGATCTACCAATGGTGGAAACAATACTTTATTTTCACCAGGAGTGAACGATTCTCTTGTTGGCCAAATTTTTTTCTTATAATGACGTTCCCTGTCTCTGCTATTCCACAGACATTTATAACAGGGATAAAATGTAAACCCTGACTGTTGGCCAAGCAATATTGTTACAATTTTCAGATCTCCACAAATTTTCCAGTTATGATCAGCATATTTTATTTTTATCAAAAGCTGCTTCATTTTTTCATATTGCTCTTCCATAACTGTGGAATGAGCAATCGGAATGGGAACGTAAACGTTGGTATTATGCAGCAAAACTGCCTTAATGCTCCGTTTAGAAGAATCAATGAACAGTCTCCATTCTTCAGGATCGTATGAGTTATTTTGAAATTCATCCATTAGACCTTTTACATCGATACAATATGAAAGTGACAATTCCTCGTCCATGGTGAAATATTTTCGAAATTCTTCATCACTGTTTCTATAATAAGAAATCGTAGCTTCTGGCTTAAGTAAATGTCTTTTCTTTAAAAAGGAAGCAAGATTCTCTGAACCATCTTTGGATAAGCCTAAATCTCTGACTAAATTACTAAGTTCTGACTGTGATACGAGTATTGGTTCTGGTTTACGGTTGTAAGGTAGAAATTCTTTATCTGTGTCACTAGTATATGATAGGTTGTCACTAGAACATTCATTAGTAACAGTGTTTGAATCTTTTTCGACAGTCTCAATGTTTTCGGCATGAACTGATAAGGTGAAATCATTTGTTTCCATAACATCAGCATCAAGTGGTTCAGGAGGCAGAATTAGTTTAGTTGGTCTTGTTATTGTCGAAACATCGTTATAAGTAATAGTGCTTTTATTTTTTCGGTTATGCCTAGATACAACATTCATACAAAAGTAGCAATCATTTTCACTGTATGGTCTATTCCATATTGCTGGTCTGGAATATTTAATCGCCTTCTTATTGATGTACGACATTATTTTGCAAGAACTGCAAATGATGTGGGGAACCCAATCTGTATCCTGGTGCTGTATTTCAATGTTAAAACAATCCTTATATAAGGTTTTAATCTTATCCGTTATCGGTGACCCCATTTTACTCAATACGTGTTGACAGCAAATATAACAAAATGAATCACTGTTTTTATCGCACTTATGAAAAGTCCTTGTACCGTGAGACCGTTTTCTTGTAGCATTATACTCTACATGAGCCAAGTCACCCACACATGAAGAGCTACGGTCGCTGGATGACGACGGCTGCGGGCCCGCTTTCCCACCCTGACCAACCGCCGATACTAGGTTTCCGAGTCCCTGCATCGTAATTCTCTTTCTTCTACCTGCCATGACGGCATCTAAGCCGTTATCCAGGGACTCTGCCGGCTAGTGGAGTAACACCGTTGCCCACCGTCACCACGTGGAGGTGCCCTGGATGCAGGTAGAAGAATAAAAATCGACCGATGAATTTTCTCGGCGTTCAAAATGGCGCGAAAACATCTGTCATCTTGAATTTTGCAAATCCAACCTCAGATTCGTAATCAGCGACCCAAAAAATCCCCGTGTACCAAATTTAGTAAGGATCGGTTGAATTTTAATTTGAATTCGTTTTTGCATTCGAGAAGCACTATATCTGTCTGATTTATTGAGGTTAGAAAGAAAACAGAACTGTATGGCTCAATCCAACCGATGAATATTAGCTTAGCGTGTCCGAATACATATTAATAATACATCTTTGGATTCATGAAAAAGCTTGAATCAATTTTTTAGGAGTATATTTTTCTTAATTTTTACCTATTTTTTGAGGTTAGAAAAAAATTGAGATGTGATGGCGATATTCTGACGTCAGATTCGTGATCAGCGGGCAAAAATACTACGGACCTGATATATCGCATCAAAAGTATACCCCACTTTTTTTTTTGTGGGGCTGTGCTATCAATCAGTATCAGTCAGTCATCGCTCCAGATTATTCGAATATGTTTAGTTAAACTCGCGTCTACCGTAAAAATAAAGTGTTTGGTGTAGTAGTGATAACTATTGTGTATATTAGGTGTTAGGTAACAAGAAGATTTTTTTTAATGATCTCTTACTCAATTCATTTCACATCCACGTTACGCTTTGAATAGGCAATAAACACAAAACAGTAAAAGTCCCATGTCTTAAAATTACAATTAATTCAGCAGCACAATGGAGGTCATTTTCAGTAAGTACATACATAGCTCGGCCGGTACCCAAATTAATGTGACATATTCCGTAAGGACACATTTAATAGGTCTAGAAATTCAAGCAAGCAAAACTACTTTAATTTATATAATTAGATACCGTATTCTTTTGTCCAAAATTCTGGTAAAATTGCTTGAAATATCCGGTAAATGGTCTCACACATAAGCCATGTCATTGTACCCATAAAATGAACAGCGCGTTTTAGGTGTATGACTTCGGAAAGCCTCTCTGACTCACCTGACAGGAAGACTATTTGACTTTTTTTTTCAAAAGAAATAAACAATTGTTTTTGCCGGCATGTACAGTTTTTACTGTAAATTGTTTAACGCCAATTAGTGAGTAATCTAAATAGGAAACAAAAGGTTTTGGTACTTGGATAATATACTACGAGGGTCATTTCAAAAGTTCTCGGCCTAACAAAGAAAACCCGAGATTAAAGGTTTTTTTTTATTTTTCTAGATAGTCTTCTCTTCTTTTTCCTACGTTAGGACCATGTCCTGTGTTCACTTCAAAGGTTTCCCAGAAACAATTGCGATGATGAAGACCAGCTCTCATACCATCTTATTGGTGGTCTTCCAAGCGGTCGAGGTGTGTTTGGTCGTTTCTCTTTTGCAACCTTAGCGAACCGGTCATTTGGCATTCTGTCCACATGGTCTCTCCATTCTCTTCTCCTATTCCTTGCCCATCCCACCACATCCTGTATTTCGCACATTTCCCTTATTTCCTCACATCTCTTCCGGTCAAATAAGGTATGTCCTGTTATCGATCTAAGTGTTCGCATTTCTGTTGTTCTTAGGAGTCGTTTTGTTATTGTGTTCTCCGCTTTGGTTTCTATCGCGTACGGCATGATCGACCTTATGCATGTTTTGTATATTCTTACTTTGCTCCTGGTGCTCATACATTTGTTTCTCCAAATTAAATCTCTTAAGTATCCTAATATTAATGATGCCTTTGTTGTTTGCGTTTTTACTTCCTCCTTAATGTTCCTGGTACTTGTTATGTTTGTCCCTAGATATTTGAAGGACATCACTTGTTCTACACTCTGATCATAAATCGCGAGTTTGCATCTTTTCGGTTCTTTAAACATTGTAAAGGATTTTGTTTTCTTTACAGATATTTGCATATTAAACACTTTTGCTGTTTGTTGGAACTTATGTAGGAGTCTCTGTAAGTTATCTTCGTCTTCTGATATGATTACTGCATCATCGGCGTAGCATATTATTTTTATTTCTTTGTCTCCCAATCGATATCCTCTCCCAGTTTTCTTTACTTTGTTTATAATTTCATCCATTATGATGTTAAATAAGATTGGGCTTAGGCTATTTCCTTGTCTGATTCCGGTTGTCATAGGTATTTTATTACTTAATTTATTTGCCACTGTTACATATGTGTGGTTGTTGATGTTCAACTCTTCAATAGTTTTTATTATATTCGGGTGAATTCCCCTTTTTTGTAGTAGGGTTATAACATCAGTTAACCGTACCCTATCGAATGCCTGGATGAGATCAATGAAACACATAAAGGCTATCTTATTAAACTCTATGGCTTTTTCGGTAATTTGGCGGATTATAAATATGGCGTCTATAGTAGACCTGTTCTTTCTGAACCCTTGCTGTTCTTCACAGATTCCGGTTAACATTATTTCTTCTGCTATAATTTTAGTGAACAATTTTAGTACCGCACTTATTAAGCTGATACCTCAATAGTTTTTTGGATCTGTCCTTTCTCCTTTTTTGAAAATTGGTATTAAGATGCTTTTTCCAATCGGATGGTATAATCTTGGCTGAGAGTATTTTGTTAAAGAAAATCTGTAATTCTTCTAGTAATTTATCACCTCCATATTTGATCATTTCGTTCTTAATTTCGTCCATGCCCGGGTCTTTTCTGTTTTTTAGTTTCGCTGCCATGTGCTGTATTTGATTCAAGGAAATGGTTCTGTTTGGTTGGGCAATATTTTCATCTTCATGCTGTATTTTCTGTGTTAATGAATTGGTTTCTGATGGACTATAGAGTTTTTCGAAATATCTTTCCCATTCTTCCACCGTAATTTTTGTATTTTGTATATACTCATTTATTGGTTTTTTCTATTTCTCAGTAGATTCCGTATTTTTCTATTTGTGATTACGTAATCAATTGTTGATCTTTGTCCACTTGTATTTTCGAAGGTGTATTTGCGTTGTGGTTTATGTGGATAAAAGGTGTTGTTAATTCTAAGTTCATTTTGTAAGCATAGTTGTATCATTTGTTCACCACTATCGTTTATAGTTTCTTCGTTGAATCGATTTTTGATGCCAGGTATAACTTGATCACCAATTCTCGCATTAAAATCCCCTAGAATTATTATTTCATCATCACTAGGTATGTCGTCTAAAACTGTCTGTAGGTTCTGGTAAAACAGGTCTATCTCCGTTTGAGGTTTGCTGGTATCGGGTGCATATATACTTATTATGTGTGTTGATCTTGATTTTTGTAGTTCGATCGTCACTTGTATTAGTGTGTCGTTAATATATTTCGTTTTGCTGACTTGGTTTTCAAATCTTTCATGTAGCAGTATGCAGCTCTTTCATTTTTTTTCTTTGCCACTATATATCAGTATGTAGTTTTTATATTTGTTGTTTTCTTTGCCTTTTTTTTGGTCTCCGAGAGTGCACATATGTCTAATTTATGTCTTTTTATTTCAAGTATGATTTCTTGGTCTTTGTTGTTAAATGATGTTATGTTCTAACATCCAATTCTTAGTGAAGTCGGTTTCCGTATGCGTTTAGTCCTTATTCTCGCCAGGTTGTCATTATTTGATTCAGTCCGTTCCGAGGCTATACCTTTGGTTCTAGGAGCACTTTGTTTTTTTTTACCCAAGCAGGTCGCTGGCCTCACTTGGAACCCTCCTCTTTTATCCGGGCTTGGGACCGGCTGTGGGATGCTAAGCACCGTAGTCACATTGCAAATCAATACATCTAGTTCAACGACTTTCCAAATTTTTAAGACCCTCATTATGATAAGATTTATCCAATTCTGCAAAATAAACGTTGGTCGCATCTTTAACTTTATCATTCGAAGTGAATCTTCTTCCAGCCAGCCATTTTTTCAAGAAGTAATTGCTAGGAGCTAAATCTAGCGAATACGGTGGATATGAAAGCATTTCAAGGCGAAGGTCAGGCATTTTTGCAGAAACATTCAGAGTGTGTTAAGGAGCATTATTAGGATAAATAAGTGCAAGTTGGATTTGTCTAATTGGTGATCCGTACGTTGATTGATTTAAAATAAAAAATTTTGTTGCCGAAGTATAAAATAACACAGGCCAAGAAAAAAATATTTGTAAAAACTTTTTAAACCAATACAAGTGTTATGTATTTTTGGGTGCTGAAACCGTATCTGGTATCAGTTTTTTTTTGTATCACCCACAGTTCTCTCATAATATGACATCGATTAAATTTCAAAATAGGGATCATGGCAGTAAACCAAATCCTCTTCCTGCTTGAAAAACTGAACAAACTGTTGATCTCTTGTTCTCTAATGGTAAATAGATGTTCCAGATTCCAATAAATGTTTTTTTTTTAGCCTAGAACCAAGCAATTCTGCTTTTCCTCAGTCAAACCCAAATCTCTTACTAAATCTTTTAACTCAGGTTGTGTAAACAAGTGTGGTTTTAAATTTTCTAGAGGACATTGAAACTCATCATCATCCAGTCGACTTTCATTAAATTCGAGACTGGACTGTAAAACGTCATCAATAGACTGAGGTGGCTCAGGGACAGGAAGTCGCTGTCCATGTCCTACCGGGCGATTAGCTGAAGTAAAGTTAGGATAGACAATTACTTTTGTTATTTTTAGAGTTATGTCCAGAAACTGCAAAAATAACAATCATTTGAATGATTTTCTTGCTCTCTCCATACCATGGGTACTGCAAATCTAAAAGCTTTCTTTTCTTTCTTATACCATTTCCTAAGATCCTCGACGCAAACATAACATACTTTGTTAGGAGCCCAACGTTTTTCTTGATTACCGATTTCTACACCAGTAATGTTTCTTTGATGTTTTTTTACTACAAACTCACCACATATATAACAAAAAGTGTTGGGAGAGTTTTTGAATTAAAGCACATGCGTTAAACACTGCAATGCGGGGTTATATTAACTGGAAGAAAACAAACAGATGTGACATTTATCGGAACTGCCAACCTAATAACATTTGATTTTACTGCCAACCTTATAAAATTCTGACTTTATTGTCAACCTAATAACATTCGAATGATAAAAAATAAACTTTTCACAATTCGAATATTAAAATGTGAAAAATTGGTGGGTGATACGACTTTTTTATTATTATTTTCGGACTCAGCATACCAAAAATCATAGGAATCAGGTAAAATTATTACAAAAGTTTTTTCATCGTTGGTCTGTGTAATCAGTGATTTCACAAAACACATCCCTATATGAGTTTTCAACAGAGTTTTTTTCCAATCTTTAGTGAAAACTGATGACCTTGAAATTTTTAGTTTTTTTTATATACCAGCTAAATTATTAAAGGTAATGCACTCGCGATACTTTACGTTCAATCTACACGTTGTAGAGAATATTCCAGAATTTTTTCAAAATTTTTCACTGACACAAATGCTAGAAAAGAAAACCGCATTTGATCAGGAAGTCCATGTCTTGTTTGTTGATTTAAAAAAGGCCTACGACAGCGTGCCCCTAATGAGATTGTGGGAAACACTACAACAAAATATGATATAACAACAGGGTTCCCGGTCACAAAGGGGCTCAAACAGGGCTGCTGTATATCCCCAACGCTATTTAAAATCTATTTGGAGAGTGCACTGAAGAACTGGAAAAGGAAATGCAGCAGTATGGGATTACCACTGGATGACGATACTACATTGTACACGCTATCATTCGCAGATGACCAGGTAGTGGTCGCTCAGGACATCGATGATATGGAATACATGACACGAAAACTTATGGAGGACACACCATCAAACACTGTGCCAGTTATAAGTATTTGGGAACGAGAATATCTAGGAACGGAACACTGGAAGAAGCAATATTTGAGAGGAATATCCAAGGAAGAAAAAGCGATTGCAATGCTTAATAGGGGACAAAAACATAACCATTGAAAATAAGAAGAGAATTTACAACTCAATAGTGAAAAGTATAATAACTTACAGCTCCCAGGTGTGGCCATTAAAGGAAAGAACAGAAAAAATACTAAAAGCAACAGAAATGGATTTCTGGAGACGAGCAGCCAGAAAATCCAGAAAAGACCGCATACCAAATGAGACGATAAGGCGAGCTTTAGAAATAAAGCACGATATAGTGGACGAAATCCGAACCCAACAGTTGGTATGATACGGACATGTATAGAGAATGTCACAAGACCGACTACCTAAAAAGATTTTAAATTGGAAGCCTCATGGAAAAATAAAGCGAGGAAAACCACGCCAAAGATGGAGAGCAGGAATCAACAAGGAAGTACTAGAGAGAGATCTGGAGGAGGAGGGATGGAGAAACTGGGAGGAGTGGAAATTAGGCATCGGAAGACGGAAGACGCTATAAAACCGATTGATATATATAATGCACTCGCGATACTTTACGTTCAATCTACACGCCGTAGAGAATATTCCAGAATTTTTTCAAAATTTTTTGATCAATTTTTTTCGAGATAAGACGGGGGGACAGCGATTTTTCGCACTTTTTTAGAGATAATACAAAGAGAATTGGGCGCAAGTATTACATTATACATATATATTTTTGAACTCATGAACTTGTAGAATAGGCTCAAGTCGCCAACCGTTCTTCGATGTTCCAGCGAATCAAGGCCGCCGGTCAGTTTCGGGTCTCCCATCAGACGGGCAGCTCTTCTCTGAATATAATCCAACCATTGCAGTGTTTGTTTGGGAGCGAAGTCTCAAACATGGAAGCAGTATTCCAGAGTTGGTCGAATTTCAGCTTTGTAAAGAATTAATAGTTGTTGTGGAGTATGGAGCTTTCTGTTTCAAAATAATATTTCAAACTTTTGAAAAGCTCTACTTGCTATGCCTGCAACATGTTCGTGCCAGGACATACTTGCTCCAAATTTAACACCCAACAAATTGAGTGACGATGTTAGAGGAATGGAGTGCCCCGCCATAAGCATGTCGGGTTCAGCAACGTTAACTTACTGGAACGACACGTGTGCGGAAAAAGTGACTTGCGTTGGTCTTGAATTGCTGTAAATTGTAGTCAATTGGGAATACTCCTGGGCAAATAATTCCAAAAGGATGATGTTCTTCATATAAAAGACTTCTTGAAAAGGATTGTACGACTAGTGACAAGCTGAACCTCATACAGATGGAATTAAACGAGCTGCATCCATCTAATACTTTCCTTGAACGTACTGGTAGAATAGACTCAAGTCGCAAACCGTTCTTCGACTTTCCAAGGAATCAAGGTTATTGTTAAGATCTGGGTCTCCAATCAAGCGAACGGCTCTCTTCTGAATAGAATCTAACAAATGAAGTATGTGTTTGGGAGCAGAGGAGTATTCATCAGTGTAAAGCTTTCTAGTTTCAGTTTCTAAGATGCTTTCTTTCCTACTCGATGACCTGGTAAAAAAACAATTTTTTCACTTCCGATTTCACCTCCCAAAATTTCCCCCCTTCGGTCAAAATTTAACTTTTAAAACTACACGGCTCTGATGAGGCCATCAATTCCTATATTAGTCTCAAATTTCAACTTTCTATGTCAAATAGTTCCGGAGAAAATCGGGTGTGACAGACAAACAGACAGACAGACATATGGACACTGAAGTGCTCTTTAAGTGTTCCGTGCGGAACACTAAATAGTACTTTCTTTTTGGCGAGATGTGGACGTTTCGCCTGAATAGCACCCTTCAGTTGGTCCAGTAGCGCAGCCTAATACCCCCCGGTGATGTTTTTATCTTTCTCCAGCTTGTCTATGAGCTCAGCATCTGAAGAATCACAAAAAACCTTAACCATGACTTTTCCTTCAGATGGAACCGTTTTTGCTTTCTTGGATGCACTTTCACCTGCTCCCACCCACTGAATCGACTGCTCCTCCGTCTCTGACCTGTAATAATGAATTCATGTTTCATCTACTGTTACAAAACGTCGAAAAAATTCACTGGAATTATGTTTAAACAAGTCTAAACACTCTTGGGAAATGTTCATTCCAGTGCGTTTTTGGCTAATTTTTTTCGAAGAAAATTCTATTTAAATTTTACCTGTGGCCGAACTCGCACACATATTATAATAGTAGTTGACTATTTAAATTTAATTGTTGGAAATCGTTGGATCGGTACCAAGAGTCCAATAAGATGGCCACCAAAGTCACCAGGCTTTACGCCTCTTGATTGCTTCTACCGGTGCCATATTAAAGTATATGTATACAAGACAACTCCGGGAATATTCAGGATTTTGGAAATGGGATTATTCAAGGTATTAATTCAACTACCCCAATTTAAATTGCCTTAATAAAAAAATATAAAAATTTCAAATTTTATACATGTATGCATGTAATTTTGTATTCGATAATAGAGGTATGCAGAACAAGAATGTTACAAAGAAGAATTAAGCGTACTCTCAAGGTATTTTAGTTTTGACAACTATGCAAGTTCATTAGTGTCATCCGCCGAATGAAAAATTGAAACTAAAATTAATTTTAAAACAACAACAGCAAAGTTACAGGATTGAATGTTTACTTATTGTAAGAGGAAACTGTCTCGTTACTGGATTTATTTTTACGAACACTTAAAAAAGAATTGTCACGGATATAGGATCCACTAAAACTGGAAATAAAAAAATGATCTCGAATAACTGTTAAAAGTAGTTTTGCTTAAAATTTTGAGAAATAATAGATTTTAGCATCATGCATTCACTGTTTCAAAACGCACGCTTTTGATTGAAGAAAAAGTATGGATACCATCATACTTTTTCTTCAATCAAAAGCATGCGCTTTTACAATTTTTGTTATCATATGTGCATTAAAAAGTAAAAAGTCACAAAAAATATATACAGTGAAGTCCGTTTATAACGAACTCCAAAAAATTACTAAAAATGGTTGGCTATATCCGAATTTCGTTACAAACAGTAAACAAAATCTAATGTCATTTTTCACTACTTTTTTATTTAGATTAGGCGCTAATGCTTAGAAATGAAATGAATAATAATAATTATTAAATTAAAAGAAAATGTTCAAAGGAAAATAAAACAAGTCACACTAAAGTTATTATTATGTATGTTAAATATTTCTCCTTATCTCCCAGAATCTCCAACTTTCCCATATTATAAAGGCTTATATATTGCATTTTCTGTCATTTTTCCGCATTATCTCCAATTATTTCGCCTTATCTCCCATAATTTCGAATTCTCCCGTAATACAGGGGATTATATCTCTTTATCTATCATTATTCAAGCCATTCTCCAAATATTTCTCCTTATACGAGTATAAACGAAAACATTAAAATACAGTAAAATCAGTAATTTTCGTTTGTACAGTTTTACTTGAAAAAGAAATGGTGTTTATATAACTGTCAAGTTCACAAAAACTACTCCATATATGTTCAGAAACTTCACGAGATTCTAAAAAATTGCGAGTTTCAGTCATTTTCTTAGTCATTTCTGAAATGGATGGAACATAAATATCATCTCCTTCTCCAAGCTCGTCTTCGTCGTCATTATCGCTTAAAATCTTTCCAGAAGTCCCTAATGTCACAATTTGATAATCAGTTAATATTTCGCTCGTCGTCAATTCATTATCAGCACATACATATTCTTCAAAATTGAAGTGATCTTTTTAATCTCGATTTCCATTGTACTTTGTTGAATATCAGCATCGTAAACAAATTCTAGACAGTCAGTATGATCTTTTCGATGTTTTTCAATCCACTGAGTCAACGGTAGCTCATCATCTGAGTCATATCTTTTTTTTTTTTATGGGTCTAGCACACGTGCTACAGGGAAGTCCCTAAAGCACTACAGGAGCGACAAGTGTGCGGAGAAAGCGATTAACGTTGTTCTTGAATCGCTGTAGATTGTACTCGGTAGGAAACACAGTCCTGGGCAAATTATTCCAAAGGGATGATGTTCTCCATGTAAAAGACCGCTTGAAAAGCGTTGTACGAGGACTAACAAGCTGAACCTCTTACGGATGTGAAGAATTAGCGTGACGTCTACTTCTAATATGCAACAAATGCAGTGTATGTTTGGGAGCGGAGCTCCAAACATGGAGGCAGTATTCCATGGTTGGTAGAATTTGAGCTTTGTAAAGAATTAAAAGTTGTTGTTTCTGGTTCGAAATAATATTCCCAACTTTTGAGAAGCTCTCCTTGCTATGCCTGTACCATGTTCCTGCCAGGACATATTTGCTCCCAAATTAACGCTCAACAAATTAAGTGACGATGTTAGAGGGATGGAGTGCCCCGACATAACTATGTCGGGTTCAGCAACGTTAACTTTTTTAGAGAAAACTGCCGCCTGGGTTTTTGTAGCGTTAAATTCCACTTGGTTACTGTCACCCCAAGATAGAATTTCTTCGAGTCTTTGTTAAGTACTGACTTCCTGCTGTCTGCGGATATTCGTCTGAGTAGCCGATGTCCGAGCATTCAAAGTGAATGAAGAGATAAGTGTACTGTCATCTGCAAAGCTGTAGATTGGATTTTCGGTCTTTTCCAGCAGATCGTTAATGTAAATGAGAAAGAGAGTAGGACACAGTATGAAGCCTTGGGGTACACTGGCGTTGATAGTGAAGATGTTAGAAAGAAATCCGTCGATTGCCACTCATAAAGAACGCTCTCTGAGGAAACATGAGAGCCACAAACAGAACTTTTCCGACATACCATAAGAACGTAGCTTAGCCAACAGCCCATCGTGCCAAACACGGTCGAACGCCTTGGATATGTCAAGAGCAACCGCTCGAGATTCTCCAAAGTGTTCAATTGCATTGTTCCAAACATGTGTTACACAAGTCAGAAGATCTCCTGTTGATCTATTTTTACGAAAACCATATTGGTGATCGCTAATAATGTTGAATCCTTCAGGATATTTTAGAAGATGCTGATTGCTAGCCTTTTCCATGACTTTCGATATTATTGAAAGCAATGCGATTGGTCGGTAGTTATTTGGCAAGGTCTTCTTGCCTTTTTTAGGTACCGGCTGAACTGTAGCACATTTCCAGCAGGAAGGAAATATTCCCTTTCTGTAGGATCTACATTCCTTCCTTAAAAATCCGCCATGCTTAAAACAGTTTGCAAAGGTTTCTTTACTGACTGTTTACCAAGCCATATGGATAAGGTTTATAGCGTCCAAGAGAGTTACAGAAAAAATGTTACCTTTATCGATCCTCTCTAACATTTTCATAAGTAAAATCTTTCTATAATGACATTTTAAAGAATGTATCATACGTCGATCCATAGGTTGGAGCTTTGCACTTATATTTGGAGGCATAAAAACCAATTTTATTTGTTGTAAATTAACTTCAGAGTGCGCTGGTCAGTTGTCAATCAATAGTAATATTTTTTTGTTTGTGAATTTTAATTCTTTGTCCTATTCGATCAGTTCGTTTTTAAAAATTTCTGATGATATCCAAGCTTTACTGTTTGATTTGTACTTTACTGGTAAACGTTTGTTTTTAAAACATCTGTGATTGGGAAACTGTCCTATCACCAACAATTTTTTTTCCTCTATTCCAAACATATTTACAGTTTACCAACACAGTAATCCTTACTTTTGATAATTTTCCACCAACACAATTCTTTCCGAAAAACTTTAATGTCTTATCATGCGTCATCTTGTAAAACAAAACCGTTTCATCTGCATTAAAAATGTCCACATATTCATAACTTTCTCGAATTTCCGGCCATACACTGATCAACAACAGTTTCTCCTATCTTACCCCTACTAATATTATGTCGCTTTTTAAATCATTCAATCCAATTTCTAGAACAATTAAACTCGGTGTCCTCTATTTTCCTTCCCAGTTCACTAGCTTTCTCTTTTAAAGTATAGCCGGTAATAGGAACATGTTCATGTCGTTTTTGACTAAACCATTTAATGAGTCCTTTATAGACTTGGTCATGTGTAGATTTTCTTACTTTTTTACAACTAAAGTTTCTTTTATCATAGATTGATAAGATTTCTTGCCTCTTCTTCCATATGGTAGAAACCGTAGAGTTAGTTAAATTCAACTGTTTGCAAACATCACTTTGTTTAACTCGATTGTTTGTTTTCCTTATAATATCGTGTTTGTCTTTTAAAGTAAACGTTTTACGTTTTTGTGTACTCATTTTAAAATAAAAACTTAAGCATTCACTTTGCCACTTTGATCAAATATGCATTAGAACAGCATAACACAAGTGAATTGAAAATAATACTGCTTGAACTAGCGACGCGGCGGAAACAAGTAGAATAGGGGGTTCCCAGCGAGTTTCGGTAAATTCCCTAGATCAAGTCGCGCTACATAGAGCACAGGGAGTGGCAAGTTCGTTATAAACGGACACAAAACATCCAAATTTGGTTAGCTTTATTCGGAAGTTCGTTATTACCGACAAAAATTTGCATTGGTCTTATGGAAGTTTTTTCGTGCATTGTAAAATAGTTCGTTTTAACCGGAAATTCACTATAAACGGGTTTGTTATAAGTAGACTTCACTGTACATAAAAAAATTACTTTGCTTTCGTTTGTTAAAATATGAAGACAGTTTACCTTCTAATTGTTTCAAAAATATTAGATAAATATTACTTTTTAATGTATTTTATGAAGTGAATTTTCGCTGTGGCAACGTAGCTTGAAGAAGACTGCCCGTGCGGACGCGGGCGTTCTTTCAAAGTCTGAATCACATATACGGTTTGCACTGATCGGACTTTCTTTTAAATCGCTTTCTACAATCATTTATTCTCTCAAGTTGTTTTCTTTTTATGAATCTTCCTTTATATCGCATTCGTTCCGACATCATAAGTAGGTATTATTTGTTAAAATAGTTGTTAAAAATAATTAAAAAAAACTAATAAAATATAAAGCATTTCAAAGCCACTCACACAATATTTTTGCTATATACATCGATACTAAATAAAAATAAATAACACGTGATTGCGTGCGGCGGGAAGCAAGCGAGAAGCCACGTTGCCACATTCATTATATCCTGAACAACCAAATTATTTCACGTCTTTCTCTAACATAATGCTCTCCTGTCTTCTCGTAAGAAATACCTTAAATTTAAAGTTAATTTGAAACGATGCCCACTTGTGTTGTAAATTCGGATTTAATAAACCTGTAAAGTTACTTATAAACAGACTTTTATTTCCAAAAGCACATTAAGTATGTAGAATTGTTTTCTTTCAAACTATTCATTTATACACTCAAAAGCATTTTGATACACATTATTGTCTCAATGCTATCAAAACGCCAACACTAATAACAACATAGTTATAAATTTAGAAGATACAGGTCTCGAAGTTGTTAAGAATTATATGTATCTGGGACAAAAAATCACTACGACGAGAGACAGTGTCTCGGATGAAATTTCAAGAAGAATCAGGCTTGGATGGTACGCATTCGCGACATTAAGTTATATATTCAAAGATAAAGCCATCCCCAAATAAGTTAAAGGCCAAAGTTTACGATCAGTGCATCCTACTCGTAATTACATATGGCGCTGAAACTTGGACACTGAATAAAGCCGATACACAAAAATTAGTTCGGACCCAGAACACGAAAGACAGATGATCGGGATAAAACTTAAAGATAGAAAAGAAACAAGTGGATATCTGAACAAACGAAATTAAAGGATATTATAGAGCACGTAGCAGAAAGAAGGTGGCAATGGGCTGGACATGTAACACGCACGACCGACGATCGATGGACCAAGCGAACATTAGAATGGAGACCACGAGAGCAGAAAAGGAGCATAGGACGTCCCAAAACAAGATGGCGGGATGATATACAGAGGGTTGTGGGCATTGGATGGATGACAACTGCTGTAATAGATTGAGATGGAAATTCAGGGGGAAGGGAAGGAGTTTTTGAGTCTGCCGAACGGGAAAAAGTCACTTAGAGCCATATCAGTTGAATTCGGTGAATGTTGAATTGTATTGGTGGTGTTTTAGCCGAGAATTATCGGATAATCAATGCATGACGAGATAGTGTGTTGTCATGATGTAAAATTCACGAATTCTTTCTCCGTAAATCTGGCCTTTAGATAATACACTTTATTAACTGTTTGACTTTCCGGACGAAAACAGTGAGCATAACTGTTTGCCTGAAATCGACCTGTTTTTTTTTTAGTTCTGGTATCTGGAGAATGTTTCATTTGTGTGTCATAATCATGTACCCTTGTCTGGTCATGAGTAATTATGCTTTTAATGAATGTTGTATAAAAATTATGGTGCAATTTCTACACGTTGACTATTTTGTAACAAATTCAGCTGTTGAAATAAGCCCAGCAAAAACAGGTTTTAAACCCAAATCATCACGGAAAATGCTCTGAACGGACCCAAGTGATATTGAAGCTTCCTCTGCTATCTCATAGTAAGTCAGTTTCTTATTTTCTTTGATTATTGTTTCGATTTTGTCGATGTTTTTATCAGTTTTTGATGCTGATGATCTTCTAGTCTTGAATCATCTTCTACTGATTCACGACCATTTTCAGAGCTCGAATATCGGTAATTTGTTGTTGTTGTTGATAAAGCACGGCCATCAAAATACTTTTTTAACATTTTTATAAAAATGGTTAATATTCTTTCTCAAACAAGATTTTAATACAAATTGGTTGTTCAATACCTTTTTCTATATTAAAAATCGAAAAACAGCAAGAAGTTGATGTAAACAAAACGCTGTCACGCACTACCATATGATTGAATATTAAGCTAAAACTTGAAAGGAATGTTATTCACATGTGTGGCAATCTACAAGAAAAATTACGGACTTACGTTATACGCGTGAAGCTTAAATTGAGTTAACCAGCAAAGAGTTCGTAACACAGGGAAAATTTTTTATTATTAGAGTATTCAAATTTCTTTTCCTTTTAATTAGTTTCGCATGTCCGATAACCCAAAAATTGATTTTGACATAATTCACGCGACCGTTGGTACGGCGGGAAATTTGAATAAACTGATATGGAATCATGAAAAGCTGGATTAATTGACAGAATATCCAAACACTCCAAGAACTATATATATATATATATATATATATATATATATATATATATATATATATATATATATATATATATATATATATATATATATATATATATATATATTATATATATATATTTATATATATATATATATATATATATATATATATATATATATATATATATATATATATTTATATATATTTATATATATATATATATATATATATATATATATATATATATATATATATATATATATATATATATATATATATATCAAGGATTTTCTGCAACTGACGCTGTCTTCTTTCTCTCAGCCTTTGATTCCATCCGTTTCTATCTTCCCAGTCTCCATCTGTTAGACCCCTGTCCTCCATAGCCTCGTCCACATCGTCTCTCCACGATCGTCTGGGTCTTCCTCTCTTTCTTCTCCCTATAGGGCCCCACTCCGTTATTTTCTTTATCCACCTCCGCTTATGTGTCCATACCATTTTAATCGTTTTTCTTCAATGGTGTTTATTGCGTTCTCTTTGATGTTCATTCTGCTTCTTATTTCTTCTTTTGGTATTCTCTCCATACGAGTCACTCGTCCACATCTTCTCCAATACTCCATCTCTATCGCGTTAATTTTAGATTTATTTCTTTTGTTGATCGTCGATGTTTCTGACCCGTATGTCATTATGCTTTGTATTATTGATTTGTTTATTTTTTGTTTCTCTTTGTAATGTGTTTGTCCCACAGGATCGAATTTAATTGTCTTATGCATGCCCGCGTTTATCCTAATCTAGCTTTGATCTCTTCTTCTGATGTTGCGTTTTTTGAAATGATAAATCTATCGGTTCCTTTGATTGTTGTTTCGTTATCGACTTTTAGATTCTCCACATTTCCCTCCTCTGTTGTTAGATATTCCGTTTTATCAAAGTTTATTGCTAATCCTGCTTTAGTGTAATCTTCTTTCAGTTTTCTTACCATAAACTGAGGTCTTCCTCATCTTGGGCTATGATTACTTGGTCGTCTGCGAAACTTAGAGTATATAAATAATCTTCTCGTATTGGGACTCCTATTCCACTATATTTTTGCTTCCATTTGTTTAATGTTTGTTTGAGGTATATTTTGAATAGTGTTGGGGATGTAGAGGATCCTTGTAATAGGCCTTTTGATGTTTGGAATCTCCAAGAACTAAAAGTGTTAAAATCGCAATTTTTTAAAAATATTCTATATCTGGCTAGAAACTTTCAATTTTTTTTCTAACTAGTTTAATGAAGGTAAATTTCTTTTGCTTCGATCATAATTAGAAATATTCTTTTGTATTTTTTGATAAATGAAAGAAATAATTCGAGGAATGAGCTTACGCGTAAACGCCAGCTGTTGCAATGACTGGTATCTTATTGCTTTTTGAGTGTTTTACAACAAAAAAATGTCCTCAAGTGTTTTAAAATGTATCAGTTTACTGATCCTTGTCAAGTTTTACGTAAGTTTAAAAAATAAGTTTATCAGTTTGTAAATAAACTTAAAAAGTAATTTTGAATGGATTGCTTTTTGTGACATCAATCTAATATTTATTACTGCACTGACTTAGCCGTTACTTGATGGAGATCCATAATAACTAGGAATAAAAATTTGAACAACTGTTTAAGATCACCACTATGTTTATTATAATATGGCTGACAATTGTTTCGACACACTGTGTCTTCTTCTGGAGCAAGATGTAAATTAATTACAAAGTATGTTACAGAATATATAATTTACCTAGTTACAAGTACTAAATTCATTAACAATATTTGCCTTAATATCAAGAACAAGTTCAATAAAGGAGACCCTCCCTCATCTAATTGGTGGTTGAGTAATAAACCCGAGTATTTTTTCTGGTTAATTTCTACCTGTTCTAAACAATTCAGTAATTTCCCTTTCTTAAGGTATATGATATGTAAATGACATATTGACATGCTTTACCCGCACAGATCGACAATTAAAACTATTTCTAGATTATATGAACCAACTTCATATTAATATTACTTTTACAACAGAAATAGAAACTAATAAATGGGTTAATTTCCTAGATTTAAAAATATCAAATAAAATGAATAAACATGATTTTGAAATCTTTCATAAACCAACATACTCAGATATAACTATACACGCTAATTCTAACCATTCGTTCACACATAAAATCTCGGCTTATAATAGTTTCATCCATAGACTAATAAATACACCATTAACGGAAGAAAATTTTCGGGAAGAATTAAATATTATACAACAAATTATTATAAACAATGGGTACAGGAGTGATTTTGCAGATAATATTTTAATGAAAAAAACAATTTAAGAAGTTAAAAATGCAACAACGGCACTTCACAAACACACAACGGAACTTGGACATGATATCATGAAACAAAGATTTTAAACAAAGACATTAGTATTGGAAAACTTGCAATAAAAGAAATGATCGAAATTTAAAAAAAAATGAGAAATTTTGAGTCAATGATAAAAGGAATTAGCCATATTTATACAAATATTATAATTTTGAATACAAAATATTCATAAAATGAACCCAAATCCCAAGAATTGAAAATAAATATTAGTTGATGGTTCAAGGAAATTTTAAAGTATTATATATATATATATATATATATATATATATATATATATATATATATATATATATATATATATATATATACGAGGCTGGTTTGAAAAGTCCGTGCAAAGTCCGAGAGATGGCACCACCGGCGCGTATCGAGGTCATGTTTAGTTAGTAGCATCTCTTGAATGAACGCACACCAAGTTTCAGCCATATTGGTATATTTCTTTGTGTTTGTGTCGAGTGATTTTTCAAGAAATGGACGAAAAAGAATTTCGTGTGGTGATTAAACATTACTTTAAGAAAGGCAAAATGCCTCAGGAGACTAAAGAGAAGCTTGATAAACATTATGGTGACTCTGCACCTTCGATTAGAACAGTTTATAAGTGGTTTCAAAATTTTCGGATTGGCCATATGGGCACAAGTGACGCTGAACGTTCTGGACGGCCTGTGGAGGTTACGACTCCAGAAATCATTGATCAAATCCATGATATGGTGATGGATGACAGAAGAGTTAAGGTGCGTGAGATTGCTAGTGCTGTGGGCATCTCGACTGAACGGGTACATAATATTTTGCATAAACATTTGGACATGAGAAAGCTATCCGCAAGATGGGTGCCGCGATTGCTCACGCTTGACCAAAAACGGAATCGTGTGAAGTGTTGCAAGGATGGTTTGCAGCTGTTCCAGAAGAATCCGGAGGACTTTAAGCGTCGTTTCGTCACTGTGGATGAAACATGGATACATTACTATACTCCTGAGACCAAACAACAATTTAAACAATGGGTTACCAAGGGGGAATCTGCACCAAAAAAGGCGAGACCGTTCCTTCGGCCGGAAAGGTTATGGCGACTGTCTTTTGGGATTTGCAAGGGATAATCCTCATCGACTATCTGGAAAAGGGTAAAACTATTACAGGTGAATATTATTCATCGTTATTGGACCGTTTGAAAACCGAGCTGCAAGAAAAACGCCCGCGATTGGCCCACAAGAAAGTCCTTTTCTTGTGGGCCAACAGCAACAACGCACCAGCACACACCTCAGTAGTTGTGGTCGCAAAATTAATGGAAATAGGATTCCAACTCGTTTCACATCCCCCCTATTCTCCAGACTTGGCTCCCTCGGACTACTATTTGTTCCCCAATTTAAACAAATGGCTGGCGGGACAAAAATTTTATTCAAACGAGGAGGTGATTGCAGACACTAATGGATATTTTGCAGACTTGGGCAAATCCTATTATTCGGAAGGGATCAACAAACTAGAACATCGTTGGACGAAGTGTATAAGCCTAAAAGGAGACTATGTCGAAAAATAAAAAAGGTTTACCCCAAACACATAAGTAGTTTTTTTAGTTTTGCACGGACTTTTCAAACCAGCCTCGTATGTATATATATATATATATATATATATATATATATATATATATATATATATATATATATGAATATATGTATGTATGTATGTATGTATGTGACATCTTGTAAGTTCCGAGGTGATTTAACATATTTTAAAGAGTACTATATTCCGTTTAAAAAAATTACTCAGCTTATGTTTGACCCTGTACAAACAATACTTTACAATTTTATATTTTTACTATGTTTTTACGCACGTTGCTTTTACTTATTTAACAAGCGGTGTCATACGCACAGTACCGTAAACAGAGTAATTATTTCCGGTATAATTGTGAAAAATAATTATTTTTGACAGAGTGTGACAGTACTGGTTGTTATATTATGCCTCTTATGGATTATTATTCTTATTATTAGCATGATGTATGTCCTTTAATTCTAAAATTAATTTTGTAACGCAATGAATCGCCAAATGCTACGTAAAAATTATAATTGTTTATCATATGAAGTAATTTTTCTGAATTTCGGATGGTTGTAGCTTCTACTTAATGGAAATTCATTATAAACATAATAAAATACTGTTTTTAGTCAATTTCCACTGGTTTATTTATAATTGTGATGACGCGCTTCGCTGTCTATTCAGCTTCTTCGGATCTACATTTGTCAAGTTAGGTTTAAGGTTTTATATTATTTCTTAATTTTAATATTACACTTATTTAAATTATATTGATAGTATTGGAAGGCCCACACAGACATGGTATTAGGAGAATAAATTCAATAATGGTGAATTGTGTAAACCTACCTGGTCGTTGAGCAAAGTACCTGTAGTCCTTAATCGATTTATTTGCATTGTCTCCAAAAGGTTTAGTTTTAAACCTTTTTGTTGGGTATGTAAAATTTTGAAATTCTTATTAAACCTGTGATTTTCTGTTAAAAGATGATTAGCATATGTTGAATTAGATTTTCTATGAATGAAACTTTTTTCGTGTTCTGTAATTCTTTGTATAAATGTACGTCCAGTTTGTCCTATGCTTTAGGACATGACCCACCTGTTAATTGATATACCCCTGATTTATTATCTTTATTGATTTGCTGTTTGTAGTTTTTGAGATATTTCCCTATAGTATTGTTTGTCTTGTAAGCTATGTTGATATTTTTTTTATTTAAAAATTTTTCCAGTTTTTAAAAAATTTAATTTTTTAAAAAAATTTTAAATCAAAAAAATATCAACATAGCTTACAAGACAAGCAATACTATAGGAAAATATCACAAAAACTACAAACCGCAAATCAATAAAGATAATAAATCAGGGGTATATCAATTAAAAAATGTGGGTCATGTCCTAAAACTTCCTGTCCAATACTTTCTTTCTCATGTTTGCCGATAATCTGAAATTATTCAAAATTATTTCTAGTCCTGTGGACAGTTTTATTTTGCAAGCAGATATTGACATATTTTTCCAGTGGGCAACTTTAAACGGCTTAAGTCTGAATACTGATAAATGTTCCTGTATATCATTTTCCAGGTTAACAAGTCCCATGCAGTTTTTATTATAATTTAAATACAACCCTTTTAAAAACGGGTACATGAGATTAGGGATCTTGGTGTGATGTTCGATTGTTTTTTATCCTTCATCGGCCATCAAAGAAGTGTGGTGCAGCGAGCCAGTAGGTGTTTGGGTTTTATTGATAGATTTAGTACCGATTTTTCTTGTAATGTGGTTAAATTATTGTATTGCTCGTACGTTCGACCGATTTTGGAGTATGCAAGCCCGGTGTGGTCTCCTTTTTATAATGTCCATATTAATCAGTTGGAGAGTGTCCAAAAAAAATTCTTACGTATCTGTTCTTTTAAACTGAAAATTCCTTTAATTGAGGGACATACCAACTATGACCTGGTACAAAGATTGTTAAATATATGCAGTCTTCAGGACAGCTGAATGCAAGCTGATCTACATTTCTTATTTAAACTGCTGAATGGTTATATTGACTGTGAGTACTTACTTAGTAAATTATCTTTTAATGCCATACATCGTACCCGCGCAAGGTCGTTATTTTACCCAACTAAGGTCACCAGAAACTATGGATTGCATAGTCCAATCGTTAGAATGCAGCGTAATTTTGATAAATATAATTGGCCAATTGATGGCCCAGTTCACCGATTCAAAAATATGGTCAAGCAACTGACCTCTCTATAGAGTCTCTCTGTCAGGTACTGTTTGTTTTTATAAATAATTAAATTAAATTAAATTGTAATACCTGCTCTCTGACCTATTAGTTTTAGATTTAGTTTTAATCATATTATTTAATCACATTGTTTTTTCTTTTGCATTTTGTCGATGTTTTTGTAGAAATGGTGTTACCGTTGACAAATAAATAAATAAATAAATAAAACATATATAGGACAAACTATACGTAAATTTATAGAAATAATTACAGAACACGAAAAAAGTTTGATCCATAGAAAGTCTGATTCAACATATGCTGTTGTTGTACGTTTAATAAGAATTTCAAAATTTTACGTACCCAACAAAAAGGATTAAAACTAAATCTTTTGGAGACAACAAATAAATCGATTAAGGAGTACAGGTACTTTGCTTAACGACCAGGTAGATTTACACAATTCACCATTATTGAATTTACTCTCCTAATACCATGTCAGTGTGGGTTTTCCAATACTATCAATATAATTTAAATAAGTGTAATATTATAATTAAGAAATAACATAAAACATTAAACCTAACTTGATAGTGTAAAATGTAGATCTGAAGAAGCTGCATCGACAGCGAAACGCGTCATCACAATTATAAATAAACCAGTGGAAATTGACTAAAAACAGTCTTTTATTATATATTTGTAATTTTTTTAAATATAAGCTGTGTAGGTCAGGCGACATTTATGCAAGATGTGTGTGTGTGTGTTTTTTTCTGTCGCCTTCCCACCTGTGGCGTGGTCAGAGAGCTTTTAGAGAAGTGTAGGCCCCCTTACATAGCACAGCTTCTTTGTTGTGATTTCTTTTTTTTGCACAAATATTTATTTCCTAGTTATCGATTTTTTACCCTTTTTAAAATTTTATGAGACGTAAAAATCTCTCATCCAGTCACCGATCTTTAAATTAAATGTAAGTTTTTAAAATTTTATTGTACGAGGTTTGTATGATAAGTACCTGACCTCAGCCAGAGATGGCGCTACTACTATTTAAAGAATTATATTCTTCGTAAACATAACCTTTCACGAGAATCTTAACAAATTTTCAAGTCGCTGGGTTATTTAGTTTATGAGTGGCTGCCATTTAAATAGAATAACTTTTGTGATTTTACAACAATGGAAAAAATTGAGGGAGGGAGTTGAGTTTCGGATCGCGAAGTGCGTACATGTAAATCGAATGCCCGGCAATGGTCAACGCGTTCAACGAGCATTATTACGGTAGTGTTTCGATCTATCTAATTATTTTGTCGATTGTAAACGAGACGACTAGAAATAATGCAGAGTGTAGTGTTAGAATTCAGACAATAAGTAAAAAATTTGGAGGTTTATGAGAATAATTTTGTGAAATTGTATGAAGCTAACAAGACGATAAGCGACGACCTTGATCGTTTTACTGTTTACGGTGATAAGAAATATAAACAACAGTTTTTTTTTCTTTTTTCTCCCGTGTTTGAAAATGGAATATACGAGGAACACACGTAAAGTTTTTATAACAGAAAGAACAATGGATAGCGATAATTATACCTCAGGAGACTCGAAAAGAGAAAGAGTCGAAGAAAAAGAAGAGCCAGTGGGATTATTCAAGAAGAGTAAAAAGCTGATAAGAACACTACAGAAAAGAAAAACGAAAGAGTAGATAAGATAGACAATTTGATAGAAATGGTCAGAGAGCTAATGTCAGATATACAGGATATAAAACAAGATCAGAAGAGATGCCAACAAGAGTTGAAGGAACTAAGAAAGGGGAATGAAGTGTTGAAAGAGGAAAATAAGATAATTAGAGAAAACATGAGAAGTATGGATTTGAAGATGAGTAGACTGGAAAAAGACAACGTAAGGAATAATATTGTAATATCGGGAATGAAATTTAAAGCGAATAGCCAACCAGATCTGAAAATGGGTGTAGAACATTTTATGGAGAGGAGTATGGACATAAAAGGACAGATTAAAGATGTGATAAAAATAGGAGCGACTATATGCAAGATAGAACTTGAAAACATGGGAGATAAAAAAGCTGTAATGAAAAATAAAAACAAACTGAGAAACCTAAGAGAGAGAGTTTACATAAACAACGATTTAACAAACGATGAACGGGAAATTCAGAAGAAATTGAAACATATAGCAGAGAACTAGAAAAATAATGGAAAAAGGGTGAAAATAGGTTATCAAAAAATCGCAATCGAAGGAAAAAGAATATAAATGGGACATTGAGGAAGAAAAATTGAAAGAACAAACAAAGAATATTACGACCATCAAGTCAAAAAACTGAAAAAAAGGAGAAAGATAGGTAGATTGACGACGACCCTGGCAAATATAAAGGATGTGGAAGAGAAGACTAATAAAATGAATACAAATAAGAAGATAATCAAAGAAATAGATAAGAAGAAAAAATGGGAAATAATTATCGAATTATTAGATTAAAGACACGGAATGGGTATAAACGGAAAAGAGGATGAACTGACAGAAGACAAATGCACTATGTAGCAATTACTTAAATAGAAAGGAAAGGAAATGTAAAAAATTAGAAGGAAAAGCATACAAAAATAAACATAGAGACATAATACCGGAACAAGATGCAGAACTCACACAAACATAAGAAACTTTATACAGAAGAAACAAAAGAGGCAATCGGAAGTTTAAACAGGATGGAAGGATATAGAAGAAAATATGGTAAAGACAGATATAGAATAACTCAACTCCACGGGCCTTACACTCCTAACAAAATGGGTAGAAAGGCATAAGGATTAAGTAAGTATGTAAGTAAGGAAAAAATTGAATATCGAGTAGTGATTCTTTTTGAAAAAAATTAGATAAAAGCGGGACTCAGCGATATTTACGAGGACCCTGCACCTTCGTTAGCAACCATAAAATATTGGACAGCTGAGTTCAAACGCGACCGTACAAGCATTTTTGCTGAAGAATGTCAAGGTCGTCCAAATGAGATCACCACATCAGAAGTGATTGAAAAATCTCACGATATAACGATAAATGATCGGAGAGCAAAAGTGCGTGAAATTGCTGATACTGTGGCAATCCTTTAAATAGAACAACTTTTGTGATTTTACAACAGTGAAAAAAACTTAATATCAAGCAGAGATAAAATATTTATTTTTGAATGATGAGATAAAAGTGAAGTTTATGGGGGTTTTGCACCTGCGTTATCGACCCTAAAATATTGGACACGTCCAGGTTTTCCAAATGAGGTTACCACATCAGAAATGATTGACAAAATCCACGATATAATAGTAAATGATTGGAGTATGAAACTGCGTGAGATTACTGAGAGTGTGGGCATCTCAACTGAACGGGTGCAGAACATTTTAACAACTCATTTGGATATGAGAAAGCTTTCCGCAAGATGGATGCTGCGATTGCTTACAATTGACGCACGTGTGTCACCTTCAAAAGAATCTTTGGCGATGTTAAAGCGAAATCGGAATGCGTACAGTACACTAGAGGTCAAAGAACAGTCCAAATGGTGGGTTTTCCGTGGCGAGCTGGCGCTAAAAAAGGCCAAGGCGACTTTATCGGCCAACAAATTCATGGTCACAGTGTTTTGGCATGCACGCGGCATAATCTACGTCAATTACCTTGAAAAGGACCAAACGATTAATGTAGAGTATTATGTCAACTTATTGGATCGTTTCAACCATGCTGTGAAAGAAAAACGGCGGCATTTGTCGAAGAAAAAAATTTCCTTCGTCAAGACAATGAAAAAATGGCTCGTCGGAAAAAATTTGGCTCAAACGATGCGGTGATTGCTGAAACAAACGCTTATTTTGAAGAGTTGGAGAAACCGTATTTTTTAGATGGAATACAAAAGATGGAAAAACGTTGACCAAGTATATCGAGCTAAAAGGAGAAAAAATACACATCAAAATGTTTTTTTTTATCAAGGCCAGGTACTTATTATACAACCCTCGTATAACGGAAACTTTTTGTGGAAAACCCCCCACCCACTCCCTCCTGGTCATCGATTTGTAAATTGACTGTAAATTTTTAAAGTTCTATTGAACGAAAGGGTTCTTTCTTTTTATGAAGAAGCTTAACCTCTCCCCTCGTCCCGGTTGTGGTTTGACGTCCTCCCAGGACAACTAGTCTTCTAAAATTTACGAAACAGTGATGAGTTCCAAACTAAATTGAGAATTAAAATAAAAACCGGCCAAGCACAAGTCGGACTTGCGCAATTAGTGTTCCGTAGGGTGATTGCTTTTAAAATAAAAGATTTTGTTACGGAGGTTTAAAATAATCAGTGACTCTACAAAACACACCCTAAATGAATTTACAACGAAGTTTGTTTCCGATCTTTGTTGAAAACTGATGACCTTGAAAAATTTATTTTTTTATATAACAGATAAATTATTAAAGATAACGCACTCGTGATAATTTTCCTTCAATCTAGACTTTATGGAGAATATTCTATAATTTTTTCAAAATTTCTTGATCAGTGCTTTTCGAGATAGTGGTGGTGGACAGCAATTTTTGGCGGTTTTTTAAAAATGTTATGAAGAAAAATTTGCGCGAGTATTACATTATATATATTTTTGAACTTGATAAAAAAATTTTTCACTTCCGATTTCACCCCCCAAAACTCTGATTGCACCACTATCCTATATTTGTGCCAAATTTCAACTGTCGAAGCCTCGAAGAAAATCGGATGTAACAGACGGACACCGAAGTGATCCCATAAGGGTTCCGTACGGCAACCCTAAAAATATAAAATTAACACGAATCTGCATGGCTTGATAGTGTTCTCTTTCCATTCATAAATGAAATTATTTTTGTATCAATAAGCAAACGTGTTTTTTGTTCATATATAATATATATAAAATGCAACGTCGCTCTGTCTGTCTGTCCGTTAGTGCGCTTATCACTGGAGAACCACTTATCCGATTTACGTACTTTTTTTTTAAACATACATATGTTCTCTGGCCAGGTTATAGGCTATATTTTATTACGATAGGTAGCATAAGGAATGAGCAGTGACGATAAAAGTGAATGAAGTCGGAAAAAAATTTGCCGCTAGCGCGTTCTCTTGGAATATATTGCCTAAACCATTAAAAATGGAACAATATTATGTAGCAAGGAATATAATGTGTATATAAAATGCAACGTCTCTCCGTCTGTCTGTCCGTTAGTGCGCTTATGACTTGAGAACCACTTATCCGATTTACATGTTTTTTTTTTAATTCATACATTTGCTCTCTGGCCAGATTATCTATAATCTTCTATTATATATA
The DNA here is from genome assembly GCA_019049505.1 of Pachyrhynchus sulphureomaculatus. NCBI lineage: Eukaryota > Metazoa > Arthropoda > Insecta > Coleoptera > Curculionidae > Pachyrhynchus > Pachyrhynchus sulphureomaculatus. The sequence goes on along the minus strand of CM032453.1, from coordinate 28,107,954 downwards.
TATATATATATATATATATATATATATATATATATAATGCAACGTCTCTCTGTCTGTCCGTTAGTTCGCTTATCACTCGAGAACCTCTTATCCGATTTACGTGTTTTTTTTTTTAATTCATATATTTGTTCTCTGGCCAGGTTATCTATAATCTTCTATAATATATATAAAACGCGGCGTCTCTCTGTCTGTTTGTTTGTCGGTTAGTGAGCTTATTAGTCGAGAACCACTTATCCGATTTACGTGTTTTTTTTTTTAGATTTGTACATATTTTTGGCCAGGTTATAGGATATATTTTATTATGTTAAGTAATTTAAGAAATAAGCTGTGACGACAATAGTGAATCAAGTCGGAAAAAGCGCACTCTCTTACAATACGCGGCCTAAACCATTAAATAGGGAATAATATCATGTAACAAAGAATACAATATATATAAAATGCAACGTCTCTTTGTCTGTATGCTTGTCCGTTAGTGCGCTTATCACTCAAGAACCCGTTTTTCCGATTTACGTGTTTTTTTTTTTTAATTGATACATTTGTTTTCTGGCCAGATCTTCTATAATATATATAAAATGCAACGTCTCTCTATCTCTCTGTCTATCCGTTAGTGTGCTTATCATTCGAGAATTACTTATTCGATTTACGTGTTTTTTAGTGTTCCGTACGGAACACTTATAAGATGACTTCGGTGTCTGTCTGTCTGTCCGTCCGTCTGTCTGCCACCCCCGATTTTCTTCCAAACTATTTGTCATAGAAAGTTGAAATTTGGTAATAATATAGGAACTGACGGCCTCATCAGAGCCATGTAGTTTTGAAAGTTAAATTTTGACTTAAGGGGTGAGTTTTGGGGGGTGAAATCGGATTTTTTTTACTTTGTAATCGAGTGTCGTGTCAAATGAAAGCTTGTGAAAATACGAGTAAAAAATATCTATATAATGTAATACTTTTACGCACTTTTCTTTGCATTATTTTTAAAAAATCGCGAAAAATCGCTGACCACCCGCCTTATCTCGAAAAATTTTGAAAAAATTTTGGAATATTCTCCACGGGGTGTAGATTGAACGAAAATTATCACGAGTGCATTACCTTTAATAATTTATCTGGTATATAAAAAAACAAAAATTTCAAGGTCATCAATTTTCAGTAAAGATTGGAAACAAACTTTGTTGCAAACTCATTTGGGGTGTGTTTTGTGAAGTCACTGATCATTTTATATCTCCGTTACAAAATTTTTTATTTTAAAAGCAATCAACGTACGGAACACTAATTGCGCAAGTTCAACTTGCACTTGACCAGTTATTTTTAATTCATACATTTGTTCTCTGGCCAGATTATCTATTATCTTCTATAATATATATATATATATATATATATATATATATATATATATATATATATATATATATATATATATATATATATATATATATATATATACAGTCCCTGGCCAAATTATTAGACGCACTGCAAGATTTCATGTAAAATATTAATTACCGAGTGATATTATACCGTTTTATTATTTTAAATTGATTTGTTTTTTATTTTTATATTATCCAATCAATTACCTATTTATTTGACATAAATAAAACAGCATTAATTTAGAAAAGCATAAGTTTATTAAGTTTTAAAGAAAAGTGAAATTAATGTTAGTAAAAGTCAATATTTAGTTGAGCCACCTTTAGCCGCTATCAAAGCTTTAATTCTGCGCGGCATGCTATCAATGCAAGATTGTACTGTCTCCTGCATTTGAGGATGATGATTCCACACATGAATAATTTTTTTCTAGGAGCTGGGTTTTGTTGGTAATCACATCTTTAGCCACTTCTCTTTTCATCAGCTCCCACACATTTTCAATGGGGTTCATACCCGGCCAATCCAACAGAGGGATATTTTTTTCTGCCAAAAAAGCTTTAACAGACCGAGCAGTGTTGCAGGGAGCTCCATCTTGCATGAAAGTGAATGGTTCCCCATTTGGAAACCATTCTCTGAGCTGCGGAATCAACCGATTTTGTAATACTTCTTTGTACTGATCTTGCCTCATTATTCCTTTGACGACGTACACACGTCCAGTGCCCTTGCCGCTGATGACTGACCAAATCATCACTTTGGTGGGATGTTTAACCGTCGGGACGACACAATCAGGATGAATCTTTTCTCCATGACGACGACGCACATACTGAGCTTTATTCTGCAAAATTTCGAATGTGCTTTCGTCACTGAAGCAGGCCTGTCAAAAATAGGAAAAATATATAAACTTCCATGTTTATTTGCTTTATTTAACTGAAAATGATAATAGTGTATCAATTATGGATTAAATTGCTGTATCTTACCGATCTCCAGAAGTCCACATCTTTGTCTTGCCATTGTTTGGCCCACTTCAGGCGCTTTGCTTTCATTGCAGCTGTTAACTTGGGCTTCCTGGCGGGGCGACAGGTCTTAAAATCTAATTCTTTCCATTTTCTTCGAACAGTACGCTCAGAAGCATTTACGCTAGCATCCTGGAGTTGTGATTTTATTACCTTTGTGGTAGCAAATCTGTTTTCTACACAAATTTTCTTCAAACATCTCTCTGACCGTGGAGTGAAAATTGGTTTTCTACCGCATCTTTTCTTTCTTTTCGGGCTTAATTCCTTCCCTGACTCAATTTTCTTTTTTATGCGTTGTACACTAGCTTCAGAAACCTCCAATCTTCGTGATATTTCTCGGTTTGTAAATGTTTTCGCAATCACAAGGGCCTTCACTTCAGCTTTTTTACGTGGTGAAAGATCGCCTTTTCTACCCATAATGAAAATAGTCCAATTACTTTTTTAAAACACTGCATACAAAATAAACTAATAACTCAGTAGTATAAAACTGTTAAACAAACAATCACAGTTTATAAAGCCACAGAAACACGTCCGTACCTGACTCGATTCCGATCGCGACTGATACAGGTTTGTACTTATTTACGTTCATGTATCACTTTGTCAACACAGTGTTGCCATATGTTAAAAATAAATACAAATATGTAGTCTACAACAATTCTTTTAAATAAAAATCAATAATATTGTAGTTTAAATATACCATTATTGCATAAAAACTCTTAAGAAACATAAAATTACTAAAAAAAATACAGTGCGTCTAATAATTTGGCCAGGGACTGTATATATATATATATATATATATATATATATATATATATATATATATATATATATATATATATATATATATATAAAATGCAACGTCTCTCTGTCTGTCTGTCAGTGTGTTTATCATTCGAGAATTACTTATCCGATTTACGTGTTTTTTTGTAATTCATACATTTGTTCTCTGGCCAGATTATCTATAATCTTCTATAATATATATAAAATGCAATGTCTCTCTGTCTGTCTGTCTGTTAGTGTGCTTATCATTCGAGAATCACTTATCCGATTTACGTCTTTTTTAAATTCTTAACTTAATATTTATCAAAAAAAATCTATAATATATATAACACGAAACGTCTCTCTGTCTGGCTGTACGTTAGTGCGCTTAGCACTCGAGAACCACTCATCCGATTTACGTTTTTTTTAGAAAATACGTATTTCTGGCCAGGTTACAGGATATATTTTATTATGTTAGGTAACATAAGGAATAAGCAGTAACGATGATAGTGAATCAAGTCCACGGGAGTGGAGCCGCGGGCACGGCCAGTTAACCATATATACTAAATACTATTTACTAAATGTCATGGAGCATTAGATTGATTCTGGTCTTGTCTTGTGGGACGGTCGCATCAGGTTCCCCTGAGTGTTGGCAGCTCTTCGGTTGTTTCTGAGGTTTCCGAGATAAGTTTGAAAATCCCTTAAGTCAGTTTAGTTCTCAATATATTTTTGAAAGTATTTGTTATATGTGGCGAAATACGACTTGTTTTCACAGAAACATAAGTGATCATAAGTAGGTAACACACACAAATCTTATGATACTAAACATCCGAAAAGCACAAAAAGTCAAAACTTAGACACATTCCGAGTTATTTAAAGATCTTCAAAGCCTCAATTTAAAACAACTGTAAGAATCCATGAAATTAATTTAAAATGCCAAATTGGTTTTACTTTGTCATATTTAAAGCACTTAGTGCTACGCTTGGATAAAAATAGATTACTTCATCTTACTTTAACTTATGAAACTCCTATGTAATCGAGAGAAACGGAAAATTTAATTTTCCTTTTAGTCGATTTCTACATTAAGTCGTTTCTTTATAAACATGAGTCGAAGGTTTTAAAGATTTTCGAACGGAATTATCTCCAAATAGTGAAACGATTTAAATGAGAAAAGTTGAGAAGAGGAAAGCATGACATATGTATATTTTGACGTTTAGAATCTGCACGGGTTCAATGATTTTAAATATTTATTGAGAAAAGCTGTGGAAATGTATGCGAACAAATGTTGAGGAAAATATCGTTTTTTACGAAAATTTAAACAGAAACTTGTGATGGGTTAAGAAGGAATTACGAATATGCCAGTTTTTTTTTACAAATTTTAGAATAAACGAGAGTGATAAGTACCTGGCCTTTACAAGAAAAAAACATTTTTATGCTTAAAATTTATTTTATTTTTCAACGTAATCTCCTTTTACCTCGATATACTTACTCTATCTTTTGTATTACATCTAAAAAATACGATTTCTCCAACTCTTCAAAATAGGCGTTTGAGCCAATTTTTTTCCACCAGGCCATCTTTCATGTTCAGAAATAGAAAATAATCGCTGGGGGCTAAGTCTGGCGCTGACACAAATGGGCACGCGTGCATTGTCTTGATGAAAGAAAATTTTTTTTCTTCGCCAAATGTGGACGTTTTTCTTTCACAGCATGGTTGAAACGATCCAATAAGTTGACGTAATACTCTCAAACTCTCAATTAATCGTTTTGCTGTTTTCAAGGTAATCGACATAGATTATGCCGCGGGCATCCCAAAACACTGTGACTATGACTTTGTTGGTCGACAAGGTCTCCTGGACCTTCTTTGGCGCCGGTTCGCCACGGAACACCCACTGTTTGGACTGTGATTTGGTCTCTGGTGTGCTGTAATGAATCCATGTTTCGTCAACAGTTATGACTGGACGCCAAAAATCATTCCAGTTTCGCTGTAACATGGCCAAACATTCTTTTGAAGATGACACACGTGCCTGTTTATTGTCATTTGTGAGGAATCGCAGCGGCACCCATTTTGCAGAAAGCTGTCTCATATTCAAATGAGTTGTTAAAATGTTCTGCACCCGTTCAGTTGAGATGCCCACACTCTCAGTAATCTCACGCAGTTTCATGCTCCAATCATTTACTATTATATCGTGGATTTTGTCAATCATTTCTGATGTGGTAACCTCATTTGGAAAACCTGGACATGTCCAATATTTTAGGGGCGATAACGCAGGTGCAGAACCCCCATAAACTTCGCTTTTATCTCATCATTCAAAAATAAATATTTTATCACTGCTTGATATTAAGTTTTTTTCACTGTTGTAAAATCACGAAAGTTGTTCTATTTAAAGGATTGCCATTCAGGATTCTTGTGATGGGTTATGTTTACGAAAAATATAATTCTTTAAATAGTAGTAGAGCCATCTCTGGCCGAGGCCAGGTACTTATCATTCACCCTTGATAATAATGTTTGGTTATCTAGTGCGTTATCCCTCAACATGCGTTTACCATTGTAGACTACAATCAAAGGTTATCCTGGTTAGTGACACCTCGTAAAGTATATCTTCTTTCTTCTCTTTCTCCCTATTTGGTTCTTTTGAGTTTTATTAGACAAAAACAGTTTTTTTTCTAGATGTACTCTACATAGTATAGTAGCATAGTTTCTATATTTCTATCGCATTTTCTAAAGAATTATCATGAGAACAGACCCACAGACTGACACATTGATAGACCGATGAAAATGGAACAATACATTTTTCGTAACCTACATTCTCCGACTAATAAAAACCTCTCAAGAAAAGATGTTCACAGGCTGCATTTTGGCATACGGGTAGAATACCATAAAAAAAGCTTGCTGCTCTAAAGCCTACAAAAGTTAAAATAAAATGAAAAATTCGGTTTTTCACAAAATATCTCTAAAAATAAAAAAGATATCGAAAAACTAATCACCACGTGAAAGAACGGGAAAATTGACAAAAAATAGTATATAGATTATATTTTTTAAATTTTATTGTAATTTAAAAAAAATATTTAAAATAAAATGGCTGGTTTAACTCCTTCAGTTATAGTGGGAATCTTCCAATCTCATTTATGATTAAAGTAATGTTTCTGTATACCGATACGTATTTTGAAATTGGCTATTAAGGGTTTCTCGGGGTGCTGATTAAGAATCCGGCGACAGATTAGAAAAATTCGTAATGGCGGATTCAATATGACGGCCAGAAATTACTTCATTCATTTCATTTCTTCGAGTAATTTAGAATTTTTGTGTTTTCAGTAACTGTTTTCTTTGTACCTGGATGTTTAAATGAATTATAAATATTTTACACTTGAAGCTTAGACTTTTATCTTTCATTTCCTACTTTTCTTTTTTTAAGGTTTTTTAAAGTTTTTTAATGATTTTTTAATATCAAGTATACTTTTAACTGTAACTAAAAAAAAATTGTCCGACTTTTTTTGACCATTTCGTACTGCTTTTTGTTAAATATGTCAAGATATAGTACTTATTTATGTAAATTTTCCTTCAGAAAAGAATATCACTAGCTCTTGAGTATATCTGTGCTCTGTATGAATTCTATTATTTATCTCGGATATGTTGGGGTAACCCGCCTGTCTGTTTAACAATTTAATTTATTTCAAGGTTTTTTTTGTTTGCTCTAGTTGTGTCATAAGCCATTCTTTTTTTTTTTGTCTTTTTTCTCTTTTTTCCTAACACTTACAACATTACACAGTTTTATCAAGATACTAGCACAGTTTAATAGATAAATATTGTACTCTATAAACTTTAGTATTAGGCTGCTTAAGGTAAAGAACAGGGGAATGTTTGTACCTTCGTGGTCTTACATTCCCAGCTGACCTTTGGCATTTTCCAATTTAATGTAGCATTTTGTTTATTTAATTTATGATGTTTTTTTTCTCTTTCATAAATGGAAATAAAGACTATATTTAAAAAATTTATTTATTTATAAAATTGCCGGCGGCGCACTACAGCGGGCAATTTTTCATATTTTAAAATTCAATTTTTAGATAACACAATGTGGGTATTTTTAATTATTCTTATATTGAAACTTACGGTATGAAAATGATACATGCACAAGGATATTTGTAATTTACTGTATTTCCGTTAATAAAATTTTGTTTTAAGTTTTACAAATAGTATCATCGGAAAGCTGAAAGTCTCCTCTTCGAAAATTTATCTTTTAATTTTCTTTTTACACTCTGAAAACAAGTAATATCGATTAACCTTCGCGCTACACTTTTTGAGTCACCTATCCGAATTTTTAATAAATTCTCACGCAAATAAAAAAAAATCTGGAAAAAAAATCTATATGCTACTTTTTTGTAAAATTTCCCACTCTTTCACGTGGTGCTATTAATTTTTCTATATCTTTTTTTTATTTTTCTAGATATTATCGAAAAAAAACCGAATTTTTGATTTTATTTTGGATTTTGTGGGTTTAACGTACATAAAACTTTAGCAAACTTTTTTTTTTATCGTATTCTGCGTCCCAAAAACTACCTGTGTGCGAAAATACAGCCTGTTAACATTTAATGAGAGCTCAAAACCCCTGGCGACTGGGCTATAAGTGGTCTAAGCAATTTCAAAGTGGTCACAGGACGCGTGTGAAACTGGCCTGAGATAGGATAACATTCAAAAAGTGTGGGATTTTAACAAAGAAAACCCGAACCCATTTATGGGATTGTTTGAAGATGAATTGTAACGTTCAAAATCAACTATGTATAATATTATGACTCAGAGTTTCGGCTTTCGCCAGTTGAATTTGCAATTTGTTTCACACAAGTTGATTGAAGGACGAAAAAAAAAAATATATGAAACTAAGCACTATAAGGATTTCAATAAAACCGCTTATAAGGACTGAAACTTTATTAAGGCGATCGTAACTGATGATGAAATATGGTTTTTTCGAATATAAGTCCGAAATAAAGCGCCAGAATGGTGAATGGAGACAACCAGAAGAGGGGCATCTAAAAAGTCGCTTGGACAAGTCAAAAGTGAAGACAATCGTGATTTGTTTCTACGATTACAGGGGTTTATCCTGAAAAAAATCTCTCGGGTAAGTGGAAAAACAGTGATGAGTTTTATCACGTAATTTTAAACTGATTGATAGCCAGAAATCCAACTAACACGGAATGGATATCATGATGCAGACAGCCTATTATTTGTACCCAATAATGCATTTTTCGTTTGCTCATTGTAAATTTTTGTATTGGATTACTTACTGCATTCTTCTGATTTAGCATCCTGTGACTTTTTTCTCTTCCCCGGATTGCTTTGGGCGAATTAATTGACCGATCCAAATACTGCGTCGGAGCTGCGAAGGAGTATGTTGATTGAAATAAATGATGTGATTGATTTTAACGGTTCTCGAAACGCAACAACATTAAAAAGATATTATTTTTAGCACGTTTCATTTAAAAACAATAGACAGAAAGCTAAATTGACCATTAAAAAAAAGCTGGTGTAGTGCATAAGGTCAAAATTATGTAAGGAAATTTTCTTGCCGTTCACGTCCGATAACATCAAGACGTTGTTTCTTTGTTTTAATGAGTAGAACATCCGTTTTTAGTATCCGTTTTAACAATGAACGCACTGTGTGTACAATGCGAAGATGTAAACCAACGTGTAATTTTAGTAACTTCCTTCTGATTTGCATAGTATGGTTAATGGTTTATAAGAAAATTTTAGTCTAGTAGAAGTACAATAGGTATTATACTTTTGATTTAAAACTTATTAGTCGTTGTCGATAGTGCTCTTCAAGTACAGTTAAGATAATAATTAATAATCATTAATAATTCAGATTCAGATTTGGACACTAACATAGTTTTCCTTGATCTAGCTAGAGCTTTTGATCATGATATAGCATTGGCTAAACCTAAATACTCATGAGGTGAAAAGTACCGAAACTTTGAAGAACAAAACAATTTATTCCAGCGATTTTCCAAGATTTGGATACCTTTCGTATAGTGCGATTTGTGGAGCATTCTAAAATAAGCTTCAGTTTCCCATTCGAGTTCTTCATTTGAGCCAAATGTCTTTTCCTGGCGCTACCTTTTTAAATTTGAAAAAAGTTAATAATCGTTAGGGGCCAAATCTGGTGACTACGGCTGATGAAGAAGAAATTCATAGCGCAATTGATCCCATTTCATCACCGCTTCTGTCGGCTTAGCCACTCTGCGGACTACCTGTTGAACTCAGGCGTATAGAGGTGGATCCATGTTTCGTCCATTGTTACAAATCGACGACTCCTTTGGATTGTGCCGAAACGGTGCTAAACAGAGTTCTGAATTTTCAACACGTGGCTGTTTCTGATCATTCGTGAGAGTGTACGGCAGTCATCGCGCATATATAACATTTAAATTCCGATCTCTATTCTTAACATTTAAATGGTTTACAATTACAATATTTATTTATTAATCTTGTACATGCTAACAAACATTTTGAAGACTAAAACAGTTATTGTTTATTAGAAATGTGCTTAGTTTTTAACGTAACAAAATTACGCACAAACAAAAGTATGGAAACATTTTTGTTATAAAATAAAAATTCTAGACGACTAAGATGTCGAAAATATTTAATATTTAATGAGATATCCTTTTGCGTGAATCACTGATTGCCATCTACTGCCCATAGAGTCAATAAGCCTAGCACAAAAATCGAGTGGTATTTTTTCCCATTCTTGTTTTAATGCGATCCAAAGTTCGTCCCGGTTTTTTATATTTCTTTTCCTAATTTGTTTATTCAGATAGTGCCAGAGATTCTCTATCGGGTTGAAAAAGGGGTGATTGTGAATGCCAATCCTTTGTTCAGAAAACCAATTCTTGGCCAAGCAAGATATTGTAATTGTAACCCGTATAAATGTTAAGACTAGAGATGAGAATTTAAATGTTTCCATACTTTTCTTCGCCACTGTGTATGTATTTATATATATATATATATATATATATATATATATATATATATATATATATATATATATATATATATATATATATATATATTAATTAAATAGAAACCAATATATATTTTTTGCAGATTTGTATACTACATGAAAAAATAAGAAACTTTTGTTGGAAACACTTTTTTTGAAAATGTCAATTTTTGTGGTTTTCAGCAAAAAAAAAACAATTTTTAACATAAAAACCATCAACTTTAAAAAAAATGCAAGAGACAAAATTTAAGTTAAAAAAAAGATTTGAATTTTTTTCCCATAATAATAAAAAAGTAAGATAAAAAAGTGTATCCAATTCTAGAAGATTCTTTGCTTAAATTTAAATATATTTTGCCTTTTGCATTTTTTTTTTAAAGTTGGTTTTTGTGTTAAAAATCCTTGAAGTTTAGAAAAAGTCGTTTTTTTTTTGCCGAGTACTATAAAAAAAATGACGTTTTCATTAAAGGGTTTTCAACAAAAGTTTTTTGTTTTTTTTAGTGTTCCGTACGGAACACTTATAAGATCACTTCGGGGGTCTGTCTGTCTGTCTGTCTGTCACACCCGATTTTCTCCGAAACTATTTGACATAGAAAGGTGAAATTTGGTAATAATATAGGAATTGATGGCCTCATCAGAGCCATGTAGTTTTGAGAATTAAATTTTGACTTAAGGGGTTAGTTTTGGGGGGTGAAGTTGGAATTGAAAAAAAAATAATTTTACTAGGTCATCGAGTGTGGTGTCAAATGAAAGCTTGTGAAAACACGAGTAAAAAATATATATATAATATTATACTTGCGCGCACATTTCTTTGTATTATTTTTAAAAAATTCGCGAAAAATCGCTGTCCCGGGCCTTATCTCGAAAAGTACTTATCAAAAAATTTCGAAAAAATTCTGGAATATTTTCCACGGGGTGTAGATTGAACGAAAATTATCACGAGTGCATTACCTTTAATAATTTATATGGTATATAAAAAAAAAAAAAATTTCGAGGTCATCAGATTTCAGTAAAGATTGGAAACAAACTTTGTTGAAAACTCATTTGGGGTGTATTTTGTGAAGTCACTGATCATTTTATACCTCTGTAAAAAAATTTTTTTATTTTAAAAGCAATCAACGTACGGAACACTAATTGCGCAAGTTTAACTTGCACTTGACCGGTTATTTTATGTGAAATAGGAATCTGAAAAAAAAATATTGGTTTCTATTAAAAAAATTGTGGTCCTTGATTTAACCTTGAAAACACCACTGAAGGTCAAATGTCTTACTATCCTTGTATGTCCCCCTTTGAACCCTGTAAGTTTTGTTTGAAATATTTTTTTTCGAGAAAGCTTATTTTTCGAGTTCGTATTTTTCAAGTTAAATGGGACTCGCAGTATATATATATATATATATATATATATATATATATATATATATATATATATATATATATATATATATATATATATATATATATATATATACTCAGATAGGTGAAGAAATTTGTTGTTTCTATTGAATTTTGTTATTGGATTATAAAAAATAAAGACTTGCTAATTGGTTTCTACCAACCCCATTAAATACGTATACATACATATACCGAATTTATACAGATTGCATTAAGAGATAAATGTAAAAAAAAATCTCGTTCTATTTAAAAAAAATAACCGGCCAAGTGCAAATCAACTTAAGATCAAATTTCTTGCTATCTTCGTATATCCTCTTTTGAACCCCGCAACTTTTTGAAATATTTTTTTTCGACAAAGCTTATTTTTCGAGTTATTCGTATTTTTCAAGTTAAATGAAACTCCCGGTATATAAGGGTAAAAAATTTCGTTCTATTTAAAAAGAAAAGTAATCCGCCAAGTACAAGTTCAACTTGCTCAATTAGTGTTCCGTACGCTTGTAAAATAAACATTTTTCTTACGGAGGTATAAAATGGACAATGACTTCACAAAACACACCCCAAATGAGTTTTCAACAAAATTTGTTTCTGATCTTTATTGAAAATTTTTAATTTTTGTTTTTTTTTATATACCAGATAAATTATTAATGATAATTTTCATTCAATCTACACACTTTGGGGAATACTCCAGAATTTTTTCGAAGTTTTTTGATCAGTACTTTTCGAGATAAAGGGGAGGCAGCGATTTTTGGAAATTTTTTAAAAATAATGCAAAGAAAAGTGTGCGCAAATATTACATTATATATATTTTTGAACTCGTGTTTCTACGAGCTTTCATGTGACCTGGTAATTTTTTTTTCACTACCGATTTCACACCCCAAAAGTATCCCTTTAAGTTAAAATTTAACACTCAAAACTACACGGCTCTGATGGAGCCATCAATTCCTATATTAGTACCAAATTTCAACTTTCTATGTCAAATAGTTTCGGAGAAAATCGGGTGTGACAGACAAACAGACAGACGGACAGACACCGAAGTGATCTTATAAGTGTTCCGTACTTAACACTAAAAACAGGTCTCCCCTTATAAGGAGTTGTCCAGTACTGCGTAGTTAACAGACAGTGGATAATCTAAACAACATCATCGTTATGGTTTACAGCGAATTAAAATTTCAAAACAAACTGCTTTTACAATATTTGCTAGTACAACAATTTCAGAAAGTTATGGCAAATATACGAATAACAATTACATTTGTGAAAAAATCACACTGGTAATTGCAGATTTAATCTAGGACAAGGTTTGAAATAGAATATTTTTATTATGAAGAACTTGTTCGAAATTATTATAGGACATCCACTTTTAAAATGATTTGTATTTTTTGATCTAGTTTAACAGCACCTTCATTTTTAAAAAATGAGCGTATGTTTAGATATTAAACAGGTACCCGTTTAACACTTGTAAAAGAAGTTGCCTAATGACTTAACACAGATAATCACCATGTTTCTTGGGAATTAACATAATGAACTGCTCATCGTTTTAGTCTTCTTTTTTTATTCTCATTATTATTATGCAATAATATGAATAATTCAAAGTATATCATTATACTAGGCTGTTAGGTTTTCAAACATCAGCTGTTTTAAGATTATGAATTTATTATACTTCTCATTGTAACGGCTGCAGAATAATCAGTAATAAGTCACACGTACTAAAGATATTCCTTCTGATAATTTATACACGTAACACGTAGGATGAAAACTTTTTGGTCTAACACATAGATGTCGCCCTTTTCAAAAAATCCATATGATTTTTAGGAAGTACCAACCTTCAAACGATACGTGTCAAAATTTCGTGACTTTTCGACGATTAGTTTACAAGTTACAGTGGTTTTAGTGATGCTACTTTTGATATTTTCAAAACAATGGGAAAAATCGAATTTCGTGTGTTGATTAAACACTGTTTTTTGAAGGGAAAATATACCGTTCAAGCAAAGCAAGGGTTTGAGAAGTTTTACGGGGACTCTGCCCCTGCAAAATCACTCATCATTTACTGGTATGCTGAATTTAAACGCAGTCGTACAGACACAAATGATGCTGAACGCTCTGGACATCAAAAAAATCCACAGAATTGTTTTGGATGACCGTAAAGTGAAATTGCGTGAAATACCTGATACCCTAAAGATATGAAATGAACGTGTTGGTCACATTTTGCATGAACATTTAGGCATGGGAAAGATCTGTTCGAAATGGTTACCGCGTTTGCTCACAGTGAACCAAAAACAACAACGTGTTGATGCTTCTGAGCGCTGTTTGGACCTGTTTAAGCGCAATAAAAAGGATTTTTCGTACAATATGTGACAATGGACGAAAAATGGATCCACCACCACACACCGAAATTAAATCGGCAGTCAGCTGAGTGCCCAGCAGCCGGTAAAAGTCGTCCGAAGCGACAAGACACAACAGTCGGCTGGGAAGGTTTTGGCCTCTGTATTTTGGGATGCGCATGGAATAATTTTCATCGACTATACTGAAAAGGAAAAAACCATCAATAGCGAATATTATATAAAGTCATATGCGTTTGAAGGCAGAAATCGCGAAGAAACGGCCCCAAATGAACAAGAAAAAGTTCTCTTTCATCAAGACAAATCCTTCTACAAGAAACGTGAAGAAATGTTAGAAAAGCGTCAGACTGATTGTATCGCTCTTGAAGGAGACTATGTTGATGAATAAAGTAGAATTTTGCAAAAAAATGTGTTTTAAGTAACTGAACCAAAAACTTTTCAGCCTACGTATTTTATATAAATAACTAGACAAGTGCAAGTCGGAGTCGATGACCTGGTAAAAAAAAAATTTCACCCCTCAAAAGTAAACTTTCAAAACTACACCTCTCTGATACGGCCATCAATTCCTATATTAGTGCCAAATTTCAACTTTCTATGTCAAATGTTTCGGAGAAACTCGGATGTGACAGACAGACACCGGAAGTTTACATTTCTTTTTTGAAGAAATACCATTCAAAACAGCAAGCCTTGCTTCAATCTAAAAATCGAGTGTGACAGACAGGCAGACACCGACCGTCACCGAAGTGATCTTATAAGTGTTCCGTACGGAACACTAAAAAGATGTCAAGAGGAAGTTTGTGTTGTGCAGTTAGTGCTTGTAAAAATATATCTGGTAGTTCCAAAGAAGTTAGTTTTTTTAGATTTTCTAAATATCCTAACAGGTAATTTATTTCAATTATGCAATAAATTATATTTATTGCATAACTGAAGATTATCTTTCATATTAAAATTGTTTGCTAGAGTTAAGTTACATTATCTCCTAAAATTCGCTAACCAAACATTCAAAACTCAATCTGAGCATGCAAAAGTAGTAATTCTCCAGCACGAATGAGTTGGAATAAATCAGTGCATGGATTTAATTTTTTTATATAAGTAGTATATAGGCACGAAAAGGCATTAGTTGTATGAAAATTATTATATTAGCTTTAACTAATGATAAAATGGATCAAAAATGTGTTCACTTCATTTTTAAGTTCAGAAGAAATACGTTCTCGTCTTAAAATGATAATTTTAATTATTTTCAATCTCTCCACATTACTGAGAGTCGCTGAAATATAAGGAGCATGATTATTGAGATTATACGCGCGAAGCCGAAGGTGTGCAGAGATATATTGAAACATCTTAACTTTCTTTACTTTTAAAAAAAATTTTATTTATTAATTTAAATTATAGGGAGAAAAACAGTGTCGTAACTTGATCTTAAAATCTAGGAAAAAATGAATGTTACAATACTCTCAAAATGAACATTCCCCCCCCCCCCCAGACAATATCTCTAAGAGTTGAGAAATTCAACAATGAGATATTTAAATGAATAACGTGCAAAAAGCGTTGACGCCAAATGTATTTTCTCCTTGTATTTTTTACCTGTTTCCCTGTTTTTTGTATGTCTGTTTTAATAAGAACTTGATATAAACATGTTTACTAAAAAAAATTCTCGTTTTTTCTTCCTTTCAATCACCAAAAATTCATTTTTATTCTAGAAAATAGGATTTTTCTGGAAAGAAGGAATTTGAATATTTCAAAAATTTGCGGGCATCATACCACCAATATGGCGACAGGTCTTGTGATCACTGCAAACTCGAACCCCTTGAAATCAAAGGTGCCGAGTCGGACTGCCGCATTTTTGAGGCTCTGCTTAATAATTTTTCCTTATTTTTATTCTTATTTTTTTTTTTTATTTTCCGATCCCTCATATTTAAATATATTAAAATTTTATTGGCGATCGACATGGCGGTTTTTCTTCATCCATATGTAAACATTTCGAAAATTTTAAAAACATTTAATTATACGTTTTAGCAAAAATACGACAAAAACTTCTCTACTCATTTATGGACTACAACTAACTATGAAAATGAAGGTTAGAAGAAATATCGTGTAATCATTATGGTAGATCCCAAAAGCCACTTACATTGTTATTAAAATTCACCTATAATTTGTCGACAGGAAAAATTCTAGGAATAGCTTTGTCAAATTTTAATTAAATATACCATTTTTAACTTTAGGACTTTAGTGACAGTGAATCCATACTATTTCTATAGCGCCGAAAATAATTTTTTAAGAGTGGCATAATAAACAAAACAATCTTAATGAGTGTAAACCGTGTATTTTCATTTTTCTTTTATCCAAAAATAAAATATCTGGGAGTTCCAGCATATTTTTAAATTTTAAATTTGTTTTTTCTACTAAATGTTAACTTTAGACAGATTGGATCTGTCAGTAGGTTTGAAAAATAGATTTGAAATTTGAATATTTCTGTGTGAGTTTTAATGAATGGTCTTTGGCGCGGAAATCACAAATAGTCCACATCCTCTAAAGCTTCATTAAAAAAAAATGTTAAATATGATATTTTAATTAGTAACAAAGCTATACGTATCAAATTAACCGTATTTGTTCAAAATTAATGTATTCAAACAGTCCTGTCAATGAGATTGTTCTGGATTTTTTTTAGTATTAATTTTATCATTATATTTAACTTCTACGTTAAACAAGAGCATGATAAGATAATCCTTGTATAAAAAGACAGGAATATATAATAAACCAAGAAATAATTTGTTGACCAAATTTAAAAGCAGTGAATGGCTAGGAAGTTAATTTAAAAAAATATTAAAATTTGTATGTCTTAAGCACTACAGTTTTCGTTTTTCTTTGCGGTCTTCTTTTTCCTTTATTTTTGTCACGACTTCTGTGTTTGTTATTTTCTTCAATCTAATTTTTAGTAACTTGCAACCAAATATTATATATATATATATATATATATATATATATATATATATATATATATATATATATGTATATATATATATATATATATATATATATATATATATATATATATATATGTATATATATATATATATATATATATATATATATATATATATATATATATATATATATATATATTCATGCCTCCATGCCATATAGCAATACTGGGAGCATATGATATCCCATTAACCTTATCTTCATATATCTGTCAACTTTTTTATATAGAATGCTTACATAGATATGTCTATTATTTGTTGACCAAATTTAAAAGCAGTGAAAAAATATTAAAATTTGTATGTCTTAAGCACTACAGTTTTCGTTTTTCTTTGTGGTCTTCTTTTTCCTTTATTTTTGTCACGACTTCTGTGTTTGTTATTTTTCTTCAATCTAATTTTTAGTAACTTGCAACCAAATATTATTATATATATATATATATATATATATATATATATATATATATATATATATATGTTATATATATATATATATATATATATATATATATATATGTATATATATATATATATATATATATATATATATATATATATATATATATATATATATATATATATATGTATATATATATATATATATATATATATATATATATATATATATATATATATATATGTATATATATATATATATATATATATATATATATATATATATATATATATATGTATATATATATATATATATATATATATATATATATATATATATATATATATATATATATATATATATATATATATATATATATATATATATATATATATATATATATATTCATGCCTCCATGCCATATAGCAATACTGGGAGCATATGACATCCCATTAACCTTACCTTCATATATCTGTAACTTTTTTATATAGAATGCTTACATAGATATGTCTATTATTTCGTATTGATTTGTTTCGTCTTTTTAGTGTTCCGTACGGAACACTTATAAGATCACTTCGGTGTCTGTCTGTCTGTCTGTCTGTCACACCCGATTTTCTCCGAACCTATTTCACATAGAAAGGTGAAATTTGGTAATAATATAGGAATTGATGACCTCATCAGAGCCACGTAGTTTTGAGAATCAAATTTTGACTTAAGGGGTTAGTTTTGGGGGGTGAAGTCGGAAGTGAAAAAAAAAATTTTTTACTAGGTCATCGAGTGTGGTGTCAAATGAAAGCTTGTGAAAACACGAGTAAAAAATATATATATAATATTATACTTGCGCGCACTTTTCTTTGTATTATTTTTAAAAATTCGCGAAAAATCGCTGTCCCGGGCCTTATCTCGAAAAGTACTTATCAAAAAATTTCGAAAAAATTCTGGAATATTCTCCACGGGGTGTAGATTGAACGAAAATTATCACCTTTCAAAGTCATCAGATTTCAATAAAGATTGGAAACAAACTTTGTTGACAACTCATTTGGGGTGTGTTCTGTGAAGTCACTGATCATTTTATACCACCGTAACATAAATTTTGACTTAAGGGGTTCGTTTTGAGGGGTGAAATCGGAGGTGAAAAAAAATTTTTTTTACTAGATCATCGAGTGTGGTGTCAAATGAAAGCTTGCGAAAACACGAGTAATATATATATATATATATATATATATATATATATATATATATATATATATATATATATATAAATGTAATACTTGCTCACACTTTTCTTCGTATTACTTTAAAAAATCGCTTCCCCTACCTTATCTCGAAAAGTATTGCTCAAAAAATTTTAAAAAAATTCTGGAATATTCTCCACTGGGTATAGATTGAACGAAAATTATCACGAGTGCATTACCTTTAATAATTTATTTGGTATATAAAAAAAAAACAAAATTTCAAGGTCACCAGTTTTCAGTAAAGATTGGAAACAAACTTTGTTGAAAACTTATTTGGGGTGTGTTTTGTGAAGTCACTGATCATTTTATACCACCCTAACAAAAAATTTTATTTTAAAAACAATCAACGTACGGAACACTAATTGTGCAAGTTCAACTTGCACTTGACCGGTTTTTTCTGTTTAGTGACAGTCAATATTCTTCAGTCGATGTAGTTGTGTTATTAAAACTGTGCCGTCCGCATATCTTATATTATTGACTGTTACTCCTATTATTTCTTTTATTAGTGCTTTTCTCATAATTTTCTCTGAGTATAGGTTGAAAATTGTCGGTGATAACACACAAGTTTGGGTGTCTCCTCGTCTGATTTCAGTTTCTGCTATTGCGGCTTTCCCTATTCTTTTAACCGTTTTTGTTTTTTATTAAAATAGAGATTTGAAACGATTGTAATATCTTTAGTTTCGAATTTTGCTTCCTTGAGAAATTCAATCAGTTGATTGTAGCATGTCTTTTCGATAGTTTTTTTAGAATCGATGGATCATACATAGAAGTCTTGGGTCATATTTCCTGTTACTTATTGCTTGCTTATAAAAGCAATTGAATACTATGGTAGGTATTCGATCAGCGCCTCAAGATTTTCTGGTAGCTAACTTCATTAAAATACGTTTTAATACGCCGCCAGAAGAAAATATCGGGTATCTTTGCACATCACGTAGGGAATATTGGGTGGTGTTTTTCCATGAGAATCAATAGAAGAGCAAGGAGTTCAATTACCAAGTAAGCTTTTTTAACGGGTGTTTTTGCATTAGTTTTGTCTGGTTGTGTAAGCGGTAGTATAATAAAGGTTTAGTGATATTTTAACGGATCGTCTTAGCGACCGACCAATAAGATTTGGAATGGTTGAGACAGGCAAGAAGTTCTTTTTTAATTGTTTCATTGTGTGTCTCCTTAATTTCGTCGATTATTTGCTTGCATCTGTTCTGGACACTAACAAAGATGTTGCGATTCATGATGTTAAACTCCGACGTCAAAATGTTTAAATCCAACAATTTCTTTTCATTTTAGATTGAACCAAGGCTTGCCGTTAGAATGGTATTTTTTGAAGAAAGAAATATAAGCTTCCGTGTCAGACCAGATGCCATCCGAAACATTTTTACTGTAGTCAGATGAGTTGTCAAATCTAAAACAAGCATCTAACTAACTGATTGGCGGAATACTCGAATACGAAACTAGTTTATAGTAGGAATGGCTCTGTTCTGTCTACAGTATTAAACAGGTCTACAAAAAGATTAATTTATTATTAGTGTTCCGTACAGAACACTTATGGGCTCACCTCTGTGTCTGCTCGTCGGTCTGTCACACCCGATTTTCTCCGTGAGCCGCGTAATTTTGAAAGTTAAAATTGGACTTGGTGGGTGAAATTTTTAAAAAATGGAAGAAACACCCCTGTCCACCCACTTTATCTCGAAAAGTACTGATCAAAAAATTTTGAAAAAATTCTGGAATAGATTGAGCGAAAATTATCACGACTGCATTACGTTTAATAATTTATCTGGTATAAAAAAAATACTGAAAAAATACCGAGAACTCGTACTAAATGGTGGAGCTGAATTCTTTTCCGTCTGTTACGGTACGTCGACAAAATAATTTTATTTTACTTGTTTACAATTAAATATTTAGGTAGTAAATATTTGTTTTATTACTAGATCCTAAATTGATTTATTGGCTATTAGGTAGCTAAGATGCTATAACTATTATACATTATTGACTAAGAAAAAACTTGAAAATATATATTAGATCTTAAGGTGTCAGGGCCAAATTATCTTAGCCTAGGTAAGAATTTTATTTTATTTTAAAAGCAATCACGGTACGGAACACTAATTGCACTGCACTTAACAGGTTTTTTTACAATAAGTGTGATGATTTCAGAAGGTAACTTATCCGGTTGTGGAAACTTTTTACAGTTTGAAGGTTTTATAATATGGATGGCATCTTGTACGGTTATGTCCGGTCCCTACTATCATGTTGAAGTTATCGTATAGAAGTTATATATATATATATATATATATATATATATATATATATATATATATATATATATATATATATATATATATACGAGGCATGTTTTTTAAGTAAGTACCGTTTTGGAATTAAAAAAAGACGTGCAAAGATATCGCTATAATTTTATTTTTACATGAAAGCCTGTACCTTAATCTACTTTTCTACATAATTTCCGTGAATATTGAGGCACTTGTCATAACGTGGCACCAGTTTTTGAATACCCTCCTCATAAAGTTCTGCCGCCTGACTTGTTAACCACTGTATCACAAATGTTTTGACTGCGTTATCGTCTTGAAGACGCTGACCACCCAGGTGCTTCTTCAAGTGCAGGAACAAATGGTAGTCGCTGGGCGCCAGATCAGGGCTGTATGGAGGATGATCTAGAGTTTCCCATTTAAAAGATTTGATGAGATCTTTGGTCCGATTAGCCACATGTGGACGGGCATTGTCATGCAGCAAAACGATACCCTTACTCAACTTGCCACGTCTTTTGTTCTGGATTGCACGACGCAGATTGTTCAATGTCTCACAATAAGACGCTGCATTGATTGTCTCATTACGAGGCAGAAACTCCACTAGCAATACTCCTTTTCTGTCCCAAAAAAACTGTGCACATGATTTTGCGGGCAGAAATTGTTTGCTTAAACTTCACTTTTTTGGGTGATGATGAATGTCGCCATTCCATGGATTGTTGTTTCGATTCTGGTGTGACGTAGGCCACCCATGTTTCGTCACCAGTAACAATTTGGTCTAAAAAATGTTCACCTTCATTGTGGTACCGCTCAAGGAAAGTCAATGCACTGCCTAAACGTTGGGTTTTGTACAAATCCGTCAACATTTTTTTGGAACCCAACGTGAACACAATTTCCGGTAATTCAAGTTCTCTGTCACAATGCGATACAAAATACTACGAGATTATTGAGGAAAGCAGTCGCACAATGATGAAATTGTAAAGCGTCTGTTTTTCTCTCACCTTTTCGGTCCACTTTCTGCACCAAATCTTCATTAACGACCGAAGGACGCCCACTCCGTTCTTCATCATGCACATTTGTGCGGCCATCTTTAAATGCTCTCACCCATTTCCTTACCATTCCATCACTCATAATGTTTTGTCCGTAAACTTCACAGATCTCACGATGAATATCGATCGGTTTTACGCCTTTAGCACTAAGAAATCGTATAACAGCCCGTACTTCACAATCGGCGGGACTCACGATTGTCGGAGGCATCTTAAACACTCAGTAAACAACGTATACAATGACGAATCAGACTGTAATGGCGTCAGTGCGTAGACATGAGATGTAGGTTACCAGCGCGCATGCGCGGAACGCCGACCGTATCGCTGCGGCGGCGGAATCGCAAAACGGTACTTACTTAAAAAACATGCCTCGTATATATATATATATATATATATATATATATATATATATATATATAATATATATATGTATATATATATATATATATATATATATATATATATATATATATATATATATATATATATATATATATAGCCCAGTTGTCACAGGCAAAATTTGACAAAAAGCTCTCAGCTAAGGCTGTAGTTTTTTGGACATAGAATACAATAAAAAAAAGTTTGCTTCTCTAAGCCTATATAATCGAAAATAAAATGAAAAATTAGTTTTTTCTCAAATATCTGTAAAAAATAAAAAAGATATAATAGCACCTCGTTACAGAACGGGAAATTTTATAAAAAAAAAATAGTATGTAGATTATTTTTTTTTAGTTTTGCTGTAATTAAAGAAAAAAATTAAAATAAAATGGCTGGTTTAATTCCTTCAGTTGTGGTGGGAATCATGCTTCCAACCTCATTTATGATTAAATTAACGTTTCTGTATACCGTTAAATATTTTAAAATTGGCTATTAAGGAGTTTTTTTTTTTCGGGGTGCTGATTAAGAATCCGATGACAGATTTGAAAAATTCAAAATGGCGGTCTAATATGACGGCCAGAGAGTATCATTCATTGAATTTCTTCAAGTAATTTAGAATTTTTGTGTTTTCAGTAACTGTTTTCTTTGTACTTGGATGTTTAAATGAAATATAAATATGTTATAGTTAAGATTAGACGTCTACTTTCATTTCCTACCTTTAAATATATTTTTTTTTTAATTTTACGTTTATCATGAACCCTTTTTTAAGAGCAAAATTACCCAAAAAGAGAAAATTTTTTAAAATTTTTAATTATTTTCTAATATCAAGTATATTTTAACTGTAACTACAATAAACCAAAAAAAAATCTCCGACTTTTTTGACCATTTTGTGCTGCTTTGAACGCAAAATTGCCGGCGGCTCACTACAATACAATACAATATTTATTTCAATAAGTTTTTTACATTACATTACAATACATAAAGTTAATATAATTCAGGTGTTTACACATCATATCCTTATTGTCTACTACGGAATAAAAAACTTCACTAGACCATTCATTGACCTGTATTCGAAGTCTTTCATTCCTTGATCTGTATGGTAGTATACCTATGTTCCAGAAATAAAATATTCGTTTTATTACATATTTTACAAGTTTTTTTTTTTTTTTTTATTGGTCTAGCACACGTGCTGCAGGGAAGTCCCTAAAGCGCTCCAGGAGCGGCACGAGTGCGGAAAAAGCGATTCACGTTGTTCTTGAATCGCTGTAAATTGCACTCGTGGGAAACACAGCGCTGGGCAAATTATTCCAAAGGGATGACGTTCTCCATATAAAAGATTGCTTGAAAAGCGTTGTACGCGGAGTAACAAGCTGAACCTCATACGGATGCGAAGCACCAGCGCGACGTGTATTTCTAACATGCACCGCTTTGGGAGGAATTAAGCGGGCTACATCCTTCGAACACTTTCCATGAAAATACTTGTAGAACAGACTCAAGTCGCCAACCGTTCTTCGATGTTCCAGCGAATCAAGGCCGCCGTCAATTCCGGGCCCCCAATCAGACGGATCGCTCTTCTCTGAACAGAATCCAACAAATGCAGTGTATGTTTGGGAGCGGAGCCCCAAACGTGGGAGCAGTATTCCATAGTTGGTCGAATTTGGGCTTTGTAAAGAATTAACAGTTGTTGTGGGGTGTAAAGCTTTCTGGTTCTAAATAATATTCCCAACTTTTGAGAAGCTCTTCTTGCTATGCCTGCAACATGTTCATGCCAAGACATATTTGCTCCCAAACTAACGCCCAACAAATTGAGCGACGATGCTAGGGGAATGGAGTGCCCCGACAAAGCTATGTCGGGTTCAGCAACGTTAACTTTTTTAGAAAAAACTGCCGCTTGGGTTTTTGTAGCGTTAAATTCCACTTGGTTACTGTCACCCGAAGATAGAATTTCTTCCAGGCCTTTGTTAAGTTGAACGACCTCCTGCTGTCTGCGGATATTCGCCTGAGCAGCCGATGTCCGAGCGTTCAAGGCGAATGAAGAGACAAGCGTACTGTCATCTGCAAAGCTATAGATTGGATTCCCGGTCTTTTCCAGCAGATCGTGAATGTAAATGAGAAAGAGAGTAGGAGACAGTATGGAGCCCTGGGGCACACCGGCGTTGATAGTGAGGGTGTTAGAAAGAAATCCGTCGACCGCCACTCGTAAAGAACGCCCTCTGAGGAAACATGAGAGCCACAAACAGAACCTTTCAGACATACCATAAGAGATGTGAAAAGAACACATTCGATTATAAGAAGTATTCTATTGTATAAGAAGGAGCACATGAGGGGAAACCAAAAGACGGAGCAACCACGAAAACCTATGGACCGGAGTTGCAGCCTGGTGAAGCAAAATAAATCGAAAATTAGAATGTAATATATATATATATATATATATATATATATATATATATATATATATATATATATATATATATATATAAGGATCGAAAAGAAAATACAATATGACATATAAGAATAGAAAATAGGTTGAGTTTTAGTAAATAATGTTGATTTTTTCTACGCAATATGCACATGCATTTAAGTATTTCCTTTTCTACGGTTTCATTAACTTTTTAAAACTGTCATAGTTGTGAATGATAAAATTTTTTATTTCGAAATTTAACCGCCCATTGTAATCATTTTTTTCAATCTTTGCCCTAAGGTTTAAAGGTAGCATTCCTAAAAACTTGGGAAGTAAAAATAGTATGTTTTTTTGCAAGTGTGATTTGTTGAAAAAGTGTGACTATAAATTATAATTTATTTTAGAGCGGGTGTTGTGTAGTGATGGTCTAGTTCTTCAAAGGTATGTTTAATTTTTTTATAAAAAAAGGCTTGTACTTACAAATAGTCCTCTAAAATTTAAGACATCAAATTGAGAATAAAGGTCAACTCTAGGATATTGATTGTTTTTGTTTAAAATGATTTTGAGAATTTTGTTTTGGCATACTGCTAAAATCTGCACTACATTATCATTAAGACCTCCCCAAACTACTACACAATACCTTAAAATTGACTCGGCTAGTGAGTTGTATACTATTTTTATTGTTTTTTTCAGATAAGGCATTTTGTAGTTGATAAAATTTATAATAGAGTTTTCTGAGTTTTTTTGAGGTTTCGATAACATGTTCATTCCAACGAAGATGTTGATCAATGTATAGGCCTAAATATTTAATTTTATTAGTTTTCTGAATATGTGGACAGGCGCAATTATTATTTAGTAATTTACATAATGAGCCGTGAATTTTAATGTCATTTTTTTTTGGTGGATCGGCAGTTGTCATAGAAAATGTTAAAAATTTTGTTTTTAATATATTTAGACTAATTTTTATTATCACATATCCAGTTATATATAACATCAAGACTCTGTTCTGCCTTCAAGTATGCGCCCTCCCAAGTATCGTCCATAAATATCACTGCAGTATCATCGGTGTACCAAATAATTGACCCATTCTTTATTATGGTTCCTAATTCATTTATATAAATCAAAAATAAGATACAGTCCCTGGCCAAATTATTAGACGCACTGCAAGATTTCATGTAAAATATTAATTACCGAGTGATATTGTACCGTTTTATTATTTTAAATTGATTTGTTTTTTATTTTTATATTATCCAATCAATTACCTATTTATTTGACATAAATAAAACAGCATTAATTTAGAAAAGCATAAGTTTATTAAGTTTTAAAGAAAAGTGAAATTAATGTTAGTAAAAGTCAATATTTAGTTGAGCCACCTTTAGCCGCTATCAAAGCTTTAATTCTGCCCGGCATGCTATCAATGCAAGATTGTACTGTCTCCTGCATTTGAGGATGATGATTCCACACATGAATAATCTTTTCTAGGAGCTGGGTTTTGTTGGTAATCACATCTTTAGCCACTTCTCTTTTCATCAGCTCCCACACATTTTCAATGGGGTTCATATCAGGGCTATTACCCGGCCAATCCAACAGAGGGATATTTTTTTCTGCCAAAAAAGCTTTAACAGACCGAGCAGTGTGGCAGGGAGCTCCATCTTGTATGAAAGTGAATGGTTCCCCATTTGGAAACCATTCTCTGAGCTGCGGAATCAACCGATTTTGTAATACTTCTTTGTACTGATCTTGCCTCATTATTCCTTTGACGACGCACAGACGTCCAGTGCCCTTGCCGCTGATGACTGACCAAATCATCACTTTGGTGGGATGTTTAAAACCGTCGGGACGACACAATCAGGATGAAACTTTTTTCCATGACGACGACGCACATACTGAGCTTTATTCTGCAAAATTTCGAATGTGCTTTCGTCACTGAAGCAGACCTGTCAAAAATAGGAAAAATATATAAATTTCCATGTTTATTTGCTTTATTTAACTGAAAATGATAATAATGTATCCATTATTGATTAAATTGCTGTATCTTACCGATCTCCAGAAGTCCACATCTTTGTCTTGCCATTGTTTGTTTGGCCCACTTCAGGCGCTTTGCTTTCATTGCAGCTGTTAACTTGGGCTTCCTGGCGGGGCGACAGGCCTTAAAATCTAATTCTTTCAATTTTCTTCGAACAGTGCGCTCAGAAGCATTTACGCTAGCATCCTGGAGTTGTGATTTTTATTACCTTTGTGGTAGCAAATCTGTTTTCTACACAAATTTTCTTCAAACATCTCTCTGACCGTGGAGTGAAAATTGGCTTTCTACCGCATCTTTTCTTTCTTTTCGGGTTTAATTCCTTCCCTGGCTCAATTTTCTTTTTTATGCGTCGTACACTAGCTTCAGAAACCTCCAATCTTCGTGATATTTCTCGGTTTGTAAATGTTTTCGCAATCACAAGGGCCTTCACTTCAGCTTTTTTTACGTGGTGAAAGATCGCCTTTTCTACCCATAATGAAAATAGTCCAATTACTTTTTTAAAACACTGCATACAAAATAAACTAATAACTGAGTAGTATAAAACTGTTAAACAAACAATCACAGTTCATAAAGCCACAGAAACACGTCCGTACCTGACTCGATTCCGATCGCGACTGATACAGGTTTGTACTTGTTTACGTTCATGTATCACTTTGTCAACACAGTGTTGCCATATGTTAAAAATAAATACAAATATGTAGTCTACAACAATTCTTTTAAATAAAAATCAATAATATTGTAGTTTAAATATACCATTATTGCATAAAAACTCTTAAGAAACATAAAATTACTAAAAAAAATACAGTGCGTCTAATAATTTGGCCAGGGACTGTAGGTCCCAAGACTGTCCCCTGAGGAACTCCAGAACTCACACTCATTGCAATACTTAAGGTCTTATTACATCGTACTTTTTGTGTTCGATTTGCTAAATAGAACTTAAAGAGTTCTAGCACATGGCCTCTTACCCCAACCCTTTCTAATTTTCTTAGCATCAGGGAATGGGAAACTGTGTCAAAGGCTTTTGCAAAGTCCATATAGACTGTAAGACATTTTTTATTTTGTTGCATTTTTGATATAATCTCACGAAACCAAAAGAATATCGCATCCTCCGTACTTCTGTTTCGTCTAAAACCAAATTGTTCATTAAAAAGGACATTTTGTGAATCAAGAAAATCAACCAGACGTGTTTTTAAACATATTTCCCATAATTTTGAAAAGTTACTTAAAAGGGATATTGGTCTATAATTTGTCATTTGGTATGGGTTTCCACTTTTAAAAATAGGAACAACTATGGCGGTTTTCCATTCCACAGGTATTCTAGAAGTTTTAAAGGTTAAATTAATTAAATAGACTAAAGGTTTTAAAATATGCATGTGGATCGCTTTAATTAATTTTACAGTTATGCCATCCTCACCGGGGGAGGAGTCTGATTTTAAGGATTTTATGTTCAATATGAGTTCTTTTTCATTTACTGGTTTTAATAAGAGGCTTTTGTTCAAATTATGTTGTATTTTATCTGTTTTGAATTGTTCTTAGAGATAATTTTACTAGCCATTGTTTCTCTACAGCAGGCAAACTTCATATTTTAAAACTCAATTTTTAAAGAACACAGAAAATTTGGGTATTTTTAGTTATTCTTATATTGAAACTTAAGGTATAGTAGTGATATATGTACAAGGATTTTTTTTCAATATTATATTTTAATTAAATGTTTGTAATTTACTGTATGCCCGTTAAAATCATGCAAACAAAAATTTAGTTTTAAGTTTTACAAATAATAAAGCAACAAAAATAAAAACCATTAGTATCATCGGAAAGCTGAAAGTCTCCTCTTTAAAAAGGTATCTTTTGATTTTTTTACACTCTGAAAATAAGTAATATCTATTAATCCTCGAGCGGTGCACGTAGACTTTCAAATTAACCTGTTTGACGCGCTATACTTTTATACTATTCGGATTTTTAACAAATTCTCACGCTAATAAAAAAAATCTTTGAAAAAATCTTTATACTATTAGTTATTCGATATCTTTTTTATTTTTGGAGATATTACCGAAAAACTGAATTTTTAATTTTATTTTAGATTTTGTGGGCTTAACATACAGTGGGCGGCTACAAACAGCGTCTGTCCTCATGTTAGAGGCGGCTGAAACCCTAAACTCACCAAGACGTCTGGCAAACGTGGTGTTTTAATGCCAAAAACCTTCAAATTCAAACCATGGACTCGACATTTAAAACGACACTACCCCAGGTGAGTAGAGCAAACAGCTCAGAATCTCACACCGACCCAAAATCGGTCAGCCTCAAGGATTCTGGGGGAGGCAAAATTTCGAAGAAGGGTAAAACCACAGAACTTAGAGTAGCGACATACAACATAAGAACCATGAGACTGGAAGAGGACAGAATCAGACTTCAAGGGGAACTCAATAGCATAAATTGGGACATTCTGGGAATCTGTGAGACAAGACTAAAGGGAGAAGAAGCTATTATCTTAGCATCGGGTCATCTACTTTATTATAACAATATACAATCATCAACGGGAGGTATTGCAATAATAATCCATAAAAATATAAGAAATAGGGTAATAAAGATGAATAGTATATCGTACAGAGTAATGTACATATTGTTTAGGCTAAACAACAGATTCACAATACAGATCATACAAGCATACGCCCCTACAAGTGCAGCAGAGGATGAGGAGGTCGACAGGTTCTACGAGGATATTACAAGGGCAAGAAAATCAGAAATAATCTGATAATATTAATTGGCGACTTTAATGCCAAAATAGGACAGAAGAAACTAGGAGACCCACATTACATTGGAAAGTTTGGTCTTGGAAATAGAAACGCCAGAGGTGAAACACTGTTGGACTATCTACGGTGCGAAAAATTCTATTGTGCAAATACGTTCTACGAAAAGAAAACGAAAAGAAGATGGACATGGAAAAGCCCAGACGGTAGAACGAAAAACAAAATTGATTATATCATTACAGATAAGTTGAAATACTGTAAAGATGTATCGGTACTAAATAAATTCGACACAGGAAGCGACCACAGACTTGTGAGAGCTTCCTTTAGAATAAACACAAAAGTTGAAAGACACAACATGATACATAAAAAACTTAAGAAACCACCCACAATAGAATCAATAACCAGACAGCAATCAATATTTGAAAACATCTTAAAACAGAAATTAAAATCCAAATCAGACCTCCCGGTATGAACATGGAAAATCTTGCAAATAAAATAACAGAAAGCATACAAACAGCTACCAAAACAATATTCTTTAGACAGAACAATAAAAACCAAAAATTGTCGACAAACACGATGAAACTCATCGAAGAGAAAAGACAAATTAATAGAGACTCGGAAAGATACAATTCCCTAAATAAAATCATAAGGAAAGAAACCAGAAAAGATATTCGGAAGTATAATACAAAACTCATTATGAATACAATAGAATCAAATAAAAATATGAAGGTCCTTAGATCAGGTAAAAACATTGGCAGATCAAATATTATTAAAATAAAGGATCAAAATGGAACAACAATAAACGATAAAAATATGATAGTGGAATCCATACATAAATTCTATACAGAAATGTATCAACCAAAGAAACAACAAGAAGAGAGTAACAGGATCATATTAAATGTTGGATCAGAGGAGATGCCAGAGATAGAACTTACCGAAATGGAAAATGCATTCAAACATATGAAAAACAATAAAAGTGCAGGAGAAGATGAAGTGACTGTCGACATGTTGAAACTCGGAGGTGATGAACTTGTTGATGCTGTGAGAATTCTACTTAATAAATGTCTAGAACAAGAAAGGATACCATGGCAGAATACTGAAGTCATATTACTACACAAAAAGGGAGATCCTGAGAATCTAGAGAACTATCGACCTATTAGCTGGCTGTCCCACTTATACAAATTGTTGACAAAAATCCTCACAAACCGCTTAGCATCGAAGCTAGATTCCTATCAACCGATCGAACAGGCGGGCTTCCGAAAGGGTTTTGGAACTAATGATCATATACAAACCCTACGCCTACTTATCGAAAAAGCCACCGAATACAACATACAAATTCATCTGGCTTTCATTGGCTACAAAAAGGCCTTTGATTCTGTAGAACAGTGGACAATAATGAATGCACTTAAGGACGCGAGAATCGACTCTAGATACACGAACCTGATAAAATATATCTATAGCCATGCCACAATGGATGTAAGAGTGGATGATGAGACGAAAACGGTTAAGATCGAGATCAAGAGAGGCGTTAGACAGGGTGACACTATTTCACCCAAATTGTTTACATTGGCTTTGGAAAACATTTTCAAGCTGTTGAGCTGGGAAAACAAAGGGTTAAAGATAAATGGGATGTACCTAAACCACCTGAGGTTCGCAGATGATATAGTCCTAATAAGTGATGATTTAAATGAGCTAAACACTATGATTAAAGAACTTCATGATGCCTCTCTGACAACCGGTCTCGAGATGAACATAAGTAAACCAAAAATAATGAGTCCCTCCCACAGAAATTTGATAATAGACAACAAGTTTATCGAGGCTGTGGATGAGTATATTTATCTGGGACACAAAATAAAATTGGGAAAAGAAAATCAGACTGCAGAAATACCCAGAAGGATTGGACTGGGCTGGGCGGCGTTCGGAAAATTGGATTTTATCTTAAAAAGTAGGGACATTCCTATAAACCTGAAAAGGAAAGTCTACGATACATGTATTCTCTCTGTTATGACATACGGACTGGAAACTATAACCAACGCATAAATTAAAATGTGCACAACGGTCTATGGAAAGACAAATGCTGGGCATAAGTCTGAGGAACAAAGTACCAAATGCAGAATGCAGACGCCGAACAAAAGTCGTCGACATGGTAGACCGTATTGCCAAATTGAAGTGGCAATGGGCGGGTCATGTGGCTAGACAGGGGAGAGACAGATGGGCAACCAGAGTCCTATATTGGAGACCGTGGGATGAAAAGAGAGAAGTCGGCCGACCCCAGAAAAGATGGGCTGATGACATCATCACAATTGCAAGAAGAAAGTGGATGAGACTCGCACAGGATAGAGACAGATGGAGGGAGTTTGAGGAGGCCTATATCCAGCAGTGGAGAGATGGCTGAGGAAGAAGAAGAAGAAGAACATACATCAAACTTTAGCAAACTTTTTTCGTATTCTACATCCAAAAAATTACCTTCCAAAATGCAGCCTCTTAACATTTAATGAGAGCTCAAAAACCCTAGTAACTGGGCTAATATCATAATGATGAGGCTTAAACTTTACAAATTGCAACACATAATCAAAACATATCAAGCTAATCTCGTTAAAAGTAAATTATTTTAAACATTTACTTAAATTTATTATTTGTAACATGGCGATAAAATTTTTTAGGTGTCATGCACCTTGGCATACTTGTGTACAACTTGTTTTAAAAAAAGAACACAAAAATTAAATTGGTATTTTGGTGCATGTGTAATCGCCCACACTCTGATATATTCGATTAGTTTTATGTATTTTCGGAGACAAGGCCCGCAACACAAAACGAAATAACGCCGAGAAAAATATTTAGTATGTCCCATTAAAATGCGAGTTATTTAATATACAAACTAAATCTTGTTAAATGATGAGATGAGTGTTACACGAATGAATTAGTGGATCTTCCCACGCAGTTGTTTTTCAAATTTGACCTGCTTGTGCAAAAAAGAAACAACTATACACACGACCCAATTCTTAACAAAAAAAAAAAATAAAGTATTAACTGTATATTATTTATCATAGACTATTCTAAATCTATTTAACACCCTCATATTTGCCATAAAAATGATAACAAGCCGAAGAGAGCTCCAGGTATGATATTTACATTATGTTTCAAATAACCCAGTAGAAATAGTTAACGCATTTGGTTTCAATTTGTGTAGTGTTTAATTACCGTAAGATCGTGATTTAACTTTGTTTAGTCCTGTTGAGAAAACTACCAAGCTGTGCAACACTTCTACTTTTACAGTTTGCCAAGTAAGAACATGACTGCTCATATTCTTGAAAAAATGTGTTTCGAGAACATTTTTTGCCATCAATGTATTCTTTGGTGTGTTAACAACGACACAATTATCTTAGTAAGTTGTCCAATTACCTCGTCCATCAATAATCACCTGGCATCTTCGAGGTGTGCTGTCGACGAGATTTTCTGCATACTCAGTCAGAGTCCTCGGAGTCTTTTCTCTGAGCTTTCTCTTGACAAGGGACCAAACGTTTTCAATAGGGTTGGCATCCGGCAACGCTTCTTGACGTCATTTTCACCCAGCAAAGGTTTCTTCAACGTGCTTCGGAATTTGACATCATAAGCACGAAGATGTTGTTGAATGGTCTCATGGAACATATTCAAACCCAATTTTCGTTATTTTGCCGCTCCTTGACGAAGTTTCAATTTCGGGTCCGGTGAAAATAAAGACATGATTCGTTTTTCAACTTGACTTTGCCTACCAAACCACGTATTGGCAACAATATATTTAGCGGCCGCAGAATGTGTCATTTTAGGCACCTATGGATGGGGACAAAGCAAGACTGCCTCGAACCGACTCGCAAACAAGTGACTTATTTTTTATGTGATTTTGACGAAAGTTTGGAACTTTTACTAAAATGCGTCTTAGAATCGCTAGAATCGCCGCTACCAAAAATGAATTATCGCAGACACGTTCTTACTTGACAGACTGTATTTAAGAGTTCACTGAAGAAGCGAGTGAAGTTGCCATCAAGAAATTAAAAAAAACCGGTCAAGTGCAAGTTGAACTTGCGCAATTAGTGTTCCGTACGTTGATTGCTTTTAAAATAAAAAATGTTGCAACGAAAGTATAAAATGATCAGTGACTTCTCAAAACACACCCCAAATGAGTTTTCAACAAAGTTTATTTCCAATCTTTACTGAAAATTGATGACCTTGAAATTTCTGTTTTTTTTTATATATCAGATAAATTATTACAGGTAATGCACTCGTGATAATTTTCGTTCAATCTACACCCCGTAGAGAATATTCCAGAATTTTTCAAAATTTTTTGATAAGTACTTTTCGAGATAAGGCGGGTGGACAGCGATTTTTCGCGATTTTAAAAAAAAAACAAAGAAAAGTGCGCGCAAGTATTACATTATATATATATTTTTTACTCGTGCTTTCACAAGCTTTCATTTAACACCACACTCGATTACCTAGTAAAAAATTTTTTTTTTTCACTTCCGATTTCACCCTCCAAAACTAATCCCTTAGGTCAAAACTTAACTTTCAAAACTACATGGCTCTGATGAGGCCATCAATTCCTATATTATTACCAAATTTCAACTTTCTATGAAAAATAGTTTCGAAGAAAATGGGGTGTGACAGACGGACAGACGGGCAGACAGACGGACAGACACCGAAGTGATCTTATAAGTGTTCCGTACGGAACACTAAAAATAAGTATACTGAAGGGCACGACCTTTAGCCTAATTTTTTGGTTAGAGATTGTAGCTTCATCTTTTTGGTGTTCCGTATAGAACACTTATAAGATCATTTCGGTGTATGTCTGTTTGTCTGTCTGTCTGTCTGTTACACCCGATTTTCTTCGAAACTATATGACATAGAAAGTCGAAATTTGGTAATAATATAGGAATTGATGGCCTCATCAGAGCCATGAAGTTTTGAGAGTTAAATTTTGACTTAAGGGGTTAGTTTTGGGGGGTGAAATCGGAAGCGAAAAAAAAATTTTTTTACTAAGTCATTGAGTGTGGTGTCAAATGAAAGCTTGTGAAAACACGAGTAAAATAAATATATATATATATATATATATATATATATATATATATATATACATATATATATATATATATATATATATATATATATATATATATATATATATATATATATGTATATATATATAATGTAATAATTGCGCGCACTTTTCTTTGTATTATTTTCAAAAAATCGCGAAAAATCGTCTTTTACATCCTGTTGGAAGCTGGCTAGGGATTGTTCCCTGTTGAAAGAAGGGAACTCCTCAGACTTTACGAATTATAGACCGTCTGCTATATTATATAGCTTTGATAAAGTCTTCGAGATGGCGGTTTGTAATCAAAACTTTCCTAACGTTTATTGTCTTATTTCTACTATTAAAAACAATAGTACTTTGTCATCTAGTAAATCTATACAAAAAGTTTAGTGGTTCACATTTTATTGTACTATTTATAGTGAATTTTAAAAAAAAGATGACCGTCAAAAATTGTGAATTTACTAAAACTGAATATCGATCGGTGATAAGGTACCTCTTTTTAAAAGAACTGTTCGTTAAAGAAATATAAGATAACATGCTTAATACATTGAAGAACTAATGTTCTTTTTACGTCAATATGAAAAATTCGGTTGCGGATTTTAAGGAAGACCTGCATCTGTGTCCACCCCAGAGAATGTTAAGGCTATGCGTGGCAAGGCATCATTAAAAATAAACAAAAATCAATAAAAAAATCGTTTAAAATAAAAACTAAATTTATCATTTTATCATTAAAAGGATAACTGGAAATGGTGACACAAATTAGAGAAACAGTACGACTACTATAGGCAAAAAGCAGCAAGGTAACTATTATAAATGAATATATTTATAAACTATATATTATATTTGTAAAACTCCAAAAAAATTGTAAGTCGATCTACTATATAATAACTAGAACAATAATGATTTTTGAATTGAATTGTACTTGAATAGATGACCGCTTGGGAATATCATGTAGTGTTTCCTTTTTGTTTTGGTGGTTATAACATTAATAATAAGAATGTTATGATAATATTAAGAATACTTACTACTTTTGAACCGAATTATTTTTAAGTGGTTTTGTTGTTATTTGCCCTACCAGACAGCATTTCTTTTGATTTGACCTCCTAGGCCAGGGGTGCTCAAACGGTCGATCGCGATCGACAAGTCGATCGCGAGTGCTTTTTGAGTCGATCTCGAGAAAAAAATTCCGATATAGAACTATTCACAGATTTTGTTTTAGGTAACTAAAACAAAATGTAATGAATAAACTACTAAAATTTATTCGATCCACAATTAGGCCAGAATAACCCCCTCATCACTTTCTTTTATCGTAATAACCCCCTGCTAGCGGCAAAAGGCGGCTTTATCAAAGGAACGCGCGGTACTTGTCAAAGAAAAGCCGCGTTTTTGATTCCCGCCGATTTTTCTAGAAACTTCGGGCGGCGTGTTTGACGGGAACATTCGAGACTTCGTTCGCGCCGATATAAATGTTGCGCCTGCAGGAATAGGAGTCAGTCTGAGTTGTAATTTGAAGACGATACATCGATACAAAGTTTATTAATAAATAGTCCAAAATGAGTGCGGCGAAAAAAAGTAAAACTTATCATTTTAATAACGATTGGAAGGAAGAATTTTTCTTTTGTATGGTAAAGGGTAAGTGCATTTGTCTCATTTGCCGTGCGTCAGTTGCAATACCTAAGCGTGGGAACTTAGAGAGGCATCATAAAACGGTTCATAAAAAACTATGAAAAGGATTTTCCGTCACAGAGTGAATTAAGAAAACGAAAAGTACGTGATTTGACAACTTGTTTGAAAAAAGAACAAACCATGTTCACAAGACCAGCCAAACAATCAAAAGCTGCAACGATCGCGTCATTTAAAATATCTCATATATTGGCGAAACACAAGAAACCATTTGATGATGGATTGGTTGTGAAGGAACCATTTATTGAAGCGGGTGAGACTTTATTTGGAGTTTTTAAAAATAAAACAGAGATTATGTCTGCTATTAGAGAACTTCAGTTATCTCGTCCGACTGTCACAAGGCGTGTTGAAGTCATGAGTCAGAACATGGCAGATAAACTAAAACATGATATCATGGAATGTACATACTTTTCTTTACAGTTCGACGAATTCACCGATATGACAGACACTGCCCAGCTGTGTATTTTTATTCGAATGGTATTCAATGACATGTCGGCTAAGGAAGAGTTTTTGACAATGATTCCTCTGAAAGGAAAGACCCGTGGCGAAGATATATATGACGTTTTCTTCAATTTTGTAACAAACTACAAGCTACCCATATATAAACTAGTGTGCATTACAACCGATGGAGCACCAGCAATGACTGGAAACCAAAACGGTTTTGTGGCATTGTGTCGAGCTAATGATGATTTCCCTTCATTTTTCTCCTTCCATTGCATTATACATCAACAAGTTTTGTGTTCAAAAGTTCTAAACATGGAGGAGATTATGGGCATTGCAATAAAAATTGTGAATTCTATCCGTGCACGTAGTTTGCAACGACGGCTCTTTAAATTGCAGTTGGAAGATAGTGAGTCAGCTGAAGACACTGATTTAGTTCTCTTCACACGGACGTCAGGTGGTTGAGTCGCGGAAAATTCCTAGAAAGGTTTCAAGAATTATTGCCCGAAATAACAGCTTTTCTGGACGGAAGAGGTGTTGACACTCAGATGCTGAAAAAAACGGAAAATGGCTGACTGATTTGGCATTTTTGACAGACATCACAATGCATTTAAACACCATTAATTTGGAGCTTCAAGGTAAAGGAAAAACTATTATTGAGATGATTAGCGCAATAAACGCATTCAAAAGTAAATTGCAACTTATGATAGATCAACTGAAAAGAAAGGATCTGAAAAATTTTCCTTCTTTGAAAGCAAGGATTCCTCAGTTGAATTATGATATTTATGAGGCAGAATTATCAAATATTTTGGACCAATTCGAAATACGTTTTTATGATTTCAGTAAATTGGCAAACATCGCATCATTTATGAGTTATCCTTTTTCGTGTAAAAACATTGAGGAATTAGCTACTGAAATAGCAAGTCAGTTTAACATGGAATCATGTTCTGTTAAAAATGAGTTAGTGCAGATTATATCAGATATACATCTTAAAGCCACAGCATCTGATACAAAATTCTGGTGTTTTATATATCCGAATCTAAGGCAAATCGCCCTTCAGCTGACGGCAATGTTTGGGTCAACTTACTTGTGCGAGTCTGCGTTTTCTGAAATGAAGATAATTAAGTCAAAATATCGCAATCGACTAACTGACGAAACATATGTCATCATGCTTGCGATTAGCACTCGGTAATTACGTACCATCTTATGAAAAGTATGCTGAGGACATGCAGTGCCACGCTTCAACATCCAAAGTCACTCTTTAGTTAAGTTTAGACACTAGAACTCGTTTGTTTTGTAAGAACCAATAAACTCGCAATTTTGAATAATTATGAGTTTTTTATTGACATTTTAGAGCAGACCTACACTTAGCTTGACTAAAAAAATGCATATTGTGCGGAAAACTAATATCTATGCCACGATACACCCTACCTAGACGACAATCCTGCATCACACTTACTTGCAGCCTCTCAAAGTCGATCGATCGTAGTCTAACAATATTGAGGTAGATCGCCAGCAGTTCAAGTTTGAGCACCCCTGTCCTAGTCCATAAAGATTACAAATTTAACGGTTAATGGCATAAACAATGTGATTATCTTTGGCGTATTCAGAATATGCAGCAGCAAGGTTTCCTCTATTAGTAACTTTGATTAGTATTTGTTATGATACAAATTAAAATATTATTTATAGGCAACGGCCATACCACGTAGCAAAAGACAAGTTCTCGTCTAAAGCTGGGTTTTTGGACTTGTTTTCCCAGCAAATTTTAGCACACTACCTGCATCAATTAAAGCCTCCATTAATATATTTCCTAATCATACCGATAGCACTGAACTGTCCAGAGACGGTAAAGGTCATACAGAACCGTCTGAAATAAACACAATATAAACACCTTATAGCAATAATGGCCTAACAACGGCCAGCAGCGGTTTTCTGACCCTGTCCTTACTTATCGGAGGAAAACTGTACCCACCGTACAATAGTCTGATAGTTCCTTTATATATATTTAATTATATATTTATCCTGTATAGATATGTATGTAATATATAGCAATTAGTTATAAGGTGACATTGTAACATATCTGTAACAAGTGAATAAAGATTTTTAGAGAGAGAGTTCTCGTCTGATCACTTAAGTCAATCTACGTTGGGCGTGGTTAGTACTTTGATGGGTGACCGCTTGGGAATACCACGTGCTGTTCTCTTTTTTCGATGTTTTTTTTTAAAGTTATATAACATTAATAATAAAAATATTATGAGAATATTAAATTAATAACGACTCTTTTTTGTTTTGAGCAGAACTGTTTTTAAGGGGTTATGTTGCCAGACACCATTTATTTTTATTCAACCTCCTAATCCATAGAGATTTTAAATTTGACGGTTAAAGGCCTAAACAATATGATGGTTTGTTTTTGGCATATTCAAAATATGTAGCACCAAGATTTTCTCTACTACTAATTTTGATTTTTGTTTGCTATGATATAAATTAAAAAATTATTTGTCGGCAACGGCCATACCACGTAGTAAAAGACAAGTTCTCGTCTGATCACTTAAGTCAATCTACGTTGGGCGTGGTTAGTACTTGGATGGGTGACCGCTTGGGAATACCACGTGCTGTTGCCTTTTTTTCTTAAACTTAATAATAAGAATATTATAATAATATTAAATAAACAACGATTCTTTTCTAAATTCAATTTTTTTTGTTTTTAACTGGTTTCGTTGCTAGATGCCTTATCAGACAGCATTTCTTTTTATTCGATCTCATACGGAGATTACAAATTTGATTCTTAAGGGCATAAACAATGAGATGGCATGTTTAGAATATGCTCCAGCAGTGTTTCTCCACCAAAAATGCCAACAAACTCCACGGCAAATTTTCCCCCTTCTAAATAAGACCAGTAAACTATTAAGATGCAACCAGTTGACAATTTACAAAATAATCATCAGATCCGGTCGGACCTACTCCAGCCCGGTATGGTATCAAATATTACCCACCCACAGATTCACCCTCCAGACTTTCTAAAACAGGGCCCACCGTATCAGCGCCAAAGCCCCCTGGTTCGCCCGCAACACCTAGCCTTACCGAAACCTCCAGATACCCACAATCTGGCAATTCATGAGCAACGCTCAGCTCAAATTCCTGGATAATGCCACACATCACTCCAACTCCACAGTCGGGAACGCATATGGCCCCCGCCACCCCTTGCCAGAAGACGCCACTACCCCAGGCCTTCGGACCCCCTACTCCAGGATTAGCTCAAGTTAGCCTTAAATTAATTTTAGGTTTAATTTAAGTATATACTCATGAAATATCTCAAGATCAAATATCTTAAGTTCTCCTAACATACCTTACCTAGACTAAGTTAATTAGGTCACTGACATCTGTATATATATATATATATATATATATATATATATATATATATATATATATATA
Source organism: Pachyrhynchus sulphureomaculatus (assembly GCA_019049505.1). Taxonomy (NCBI): domain Eukaryota; kingdom Metazoa; phylum Arthropoda; class Insecta; order Coleoptera; family Curculionidae; genus Pachyrhynchus; species Pachyrhynchus sulphureomaculatus. The sequence continues at coordinate 28,068,025 of CM032453.1, read as the reverse complement.
TATAAGACACAAATGTGCTCACATGTTTAAATCGTCTTATATAACACGTAGGCTGGAAAGTTTTTGGTCTAACACATAGATGTCGCCCTTTTCAAAAATCCATATGATTTTTTAGGAAGTACCAACCTTCAAACGATACATGTCACAATTTCATGACATTTCGACGATTAGTTTACAAGTTACAGTGGTTTTAGTGACGCTACTTTTAATATTTTCAAAACAATGAAAAAAATTGAATTTCGTGTAGATTAAACACTGTTTTTTGATGGGAAAAAATACCGTTCAAGCAAAGCAATGGCTTGATAAGGGTTACGAGGACTCTGCCTCTGGAAAATCACTCATGATTTGCCGGTATGCTGAATTAGCTGAATTTAAACGCGGTCGTACTAGACGCCCAACTGAGGTGGTTACTTTGAATTGTTGTGGCTGTTACTTGATGGAAATTCATAACGAATGTAATGAAAGACTGATATTGTCAAATTTCCACTTTATTTCCACTTTATTACTAATAAATAATAATATAATATAATAAATAAAGTGGAAATTTGACAATATCAGTCTTTCATTACATTTGAGGTGGTTACACTGGAAAACATTTAAAACATCCATAAAATTGTTTTGGATGACCGTAAAGTGAAATTGCGTGAGATAGCTGACACTCTAGAGATATCAAAAGAACGTGTTAGTCTTATTTTGCATGAAAATTTGGGCACGAGAAAGCTCTGTTCGAAATGGATACCGCGTTTGCTCACAGTGGACCAAAAACCAACAACGTGTTGATGATTCTGAGCGCTGTTTGGACCTGTTAAGCGCAATAAAAAGGATTTTTCATGCGATATGCGACAATGGATGAAACATGGATCCACCCCCTACACACAGGAATCAAATCGGCAGTCAGCCGAATGGACCGCAGCCGGTAAAAGTCGCCCGAAGCGACCAAAGACACAACAGTCGGCTGGGAAGGTTTCGGCCTCTGTATTTTGGGATGCTCATGGAATAATTTTCATCGAGTATGCTGAGAAGGGAAGAACCATCAATAGCGAATATTATATAAAGTTATTGGGGCGTTTGAAAATAAAAATCGCAAAGAAATGGCCTCAAATGAACAAGAAAAAAGCGCTCTTTCATCAAGACAACGCATCGTGTCACAAGTCAATGGTTACAATGGCAAAATTGCATGAACTGAAGTTCGAATTGCTTTCTTATCCACCATGTTTTCCAGATTTGTCCCCCAGCGACTATTATCTATTCGCAGACCTGAAAAAAATGCTACGGGAAAGAGATTTGGCCCCAATGGCCGAAACTGAGGCCTGTTTTGAAGGCAAAGACAAATCCTGCTACAAGAAAGGTATAGAAATGTTGGAAAAGTATTCGACTGATTGTATTGCGCTTGAAGGAGGCTATATTGATAAATAAAGTCGAATTTGGCAAAAAAAAAAATGTTTTAAGTAGCTAGACCAAAAACTTTTCAGCCTACGTGTTAATAATAGTTATAGGGTTAGACCCTACCTAATAGCCAACTAAAGATACTAGATACCAGAGCACTTCTACTACTAGTAATTTTGACTAGTGTTTGTTAGAACATAAATTAAAACGTTTTTTTTTTTATCGGTAACGACCATACCACATATTATAACAAAAGTTATCTGTTATCAAATGGTAATTTTTCTGTATTTCAGCAACCATATCTGTAGACATCGGGCACTTACTTTTCGTCCGTTTCTTTTAATCGTCATGTATTTTAAATTTAGAGCGATTTTTTTACTCTCTTTTAAAACTGCCAAATCATATAACAAACAATACAGCTACCAGATTAATGGATTCTTGACCATTCATGATTACAAAACGTAAATCGATTAATATTCTTTTTGCAAAGTCGATATTAATGACAATAAGTCATTATTATTGATTGTATTAGGTCTATATAGTATAGAAATTAAATAAGAATTCAATTAATCATAAGGTTCGAACAGTAAAATCAAGACGAGCACTATAAATTACAATCATATTTTCCCATGTTTAAATAAGCAAATTTATGCTCCATGTACTAACACAGTGAATAATAAATCAGGAAAAGAACAGCTATAAAACAAATGTTTGCTTTAATAAATATTACTTCTAACGGACAAAGATAAATAAAAAAAATGGTATATACACTATAGCAGACGTATTCTGTGCATGTTAGATGCTGATATAAACTAAAAAGGCAAACAAAACATGTAGACCAAGAGGGCGACCCAAAATTGTCGGTTAACCGCCTGCCTAGTTGCTCATTCTATCGGGCGACTTGAGTAAAAGCTTTTAACGTTGATTTTGCGCCCCTCGTGCCCCGGAATGCCCAGATAAGGCCCAAAATGCTATATCCAAAAATGGCGCTCGACAGGCCTCCTATAGACTCGTCTTCTTCCATCATTGTAGGCACATTCTGGACTCCTTGGAGAATAAAACGAACCCCTATTGCCTAAGGTCCAGTCGACATGTCCTCGGGCAAATCTAAGTCGCGCTTGTCGATGGGCTGCTGTCAATTTGGGTCCGTTAGCTGGTCTCTTCGGAGTTAGGTTAGCTTCTTTAAGTCTTCTTCTGACTTTATAATGACTGACAGCCCGACCACGAACTTGTTGGAGCTGCGACTGGACCTCAACGCCGGTCAAATGATGATTTCTAAGAGTTGTGTTGACAATGAAACGGTCGTCTCACTCCGAGGTACACCTTCTTCTTCCTGATCCTGGTGTCTGTGTAATGGCGCCAGTCCCTTGGTAAAGTCTGTAGACTCTGGAGACAGCTGACTGGCTCAGGTGCAGTTGCGCAGCGACTAAACTTTGGCTATGCCCTTCTTGCAATAGGGTTTCTGCCGGAGTGATATCCATTTTCCGTTGACGTAATTAGTGAGCAGGTATAGCAGAGATGTTGACGGTTCAAGTTTCGATAAAGGAATGACAGGAAAATGCAGTTGCGTGTGTTTATATAAGAATGAATAACGCGATGTTGCGGAGCAAGCAAAAACAGTTCTATTGACTAAAACCGTTTTAATCAATAAACCTTTTTGAAAATCCAAAAGTTTTTGGTATTATGTAAAAGAGTAGAAAATCAGCATTCTAATGATACCAAAAATAAACTGTTTGAAAATTAAATTCAAGGATCGGTGTTAAATGAAGCAAAAGTATTTAAGTCAATGTTTTTGCTCACCAGTATATATATATATATATATATATATATATATATATATATATATATATATATATCTATATATATATATATATATATATATATATATATATATATATATATCTATATATATATATATATATATATATATATATATATATATATATATATATCTATATATATATATATATATATATATATATATATATATATATAGATATATATATATATATATATATATATATATATATATATATATATATATGTATATATATATATATATATATATATATATATATATATATATATATATATATATATATATATATATATATATATATATATATATATATATATATATATATATATATATCTATATATATATATATATATATATATATATATATATATATATATATATATATATATATATATATATATATATTTCCTAAGACAACGTCCAAACACCTGGCCTCAAAATAATGACTTCCAAGAAGGATTGAAAATTGTCAAAACATTAAAAGTAGTTAATGATATGGCTGAGCGTGGTGTTAAATTAATAACCGACTTTAACGACCTTCTGACAAAAGATGAAGACCAAAAGCAATATGTCCTGCAAGTTGTAAGTAAATGCCGAGCATTATATCCTGACGTTTCAAAAACTACTTTAACAAAAGCTCTAGAATAGATTAGATAACTATGTAAAATTATCAACTCATGTAGGTACTACGTCTGTATCTTTTCTGTGTCTGTTTTGTATGTATTATATACCTAATTTTTATATTTTAAAATAAAAAATGTCATTAGACTTATCAGTATTACTTGTTTTTTTATTATATTTCTACTTTAAACTCAAAAATATACCAAAAAAAAGCAAAATTTATCACTTAATAACAAAATATACGAAGTATGCTCCTAGTGGTACCAGGTCACGTTTTTGGGGCTAAAGGCTGTTGTAACTCGGTTTGACTTACAATAACAACAATTATTATAGAATATAAATTTTGAAGAACAACATTAGCTTTCTTTTGAGATATTAAGCGTGTTTCTATTATTTACCGTTCTGGAGTTATGGCTCCATATGTCAGCTTTTTGGCCAAAAATTTGGATTTTTTCAAACTTTGAGCGACGAGCGGCACGGTTTAACGTCGTTTAATCGAGCTCAAATTTCGGCTATCTCAATATCTGGAAAGGGGAATCATTTTGTGGGGTCCAGACGAACAAAATTCCGACATCGATTTTTTGCGGTCACCCTAATATATATATATATATATATATATATATATATATATATATATATATATATATATATATATATATATATAATTAGTTGACATGACATTGAACTCTATATCATTGTGAAGGAAAATAATTTTTTTCTTCTAAATTTACATAATACCATAACTTATAACGGTTCTTGTTGTTCTTGTATTGTCTTGCTCCAATAACGAGAAATATATACATATTTATATGGTTATATCACTAATCGTAAGAAAGATTCAAATAGTGCGTTTCATATTCAGTTATTAATTTTTTTTCCACTTTTGCGGTTCTTAATATTGCACGATACTTTGCCTGTAGTGATACGAGAACAATATTTCCATCTATCTTAAGACAAAGGATAACTAGCAGAGCATCTTTTTTTGGAGTCGGGCAGAATCAGATTCGAAAAATTGTGGTGACCGAGGCCGCTAGCAAACCACTAAACAGTTATCATTGCCTGTTTTTGATCCAACTTCCGCTTTATGAAGTTTTGTGGAGCATTGCCGGGGTCAAACTGGCTCACTTTCGTCTACAGACCAAGATGCTGATATATTTTATCTTTAATAGTTTTCCCAGACACAAAAATAAATAGAGAGAGTATGTCATTTATAATAACGTTTCCCTCCGAATCAAGGATCCATAAGTAACTTCAGTGTAGTAAGGATAAGTAGAAAACACTGGACTGATTTCCAACCTGTCTTATGGAAAAAAATTACCGTATCCCATGTTTGGGCAACGAACAACCTGAATGATCTCATGTACTCTACTAATAAAACCGGCTGGGGATACATACCGGTCTCATCATTTATATTTGTTAATTTTAATAGCGGGTTATATGTGGTTATATATAATTTATTAAAGTTTTAGAAAATATTCAGCTGTTATTTACTTCTTTCTTTATGACTATATGGGGTGAAAAGTCCCGAGACTTTCTGAGAGATGCCACTACAAACGAAAAACTATATGATTTTCAGTTAGTGTCAACTCTTAGGAGATTCATGTAAAATTTTCATGACATTTTGTTTATTAGTTTGCGAATTATAGCTGGTTGAGTGACGCAACTTTTCATTTTTGTGAAACGATGGAAGAAAAAGAATTTCGCGTGTTGATTAAGCATTGCTTTTTGATAGGAAAAAATACAACCAGAACCCAAGAATGACTTGAAAAGTGTTATAGCACATCTGTTCCAAGATTTGATGAGAAATAAAATAATCATTTTTTTTTTTAAATCTTCAACATGTTCGAGATTGAGCCTCGCTTTTACATCCCTATCATCGTAACTTTTTCTTCAATGGAAATTAATTTTAGACATTTTGCAGCCATGTTTGTTTTGGCATTTTTTTTCTAAAGTTTCATCAAAAAATGAAAATGCGGCTAGCTCCGAATTGAGATACTACAGATGATTTATCATTTTAGTGCCTTGTCTGCAAGTTCTTTATCAATTTGTCTGTATTTCACAAAAGATTTTAACAATCGTAGGGTCTTGGTTGGGGGCCAAAGTGGATTTGGGGGCGTAAACCACGCTTTTACATAAATATTGATTATAAATAAACAAATGTTTGTGACTTAAAAGCTTCTACTTTTTTATTTTGCGCTGTACTTTTAGATCTTTAGCATCTTTTTGCAGTTTTCTCCACTCTATACAGTTTTTCTAATTTTGCAACATAATCTTTCAGGTGTCTGGCTGGTATCTTAGCTTTCTCCCAAAAAATTAAAACGTCCTGTATTGTAAGTCTTGCAGCTTCTCTGGTGTTTAGTTTCACTTGCCGTATATCATAAAACAAACTGCGTACAACTTGACAATTAGATGGTAATTTACTGCAACTGATTTGATGAGACATGTGGCCGATTAAATACACCGTTTCTTTCTGCCTTGAACTCGAACCCGAACAAACATGGCTCGTTGTTACTGTAGAAGACATTGTCCCGCAACCCTCACAGAAAAGTCACTAAACGAACGTAGTTGAAATGTTCACTGCTTGAAAGGCAAATCTGAACTAAAACTCTCTGACTTCTCCCCGGGCATCCCAGACAAGGAATAAAAAAGAACGGGTGTGGTTTATGACACTCCAGGTAGAATTTTCTGATAAAAGGATCCTTAGAAATAGCTTTTTGGCAACAAAAACAAATCTTTTAACGAATAGAACTAAATGTTAGGTAGGCACTCACTACCTTGCAATTCGTAAAATTTTTTATAAAGTTAAAACAAATGACAATTTTATGTTATGTGTTACTATATATTATATAATAATGTATTTGTATAATTGTTTATAAGAAAAAGGAAACAAAAAATGGTCAAAAGTATTTAAGTTAGGTATCTTTGTTCCCATTTTTCAGTTTCGTTTCCTAAACAGGTCGAAGGTTGAATTTGAAGATTCGAATCATGCCCGGTCTTGAATGATAAATATCTTCAAATATAAAAGCTTTAACAAAAAAGTGGTAGGAGTAAAACTTTAAAAAAAACAACACTTCCTATGAAACGAAACAAGAGTCAGGTTTCTAGGATGAGTGGTTTTCATTTTATGAGGGAAAAACCACGATTTTTTTTTGCAAAAAACCGAATTTTACAGCTTTAACTTCGATGAGGCACGGGTTTAACGTTGTCTAATCGAGCTAAAACTGTGCAAATCTTATTTTTGAGACAAATGGCAAGTTTTAGGGGGTCCTGCCGGCATTACGATGAAAAAATTTTTTTCACCCTATACCTTGTGACCATCCTAATATTTAGTTAGTTTAACCGAACTCAATGAAAAGAAAAAGCCACAAACAGAGAAGTTCACCTACTATTCGTAGATCTAACAAAAGCATAGGATTCGTTAGCAAAAGGGTGAAACGATTCCCTCAGTTAAATTTTTTTTATGATCTACCAGAACGTAGTTGGAGAGGAAAAGTGTTGGACATGGACGAGAAAATGATTATTAACATGTTTTTCCGAAATGCCGAATTAACTTTGTGCCAAGAGGTGCAAAAACTAATGCAGAAAAGTTTGGATATATCGTATAAAACGATTCTCATTCATTTCTAGGGTAACAGTTTGAAGTGGCGAAGTACAATTAAGAAACTATTGCTGAACGAAAAATACAGAGAGAAACGGCCCGCGTGAGCAGAGGAAAATGCAGATCGAGACTGGAGCAATGTAATTTTTCCGATGAAGCTTGATTATGGTGTTACGTTATTACTGTATGAGCCTGGTTAATTTCCGCTAACCGATTGGTTCAGCACACCGTGAAACACCCTGTGAAGATCAATGTTTGGGGATGTCTTTCGGAAAAAGATTTTGGGAGACACGTTTTACTCTCCACATATCAGAGTAAAAGGTGTAGCCAATAAAAAGGGGAATTCTGTATGGTCACACTAGATTGGCCATATCAGTGGCCCAATGCAAACCCAATCGAGAATGTATGGTCATACATCAAGCAGAAGCTTCGTAGTCAAAAGTGTGTACACAGTGAAGCAGCTGGCACGGCAAATTTCTTCAATTTGGAAATCTTTGCCTAAAGAATACGCGGAAAATCTCGTTGTAAGTATGCCTCGAAGAGGCCAGGCTTTTTTTTACAGGGAGAAATCCGCCTTATGGATTCTGGAGCAGTCTGCGTCACCATAAGGGTGCCACATAAGGTTCCAAGTATGTGGGGCTCTCCAACCTGAAGGATTGGCATATCCACTAAAACTCCTTGTGAGCTGGGAAAACCCTTTACTCCTTTTACATTTCTGAGATTGTTAATGTCTAGATGTTTGATGTTTTTTAACTCTAAGGTTAATTCTCTAATGATTATAACTAACCTACCTTATCCTAACTTAAGCTAACTTAACCTAATTCCCCAAGTTCCGGAGAGTGTTGTGTTACAATTGTGTTAGTCGTGTGTGATGTTTATACTTTTAACTGGAGGAGTTGCTCAACTAAACTACGAGTTTATCCTTAAATGCTAAGTCAAGGCTAGTCCAGGGTTGAGTCTAATGTTAGTCTAGTGGTAGAATGTCTGTTGGTCGTAAGTATCGGTTTCCGACGTTATCGTTGACTCTGAAAGTGTTAGCTATCTCGGGGTTAGAATGGGCTGCTGCTTTCTCAAGGAAGCGAAGCTGTGCATTATGAATTCTTTTATTATAGGCATTTCAAAGTCCCTGTGCAAACTGATTGTTGCGGACGAACCAGGGAGCTCCTGCTATAATGCGGAGGGCTTTATTTTGTACTGTAAGAGGCCAGGCAATCATCGACGCTGACGGGGACTGGACGAAATACTGAATTATTAGCATTTGAATGGCAATCTTTTACTGTCGAACGATATAAAAAACCTTTAAATAAATACATTTTTTAATGAATAATGCACGACACGTTGTTACTTGACCGACCGTATGATAGATAATATTTACGAAAACGATAGAGGCAAAATATACAATTCTTTGAATAATGATTATTGACAAAGCAATGTCGCACCGACTGCTCGGTGACCGCAAATTATTCTATTTTTAAACCAAAGGTACTTTCATTGTTAGATTTCTTAATTTTAACTACATTCCATAAAAATTGCACCAATTATTCGTGAACGAAATATCGAAGATTAGTAATCGCTCGGTAACAAACTAGTGAAGTGTTATATTACCTTGTAACATTATGTATTAGAAAAGGAAGCAAACATAAATACGACGACAGGTATTTTTTTACGATATAAAGGGGTGTTTTTAAGTTATCTACTTTGTCAAAAAAAGTTACGTCATACAAAAAAAAGCTGCCGTGTTGCCAAATTATTTTTCCATTTTCTTTATTAATTTATAAGTAAGGCATAATCTCTTCTATTATTGAATGATGTTATTACTTGTTATGAGTGATTGCTTATTCTAACTTAACCTAAGCATTTACACTAGTGATCCTATACTAACTTAATCATGATTGTGTTCTAGCCAAACTTAACCTAGGACTTAATGCTAACTTAACCTAGTTGAACAGTCTTCTGTCATGGCGCGTGGGAGGGGGGGCATTGTCTTCATCCGAGAAAGGGTCTGAGGATTTCGGGAATTGGCGGCGGGCATGCGGAGGTTTAGAAGGCTGATGGTTGGGTTGCGGTGCTGGGACGCCTTGTCCATAAACTTCAATTGGGCTTTCCTGATTGTGTGCCTTTACGGTTGGCACACCGAGGTCTCTATGAATTTGGTTGTTCCTGATGAACCATGGGGCTCCCGTAATCAGCCTGTCGAATTATTGTTGCTACTCTAAGTGCTTTGATAAAATTTTGTACGAGTTCGTTGCATTTTTTCTTCCGAAAAATGGCTGAATGTAATTTTGAGTATCGTGCACTGGTAAGGTTCCTCACTAAAAAGGGAAATTGACCAAAAGTGATTCATGAAAAAAGGGTCTACGTGTACGGCAAGTAAAATTTTGGTCCAAATAGTTTCGACGGAAGCGAGGATCAATTCAGGGTGATCCCTGACTCGTTGAGGCAAGAGCTGAGGAAACCATTATGCTTGGTGACGATTTTCTACTGTCAAATCGACAAATGAGACTCCTAGTACTTGCTAAAGAGACTGGAGTATCCCAAATTACAGTTTTCAAGAGTGTGCACGAAGATTTGGAGATGGAAAAAAAGCTTCTGCACTATAGGGCTCCAAACTCCTTACACCAGATCAGGCATTGGCGGGGAAAGAAGAACATTTAGCCCAGTTGCCAGGGGTTTTGAGCTCTAATTAAATGTTAACAGGCTGCCTTTTGGCACACAGGTAGTTTTTTGAACGTAGAATAATCTAAAAAAAAAAGTTTGGTGTACGCTAAACCCACAAAATTCAAAATAAAATGAAAAATTCGATTTTTCGGTAATATCTCGAAAAATAAACAAAATATCGAAAAACCTATAGCACCACGTGAAAGAGCGGCAAATTTTGCAAAAAAAATAGTATATAGGTTGTTTTTTATTAGCTTGAGAATTTATTAAAAATTCGGATAGGTGATTCAAAAAGTGTAACACGCCAAACAGGTTAATTTGAAAGTCTACACGCACCGGAAGGTTAATCGATATTACTTGTTTTCAGAGTGTACAAAAAAATTAAAAGATAGCTTTTTGAAGAGGAGATTTTCAGTTTTCCGATGATACTAATAGTTTTTATTTTTGTTGCTTTATAATGTGTAAAATTAAAACTAAATTTTTGTTTGCGTGATTTTAACGGGCATACAGCAAATTACAAATATTTAATAAAATATAGTATTCAAAAAAATCCTTGTGCGTATTATATCCCTTAAGTTTCATTATAAGAATAATTAAAAATACCCACATTGTCTGTGTTATTTAAAAATTGAGTTTTAAAATATGAAAATTTGCCTGCCGTAGTGCGCCGCCGGCAATTTTACATTCAAAGCAGTACGAAATGGTCAAAAAAAGTCGGACAATTTTTTTTTAGTTACAGTTAAAAGTATACTTGATATTAGGAAATCATTAAAAACTTTAAAAAAACTTTCGCTTTTTCTGTCATTTTGCTTTTAAAAAAGTGTTCACGATAAACGTATTTTTTTCTTATTATTAATCATACAACTTAAACTTAAATGAGGGAAATGAAAGATAAAGGTCTAAGCTTTAAGTATAAATAATATATATTTCATTTATACACCAGATACAAAGAAAACATTTATTGAAAACACAAAAATTTTAAATTACTCGAAGGAATTTTATTAACGGCGATCAGAGAAGAAAGGCACGCGCAACGCCACCAGCCCCTGTGTCATCTGTGCGACCCTCACGTAGCTTGTATACTGTATACTGATGATGAAAATTGTGAACAAATTGAAGAAGAGGAAAGTGACTAAAAATAATGTTTATTATTTTGTAAATATTTCTGTTATACATTTTTTGTAGTTACTCTTTATTTTATTGTATTGTATTTATACAAATTTTTTATATAAATAAATATATTTTCATTTATTTTTTATATACACTAACAGCCATTTTGGATCACCGATTTTGAATTTTTGTCCTCAGATTCTTAATCAACACCCGAAAAAACCCCTTAGTAGACACTTTAGAAAGAAAGTTGGAAAATTAAATGAATTACGTACTCTCTGGCTGCCATTTTGAATTTTTCAAATCTGTCATCGTATTCTTAATCAGCACCCCGAGAAACCCCTTAACAGCCACTACAACGAAAGGGGTTAAACAAGTCATTTTATTTTAAATAATTTTTTTTAATTACGGTGAGACTAAAAAAAAATCTATATACTATTTTTGTGTAAAATTTCTCGTTCTTTCTGGTGGTACTATTGGTTTTTCTATATCTTTTTTATTTTTCAAGATATTTGCGGGAAACTGAATTTTTTATTTTATTTTCAATTTTGTAAACTTAGCGTATACTTTAGAACAGCAAACTTCTTTTTATCGTATTCTGCGTCCAAAAAACTACCTGTATGCCAAAATGCAGCCCCTTAACATTTAATGAGGGCTTTTCCTCAAAATTTCCCTCTGACGACTGGGCCAATTTGGTCACCTTAGAGAACGATTAGAGTTATTTTTCACGAATTGTCACAGGCGGCGAAAGCTGGGATCCTCCTGCAAAGCGAGATTTGATGAAATAGGTTCATAAAGGCTCTCCACTCAGTCATCTTCTGGAAAATTAATGGCGATCGTTTTTTTGTTTAATGCGAAGGCATTTTGCTAAATATATGGAAAAATGGTCAATAATTATTGGAGAGTGTCACAGCAAGACCATCCAAAATCTGGAGTAGGGTATTAGAGAAAAACGTCCAAATTCCTGAAGAACAGATACTTGCTGTTGCATGATAACCGCAGGTCAACAAAGCTCGCAGAGTTCAAGCCATTACTAGACGCTGCGGATTCACCGAAGTTACAGCATCTGCCATACCCTGGACGGGTAGACGTTAGTTATGTAAAAATAACCGGTCAAGTGCAAGTTGGACTTGCGCAATTAGTGTTCCTTACGTTGCTTGTAAAGGACATATAAAAGGAGGTATAAAACGATCAGTGACTTCACAAAACACACCCCCAAATGAGTTTTCAACAAAGCTTTTTTCCGATCTTTACTGAAAACTGATGACCTTGAGAATTTTGTTTTTTTATATACCGGATAAATTATTAAAGGTAATGCACTCGTGATAATTTTCGTTTAATCTACACCCTGTGAAGAATATTCCAGAATTTTTTTCAATTCTTCGCGATTTTTTAAAAATAATACAAAGAAAAGTGTGCGCAAGTATTACATTATATATACTTTTGAACTTGTGTTTTTACAAGCTTTCATTTGACATCCCACTCGGTGACTTGGTAAAAACAAAATTTCACTTCCGATTTCACCCCCCAAAACTAACCCCTTAAGTCAAACCCCAATTTTCAAAACTACACGGCTCTGATGAGGCCATCAATTTCTATATTAGTACTAAATTCCAACTGTCTATGTCAAATAATTTCGGAGTTATCTGGTGAGTATTTGTATAGTACCGATAACAGGCTGATGGGTGTGTAATTCTCCAATTTAAATTTGTACCCCTTTTGAAAAATAAACACAATCAAGGCATTTACCCAATGTGTACTTGGGTAAATGCCTTTCTATAACGCACTTGTTAAATAGAGCTTAAAAAGTGTATTATCGATGCCCCTCCATACCTTATCATTTCTATAATTATTTCATCATCCCCTGGTTCTTTGTTGTTGTGCACATGTTGTAGGGCGTTCATTATTTCATCGGGAATTTCTTCAGAACTCACATTTCTTACTATCACCCTATTTTCTTCTTCGTTTCCGGATAGTGGCGATATTTTCGTGTCATATAATGTTTGATAATATTTCTCTGTAACTTCCTTTATCTCGTTCATTTTTACTATCTCTTGTTGTCGTTATTTACAAGTTTTATTATTTGATGTCTCCCTTCATTTATTTGTTTGTTTAGGTGTTTCAAGCTTTTCCCCTCTTTCAGAGTTTCTCCTATTTTCGAGTTTCTGTATTGTCAGACAGACACCGAAGTATCTTATAAGTGTTCCATACGGAACATTAAAAACATTTTTTTTTACTCTGCGAATTTTGATTTTACGATCTCTTAGTTGTCGTTATTTACAAGTTTTATTATTTGATGTCTCCCTTCATTTATTTGTTTGTTTAGGTGTTTCAAACTTTCCCCTCTTTCAGAGTTTCTCCTATTTTCGAGTTTCTGTATTTTCAGACAGAGAGACAGACACCGAAGTGATATTATAAGTGTTCCATACGGAACATTAAAAACATTTTTTTTAACTCTGCGAATTTTCCTTCCTTCTATCTAGGTAGGGGACTTAAAAAATCTCCCTTGTTACTTTCAAATTAATACTTACCATAGTTGCGAGTCAAATCTGGAAAGGGCTATTTTTGCAGAGTTCCGCCTACGATAATGTCGTAGGGGAAGTGCCCAAAAGCTTGCGAATATTTCTACAACACTATCAAACCAAAGAGCTTTTGCTTTGTTAGGACTGAGTTTAGGTAAATATCTTTTAGAGGTTGTTATGTCATTTAAAATATCGCACATTATATATATGATATACCGCTATTGTGCACATTTTCCTATAAATCTATAAACCTGATACCAGAAAAAATTGTGAGTGGAAGTTGACTAGACTATACGTTAATAATTGTAATAATCATAAAAAAAAGAGTAAAGAATAAAAAAAGGATAAGTGCTTTTACAGACAGTACAAAAATAAAAAGTGGCTGCAATTATGATAACGACCAGTATTATTACAAAATTAGATTTATAATAATTTAACAGTAATTTCAGTGGAATGTGTGCAATTATCGGTTTTTTCTACATTATTATTATTATAGCATTCTGGGAGATTTTCTAAGTGATATAAAGGTCTGATTATTTTTTAAAAAAAAATTGTGTATATTAATGGAATACCGGAAATTATTTGATTTGATGAAAAAATGGAAATTGACCATCTGCACCCCTAACTAACTCCTTGTGTACGAGTTAGTTGGGTGATCAGAATATTTTTTTTTCGGTATTGAAGGGCCTTTTTAAGACCAGAGATGGACAGGCTAAAAGTAGCTAGCAATATAATGCTTACAACTGCAAGCTTTCAGCTGCCTAACCTGAACTAATCTACAATTGTATAATTGAGGTGTCCGTTACTTTGTGAGAATACATTATAAATTTTTAAATTGTAATGAAACGAATTACTATTACTATTTGTCAGTTATTTTTTATTTATCTGCTACTGCAGTTTCGTAGGTTTTCTACATTATTAAGCGTAATACTACTGTATTAATATATGTTAATAAACTTTGATAAAATGGAATACCTAACAACAAAGGAGGAAAATGTGGAGAATCTAGAAGTCGATAACGAAACAACAATCAAAGGAACCGATAGATTTAAATATTTAGGAACCATCATTTCAAAAAACGCAACAACAGAAGAAGAAATCAAAGCTAGATTAGGATAAACGCGGACATGCATAAGACAATTAAATTCGATCCTGTGGGACAAACACATTACAAAGAGAAACAAAACACGCATATACAAATCAATAATACAAAGCATAATGACATACGGGTCAGAAACATGGACGATCAACAAAAGAATAAATCTAAAATTAACGCGGTAGAGATGAAGTATTGGAGAAGATGCTGTAGAGTGACATGTATGGAGAGAATAGTAAATGAAGAAATAAGAAACAGAATGAACATCAAAGAGAACGCAATAAACACCATAGAAGAAAAACGATTAAAATGGTATGGACACATAAGACGGAACGAAGGTAATAAGTGGATAAAGAAAATAACGGAGTGGAGACCTATAGGGAGAAGAAAAAGAGGAAGACCCAGACGATCGTGGAGAAACGAGGTGGACGAGGCTATGGAGGTCAGGGGTCTAAGAGATGGAGACTGGAGATAGAAACGGATGAAATCAAAGGCTGAGATAAGGAAGACAGCGTTAGCTGTAGAAAATCCTTGATATATATATATATATATATATATATATATATATATATATATATATATATATATATATATATATCTATATCTATATATATACATATATATATATATATATATATATATATATATATATATATATATATATATATAACTAAGTAATTCGTTTCATTACAACTTAAAAACTAAGCTACGTCATTTTGACAGTAGTTTAGCATCGGGTAACCTTCATATGAACTCTTTGACACCATATAGTCGGCAGTATGTAGCATTCAGTTAATCGTAATTGGGTATCCACTGGTAGATTCCAAGTTTTGAGTAACACACAACTTTCTTAAGAGAAAGGCCGAAGTATCCGAATTTTGCTATTCATTCAGTAATTTCTTCATTGATATTGGGAGGCACGTTGTGGTGCTGTCATATCGGTGACCGAATTCATTGAATTGGTTTAAGAATTGATTGAAGATCTTCGAGGTTGTTCTCTAAGATTCATCCGTATATAAATAGATATTCTAAATGCTAACCTATACTACTCAAGCCGTTAATATTTAGAGATATATCAATATGATGAACATTCCATCTCGTCAGAAATCAGCAATGTTCTAAAAATCAATTGATATTGCAGATCCTATTCACAAAATACATAAATCAAGAGATCAATTGTAAGAGTGAAATTGGGAAAAGCTGTAGCTCTCTGTTACGTTTCAGATTTAAGATTGTTGGTTTAAGTTCTTGATAGCGTTTGGTGCAAGCTATGCAGCCCCCTATAGAATGAGTTGCCGGCTCCCTGAA
>CM032453.1:27839407-28046907 GCA_019049505.1 Pachyrhynchus sulphureomaculatus | reverse complement strand
GGATATTGTCAGAGTTATGTTGCCAATTTATTAGGCAAACATCGTTCTACAATAAGTCGTATTGTAAGACGCTTGAATGAAGTAGGAACTTATTCTAGAAGGCTAGGGCAAGGGCGAAAACGATGCACTAGCGACCTAGATGAACGTTTTATAAGACAATATGCTTTAAGAAACAGGACTGTCACTAGTTTTATAATAAGAAACGAACTCGAAGCTGTTCGCAATGTCACAATTTCTTCTAAAATAGTTAGAAGACGGTTAAATGAAGCTGGATTAAACAGTAGGAGACCAGCCACTGCGCCCTTGCTTACTAGAGAGAACAGAGTTGCCAGGTTACGTTTTGCTCGAAATCACGAAAACTGGTCTGTGGATGATTGGAAACAAGTTTTCTTCTCAAATGAAACTAGGGTTAATCTAAAACATCCAGATGGTCGTGAGCGAGTATGGCGAAGACCAGGAGAGAGGTTTGCTCCTTGCAATATCTCTACAAGGATTCCATTCGGCGGTGGCTCTGTTATGTTCTGGGGTGGCATCTGCTTTGATGCTCGCACAGAGTTAGTTCCTGTCCGTACGAGATCCATGAATGCTGACTACTATCTTGAGAATATTGTAATAGAACATGTGATGCCTTTCGGTCATTTTGTGGGGCCCAATTTCCTGTTTATGCAAGACAACGTTCGACCTCACGTGGCTAGGGAGGTACTCGATTATCTTAATCAAGTTGATATACCGATTATGTAATGGCCACCAAAAAGCCCGGATCTGAATCCGATATAACATGTGTGGAATCACCTTAAAAAAAATGTGAAACGTCGTATACCTGCACCTAGAAACCTGGGGGAACTTGAAAATGCAGTTATCACAGAATGGGAGCAAATTCCTCAAGATTTTATTCAAAATTTAATTAGAAGCATGCCTAGGCGCATAAACGCTGTCATCCGAAGTAGAGGAAGCAACACACGCTACTAGTGTCCCAGTTACACCATTAATTTTGCTACTAGTGTCCCAGTTTATTTTTTTCATTATTACATAATTTCAACGATTTTGTTATTAGATCTTAAGAATAATTTTAATTCGAATCTTATATAGAAATTTGGTAGCTAATTCACTTTTAAAGTATCCAAATAAGTTTTTTTCTAACTTTTAGTGTAACCAATGTTCATAAAAAATTATTAAAATTAATTCATTATAGAGATTTGTATGATTTAATATATTGTTGCATTAATTTTGTCCAGGAATGTATATATATATATATATATATATATATATTATATATATATATATATATATATATATATATATATATTCATACCGGGTGGATTAGTTATCGTGAAAATTGTTATTATATCAAAAACTTCGACTTGTATGAAAAAATGTTTTTAACAAGAGTTGTTCAGTTTTCAAGGGGAAATAAAATGGCATGATCAATTTTTCATTTAGTGGGGCGGCATCAAAGTCATTTCAATGTCAATACAATTTTTTTGAAATAGAAATTAGTATTTTTTTTACGGATTCTTATTCTATATGAAAAAATGAGCATTTTTTATTTAAACTATTTTTTTCCTTGACCTCCGTTTTTTAAGTTATTAAGGACAATTTGTTTTTATTAAAATAAAGCTCTGGTAATTATTTTAGAATTCTTAATTAACATTTTTCTCAACATACATTAACGTTTATAAAAATATTAATTAAAAATTCTGAAATAATTACCAGAGCTTTAATTGTCTTTTAACATTTTTCTCCTAAATTACTACGAATTGAGTTAAAAATCATTAAGAATCTATTTTTTTTTTATTATTGACCTTAATAACTTAAATAATTGAGGTCAAGGAAAAAATGTTTCAAATAAAAAATGCTTGTTTTTCTCTTAAAACAAGAATCTGTAAAAAAATTTGGAATTCTATTTAAAAAAATTGAGTTTACCTTGAAATGACCTTGATGCCGCCCATTAAATGAATGAATAAATTTATACTGCCATTTTATATCCCCTTTAAAGTTGAGCAACTAAACATTTTTGCATAAAAGTCGAAGTTGTATGATATAAGCATATTTTTCATGATAAATGGTGCACCTGGTATAATATATATATATATATATATATATATATATATATATATATATATATATATATATATATATATATATATATATATATATATATATTTGCTTATAAAATATTCCACAAATAAAAGCTGAAAATTCTTATTGGGCATCTTTTAAGTTCTATCCTACATTCACTTTGCCGTGAGGTCACAAGATGGTCAGTCGTGGGCTTTATGTTCTAATAATTATCCATTGATCTCGTAATAATAGGCGTATACACTTGTTAAGTAATTCCCATTATAAATAAAATGATAAATTTGTTTGTAATAGGTCAAAGATTTGCTAGACTGCTTCTTCTTAAAGAAACTATTTTTAGGCCAATACTTTTTTTAAATCTTAATTTTCCGCATCATCTACCATAAAAAATGTTGCTTTAATGAAATTACCCAGTTGTTTAAGCAAAAAACGATTTTCTTTGGTCAAAGAAATAAGGAAATATGAATATTACTAAATTAAATTGAATCTTATCGAAAAAATAAATAAAAATAAAATCCTTGTACCAGTATCCTCGGTAACGACAGGAATTGATTGAACGAAAGTACTATTCTAATTTCAAACATGAATAAAATTTTCCAAATATCCGTACGAATTGAAGTCGATTGACAATAACACAAGCCGGCGATGAGAAAACTTTTTTAATAATTTTACCTGATTTCTATCTTTTTGGTGTGCCGAGTCCGAAAATAATAATAAGAAAGTCGTATCACCCACCAATTTTTCACATTTTCATATTCAAGATATGAAAACTTTATTTTTTATCATTCGAATGTTATATATAAAATCAGAATTTTGTAAGGTTGGCAGTAAAATCAAATGTTATTGGGTTGGCAGTTCAGATAAATGTCACAGCTGTTTGTTTTCTTTCCAGTTAATATAACCTCGCATGGTAGTGTTTAACCCATGTGCTTTAATTTTCACTCAAAGTATGGCTAATCGTGGTTGTAAAAACTCTCTCAACACTTTTTGTTATACATATATGTGATGAATTTGTAGTTAAAAAACATCAAAGAAACATTACTGACTTTGTCAAAAAAGCATACTTTGCATATTTTGGTGTAGAAATCGGTAATCAAGAAAAATGTTGGGCTCCTCACAAAGTACGTTATGTTTGTGTCGAGGATCATAGGAAATGGTATAAGAAAGAAAAGAAAGCTTTTAGATTTGCAGTACCCATTGTGTGGAGAGAGCAAGAAAATCATTCAAATGGTTGTTATTTTTGCAGCGTTGATGTTTCTGGATATAACTCCAAAAATAGGAAAGTAATTGTCTATCCTAACTTTACTGATCAGCCGGTAGTACATGGACCGGAACTTCCTGTCCCTGAGCCACCTTAGTATATTGATGACGTTTTACAGTCCAGTCTCGAATTTAATGAAAGTCGACCGGATGATGATGAGTTTTAATGTTCTCTAGAAAATTTAAAACCACAGTTGTTTACACAAGCTGAGTTAAATGATTTAGTGAGAGATTTAGGTTTGACTAAAGAAAAAGCAGAATTGCTTGGTTCTAGGCTGAAAGAAAAACATTTATTGGAATCTGTTTATAATTATAGAACAACAGTTTGCTTAGTTTTTCAAGCAGGAGGAGGATTTGATTTACTGCCATGATATTGGTAGTCTAATGAACGAATTTGGCATTGAGTACAAGAAGGAAGATTGGAGGCTTTTTATAGACTCATCAAAAACTAGTTTAAAAGGTGTTCTGTTACACAACGGAAATACTTATGCTTCACTGCCTGTTGCTCATTCAGTGCATATGAAGGAAACGAAAATCTTAACATGATTTTACAGAAAATTAACTATCCAGCTCACGATTGGATTTAAAAGTTTTGCATCACATAGGAGAAAAAGCTATACAAGAAACTTCATAGAGAAAAGGGAAAGGAAATACAAAAAAATAAGCAACTAAAATATTCGCATTGAAGTGAAATACGTTATCGTGAGTAAAAATTGTAGCCTAATCAAATAAAAGTACAGTTTAAGTTTTTATATTTTATGTATAAAATTTTCCCTATTTTGAAATTTAATCGATGTCATACTGTGAGAGAACCGTGGGTGATACAAAAAACTGATACCAGATACTGTTTCAGCACCCAAAAATACATAACACTTAGATGTATTGGTTTAAAAAGTTTTTACAAATATTTTTTTGTTGGCCGTAAATTTATAATGTTATTAGTATGATTATAATATTCCCGTTTTGATAATAATCCCGATATGAAACAACCCCCCTCTAATCTCCTCCCTCACCCCTCTTATGCTATACTATCAATATTTATACAAGATATTATTATCCCAACAGAAAAACTAGGAAAAACTAGCATATTAATATTAAAATCATACAAAATGTATTGACTCCCTTCCACCCCTTCACCTCAAGTGAAATCGCTCAAAAACTATAGGCTTTTTTCTCTCATTAAGTATTATATATGCCAAGTTTGAAATTGATATCTCATATCGTTCAAGACGTATCGTGTTAACAGACAGGCCGACTAAAATGTGAAGAATAATAAAAATCTCTTAGCAAGGAAAGTAAAAAATCGAAGTTGATTTCGGATTTTTAACACTATTTTCGAGATTGTAAACAAATAATCAAACAATCGGAACATCTAATTAATTTTTTACTTCTTCAGGTAAAATTCAAGGAAGGTAACAATTAAAATAAAATTTAAAATAAATAACAATTTCCTAAGACCCCTTAATTACCAATCATAAACGGATAATTTAGAATACAATCTTCACTTGTATCAGGTAGCAAATCGCACATTCTTCTTCGAAACGACATATTTCAAGATCATTAAGTATACATATCACACTTTTAACTTAAGAACTGAAATAAATATTTATGCCAAGGGTGCAAAAACCTTTCTAAAAGTGAAACAATGATACCTGATACCTGCAAGCATGTAAATTAGGCTGTTGGGTTGTCAAGATATTAAGCGTGGGCGTCAGGATATTTGAAGTAATCCATCAATTGGTGTCATTTTTCTTAGAAGTCTGAATTATGGGTGTAAGGTGTACCCGCCTGTGCTAAACTGCTATTTAGTTGGATAAACCTTAATAAATTTTTAGTTAAGGGTTGGTATGTCCGTTTGTTTGTTTGGGCTAATGTCGGGAAATATGTTAAACAAGTTTTAGTAGAGTTGTGAGTGTATGTGTGTGCTGAGCATATTGAAATAATTGAGGACCCTAGCAGTGACAATTTTCTTAATCTCGCGATTCAATATTCACGTGATGTTTCCAGTTACGTGGCTTTAAATTCATCTGTATCCTGATAGTGTATAATGTATAAGGCAGGGGAACGACGTTGAATAAGGAATATAGAGTAAGATCATACAATTATTAGAGTCTTTTTATGCAAAATCATATATAAATTAATGTTAAGCTAAAAAGAAACACCTATTTTTGCGTCTAAGAAAATTAAATGGGCATCAATTGTTTTAGATTTCGATAGGAAATATACCAGGTGTACAAGTATGAAATGCGGATTTTTTTTCTCTAAAAAAAACATGTTAAATTCGGAAGAATGATAAAAAGTGCTTTATTCAAAGTATGCTCCATCGCTTGTTATACATTTTTTTCCCATCTTTCGGGCAATTTGTGAATACCACGTCAGTAAAAATCTTCCTCTTTTGCTGCGAACCATTCATGGAGCCATTTTTTCACATCTTCGTACGAACCAAAGCGCTGCTCAGCAAGTGCGTGACCCATCAATGCAAACAAGTGGTAATCGGGAGGAGCCAATTCTGGTGAGTAAGCCGTATGGGGTAGAACTTCCCAGCTGAGTGCTTCCAACGTATCGCGAACTGGTTTTGCCGTATGTGATGGAGCATTGTCATGAAGGAAAATGACTTTGTTATTGCCTCTTTCGGTATTCTGGCCTTTTTTCAAGCAGCGAACGGTTCAAATCGGTCAATTGTTAGTAACGTTTAGTATTAACCGTTTCCCCAGTTTTAACACCTCATAATAGACCATCGTCTTTCTGCAAAGCGATTCGGTCTTGCGGTCGATGTGGATGGCGCGCCTGGGTCTACCCATGATTTTTTGCGCTTGGGATACTTAAAATAAATCCACTTTTCATCCCCTGTAACTATACGATGCAAAAACGACTTCCTTTTGTACCGAGCGAGCAAAATGTCACACGTGTTTTTGCGCTTTTCCATTTGCCTGTCGTTCAACTCATGTGGTACCCATCTACCGGCTTCTGAATCTTTCCCATCTCTCGTAGCCGATTGGAAACAACTTGTTGACTAATGCCCAATTGCTCGACGAGTTGTTTTTGTGTTTGTGAATCATCTTCGTCCAACAATGCTTGCAATTCCACATCTTCGTATTTTTTTGGCGGTTTTCCACGTTCCTTGTCTGCAACATCGAAGTAACCACTTTTCAAACCGCCAAAACCATCGTTCACACGTATCTTGCGATGGAGCATGTTCACCATAAGCTTCTCGAAGTGATGGGTATGATTCAACAACAGTTTTCTTCAAATGAAAACAAAAAATTAATGCTGTCCGCGAATGCTCTTTGTTCGGTATAAATTTCGACATATTGAACAAAACAACAGAACACTAGGCACACACTTTTCCAATTTACCACTCTTGCGAGTCTGACACTTGTTGATGACACAACCAAATGGTTCAGTGTCAAATCTTTATAGCACAAACTGCATGCACTGTTATCTGAAATCCGCATTTCATACTTGTACACCTGGTAAATATATTTCTTTTTTATCGTCAAATTGTGGCGGCTCTAAAGGGACATGTATCCAATTGTAGTTCGACATACGAGGATAGATTGATACGTCTGGTAAATTTCTACGAAATGACGGCAATTTTGATAAGCAGCATGACTGTTGGTAAGCGTTGTAACGGTTGTATTCAAAGTTTCAGACAGATAAAACTCTGTTTGTTGGGAACTACCTTAAGTGATCGGTATACTGATTAATTTACTGGATAAATGAATTTAAACGTTCAGGACGCTTGAGTGAGGTGCCTTTTGAAGAAAGGGTCGATAAAATGCATGGTATCGTGATGGAAGCTTGTCGCATTAAGCTTCATGAGGATGCTGAGATGGTAGGCATCTTAGCGTCAGAGGAAAATTTTGACGAAAAGTTCTCATTAAATCTTAACAGGCTGCATTTTGGCATACAGGTAGTTTTTTCGACGTAGAATACGATAAAAAAAAGTTTGTTGCTCTAAGGTGTATGTTAAGCCTACAAAGTCGAAAATAAAAAGAAAAATTGGATTTTTGCAAATATCTCGAAATATAAAAAAAGATATCAAAAAACTGATAGCACCACGTGAAAGAAAGGGAGATTTTACAAAAAATAGATTTTTTTTAGTGTTATCGTAAAAAAAGTGGGAATCATGGTTCCAATCTCATTTATGATTAAATTAACGTTTCTGTATACCGTTAAATATTTTGAAATTGGCTATTAAGGGGTTTCTTGGGGTGCTGATTAAGAATCCGATGACAGATTTAAAAAATTCAAAATGGCGGATCCAATATGACGGCCAGAGAGTACGTAATTCATTTAATTTCTTCGAGTAATTTAAAATTTTTTGCGTTTTCAATAACTGTTTTCTTTATATATGGATATTTAAATAAAATATAAATACTTTATACTTAAAGCTTAGACTTTTATCTTTCATTTCCCACCTTTAAATGTATTTTTTTTTATTTTAAGTTTAAGTTGTACGATTACTAATAAGTAAAAAATATGTTGAACACTTTTTTAAGAGAAAAATTACAAAAAAGAAAAAGTTTTTAATGATTTTCTAATACCAAGTATACTTTTAACTGTAACTAAAAAAAAAATTTTTTGACCATTTCGTACTGCTTTGAACGTAAAATTGCCGGCGGCGCACTACAGGAAGTTAATTTTCATACCAGGTGTACAAGTATGAAATGCGAATTTCAGACAACAGATGGGGCACCAATGCAGTTTGTGCTATAAAGATTTTGTCACTGCGCCATTTTGTTGTGTCATCAACAAGTGTTACACACGCATGAGTGATAAATTGGAAAAGTGTGTGCATAGTGTCCTGTGTTCAATATCTCGGAATTTATATCGAACAAAGAGCATTCGCGGACAGCATTAATTTTTTGTTTTCATTTGAAGAAAACTGCTGTTGAATCATACCGATTACTTCGAGAAGCTTACGGTGAACATGCCCCATCGCAAGATACGTGTGAACGATGGTTTTGGCGACTTCGATGTTGCAGACAAGGAACGTGGAAAACTGCCAAAAAAAAATACGAAGATGTGGAATTGCAAGCATTGTTGGACGAAGATGATTCGCAAACACAAAAACAACTCGCCGAGCAATTGGGCGTTAGTCAACAAGCTGTTTCCAATCGGCTACGAGAGATGGGAAATATTCAGAAGACCGGTAGATGGGTACCACATGAGTTGAACGATAGGCAAATGGAAAAGCACAAAAAACACGTGTGACATTTTGCTCGCTCGGTACAAAAGGAAGTCGTTTTTGCATCGTATAGTTACAAGGGATGAAAAATGGATTTATTTTGAGAATCCCAAGCGCAAAAAATCATGGGTAGACCCAAGCGCACCATCCACATCGACTGCAAGACCGAATCGCTTTGACCGAAAGACGATGCTCTTTGTTTGGTGGGACCGGAGGGGCGTGGTCTATTATGAGCTGTTAAAACCTGGGGGAAACGGTTAATACTAAACGTTACCAACAACAATTGACCGATTTGAACCGTTCGCTGCTTGAAAAAAGGCAAGAATACCGAAAGAGGCAACACAAAGTCATTTTTCTTCATGACAATGCTCCATCACATACGGCAAAAACTAGTTCGCGACACGTTGGAAGCACTCAGCTGGGGAGTTCTACCCTATGCGGCTTGCTCGCCAGACTTGGCTCCTTCCGATTACCACTTGTTTGCATCGATGAGTCACGCACTTGCTGAGCAGCGCTTTGGTTCATACGAAGATGTGAAAAAATGACTCGATGGATGGTTCGCAGCTAAAGGGGAAGATTTTTACTTGCGTGGTATTTACAAATTGCCCAAAAGATGGGAAAAAAATGTATAACAAGAGATGGAGCATACTTTGAATAAAGCACTTTTTATCGTTCTTTCGAATTTAACATGTTTTTTTAGAAAAAAAATCCGCATTTCATACTTGTACACCTTTTTAAATAACACAGATAATGTGTGTATTTATAATTATTTGTATATTGAAGCTTAAAGTATAATAATGATATATGTACAAGGGTTTTTTTTTTTTTTCAGTACTATATTGTATTAAATATTTATAATATATTGTATGCCCGATAAAATCACGCAAACAAAAATTTAGTTTTACAAATTATGAAACAACAAAAGTAAAAACTATTAGTATCATCGGAAACCTGAAAGTCACCTCGTCAAAAAGCTCTATTTTAATTTTTTTTACACTCTGAAAACAAGTAGTATCGATTTAACCTTCGAGTGGTGCACGTAGACTTTCAAATCAACCTGTTTGGCGCGCTACCCTTTTTGATTCACCTATCTGGATTTTTAATAAATTTTCACGCTAGTAAAAAATTTGGTAAAATATCTATATGCTATCTTTTGTAAAAATTTTCCACTCTTTCACGCGGTAGTATTAGTTTTTCGATATCTTTTTTATTTTTCGAGATTTATTTAGTTTTCGTGATTTTACCGAAAAACCGAATTTTTGATTTTATTTTGGATTTTGTGGGCTTAGCGTACATCAAACTTTAGCAAACTTTTTTTTATCGAATGCTACGTCCAAACAACTACCGGTGTGCCAAAATGCAGCCTGTTAACATTTAATGATAGCTCGAAACCTCTGGCGACTGGACTAATCTCATATAAACAGATACATAATATCCTGCATGAAGTTCTAAAAATGAAAAAGCTGAGCGCGGAATGGGTGCCACATTTTTTGATTCTGGACTAAAATCGTACCAGAAAAGACATTTCAAAATCGTTGCTGCGTAATTCGAAGGACTTCTGGCGTCGCGTCGTTTTGTGATTATAGACGCAACGTGGATCCTCTGTTACATCTCGGAGGTAAAAAAACTGCCAACGAAAACAGTGGCAAAGGTGAAACTGTACCGAAAAAAGTGACATGGCAGCGGTTTTTTGGGTTTTTTTTTTTATTCACAGACTATAACAGTGATTAATTATTTGGAAAAGGGTAAAACGGGGACTGGCTCCTATTACGTACAGTTATTGGAATGCTTGCATAGTAAGTTGAAGCAGAACTTACCAAGCTTCGCGAGCAGAAAAGTGCTGCTTCACAAGGACAATGCGTCTGCTCACACATCGGTCGTTGCAATGGCAAAAAAAAAAAAGCACGGGCCGGGCTTCGAAATAGTTCTTTACCCACCCTATTCCCCAGATTTTGCCCCAAGTGAATTACATGGTTCGTCTCTCCTTGGTTATAAAATATTTTTAGTCAAGCCGCAAGCTAGTCTATCTTCTTAGAAATCCTAAAAATCTTTTCCGGATTTTTTTTAAAACGAAAAATGTGCACTCTGGCGTGATACATAACAGTGTAGTATTAAAATTTAAACAGAAAATGTATAATAATCGGACATCTAACATCAAGGACTTTCACGGTAGAGTTATGTCACTTATTTGAAAGTATAATATGTCACACACTCATTAACATTTATTTAGTTAAAACATTGTGTTTAGCAAACCGTGAATTGGCAAAAATTATGCAGGTTTATTTGATATTGATAAAAATATCTACCCAGTACTTCCCTCGCAAATATAAGTCGTAAAATAACTACTCAACTTTATTTTTTCACACTAAAAGGATAACCAAACATTACAACTTAATAAATTACATGTTCAGTTCTTGATGATAAGATACAAGGAAAAAAGTTAAATAATGCTATTGAGGTTTTTGAGATTACTCTCACATCCCAGACGTTTACATATAATATTTCTATTAAAAATGTTAACATTTAAAAAATGATTTATCGAGATTCTTAAATTTTTCGAATTAGAAGACCCTGAAAACACATATAACATATATTTTAAGCTAGTTTAACCTAAACTAACCTCATTTCCTACTTCTATATGTTTGACTACAAATTAAAATTTGTTCAATCTCACAACCAAAAATCAGTAAAAATTACCATATTGTCTCAGTAAACATAAAATGCGGTAGCGACAGTCCGACTCGGCACCTTTGATCTCAAGGAGTTCGAGTTTGTAATGATCACATGACCTGTCGCCATATTGCTGGTATGATGCCCGCCAGTTGCGGTAAGGGTCGGTGAAAGGCAATAAAAAGACCCTTTTCGAACCCAAAAATTGACGACAAAGTTGCCTTCCGTCACAGATATAGAGCTACAAGTATGCAAGTTAGTTTTGAAAATTAAGGCCAAAGACATATTCGAGTAATTACTATATTTATAAGACATGCATTTGACAAACGTTACAGCATCAATTTCTTTATGTACATATTGAATTATCTTATTTGGCGGTTTCGACCGAGATTGAACTGAGATATTCATGAACTTTCTTTCGGGACTTTGGCAACTTTGGATAGCACTGCAGTCTGGCTCGGTTCAAATTCTTCCCTATTCTTGTCATATCGGAGTCGGTAAAAATGTTCAGCACATTCGGATCTGCAGCCACCTCCCGCCAAATCATCTTTCTTGGTCTTTCGTTGTAATGTTCCTCGTTGGCTCTCTTCTTAACTGCGTTGTTAATTTTTTGGCGATTCAGTACTTGTTCATTATCATGTTGATGTTGATGATTGCCGGTTTGTCGTGAAAATATGTCGTCTGGTCCAATGGTATAAACTTTGGCAGTGCAGTTCTCATGTCGATTTTAAAACGGCAATATTGTCGAAATTTGTAATTTTCCAATAGGATCAAAGTTTTGCCTTTCTCGTTCAACATCCTCTGTAATAAGACCATGTTGACTTGAAAAAGTTTAAACGTAAACCAGTAAATCTCAAAAATTCCCTTACGTTTTATACTTTTATCTAATTTAAGTTAACCCTAATTAAATGTAATAATATATATAATAATAATATTTAGAGAATTTAACCCTACCTACCTGCCGATTTGTCGATTACCGCAACTCGGATGAAAGGCAGGTCAAAATATTTACAACCTTCTAAAGGCCATTACGCTGACCGCAACTCGGTATCTACGTTCAACAAAATCCTATTCTGTAGAACAAAAATAAATTTTGGTGATTGAAAGGAAGAAAATGACGAGAAAACTTTTTTTAAAAGCATTTTTTTATCAAGTTCTTTTTAAAACAGATATACAAAAACAGGGAAAAAGGCGAAAAATACAAGGAAAATACGGTAAGATACAACGAATTGTACCAAATACGCATACCTAGTAGTACTCAATCGGAGGCTGACACAGCAGCCAAAAGTCGACTAAAGGCAGGCAGCGAGATTTGCGAGGGATCAACCCTCACACCTTAAGTGGTTTATTATAAAACAACTGAAAATAAGTAAAAACCTATATTTCAGGTTAGTTCAGGTTAGCAGCCTCCGATTGAGTACTACTAGAT
This sequence comes from Pachyrhynchus sulphureomaculatus, assembly GCA_019049505.1. Lineage (NCBI taxonomy): Eukaryota > Metazoa > Arthropoda > Insecta > Coleoptera > Curculionidae > Pachyrhynchus > Pachyrhynchus sulphureomaculatus. Next base: position 28,034,278 of record CM032453.1, on the reverse strand, counting down.
ATGCGTATTTGGTACAATTCATTGTATCTTACCGTTGTGTTTCCTAAGTACCGGAATAAAGTACTTAAAATTCTGTTCTTTGTCGATCCTAGCCAGACTGATGAGCCGTGATACGACGAAACGCGTCTCGAGATGGACGAATAAGAGAACAGTTGGTAGACTGCTGAAATATGGGCTTTTGCCTATTTTCAGTTGTTTTATAATAAACTACAAGGAAAATATACATTTGGCTTCAACGCTTTTTGCACGTTATTCTTTTAAATATCTCATTGGTGAATTTATATTTCTCAACTATTAGAGATATTGACCGTGGGGAAAACATGTTCATTTTGAGAATATATTTCTGCACACCTTAAGCTTGCGCGTGTAACGTGAACAATCATGCTTATATTTCAGCGAATCTGGAGAGATTGAAAATAATTATAATTATCATTTTAAAATGATTGATTGTCTTTCTTCTTAAAAATGAACTGAACACATTTTTTGCTCCATTTTATCATTAGTTAAATCTAATATAATAATTTTTATACAACTAATGACTTTTCGTGCTTTATACTACTTATATAAAAAATAAATTCATGCACTGATTTATTTAAATTCATTTGTTCTGGAGAATTATTATTTTTGCATGCCCGGATGAAGTTTTTAAAGTTTCGTTAGCGAATTTTAGCAAATAATATAACTTAACTGTAGCAAACAAAAACGTACAAGTGGAATAACATAAACCAATACTTAACAATAATAAAACATAAACTGTTTTACAAATAAAATGTATCTCTAATATGAAAACACAATTATCATAATCTTTATATAATACGAGGCATGTTTTTTAAGTAAGTACCGTTTTGCGATTCCGCCGCCGCAGCGATACGGTCGGCGTTCCGCGCATGCGCGCTGGTAACCTACATCTCATGTCTACGCACTGACGCCATTACAGTCTGATTCTTCATTGTATACGTTGTTTACTGAGTGTTTAAGATGCCTCCGACAATCGTGAGTCCCGCCGATTGTGAAGTACGGGCTGTTATACGATTTCTTAGTGCTAAAGGCGTAAAACCGATCGATATTCATCGTGAGATCTGTGAAGTTTACGGACAAAACATTATGAGTGATGGAATGGTAAGGAAATGGGTGAGAGCATTTAAAGATGGCCGCACAAATGTGCATGATGAAGAACGGAGTGGGCGTCCTTCGGTCGTTAATGAAGATTTGGTGCAGAAAGTGGACGAAAAGGTGAGAGAAAACAGACGCTTTACAATTTCATCATTGTGCGACTGCTTTCCTCAATATTCTCGTAGTGTTTTGTATCGCATTGTGACCGAGAACTTGAATTACCGGAAATTGGGTTCACGTTGGGTTCCAAAAATGTTGACGGATTTGCACAAAACCCAACGTTTAGGCAGTGCATTGACTTTCCTTGAGCGGTACCACAATGAAGGTGAACATTTTTTAGACCAAATTGTTACTGGTGACGAAACATGGGTGGCCTACGTTACACCAGAATCGAAACAACAATCCATGGAATGGCGACATTCATCATCACCCAAAAAAGTGAAGTTTAAGCAAACAATTTCTGCCCGCAAAATCATGTGCACAGTTTTTTGGGACAGAAAAGGAGTATTGCTAGTGGAGTTTCTGCCTCGTAATGAGACAATCAATGCAGCGTCTTATTGTGAGACATTGAACAATCTGCGTCGTGCAATCCAGAACAAAAGACGTGGCAAGTTGAGTAAGGGTATCGTTTTGCTGCATGACAATGCCCGTCCACATGTGGCTAATCGGACCAAAGATCTCATCAAATCTTTTAAATGGGAAACTCTAGATCATCCTCCATACAGCCCTGATCTGGCGCCCAGCGACTACCATTTGTTCCTGCACTTGAAGAAGCACCTGGGTGGTCAGCGTCTTCAAGACGATAACGAAGTCAAAACATTTGTGATACAGTGGTTAACAAGTCAGGCGGCAGAATTTTATGAGGAGGGTATTCAAAAACTGGTGCCACGTTATGACAAGTGCCTCAATATTCACGGAAATTATGTAGAAAAGTAGATTAAGGTACAGGCTTTCATGTAAAAATAAAATATAGCGATATTTTTGCACGTCTTTTTTTAATTCCAAAACGGTACTTACTTAAAAAACATGCCTCGTATATTGCATACCTTTTAGCATCTTTGGGAATTCTAAAAAACTAACCCGTTTGGGGATACCACATATATTTTTACAAGCACTAACCACACAACAAAAATTTCGTCTTGACATCCTTTTATAATTATTTTCAATTATAACATCAAACGAGTCATTTATTTATTGGAAAAATATTAATAATGAATTTCTGAGCACATTATAAAAAGATTCTTCTTGAAATCCAGATGTAAACACAACTCTCGACCGCGCTGGCAGCCATGTTGTTGGTATGATAAGGGGCATGCGTGATAAAAAAACAGGATCTAAAATTTTTTTTGAGCGTCGCTACTGTGTTTTTATGTTTACCGTGATATTGCTATTAAATTCATACAAAACATATCTCTTCCTCCGAAGCCATTTCAATCAAAAATATATACGTTTTTCGCTGACATCAAGTTTGATATATGTACTAAATTTGAAATCGACATCTCTTGCCGTTCGAGAGTTATCGCATCAAAGTACATCAAACAGATTGGCAGACTGACTGAAATTGGATATTATGTTTTTTTTATAATTTACGAACCTTAAGGTGTAAAAAATACAAAAATCTTGGGGTGTGTTTTTACAAATACAAGCGAAGGAAATAAAAAAATATAGGATACTATAACAGGGTCGTTTCAAAAGTTCTCGGTCTAACAGAGAAAACACAAGATTGAAGAGATTTTTTTAGTTTTTTACATAGACACCTTGCAGATCAGTATATTTAGTTCAACGATTTTCCAACTTGTTAATACCCTCATTATACTAAAATTGGTCGAACTCTGCAAAATAAGCGTTCGTCTCAGCGTTAACTTCAATCAATCTTCGTCCAGCCATTTCTTCAGGTTTGGAAACAAGAAGTAATCGCTGAGTGCTAAATCTAAGGAATACAGCGGATGTGGAAGCACTTCTTAGCGAAGGTAATGCAGGTGTGCAGCAACAATCGGAAACAAATTATTGATGAAATTTAAACCCTTCATAGTTTTTTACACATCTCAAAATATATGTTACCTGAAGGGTGGTTCCTCCCTGCGCTACTGAACATATGTGAAGCATTACGTTGTAGCACAAAACGGTTGTAAAATGATTTTAAGATCGTATCATTATTTTATACTTGCTGGCTTTCTTTTCTTTACGAGCGTATTAACATGCACAAGCTTTTAAATAGTGGAAAATGTTTTGTTTGCTCTGGAAAAGTATTTTTTTTCATATTAAAAAGAAATATATGGTAAAATAATTTAACAGTAAACAGTATGCATACAAAAAGGAAACAGTTACCGAATGTTGTTTGCGTGTGTATAAATGCTGTTAATTTCTCATTTGCAGTTGAAACATAGTTAAGAAGTGAAGAAGCGGACATATATTCTTGCACAATTTAACTACTAGTGATTACAGCTCAAATAGCGAATTGCATGTTAATGATACTTGAATTAAGATAGAAGGATAATGGAGCCACGGCGATCATTAGTTTGACCTTTCTGTAGTAGACTTTTCATTGGGTTTTGTTCCTGCTTTCTCCACACTTGATCGCTGACTTTTTTTCTTGAAATTAATAGAGTTGATTGCAACCCCTTTTCCTCGAGATAAATGAGTTGTGAGATTTTCGCTCGAGTTTTCGAGGTAAGTGTCAGTAACTTCTTTCGTGTAGTGACAGCTATCTTAATCAGGCCAGAATATTATCTCTTAGTGGAATGGATTGATAAGTCTGGTAAATTTCTTTGAAATGGTGGAAAATTTTGTTAATTGTTAATATATTCAATAGATTTAAAAGAGGCTATACTATAAAGTTAATAGACTTCAGAAGGTTACTAGAAATTCCATCGATTCCAAATGAGTTGGATTTCTTAAAACAAGTTATTGTTCTTAATACGTCATGTTGCGAGACGGGTGAGAAAAACATAGTAACATTATTTATTTTAATATTTAATTGCTTCCTCTCAGCATTTCAGTTCAACATGAATTTCCGAGGTGCATCAACAAAATATTAATTGAAACTACTTTAAATTGGAAGTTCATCATTCGTACAGTTATTGTTTAAAACCATACTAAAAAATACTATTTGTATCATCAATATGATAATATTCACCATGGTTTTACTACAGTAAACATGAAACACAGTAGCGACAGTCCGACTCGGCAGCTTTGATCCCAAGGGGTTCAGCTTTGCGCGTCATGTTCCTTATATTTCAACGAATCCCAGTAATTTGGAGATATTGAAAATAATTATAATTATCCCCTTAAGATGAGATTGTCTTTCTTCTGAACTTAAAAATGAAGTGAACATACTTTTTGCTCCATTTTGTCATTAGTTAATTCTAATATAATAATGACTTTTCGTGCTATATACTAGTTACATAAAAATTAAATCCATGCACTGATTTATTCAAACTCATTCGTGTTGAAAAATTACTACTTTTACATGCCCAGATTGAGTTTTGAAAATTTTGTTAGCGAATTTTAACAGATAATATAACTTAACTCTAGCAAACAATTTTAATATGAAAAATAATCTTTATATAATATATTGTATAATAGAAATAAAGAATTATGATATCTTTTAGGATCATTGGGAAATCTAAAAAAACCTAACTCCTTTGGAGATACCACATATATTTTTACAAACACTAACCGCACAACAAAAACTTCCTCTTGACATCTTTTTTATAAATATTTCCAATTATAACGTCAAACGAGTCATTTACTTGTTGGAAAATTATTAAAAATGAATTTCGGAGCACGTTTTAAACAGATTCCTTTTGAAATCCAGATGTAAACACAACCCACTACCGCGGTGGAAGCCATGTTGTTGGTATGATAGGAGACGCATGCGTGATAAAAAACAAGAGCTAAATTTTTTTTTCAACTGGGTTTTATGTTTACTGTGATTTTATTTTTATTAGTAGACTATTATACTACAATATTCTCGAAATGTTTTAGTCGAGTAATTTCTAGCACATTTGTATTATTCCGGGTTACTCTCTACGGACGAAAAGTTGTGAATTATCCATCTATTAAGTTAAAATAAGTGCTTTAGAATCCGATCGTTATTCATCTTTAATAATTCACTATTCACACAATATAGGTATCGAGTAACTTGAACTTTTTCTTTCATTAACAGGATGTACCACGCCCTTATGGGCTGGGTTAGTTCCCCTTTATTTACATTTTCTGAAGATGACCTTTACACAGATACATTGTTACCTATAATTAGTTAGTTGGTTTCCTAAAGAAAAATAGAATTGTATTATACAAGCGTGAGGTATTGAACAATAAACAAATTGTTGTTAAGTATAGTTTTCTTTGTTACAGATAATAATCCTAATGATTTTTTGGTATTTTTTACTATTGAAAAAATAGGTGGAGTACTTATTTAACTTTTTATGCGTTTAAAAAAAAAAGAAAAATAAATTGAAAAATATTTTAAATTATTTTTAAATTACTTTAAGAGCAAAATAATAAGTTTTTCAGGTTGGAATGGATTTTTTTAGTTTCATAGAGTCTTCAGGCATGTATATTTTATACTTTTGTCCACCTATTAGTTATTTGTTAGTTTATAGTATGGTTTACTTACAGCTTCACTGATTTTTTTATATAAGATGTTTTTACATAAAAATATCAACACCTGTTTATAGGAGTTAGATTGACTACATCTACACGGTCGAATGCTTTGGATATATCAAATGCAACCGCTCGAAATTCTCCAAAGTGTTCAATTGCGTTGTTTCAAACATATGTTACATAAGTTAGAAGATCTCCTGTTGATCTTTGCTCACGAGAGCCATATTGTTAGTCGCTGATAATATTGAATCCTTCTAGATACCTCAGAAGATGCTGATTGATAGCTTTTTCCATAACTTTTTATATTTTTGAAAGCAGTGCGACTGATCGGTAGTTGTTTGGCGAGGTCGTCTTGGCTTTTTTGGGTATCGACTAAATTGTAGTACATTTCCAGAAGGAAGGAAATATTTCCTTACTGTAGAATAGGTTGAATAGTCTAAGGCAGGGATCGGCAACCTATGGCACCCGTGCCATCTCTGGCACGCCAAGCAATTTTGAATGACACGCGTATCTATTCAAAGTTTACACATTAATTCTGTAATCTGTGACATGTTTCGAAATTAAGTAAATAATCTAAGACAGTAATACTTTAACGATACAAACAAAAACGATATATTATATAGATCACTAGGTATTATTACCAAAAACTACAAAATATATATTTTGTAATTTATAATTTTACTGAATGTATTGGTTTGGCTTCAATTTCGGCAAGTATTAAAGACGGTAAGCCTCAAAATATAAGCCTAGGCAAAAACATAAATAAACGTCCTCAATTCAGATCAAAAGAGCCGCTATAAGGCAGTTTTTGTTTGACTTGACTTCAGTCGTTCCGACGCGCGTCGCAACTCTTTTTATATTGCCGAACTTTAATTTTTGTTAGATTTAACTTCTAGGCGGCCCTTTGATTGCAATGGGCGCGTTGTAGATAATAATTTTTGTTCTAAGAAATTTAATAAACGTAATTATTGGAATTTTCTGGAAACATTATTTTTCTATATATAGCAAGCGGCTACACGTTTGGATCATTTAGTATAGAAGTAACATCCGTTCCAGTCAATAGTCGTCGAAAAGTTTAAAAATTAAAATTACGTTGCGTTATGGCCGCGAAGAAACAGAAGGTTGATGTTCGATCATTTAAAACTTCATGGATAACAGATTACGGTTTTGTACAGCAAAACGATCGAGACATTTGTGTCCTATGTCGGGAAAGCGTAGTTTTCCGGACATCTAATATTCAACGACATTTCCAGATAAAACATGAATCGTCATTTAAAGATAACGCTGGTAAAAGGGAGGCAATACAAAGAGCAAGTAAACAATACAAGAAACAGTTAACATTCTTTAACAAAGTTTTCCAAGGAAAAAATCAGGTAACTGAATGCAGTTTCAAAATTGCACAATCGTTGGCATAAAAGGGTAAGCCATTCACTGAGGGAAAATTTATGAAGCAAACGTTTTTGAGTACTGGCGAGATTTTATTCAACGACTTGCCTAATAAGGATACAATATTGGCCAGGATTAAGGATATACCGGCATCAGCGCGGACCATCGAGAGACGAATTACCGAAATGACACAAAATGTCCAAAAACAGCAGAGAGACGCTATCAAACGGAGTTTTGTATTTAGTGTAGCATTGGATGAAAGTGTCGATATTAATGACATTGCCCGTCTGGCAATCATTGCGCGATACTTCGATGATGGCAGTGTGTATGAAGAGCTGATTTGTCTGCTCCCATTGCAGGGAACTACAAGAGGAGAGGATATATTTTCAGAATTTGTTAAATATTTGAAAAGCGGAACATTGATTTAAATAAAATTTTTTTTGCGTAACGACAGATGGCGCTCCTGCTATGATTGGGAGACATAAAGGATTTGTTTCCCTTCTTATTGAACGCATGTGTCGATTAGTTTTGAATTTTCATTGCATAATTCACCAGAGTTTGTGCGCTAAAATCTCCGCTGGAAGTTTAAAATCCGTGATGGATAGGGTGGTTAAAATAGTTAACTACATTGTCGGTCGTTCTTCACTGATCCATAGACGATTTAAGGCGTTTCTGCAGGAATTAGAAAGTGCATATTCAGATATACCATTGCACAATAATGTGCGCTGGCTCAGCCGTGGTAAAGTGCTCTCTAGATTTGTGCAATGTCTGGGCGAAATTAAATCGTTCTTGTTAGAAAAAAATCAAGTGGATGCTTATCCTGAACTAGAAGATAAGAACTGGATCTGTATGTTAATGATATTACAAACCATCTCAGTGAACTCAACTTAAAGTTACAAGGTTCAGGCAAAACAGTTCTGGATTTATACGAATCCTGGAAATCATTCAAATGAAAAATAGATTTATTTTTCAGCGATATTACTACAAACACATATAAATATTTTCCAAATTTAAAAACTTATATATCCAGTGTCGACGATGGTGCACTAATAGACGAAATTCTTAAATATATAAACTAATTTAAAAGAGGAGTTTATCAAGAGGGATCAGGATTTTGATAAACATGGTCCTATGTTCGCTTTTTTAATCAAACCAGATTTAATGGATTTTTCCAGCAGTTGCTTTGACATATCTCTTTTCTCATGGATGGACATTAATGATTTTGATCTTCAATACCTTGAATTTAAAAGCTCCGAGTTATGGAACACCAAATTTGTAGAATTAAGAAGGGTATTAGAAGGTGACTGCCAGAACCATTCAAACGAGATACTCAGTTGTTGGATGAGTTTACCAGAGAAATTTATTTGTCTTAAGAAAATAGCGTTTGCCATGCTTACAGCTTTCGGATCATCCTGAATCTGTGAACAACTTTTTTCCCATATGAGAGTGATTTTAAACCCGTACCGAAGCAGGCTGACAACAGGCAACTCGGAAGCATGTATGACACTGAAAATAACCAGACATGAACCGGATATAAGAAAACTCTCTAAATAACTTCAAGCACAGGGTTCACACTAGGTCCTAGGACTAGTATAATAAAATTATTTGTTAAATGTTAAAAATTTTTTGTAATTAAACATTCTAAAAGCAATATTTTAAGTTAATTTAAGTTAATTTTTGTTAATTTTAGTTGTAGTAATTACCTATGTCGGCACGCAAAATGTTGTATGGATGAAAACTGGCACCCCTTAGTTAAAAGGTTGCCGACCCCTGGTCTAGGGAAAACTAGTGCTCGCACATTTTTTGAGTACTATATCAGGTATTGCGCCAGCGCTTTTTTTGTGTCTCTGGAAGTCTCTATGGGTGTTGTGGACGAACCATGGGGTTTTAGCGATGATGCAGAGGGCCTTATCTGGCACTATGTTGGGCTGGAGTAGGCCAATCCGGCTCGGATGATCATCTTGTAGATTGTCAACTTGTTGCGAATGGACTTGAGTAGAGGATAGAGCTTGCCGAGGAGTTGGTTGGTTTCTCGGCAACCTTTTCGTATAGATTCTCGATTTAATAAGCTGCAGTCTTAATTTTTTCGTAGGAAATGAATACTTTGGTGAAAATTATCCTGAATGTAACAGAATGAATAAATAAACAAAATATACCTGTAAAAAAACTTTAATATTATTATGTATTTTTTAATTCATTATAATTTATTCATCTAAATATATCTGAAAATAATATATTGCTCATAAAGTCTAGAATAGTGACAGTTCTATTATTGAAAATAGATTATAAGTAGTCGTAAATACGCCATAAATAACTTTTGAATGACTGTTATGAAAATTAATGTTATTTTGTGAAATTGTATGTTTTCTGGTTAGTCTGGTGTAATTTACAAGCAAAGAAGCTTATTCTATTAAGCCTATTTTAATGGATTAATCTTGATTGACAGTTTTTTTTATGGAATTTACATTCATACTGCTGGTTTGTGATTCGAGAAATTGATGGATTGTCAAAATCAAACAATTTTGATGAACGAATTGAGGGTTAGTTGGTCAATGATTTGATCTTACATAAACATTTTAATTAAATGGATTTGATATATATATATATATATATATATATATATATATATATATATATATATATATATATATATATATATAAATAAATAAAATATAGTTATTTCGTATGAAAAGCTAACACAATACAATAGGTAATAACGGGGATATCAAATAAGAGCAAATGATATACTCACAATATAAAAATATATAACATATAAGAAATGTGCAAGTGCAAGGTAACATTAAAGAAATCGGTAATGTCTAAGGTAGAGAGCCACTGGAGAGCCGAGTCAGAGAATGAATTCAGTTCCGTGAGGTCTCCCGGAAACCTTCTCAGAGGGCAGCCATTAACAGTGAGCTTCACCGCAATCATCTTGGATCTGCCAGTATCTTCTAGATATGCACCATGCTATAACTTCTGCCGTGTTCGGTTCGGAATCTATTCAGTTGGCACCAGATTTTACGTGGGAGCTCGAGACCAGATAGAGAGATTTGATTCCAGGAAGCACTAATCTGGGAGAGATTCGGTATGCTTTCATTGGCTTGGATAACGGCATTCCACATCTCTTCGACTTCGATTGGTTGTTGAAGATTTTAATCGAGCCAAATAGGGCGTCTTGATTTTAGTCACGTGCGGAGGAGGTTTGGTATGTCCTGTTGCATTGGAAGAATTAGGTCGTTTCTTGCAACTTTTTCCCATTCACGTGTAGCTGCAACCAGTCTTCTGATATCAGAGGGTGGGATATTCGACAATGCAGGTAGCCAGATTATTGGTGTAGATTTGACAGTGCCCGTTTAACTCTCATTGTCTCATTTAGTTGGACGTCTATTTTGTGAGTATGGAAACTTCGGTACCAAGCTGGGGCACAGTATTCTGCCCTGGAATAGACGATAGATGCAGAATGAAGTGTATTTGAGCTTATCCCCCATGTCGTTCCAGTAATCCTGTGCATAATGTTGTTTCTCGATTTCAGTTCTTGCACATTTTTCCTATGTGCCTTTTAAAGGTAAGGAATCTGTCCAACGATACGCTAAGATACGTTAGATGGGTGTTATTTTTTTTATGTTCCGTACGGAATACTGATAAGACCACTTCGGTGTCTGTCCGTTTGTTTGTCTATCACATCCGATTTTCTCCGAAACTATTTGACATAGACAGTTGAAATTTTGCATTAATATAGGAATTAATGGCCTCATCAGAGCCATGTAGTTTAGAAAGGTAAATTTTGACTTAAAGGGTTAGTTTTGGGGGGTGAAATCGGAAGTGAAAGAAAAAATTACGAGGTCATCGAGTGTGGTGTCAAATGAAAGCTTGTGAAAACACGAGTTTAAAAATATATATAATGTAATACTTGCGCACCTCCCCCCCCCCCCCCCCGCTATTTCGAAAAGTACTGATCCAAAAATTTTGAAAAAAACTCTGGAATATTCTCCACAGGGTGTAGATTAGCGATGGGTCAACTCGAGTTGCGCTAACCTGAACTAACTCGAGTAGTATAATAATTAAATAAAAGTTCCTATTGCAACAAACGAACAAAGTCAACAAAGAGTAGCTACTACCAAAATAATTTGTTATTTAGAATAGCAAAGTTATTTAAGAATATTCTGATTGTGATAATTAAACTATTAATAGCATAAGTACCTACATCATAAAGTTAGACTGATATTATTTTGTCAAGACTGTCTATATAACTAGTTTTGTTATTAAATATGAGTACTTACTCTAACACTAAAACCAATAACCAGTCAAGTGCAAGTTAAACTTGCGCAATTAGTATTCCGTAATTGATTGCTTTTAAAATAAAAAAATTTGTTGCGGAGGTACAAAATGATCAGTGACTTCACAAAACACACCCCAAATGAGTTTTCAACAAAGTTTGTTTCCAATCTTTAGTGAAAACTGATTTGAACTCGTTTTTTTTATATAGCAGGTAAGTTATTAAAGGTAATGCACTAGTGATAATTTTCGTTCAATCTACACCCCGTGGAGAATATCTCAGAATTTTTTCAAAATTTTTGGATAAGTACTTCTCGAAATAAGGCGGGTGGACAGCGATTTTTTAAAAATAATACGAAGAAAAGTGCGCGCAAGTATTATGTTTATATATATATATATATATATATATATATATATATATATATATATATATATATATATATACTTATTTTACTCGTGTTTTCACAAGCTTCCATTTGACACCACACTCGATGACCTAGTAAAAAAAATTTTTTTTTCACTTCCGATTTCACCCCCAAAAACTCACCCCTTAAGTCAAAATTTAACTTTCAAAACTACATGGCTCTGATGAGGCCATCAATTTCTATATTATTACCAAATTTCAACTTTCTACGACAAATAGTTTCGGAGAAAATCGGGTGTGACAAACAGACAGACACCGAACGCATCTTATAAGTATTCCGTACGGAACACTAAAAATACATATATGATACGTACTATAAATATCTTTTTTTATTTCAATCCTACCTACTAAGTTTAGTAATAATAATTGTCCCAACACAGAGTTGGATGGAAGGACAAATATATGAATAATTTATAACAAATCATTTATTCAGCTTCGTCCTGCCAATTCGAGTTGTGTAACTCGAGTTAAATTCGAGTTACGTGAATTTCAACTCGAGTTAACCCGAGTCGAGTTTTTTCCGAGTTGGCACATCTCTAGTGTAGATTGAACGAAAATTATCATTACCTTTAATAATTCATCTGGTATATTAAAAAAAATTACCGAGATAATACATAAAAAAGAAATTGGGACACATTATATATTGTGTGTTTCTACGGACGCAACAACCAAAATATATTGCATAAACATGCTTGAGACTAATTCATTATTTTTTCCTTCAAGGTTCTTAAATTTCTTTCGTATAGTAATAGGATATCCTTAATAAGTGCGTACTAATTGTTGTTACCTACTTTTATGAAATAACGGATAGATAATACTATGAAAAAATACGCATTTATACGGCTTTTCTCTATGTACAGTCTGTCAAGTAAAAACGTGACCGCTCGTATTTTTGAAAAAAAAACGTCTTTCGAGAATATTTTTTACCATCAATGTATTCTTTGGTGTGCTAATAACGGCGCAATTACCTTACTACGTTGTCCAATCGCCTCCTGCATCAATAATTGCCTGACATTTTCGAGGCATGCTGTCGACGAGATTTTCTGCATATTCGCGCGGCAATGATCTTCACTTTTTTGAATCTCGCGAGATAACTGAGTCAAATCTTCAGAGTCTTTCCTCTGAACTTTCTCTTTACAAGGACCCAAACGTTTTCAATAGGGTTGGCGTCTGGCGATTGTGAGGGCCACTTTAGTATTTTATCGTGGGCTCAACCGAGCCGCTTCGCGGCGTGATTTTTGCTCAGCGAAGGTCTCTTCAATATGCTTCGCAATTTCACATCATGAGCACAAAGATATTGTCAAATGGTCTCATGGCACACATTCAAACCCGATTTTCTTAATTTTGGCGCTCCTTGACGCAGCTTCAAGTTCGGGTCCCGTGAAAATAAAGACACGATTGGTTTTCGACTTTCGGGGTAACTTTGCCTACCAACAGGGCCGGCTCTAGGCGGTAGGCAAGGTAGGCAACTGCTTACGGCGGCAAAACCGCCTGAACTACTATAGCCCAAAAAAAATAAACACAACCCACAAAAATATATTACGGTAAATGAGTAGTAAAATCAAATACAACAGGAATGGACAGGCCAGAAGTCTGTCTATTCCTGTCTATAGAAATACCCACACGTTCTGGGTATTTCTATACATAAATTGTGAGATGCGCCTGCGCACCGCAGACAGGATTCAACAAGCTTTTTCCACTGCCCATACTGTTGCTACCGACGAAAGAACTTTTTCTAAATTAAAAATAATAACAAATTATTTAAGAACTATGACTACACAAAATCGTCTTAATGGGTTAGCAGTGTTGGCGATCGAACACGAATTGGGTAGTAAATTAGATCTGAAAGAAATTATTCGCGATTTGGCAAAAATGAAATTTCGAAAAAAATTGTTTTAATTTAGGGTAAGACTTTGTATATTATTGTATTAGTTTTGTTCATTGTTTTAAAAGTACGAGGCATGTTTTTTAAGTAAGTACCGTTTTGGAATTAAAAAAAGACGTGCAAAGATATCGCTATAATTTTATTTTTACATGAAAGCCTGTACCTTAATCTACTTTTCTACATAATTTCCGTGAATATTGAGGCACTTGTCATAACGTGGCACCAGTTTTTGAATACCCTCCTCATAAAATTCTGCCGCCTGACTTGTTAACCACTATATCACAAATGTTTTGACTTCGTTATCGTCTTGAAGACGCTGACCACCCAGGTGCTTCTTCAAGTGCAGGAACAAATGGTAGTCGCTGGGCGCCAGATCAGGGCTGTATGGAGGATGATCTAGAGTTTCCCATTTAAAAGATTTGATGAGATCTTTGGTCCGATTAGCCACATGTGGACGGGCATTGTCATGCAGCAAAACGATACCCTTACTCAACTTGCCACGTCTTTTGTTCTGGATTGCACGACGCAGATTGTTCAATGTCTCACAATAAGACGCTGCATTGATTGTCTCATTACGAGGCAGAAACTCCACTAGCAATACTCCTTTTCTGTCCCAAAAAACTGTGCACATGATTTTGCGGGCAGAAATTGTTTGCTTAAACTTCACTTTTTTGGGTGATGATGAATGTCGCCATTCCATGGATTGTTGTTTCGATTCTGGTGTGACGTAGGCCACCCATGTTTCGTCACCAGTAACAATTTGGTCTAAAAAATGTTCACCTTCATTGTGGTACCGCTCAAGGAAAGTCAATGCACTGCCTAAACGTTAGGTTTTGTGCAAATCCGTCAACATTTTTGGAACCCAACGTGAACACAATTTCCGGTAATTCAAGTTCTCGGTCACAATGCGATACAAAACACTACGAGAATATTGAGGAAAGCAGTCGCACAATGATGAAATTGTAAAGCGTCTGTTTTTCTCTCACCTTTTCGTCCACTTTCTGCAACAAATCTTCATTAACGACCGAAGGACGCCCACTCCGTTCATCATGCACATTTGTGCGGCCATCTTTAAATGCTCTCACCCATTTCCTTACCATTCCATCACTCATAATGTTTTGTCCGTAAACTTCACAGATCTCACGATGAATATCGATCGGTTTTACGCCTTTAGCACTAAGAAATCATATAACAGCCCGTACTTCACAATCGGCGGGACTCACGATTGTCGGAGGCATCTTAAACACTCAGTAAACAACGTATACAATGAAGAATCAGACTGTAATGGCGTCAGTGCGTAGACATGAGATGTAGGTTACCAGCGCGCATGCGCGGAACGCCGACCGTATCGCTGCGGCGGCGGAATCGCAAAACGGTGCTTACTTAAAAAACATGCCTCGTATATTTAAATTATCTCTGAAAATACTAGGTACTAGTTTTAGTTTGTAAGTTCGTTGTCGTTAGCTCGTTAAAAATGTAAACTGTGTTTTTCAATAAAACAATTTTTCGTAAAACTGCATTAGTATTATTGTCTTAATTCAATTATATATCATTTTCCTGGTTAACATAGCTTTAAGCTTGGATGCGGCGGCATTTTTTGAGTTTGCCTACGGCGGCAAAAAAGCTAGAGCCGGCCCTGCTACCAAGCTACGTTTTGGAATGTCGTCGACATTTTCCGTCTCAGTAAAATGATTTATCCACTTCTTCACAAACGATACCGACTTTTTAATATACTTAGCGGCAGCTGGATTGTGTCATTTTAGGCCTCTTTTGATGGGAACAAGGAAATACTGCCCCGAACCGACGTGCAAAGAAGTGACTCATTTTAGATTTGACGTGATTTTGACTGATACTTTTACTAAAGTGCATCGTAGACAAAGGTTTCCTCTACCGATTTTTTGTTGAATCGCTAGAATCGCATCTACCAAAAATGATGTATCGTCAACACATCTTGCTTGACAGACCGTATCTATATTCCTCAATTAAAATCACAAATTTGTAAAATTTATAATATCTCAATTTCTAATATTTCTACGATAATACGAAAGTTATTTTGTGAATTTCTACGGAATATTCCCCAAATCTCTTCTCCATCTCCAAAACCCTAGGCACTGAAAAAACAGTACACTATAACCATTCATCTGGCTTTCATCGATTTCCATAAGACTTTTGACTCCATAGAAATCCGATACATCCTATAGTGAATGGACAACGCCAGAATTGATCACAAAAAATGTATGAATACGCAGTAATATACGTCAAAATCAACGACAATTTAGCAACAAATCTAATCAACATCAAGAAAGGGGAGATGGAGGGCGATACCAACTCACACTTGTCCTGGAAAATGTATTCCAGAAATTAAAATGGCAAACAAGGGGCATCTAAACAGATGGTTCATTCCTGAGTTATCTGCGTTTCGTCGTCCTCTTTTCGAGTAACACCTATGAATTGGCCGGAATGATATAGAAACTGAGGCATGCATCAAACATGTGGGCCTGAAAGTAAACGTCCAGGGAACTTATGCACACTGACAATATTGATATTAGAATGGAAAACCAGTAAAAAGAAAATGTCTCTCATTATGTGTATTTGGAGCATAATATCACCCTAGGGAAAGACAACAAGAGAGAAGCGCAAACCAGGGCTGCATTTGGAAAACTAGCATACATTCTAAAAAATCCGGTGATCCCCATAAACACAAAACGGAAAGTCAATAATTCACGTATTCAGCCTGTGTTGGCGAATAGTATTATTTGATTCTGTAAATGGTGGTATTAATGCTTTATAGATATTGCAGAATAAAATATTAAGTAAAATAGCAATTAACCTTGCTAAGATAACGAAGTATTTTATCGATATATCATACATGTCATGCAAATTTTGAGGAATTTGATAAGTAAATTTCGTAAAAACTTGTTTTTACGAGAGAACCGTAGTTGGGCTTAGCTAGCATTAGTAATAAAAAAAAACGAAATAAATACAACCATTATTTTCTAGTGATTTATGTAACCAATTTGACGTTTAGCAACATGGTACAAAATATGCGGTCAATATGAATCTGAATATTTTTTTATCTGGTAATTGTGTCAATTCGTTGGCTGGGCCCGACGGCGATGAACATATGGTGTAATTATATGGTTCATTTTGGCGTAGTAAAAGATAAACAATTAAAGATGTTTTTTGCTTTTAAACAAAGAATAAATGTAGGACATTTAAATAATTTGTAATGTCAGTGGTAGAGCGGCCTAAATATTTGATATGGAAGAAAGTAATATTTTTAATATATTTATATATATATATATATATATATATATATATATATATATATATATATATATATATATATATATATATATATATAGTACAATCGCGATTATCCGAATCGCGATTATCTGAAATCCGGCTTATCCGAAACATAGAATTAAAAAGCAAATTCTATCCCTATTAAACGAAAAAACCCGTATTATTCGAAACAGACGATAAGTGATTTCCTTAACGCGTCGGCGACTCCCGGACGTCTAGAATTTCACCGCTGTCTATGTTTTGGTTAGTCGACGAGTGTTATAAGTTACTCATTACGTCTATTATTATCGCAGAGGTAATAGTTTCGTTTTAATAGATATTTTACAAAATGGAGCGTCATAGTAATAAGCGTAAACGTGTTGTTATTACCTTAAAAGAGAAACTTGAAGCAATTCAACGTTTAGATAACTTCTTAAAAATATAGCGAAGGATTTAGGTGTAGCCGTGAGTACTGTTTCAGAGTGGAGAAAAAATCGCGAAAAACTTGAAAAATGGTGTAGTGTTTTGTCATCGCCCACACAGGCACAAAAAAGTATGAAAAGCGGTGAATACCAAAAAGTGAATGATTCGTTATTTTTATGGTTTACACAGAATCGAGAACGTGGAATACCAATTTCAGGAACAATTTTAAAACATAAAGCAGTGAGTTTAAGCGAAGAATTGCCGGTTATTGAAGCGCCTGTAAATTTTTCTGCAAGTGATGGATGGCTAGACAGGTGGAAAAAAAAGACATGGTGTACGTCAACTGAAAGTTTGTGGAGAAAGATTGTCAGCTGATGTATCTACTGCAAAAAAATTTGCAGAGAATTTTGAGCAGCTTATGAAAGAACATGGTTTACAACCAGACCAAATCTATTATTGTGATGAAACAGGCTTGAACTACAAAATGTTGCGTCAAATACCTTAGCTTCAAAAACGGAAGCTGGAACACCTAATTACAAACGTAGCAAAGAACGTATTACTGTTCTTGCATGCAGTAATGCTTCTGGAAGACACAAACTCCCATTATTATGTGTTGGTAAGTCAGCAAATCCACGAACCTTTAAGAATATTCGTCGCAATGTTTTTCCTATTTTGTATAAAAATCAAGACAATGCCTGGATAAACGCGACTCTATTTAAAGACTGGTTTTTTGGAGATCATGTTCCCAAAGTGGAACTTTTTTTAAAAGAACATGGATATCCTAGAAAATGTATTCTGTTACTAGATAACGCCCCCACTCACCCAAGTGCAAGCAACTTGAAAGTGGGGAAATAAAAGCAATGTTTTTGTCTCCTGCTGTAACTTCTCTCATTCAGCCTATGGATCAGGGTGTACTGGAAAATTTAAAACGCAATCACAGGCGTTTGTTATTGGAGCATATTTTAGAAGAATTAGATAAAGGTGGTAATCTTACTGATTGTCTAAAAAAGATAAATTTGAAAAATGTTATATATTGGATAGCTTCAGCCTGGAATCACGTAAAGAGTAGTACTCTGGAAAAATCTTGGTCAAAACTGATTCCACAAGAGGAAAGATATTACTCAGAGGCAGAAACAGAAGATAATGGAAGTTTACATCAAATTATTACAAGAATATCAGGATGTGAAAGTGTTACGGAAACCGATATTTGTGAATGGTTAAACAGTGATAGTGTGGAAGATGAAATGACTGACCAAGAATTAATTAAAAGTGTATGCAAAAATGCTAATAAAATAGACAGTGATGACGATTGTAACATACTTTCTAGAAGTGTTACTAAAAGCTTGGGAAATAGCGTATCACCCTGACGCACTTCTCTTTCGAATCTTTATACCAACCTAAATATGAATCTTTAAGAACATTTTTTAAACTAGCAAAAAAATTGATTTTTTGAATCGGAAAATGAAGAAAATATAATTTCAACGCAAGAAATAAAAACCAAACTCTATAATAATATTTGATGATATAGTCTGTCGTAATCAGAACGTAGTAAAGGATTATTTTTGTATTGGAAGACATAAGAATACAGATTGTTTTTATTTATTTCAAATATACTCATCCATTCGAAAACAACTGTTTCGTAATGATGCAAATTTATATTTCAACAAGATACTACAAATTTAAAACATATTTATGATGACCAAGTTAATGTTGATATGTCATTTAATCAATTTGAAGAGTTATGTTTATTATGTTGGAAAGATGAATTTGGATGTTTTTTGATAGACAAAGATTCTATAATAAAATCTGGGCGGAATCGAAAATGATTTGATTCATATATTTACTTACAAAAATAAGTGAAATCTTAACAAAACATTAATTACGGAAGCAAGATTGAGTTTGAAAAATGCAGAATTTGAGACACAATCTAAACTGGAAGAAACCTATAGATCAGCTATATAACCCTTACAAGAACTATACATTTTGCAAAATTCAGCTAGTTTACCTAAGGTAGCCCAGATATATGTACTTGTCTATATATATATATATATATATATATATATATATATATATATATATATATATATATATATATTTTCTTAGCTGTTTTGAGTTGAGTATACATTTCTTTGTAGTTATCATTATATTATAAAAATACAATTAACGTTTCGCCCATTGTATTGGGCTTAATATTTGAATTAACTACAGAATTAAAACGTGCTGAAATTAGTAAAATAAAACATCTTTAGAGTACACAGCACACCGTAATAAACAATGTAATATATTTAATAATTTTCAAATGTAAAAAATAAGTTACGCACCTCGTAATCATGTTATTTCTTAAAGGGTTTTGACCGCACTAAAAGGGAAAACAGGGAAAGATAAACTTTTCCGGCTGTTTGTTTTTACTAGTATAATTTATTTACAGTTGTGTTAAAGCTTGTTTCTTAATTGTGCAATATTTATTGTATTAAATTATAATAAATCTGAATGATATCTTGTTTATTATTGACGATATGTTGTTCATTTTTTATACAAATCATTTTTTTATGAGAAATTTCGGCTAATTTCTTTCTTGGGCGATAACTTTATAATTTGGAAAGTCGAATTCGTGATTTCGCATTTTTTTATATATATCAATGTTCATTTAATTTCTTGTCTGAGCATTGTATTGTCATTCCAATATATTTTTCAGAGAAGAATTCCTCACATTAAGGTCATATTTGTACCAACTTGAAATTGATATCATATTTTCTTGGTAGGCTTTCCCGGCAACAGATAAACTGACAATCTAAAAAGATTATATTTCGTAGTACTAATACAATACACAATAAATAAATAAGAATTTTTCTTTTGATTGCAGAATAACCGAAGTGCCAGTATGGATGAATCTCGTCGTTTTTCATGTGGAAGCATCGTATCCAGAAGAGCGTCGATGGTCACTCCTAGAAGAAATGAAATCCCCGTAGAAAATATCTATAATCAAAATAAAATTGATACTCTTCAATGGCAATTAAAAGAAGTAAGTATATGATTAGTATTCGCGTGTTTTCAACATATTATTATTTAATAAATACAAACAGTACCAGGTTTCTGAAATGCACGTAAAGACCACTCGTAATTGTCCCAGATACGAGGCTGGTTTGAAAAGTCCGTGCAAAAATAAAAACCACTTATGTGTTTGGGGTAAACCTTTTTTATTTTTCGACATAGTCTCCTTTTAGGCTTATACACTTCGTCCAATGATGTTCTAGTTTGTTGATCCCTTCCGAATAATAGGATTTGTCCAAGTCTGCAAAATATCCATTAGTGTCTGCAATCACCTCCTCGTTTGAATAAAATCTTTGTCCCGCCAGCCATTTCTTCAAATTGGGGAACAAATAGTAGTCCGAGGGAGCCAAGTCTGGAGAATAGGGGGATGTGAAACGAGTTGGAATCCTATTTCCATTAATTTTGCGACCACAACTGCTGAGGTGTGTGCTGGTGCGTTGTCGTGATGGAAAAGGGCTTTCTTGTGGGCTAATTGCGGGCGTTTTTCTTGCAGCTCGGTTTTCAAAACGGTCCAATAACGATGAATAATATTCACCTGTAATAGTTTTACCCTTTTCCAGATAGTCGATGAGGATTATCCCTTGCGAATCCCAAAAGACAGTCGCCATAACCTTTCCGGCCGAAGGAACGGTCTTCGCCTTTTTTGGTGTAGATTCCCCCTTGGTAACCCATTGTTTAGATTGTTGTTTGGTCTCAGGAATATAGTAATGTATCCATGTTTCATCCACAGTGACGAAACGACGCTTAAAGTCCTCCGGATTCTTCTGGAACAGCTGCAAACCATCCGTGCAACACTTCACACGATTCCGTTTTTGGTCAAGCGTGAGCAATCGCGGCACCCATCTTGCGGATAGCTTTCTCATGTCCAAATGTTTATGCAAAATATTATGTACCCGTTCAGTCGAGATGCCCACAGCACTAGCAATCTCACGCACCTTAACTCTTCTGTCATCCATCACCATATCATGGATTTGATCAATGATTTCTGGAGTCGTAACCTCCACAGGCCGTCCAGAACGTTCAGCGTCACTTGTGCCCATATGGCCAGTCCGAAAATTTTGAAACCACTTACAAACTGTTCTAATCGAAGGTGCAGAGTCACCATAATGTTTATCAAGCTTCTCTTTAGTCTCCTGAGGCGTTTTGCTTTTCGTAAAGTAATGTTTAATCACCACACGAAATTCTTTTTCGTCCATTTCTTGAAAATCACTCGACTTCCTTGATTCACACGAATGCCAAACACAAAGAAATAGACCAATATGGCTGAAACTTGGTGTGCGTTCATTCAAAAGATGCTACTAACTAAACATGACCTCGATACGCGCCGGTGGTGCCATCTCTCGGACTTTGCACGGACTTTTCAAACCAGCCTCGTATATATATATATATATATATATATATATATATATATATATATATATATATATATATATATTCCCGCTCACGGAAGTATGAACACCTTGTTGAAATTCAGTTATACAGTATGTGAATAATTATTATTTCCGTATTAATTTTTGGTTTATTTAACCCTGTACTATTTTTCTAAGACAATATTGTTTTAAATAAAAATAATTAGTCACTTTTAGATTTTTTTTATAATGGTGCAGACAAATACCGTAAAATTGACATACTTTCTTGTTAATATAAAAACTATATTTTCCTATAATTTGAAGTTGTAATATTGAATTGATCAGAAGTTGCCCGTAAAAAACCGCAGTTTTTTATGCAATTTTATGACGAGTAAATGAATTTATGTTATGTTGGCACTGTTTCAAAGTAGTTAAATCGATTTATAAAAATGTTAAGGCATTTGCCTCCACTATAAGCATTTGTTCCATCGAAAACGAGAATAAAAAAATCATAATACTTATGTGTCCTTGAATTCTCACTCAGTACTTCGATTCTTACTTTCTGTACTTATCCCTTGTGTTCGATGTTTGTTTTCCCTAAAAAAAACTGTGAATTTTCACAATCAATGGATTGTGCCAAGCCCCTGTCCATAGAAACTCGTTCAACCATTCTCACTTTACATCGAGAAAAGCCGTCAGTGCGTAACATCGCGAAAAAATTAAGGTTTGTGCTTCGACGCTGAAACTTACATTACAACGCTACAGAGAGACAGGAAGTCTTAAGGATCGCCATTGGCTTAAGCCATCACGAGCAACACCTAGTTGCTACTTGGATTATAGTAAAATGTACCCGTGCGTCCAAACTAGTAAAGGGCTATCAAACTAGTACTATATATTTTTGAAACGTCATAGCTGCCATGTGTTTTTTCTGATACCCACCAAAATTGACATTCAGTATTGTTAGGCAGATCATCATGGAAAGATACAGAGTTGTACCGCGTAATAAAAATATACATTTCGTGCATTACATGAAATTTATGGTCTTACAGAGCTTACTATTTGTAATTTAAAACATATTTATAATAAAAATTCGGGTCATATGGTAGTATTTGTGATATTACGAATCCAACCCATCAAAAATGTAAACATATTGTTGAAAATATTAACATCAACAACGAATGAAAATCCATAACAATCAATTACACATCGTCGTTCTCAAGAACTCGGACTTTCCTATGGCACTACGTGGAATATTCCTCATAAAGATTTGCATTTGAAGGCGAATAAAATTTAGTTGACCCAAGAACTTAAACGGACTGAGCATTCATTGCGTAGAAATTTTGCAGATTGGGCTTTAGAGCAATTTGAAACAGATGAAAAGATCATCTTCAACGATGAAGCTCATTTTTGGTTAAATAGCTTCATAGATAAGCAACAGTGTCGTATTTGGAGTAATAAAAACTCACATGCTATTCTTGAAACATTTTTACATACACAAATATTACCATTTTAGTGTGTTTTATGGTCTGGAGGTGTAACTGGACCGTGCTTTTTTGAAAACGAAGATGACGATGCAGTTACTGTCAATGGAGAATGCTACAGATGATCTGAATGGCATGTGGTTTCAACAAGATGATGCAAAATACATACATCTCTTGACGCAATCAATTTATTGAAAGAAAATTTCAGTGACCGTGTAATCTCAGGATCATGCGATGTAACTCCATTGGACTTTTTTCTCTGGAGTTATGTCATTATTGGTTTACTCCAATAAACCACAAACACTCAATGGCGTTAGAATCAACATTATTTGTGTCATTGGTGAAATAAGTGCTAATTTATGAGGAAAACTGACCAAAAATTGGTGTTCCAGAATCGAATAATTAAAAAAATTCAGAGATGGTCGTTTTACATGAAATGTCATGAATCAATATTCAAAATAAAAAAAAAATACGTTGATATCTTATACTATTTGTTTTTATTTCAGATTAAACATATGCAATCTGTCAAGTAAGATCGTAACCGCGAAAATTTATTTTTGGTAGATGCGATTCTAGCGATTCAACGAAACGTCAGCAGAGGAAACCTTTGTCTACGACGCATTATAGTAAAAGATTCTGTCGATTCCGAACTTTCGTAGAAATTATACATTCCGCCGCCGCTAAATATATTAAAAAGTCGGTATCGTTTATGAAAAAGTGGGCAAATCGTTTTACCGAGACGAAAAATGTCGACGGCTTCCTAAAACGTCGCTCGGTAGGCAAAGTTACTCCGAAAGTCGAAAAACGAATGGTGTCTTTGTTTTCACGGAACCCGAAGTTGATGCTGCGTCAACGAGCGGAGCTAAAAATTAGGAAAATCGGGTTTGAATGTGTCCCAACGACTACATCTTCGTGCTCATGACATCAAATTCCGTAGCACGTTTAAGAAACCTTTGCTGGGCCAAAATCACGTTGTGAAGCGGATCGTTTGTGACCACGATAAGGTACTAGAGTGGCTCTCACAATCGTCAGAAGCTACGGAGTATTGAAAACATTTAGTCTCTTGTAAAGAGGAAACTCAGAGGAAAGACTCTGAGGCGATTGGACAACTTACTAAGATAATTGCGCCGTTGTTGGCACACCAAAGAATACAGGGATGACAAAAAATGTTCTCGGAAACACATTTTTTGCAAGAATACGAACGGTCACGGTCTTACTCGACAGACTGTATAACTCTTATTTGATAACCATTGATATAGAATTATATAGTAGAAGACAGAAAAAGAGCTTGCCCCGGCCCTGTTTTTAAACTAACTTATTTTCTCTTTCATAAAGTATTTTTGCTAATTTTAGATTGAAAAAAGCCGAGAAATGTATAAAGCCGTAATGAAAGAAGTAGTAACATTCTTGGAAAGAGCCCACATCAGTTTAGAACATCTAGGAAATCGTCTTAACAGGAAAAACTCTGTGCCAAGATCAAGAAGTGAAAGAAATATCGTAGCCGATAGTAGTAACAATAGCACCCAAAGTCAGCGATCTCTAATTGAGGAACATGTTAGTTCGTGGTAGGTACTTGTTATCATTTATTTCCCTTTTTATGTATCATACGCTATACCTGACGCGATCCAAATCTTCCCGGACTAACGCTATATAGAAAGAACACGAAATAGTATAGACTTGCGCCGGTAGGTGGTGGTATATATCCATAGTCATAGAGGATGGACTGAGCATTAACCTCACAAAATTAACCACTCCCTAGAAAGAGACAAAACTACTGTGCGGCCAATACCTGTCTCTTTTCTGTAGGCCTGTAGTAAACAAGGCGAAGGACCGCGAGACGGAATTCAAGTCGAGAAAAGTCTCCACCCGATTTTAGTTCAGATAGAACACTTAGAAATATTATTTTCAAGAACACCGTAGCTTAGCGGCATTCTAAAAAGAGACAACTACTGGCCGCTCATTCGCTTTGCCTCTCACACTTTTGCGTCCATATTTACTTCACAGCGGGATACAGAACAGTCAGTTCATCCTCTATGTCTGTGCTATATACCTAACAATGCCGCGTGACATATTGCAACATGCCAGCTCGTTCAGTTTCTTCCGTGTGCATATTTACATAAAGACCTAATTGTGTTTGTCTGCGATTTTGATAATAGATGAGAATAAAGAGCACTTCGTGTGTATGAAATTTTGCTTTAAACTCTGAAAAAGTGCTATTGAAGTACGAAATGAGTCAAATTTCATGACTTTCATCCCCCATCCTCCTTGTTTGCCTGCGTACCAAGCTGTGACGTCGGGCCATATGAAGACAGAGGTAAAGAGTAAACTCGTGCAGGTACTTTGAAAGTGGCGGAAGTCAGGAAGCTTAAACGTAGCTATTTCTAATTTTATAGCGTTAGTTGGGAAACTTTTGGAATCGCACTACGTAGATTGAATTCCATTATACGATCAATTCAAATTCAGTCATATTTACCATAAGTGACAATATGATACGAACGTTCTATAATTATTTCTATTTATTTTAGGAACTCTACAAATAAACAAGACTTCCACCCGGACGAAATACCTCCCGAGAAACTCTCCCAAGAAGCTTTTCGTTTACTTAGAACTACACAATCACTCCTCAACACTCAAGAACCTAAACTTGCCAGCACGGAAAATCTGAGTGGTTCAGAAGAACTGTCCGATATTGAGTTCCTTACGCAACTGGCTAAAGAGTTTCGACGAGAAGACGACCAGAGGCCTCAGAGAGCTACTAGTTTCAGCCTGAGTCCAAAATTAATACTACCTGAGAATGAAATTAAGATTTCTACGGCTTTTAATAGAAAGCTGTCCTTACAGCTCAGCGAAGCTAGGCGGAATTCAGCTCCGCTAGCAAATAAATTTTCAAGGAATGAATCCGCAAGGATTTCGGTTGCAGAATATGAACCCTACTCCCTTCCACCAGGGATGGATGGGCATAGTCAAGCGCCAGATCCTTTGAGAACGAGCGGGGCGGATTTAATAGAGAATGGAAGTAAAAATGGAGACAAAATATCAAATTCATCAGCTACTACTAGTATCAGTTCTATGGAAGATGAAAGTGGATTTTCTTCAATGAATTCTTTTCAAGATATTGGTTTGCCATTGATTAATTCTACTGCGATTGAAGAAGTGAGTATTGATAATGTTCTTGCCCATAGAATATTACTAATTTTTAATTCATTTTATATAGAAATGTTGTCAATGGCTTTGATCAATCCAGACCTTTGGCACTATGATTTTCTATATGCTGTTGCTATTGCATTGAAAATTATATCCTGCAAGGTATGGTTTTTAATAGGTTGAAACGAACCTAATGTGTTTTATAATATTACGAAGATGTTTTTTAAGTTATCTACTTATTCATACAAAAAAAAATGTTTGGTGGTCACGTAACTGTCGCTGTTCTGCTTACCTTGGATGATTTCATTGTGTTTTGCAGTTTTTATGATTTTTTCTTCCGAAAAATGATTGCAATTTATTTGGAGCATCAGTGTCTTATTAAAGAAAGAAATGGACTAAAAGTTAGTCACGAAATAATGTTCCAGGTATACAGCAGTGAAAGCCCACATTTTTTCAAGTAAAATTTTGGTCTTAACAGTTTTAACAGGGCCTAGACTCAATCCAGGAAGATCGGTTTATGGAAGAACTGAGGGAACCATTAGACTTCTTTTTTTAAGATCCCGATGTTTACTGAAGAAGATGGAGCCCAACTAGAGTTTTCAATATTGTGCGCTAAAATTTGTGAATTAAGTTTTCCTGTTAACCCACATTTGGCGTTCTTCCAATCCGAGCGCTTACTGCGCGACTGATTTGTGACTGCGACTGTTACGAGCAAAGACATGCTCCAGCTTACACGTGCAAGCTCAGCTTGTACAATAATCTATAATATCCGAATACGTAATGTATTGAATAGCCTCGTAAATGATAAATAAAGGGTCTTCCATTTGGGATTTGACAACTTTGAAATTTCACTGTGAACGCACCCTTAAGCCAATCACCGAACTGTCAACGTCAAAACATTCAGTAAAGTTAACATTTTCATCATGGTGAAGTACACGAACGAACAACGTTTACAAATAATTAAAATTTACTACCAAAATTTGGAATCGGTGACTGCAACTTTAAGAGCGTTAACGCCAATTTTTGGTCGTAATTCTCGTCCCAGTAGACAAGCAATTCTAGTGAAAAAATTTGAGTTAACATATTCGCTGCTGGATGTTCCCGTGCCGGTAAGACAACGGGTTGGTCGAAGTGGCCAGAATATTGCTGCCGTTCAAGCGTCCATCTCAAACGAACCAAAACAGTCGATTTCACGGCGTTCTCAAGAATTGGGCATCGCTCAGACCACACTATGGCGAATTTTGCGAAAGGATCTTGGGCCGCACCCTTATAAGTTAAAGTTAACTCAAGAACTAAAGCCACTCGATCATATCAAGCGACGTACGTTCTCGAATTGGGCTCTAGAAATGTTGGAAGAAGATGACCAATTTCATCGCAAAATCATCTTTAGTGATGAAGCGCATTTTTGGATAAACGGCTTCGTCAACAAACAGAATACGCGTTATTGGTCAGGTGAAAACCCTCATGTGCTTGAAGAAAACATCACTTCATCCACAAAAAATTACTGTTTGGTGCGGTTTTCATGCCGGTGGTGTCATTGGGCCGTTCTTTTTCGTTGATGAAAATAACCGTCACGTTACAGACAATGGAGATCGCTACAGAGGCATGTTGCAACGTTATTTCTTTGATCAGTTGCATGGGCTAGACATTAATGATATGTGGTTTCAACAAGACGGCGCCACAAGCCACACAGCGGGTGTAACAATCGACTTACTGCAATCTAAATTCGGTGAACGTGTTATATCGAGAAATGGTCCCGTCGAATGGCCGCCTAGATCGTGTGATTTAACACCTCTAGACTTCTTTTTATAGTTTTATTTTCATGTGAATGCCTGCACCTTAATCTATTTTTCAATATAATTTCCACCTATATTAAGGCAGTTGTCGTATCGTAAACCATCCTTATAGAAATCTGCCGCTTGGTTTACTAACCACCGCAGCACGGCCGTTTAAGCGCCGTCGTCGGTATCGTAGCCCTTACCGCCAAGATGCTTCTTTAAGTGTAAGTCAGGGCCACGTGTGGATGAGCACTGTCGTGATGCAAAATGATCCCTCTACTGAGCATGCCACGCCTTTTGTTTTGGATTTCACGACGCAGTTTATTGGAGGTCTGTTTCAGCATTTACTGTGTCCCCTTCAATCATTTTCGGGCTGAAATTGTTTGCTTGAACTTTACTTTCTTGGGTGGGATGATGAATGCCTCTATCCCATGGACTGTTGTTTTGATCCCCGCTTAACGTGAGGCACCCAGGTTTTGTCACAAGTTACAATTTGGCGTAAAAATTGATCACATTCCGCAATGTACCTCTTGAGGAGACTCAAATCACTGGCTAAACGATTGGTTTTGTGCATCTCACTTAGCATTTTTTGGTACCCAGCGCGAGCACAACTTCCGATAATTTCGTTCCGCCACAATTTCATTTCAATTTTGCCCACCAGGTCATTATTATATTCATCAATTTTGCCCACCAGGTCATTATTAAGAACGGACAGTCTTCGTCTCTCATCGTGCATGTTTGTACGACCATCGTTAAATGCTCTAACCCGTTTTCTTCTCATTCTATCACTTATAGTGTTTTCCTCATCCACTTCACTAATCTGCCTATAAATTTCGGCCGCTTTCATGTCTCTTGCAAACGTAAACTCGGACGAATGCTTCCGTAATGTCGTCTATGGTTAGCAATAATAATAGATGCAAGTACTCAGCGCGCATGCGCCGAACGATGACAGCAACGCTGCAGTGGCCATATCTTAAAACGATACTTACTTAGAAAACGCGCCTCGTATTTCTTTTGGATCGAATGAAATACCTTGAGAACCACTGGACTAAATATATTAGCGTAGATCAGTGTTTCTCAACCTGTGGGGCGCGCTCCAGTAGGGGGGCGTGATTACACTATGGGGGGGGGGGGGGGGGGCGAGCGTATCGAAAAGAAATTATTATTAAAAGCATTCATTAAAAACATTTAAAATAATTTATAGAAAGGAAAGCAAAACAAAATACATTCTGACATAACAAAAAATAAAATACACATTTACACTGATATAATACCCCTATAAGTAGGTGTACTGCACAATGTTTCACACTATATAATTTACTACGGTTACAACTGTAGTGAGCACAACACTCAAAGCAGGACTCATTTCTTTGGAAGCCAGAGCTTCTCTGTGGATCATACAATGTGTCCACACACACAGTGGAGATTTTTGTTTCACAAGTGCTTGTACACTTTGAAATCTTCCAGACATTGAATGAGCACCATCGGTACATATTCCGACGCAATTTTTCCACTCCATATTTGCCTCGTTTATAAAATCATTTAAGATAGCAAATAACGCGAGTGATGTTGCTTTGAGTTCTACTGGTTTGCAGAAAAATAGTTCTACTGCTGACATACCATCACAAAATTGAACATAGGCAATGAAATGAGCATCTTTATCGCTATCTGTTGCCTCATCAAGCTGAATTGAAAACAGTTTGTCACGCAACTTCCCGAAAAGCTGATGCTGTACATCTTCAGCTATACACCAATTCGACGGGCAGCAGTATCATTTGATATAGGTATGGATATCAATTGTTTGGCAAAATTATCTCCAATCGTAGTTTTTACAATTTCAATTGTTGCTGGCAAAACAAGCTCTTCACCAATGGTGTGAGGTTTTTTACATCTGGCTATTTTATATGAAACTTTGTAACAGGCAAGTAAAGTTTTTTCATTCACGGATAAAGTTTTTTTTTAAAATATGATTTCTGGTTTAATATGATTTTAATTTGAATTCGTAGAATTCCCGGGGTTTGTTAAGGTACTCACTATGAAGCGTTTCCAAATATCGTTTAAGTTTATTTGGTTTCATGATGTCTGTTGCCAAGATTTTTGGGTAAATAACACACAGGGGCCTTTCTTTTTCATTTATTGGTAAACCCTAAATTTTAAGTATTCTTGACTGTAATTGAACGGGGTGCAGCATTTATAGACTTTTCGGCAGACTCTCCGAATGTTCGAGGCAACTCGGAACTTCTCGCGAAGCGGCTACCGATATGGTGGACGTAACAGAGAGCAATAGAGAAGCATCGATTCTAGTTTTGTCAACGCTGCAGATATGTGTTGCTAAATATGAACAAATTTACTTATTCTTGGTAGTTTGTAACGTTTGTAATTAAGGTCATAGTGTAGTTTCAGCATCAAGATCCTGAAAATACATTATTATTGCATTCATTGTTATTGTATGCGAGGGGGGAGGCGCGATGAAAATTATGTTTGAAAATTGGGTCGCAAATACTGAAAGGTTGAGAAACGCTGGCGTAGACAGTAGTTATGTAGAAAAATATGTTTTTAAGCTACACTAGCTTTCCTACGAATATATATAGCTGTAGATAACTTAAGAAATTCTCATCTTATTTATTCATTAATTTATATAAATGCACCAAAAGCGTTGTTCGCGCCATGCTCAAAAAATGTTGAAGGACTCGCAAGCTTTCAGGCTTCCACTTAGAATATCGGAGTGAAACTTGCGTACTCGTCCTGCAAAATACCACATTTTGGTCATTTTTGTAGTTGGGTTAGACTTTTTTTGCTAATTTAATTCAATTTGCAGGTATCTGCAAGGAGTGTCCTGCTAAAGAGCATGCTTCACAACAACAGTGAATACAGTTCACTGAACGACTCAGAACAAAGCAGCTGCTTCTCAGAAACCACTATGACTGCCTCACCTCGTCCATGTCGACGTTATGAGAAGAAATCAGAACAGAAATTACGTGCGAGTAACTGTAGTAAGAGTACGACCAACACGCCACAGCACCGAAGATATAGCTACACGAATGAAGAAAGAAGAGACAGTCTTAATGATGTCAAGCTTTGGCAGAAACCAAATGTTGAAGAACATAATTCTACTGCAAATTCACAAGTAAATCACCAAAGGTGGAATTCAGTGCCAGATAAACACAATGGTTCTCAGTCATTAAAGGTTTTGTGGGTTTAAAGTTTTTTGCGCGAATTTATGTGAGGGGGTTTTGGTTAACAGACTTCTGTTCATAAATAAGAAATGAAATTAAGACTTAAATTTTTAATTATTTTGTTTCTTAACATGCCGTTTTCAAATAAATAGACATTAGAATAGTTGCTGGTTTAATATTTACTGCAAAGAACTAATAGTTTAAAAGCAGGAATTGAATTTTGTATCATCCAATATTTATTTTATATTTTCTTAAATTTTTATTTCACTCGTTTTGTAGTGATATTAGTTTTTCCAATACTTAATTGGGGTAGATTGTCATATTACGCTTTTCTGTGTAACTGTTTAATTTTAATATCTAAAAACATTGCTTGAGTTGTTTTTTTAATGTCGAGAAGTTGCCACTAATCTCTGTCTAATCTAATTGCTTATTACACAGGTCTACAAAAAAATATTTGTAAAAAATTTTTTAAACCAGTATATCTAAGTGTTATGTATTTTTGGGTGCTGAAATCGTATCTGCTATCAGTTTTTTTTGTATCACCCACAGTTCTCTTACAATATGACATCGATTAAATTTCAAAATAGGGAAAATTTGATACAAACTTAAACCGTACTTTTATTTGATTAGGCTATAATTTTTACGCACGATAAAATATTTCACTTCAATGCGAATATTTTAGGTGCTTATTTTTTTATATTTTCTTTCCCTTTTCTCTGTGGAGTTTCTTGTATAGCTTTTTCTCCGATGTGATGCATTTTGTTGTTCTCTATGAAGTGACCAACAGTAATCACCCATCATGTTGATATTCCACCGTCCCGGGTACCGTTTCTCCATCTCCTTTATGTCCTGATGGAACCGTTCTCCCTGCTCTTCACACACCACAAGTTTTAAGGAAAAAAGTCAAGATGGTCATGGAAGAAGTGGACTTTAAGGTTCATCAGACAACCCAGATTTTTGAATTTGTCTATCATATTAGCTACGATAAGTTCATAGTTAGGGCCTTTCACATTGCCCAATAATTTAGTCACAACTTCTTTAAATGATATCCAAGTCTACTTTTCCTTTGTAATCATCTTTGCTTCAAAGTTGGAATCGAACATCATTTTACGAATATCAGCCCCAAAGAAAACCCCTTCTTTCAGTTTGGCTTCTGATAAATGAGGAAATCTTTTACACAAATATCTAAAACATTCACCATCTTTAGGCAAGGCTTTCACAAATTGTTTCATTATGCCTAACTTGATGTGTAGTGGTGGTAGAAGAATCTTTTTTGCAAAATGTTTTTCTCGCCAGGTATTAAAATTTTTCTTACAGGCCGTTGTTTTTTGGATCAATGTTGATCCCTTGCTCTGCTGTCCCACTCACATATAAAACATGGA
The DNA here is from genome assembly GCA_019049505.1 of Pachyrhynchus sulphureomaculatus. Taxonomy (NCBI): domain Eukaryota; kingdom Metazoa; phylum Arthropoda; class Insecta; order Coleoptera; family Curculionidae; genus Pachyrhynchus; species Pachyrhynchus sulphureomaculatus. Next base: position 28,001,518 of record CM032453.1, on the reverse strand, counting down.
AACTTTATAAATCCCTTTTGTTGACCAAGAATCATGGAGACAACTTTTCTCCTTCATATAGACTGAATGAGCAACAGGCAGTGAAGCATAAGTATTTCCGTTGTGTAACAGAACACCTTTTAAACTAGTTTTTGATGAGTCTATAAAAAGCCTCCAATCTTCCTTCTTGTACTCAATGCCAAATTCGTTCATTAGACTACCAATATCATGGCAGTAAACCAAATCCTCTTCCTGCTTGAAAAACTGAGCAAACTGTTGATCTCTTGTTTTATAATGGTAAATAGATGTTCCAGATTCCAATAAATGTTTTTCTTTCAGCCTAGAACCAAGCAATTCTGCTTTTTTCTTAGTCAAACCCAAATCTCTCACTAAATCATTTAACTCAGCTTGTGTAAACAACTGTAGTTTTATATTTTCTAAAGAACACTGAAACTCGTCATCATCCGGTCGACTTTCATTAAATTGGGGACTGGACTGTAAAACATCATCAATAGACTGAGGTGGCTCAGGGACAGGAAGTCCCGGTCCATGTACTACCGGCTGATCAGTAAAGTTAGGATAGACAATTACTTTCCTATTTTTGGAGTTATATCCAGAAACATCAACGCTGCAAAAATAACAATCATTTGAATTATTTTCTTGCTTTCTTCATACCGTGGGTACTGCAAGTCTAAAAGCTTTCTTTTCTTTCTTATATCAGATCCTCGACACAAACATAACATACTTTGTGAGGAGTCCAACATTTTTTTTGATTACCGATTTCTACACCAAAATATGCAAAGTATACTTTTTTTACAAAGTCAGTAATGTTTCTTTGACGTTTTTTAACTACAAACTCACCACATATTTAATAAAATGTGTTGGGAGAGTTTTTGAATTAAAGCACATGGGTTAAACGCTGCAATGCGAGGTTATATTAACTGGAAGAAAACAAACAGCTGTGACATTTATCGGAAACTGCCAACCTATTAAACATTTGATTTTACAGCTAATCTTATAAAATTCTGATTTTATTGGCAACCTAATAACATTCGAATGATAAAAAATAAACTTTTCTCATTTGAATATTAAAATGTGAAAAATTGGTGGGTGACACGAATTTTTTATTATTATTTTCGGATTCTCACACCAACAAACATAGGAATCAGGTAAAATTATTAAAAAAGTTTTTTCATCTTTGGCCTGTGTTATAAGGATATGTAAATTTTAGTACTTAAATTTGAATTCGTGGCAATTTTTTTTCAGATTTCTAGTGGAATTGAGGTTTCAGAGTTTTCTATGTAAACTTCTCCAAGATGTAGAAAATTTTTAAAAAATTATAATATAAAAACAATGTAAAGTTTGCTTATTAATTGTATAATATTTTTTTTTATTCTCTTAATGATGTTTGTTGAATTACCTTACTGCAATTGATTAATTTATTTTTCGGTTTCTGTGTGTATGTTTTTGAAAAATATTTTGTCTTTAATTATTCTAAATTTGTTTAAGTAAATTAAAAGATTTTTTGCTGATATTACGTGTTTTATTTCTGTCTAAAATGGGATGGATGCGTGTCAAAATGCAATAATTAAAATGATGATTTTATTAAGTTGCTCCAGCACCTTGGCAACTCGGAACAAGTTGGTAATTTACAAGACGATCATCCGAGCTGGAATAACCTAGTCCAGCCCAGCATGGCGCCAAACGTCACGTACCCGCAGATTCACCCGTCAGACCATCCAAAACAAGGCCCTCCGCATAATCATCAAAGCCTCACGGTTCGTCCGCAATACTCAGCTTCACAAAGACCTTTAGATGTCCATAATCCGGGAATTCATCAGCAGCTCAAATGCTCTAACCCGTTTTCTTAGCATTCCATCGCATATAGTGTTTTCCCCATTCACTTCACTAATCTGCCTATGAATTTCGGCCGCTTTCACGTCTCTTGCATTTAACATACGAATTACTGCGCGTACTTCACAATCTGCGGAATTTTCAATGGTCTAAGGCATTTTAAACACGCACTAACAAACGTAAACTCGGACGAATGCTTCCGTAATGGCATCTATGTTTAGCCAATAGATGCAGGTACTCAGCGCGCATGCGCTGAACGGTGATAGCACCGCTACAGTGGCTATATTTTCAAACGATACTTACTTGGAAAACGCGCCTGGTATTTCTTTTGGATCGAATGAAACACCGTAAGAACCACTGGACGAAATATATTAGCGTAGACAGTAGTTATGTAGAAAAATATTTTTTTTAAGCTATACTGGCTTTCCTACGAATATATATAGCTGTAGATAACTTAAGAAATTCTCATCTTATTTACTCGGTAATTTATATGAGTGCACCCTAAACGAAAATGATGATTTTATTTAAGTTGCTCCAGCAACTTGTCAACTCGGAACAAGTTGATAATTTACAAGACGATCATCCGAGCTGGAATTACCTATTCCAGCCCAGCATGGTGCCAAATCGCACGTGCCCGCAGATTCACCCGTCAGACTATCCAAAACAAGGCCCTCCGCGTCATCACCAAACCCTTACGGTTCACCCCCAATACTCGGCTTCACAAAGACCTTTAGATGTCCATAATCCGGGAATTCATCAGCAGTGCCCAGCTCATATTCCTGGACAAAGTCATTCACCACCCCAACTCCACAGTCAAAACCGCCTACCGTCCGCCTTCTGCCAAGACGCAGCCACCCGCTGGCACCGGATTAACCTAAGTTAATCGTAATTAATATTAAGTTAATTTTAAGTTTTCTGTTCATGAAATATCTTCTCTCAATACATTTATATAAACTCCTTGCCTAGACCAAGTTAGTTAGGTACCTGTAATGTATATATCTTAAGATCCAAATCATGTTCTAACCAAATCATTGTACAACAGTTATAGCGTAGAAACTAGCTAAAGTCCGTTTGTTCGGAGCTGACAGCACGCTACATGTGTTATAAACATTAAAATGTCATAAACTATAAGAGTCGGAAATTTCTCAACCAATTATTTGCATTTTTAGTTTTAGTCACCTTTATTTTCTATCTCTATAGCGCAGTGCGACCTTTTCCTAAAAAATATTTTATTACATGCCTTCTAAACTTTACAGTAAGCTATATAAATCAACGCATTTCAAAGTTTATTTTAATGAGTAAATGATCAAAACTAAAAATCTTAGTTGTATGATAAAGGCCTAAACCAGAGGTTCCCAAACTTTTTTTTCTCGTAGACCACTTTCAAAATTTTACTGGTTTCGGTGGACCCCCTGCTGCTACATTTCTACCATATTCCCAAAACTCGTCAAAAAATGTGAAGATTAGATCTAACGATGGAAATTTGCGTCGTGGCTGAGTTCCAATCCTAAATTCGGAGTGGTAAAAAATAAAAAGAAAAATAATATATTTTTTTGTGTTCTATTTATTAAAATAATATGATTACAGACTTAATAGAATTAAAATTAAACATTAATAACGTACCGTAACTTCAACAATGCAAATCAACAATTAAAAAAAAATTATCATAATTTTAATGGGAGGGTACTTGATGGATTGACAGCAAATTATCAATATTTGGCTTCAGTTTTGTAAGGAATAACCGCAAATCACCCCGTTCTGTGATGTTCAATCTGTTCCTTTTTTTTGCAAGGTATGACGAGGGAAACGCTATCAAAAGTTTTCTCGCAATTTCCCACAGCCCAGGATATTTTTCGGATATTTCTGCCTGCAGCCAAAATATTTGATAGCCTTTTTTAAATTTCACCTTCAGCTCCTCATTGGTGCTAAGCTCGAGTAGCTCCTCTTGTAATACCACATTCGCCACTTCCGTTTCATCAAATGGATTTATGATCCATGGTGGTATTTCCATCGTCAGAATATCTTCAAATCTATTTTCGAAGTCATCATGCAGGGCATTTAAATGTTGAACGTATGTCTGAATATCCTCAGCAAGACATTCTGCCTGTGACAAGTTTGGAAACTAGGAGAATTCGCGCCGACTAATATTTTGCTTCATAAATTTCAACTTTCCAAGAAAAGCCGAAATTACTCCCTTTGTTTTTATTAAATTTAGTCTGTTCCCTTGTAACTGCAAGTTAATGTCATTAAATTTTTTGAACAAATCTGTCAAATACGCGATGTCTGCTTTCAATTTGATCAGGTTTTCTTTTAAATCTGGATCTTTACTTTCCAGAAACTCTAAAACTGATTCAAAAAGTGAGTAAAATCTTGTTAAACATGTACCTTTCGACAACCAGCGTCCTTCAGTATGTAAGAGCAATCGTTGGAAGTCTTCATCATTTTCGTCGCACAATTGTGCAAATAAACGGGTATTCAACGCATTGCTTCTTATTTTGTTAACTGCTTTAATCACAAATTGAAGCGATTGGTACAATATATCACTCAAATTTTTCGCTACCAGGTGTTGTCGGTGGATAACACAGTGAATTGCAGTTACTCCTGGTATAATTCTTTTAAGATGGCTTATAAACCCACGATATCGCCCGAAGTTGGCAGGAGCTCCATCTGCTGCTACCGAAATAATGTTTGTAAATGGAATCGATTTTTCCTTAAAAAAATCACTCAGGACATTAAATATTGATTCGCCTTTAGTGTCCGTCTCCAAAGTTTTCGCGAATAGCAACTCTTCATGGATTTCTTCGTCCATAACAAATCGAACATATGCCAATAATAAAGCTTCATTACCAGGTAAAGTTGACTCGTCCAGTTGAATAGAAAAATGAGTTGTTTGCAGATAATTACACAAGAAGCTTTCAATATCAGAGCTCATTTCATCAATACGTCTTTGTACAGTGTTGTTACTCACAGGAATTCTTTTGAGTACGTCAAATGGAGGATTGTGCAGAACAGTTTTTAAAACCTCTTCAACAGCGGGTAAAGTTAACTGTTCTCCGATGGTGTGCGGTTTTCCAGATTTCGTTATAAGAAATGAGATATTGTAAAATGCCCGCAAGCCATCAACGTTACTTTGAGACGTTGAAGCGAACATACTGTGCACGGTGGGTCTCTTTTCATATTTTTCCTTCAATGTTTGAAAATATTTTAAATCTGTACCTATTTTATCAGGATGACACCTTCTTAGATGATCTTCGAGCTTCGATGGTTTCATAGAGTCGTTGCTCAAAACTTTGTTGCATAAAAGGCATATGGGCAATCGTTTGTCTGCCTTTGATGGAAGAAAACCAAATATTAAATAATCAACACTGTACTGTCGACATTTCTTCTTAGATTCAGCCATGTTTCGTATGAGTTACCTACCTGTAAAGAAAAAAAATGTTTGTTTTAGTAATCATAAGGCGACTTTAACAGAATATGGCTATTTTAACAGAATAAAAATAGGATTAATTAATTATTGCAATGAAAAAACCAAAATGCCGGCGGCAAAACTGATTTTAATTATTAAAAGCAATAAACTGCTAAGACCGATATAGAGGTTTTCACAAAACGGCTGAACCTATTTTAATGTAATATAAAATATATTTTTTTTAATTATATTTTGATACATTTCTGTAAATTCGAGAGAAAATACTTTTAAAGAATATTTTGACATCAAAACTCCGCGATTTTAATGATTTATTTATTACTTTGATGTACGTTACGAGTGGTACATAAAGACACGTACAATTTATGAAAATATTTTTAGTCATTTAGCATTAGCAACTACGAGGGCACTGAAATATGTACAAACATGCAGGTCAATCATATATCTCTCCTTTAGTGAATCACCACAGTCGAGTAAATAAATAATTTTATAATAAAAAGTACTAAAAGTTCAATCTTTCTCGGCTTTCTGTTCTTTTATAGAAGTATCGAATAATGGCCCTGTTCAGTATTTAATTTTTATTGCGTACTTACTACACGCAAACATAACAAATATAATATTATTACAATATAAAATAAAAGTATGAATAACAAATAGGCAGGTACTTACTTTTTCCGGCACTGGCAAACACTGACATCGATTCACTCACACCCCTGGGGGTCCACCTGAACCACTTTGGGAATCATTGGCCTAAACGAATACAATTAACAATTCTTAAGAACTAGAAATCTACAGTGTTATAAAGCTTAATGATAATGGGTACAATAAAATTATTTGGAATTTTAGCAGTTATTGGAATATAATTAACCAAAATACTTATCGGTAGGTAGGTGCCTAAGTACCCAAGTATGCAATAAAAATATTCTGTGTAAGTATAAAAATAAAGCAAAAACCTATACTCCTCAGCAGCAGGTGGGAGTCCAAAGTAGAATCCCTCACTACCCCCAGTACTGTTCTCTTTGGAAAATGGCAACAGCCCTTTCCAATGACGAGCCAAGGTCCATGCCAGCCCTCACCCACGCCGGCACCACAGCCTCCACAACCCAGGAGAAGGCTGACCTTCTGGCAGATCTGCTAGAGGAACAGTTTTCTCCTAACACTCCTGCCATCCCGATCCAGCCCGTGATCTTAGGGTCGCTACAACCATACAGACCCTAAATCTTGCCCAGCCCCCTCGCAATACGTACTTCACAACCCCCTCCGCTGTTAATGAGATCATTCGATTTATCTCAATCCGAAAAGCCCCAGGTCATGATAAAATTACAAATAAAGCCCTCAAAAAACTCCCCAAGAAACAAATCTCAGAAGCCACCAATATCATTAACAGCATACTGAGACTCAGCTATTTTCCACTCTACTGGAAAAAAGCTGAGGTCATTATGATCAAAAAACCAGGCTCTCCATCCCACGAGGCAAGCAGCTATCGGCCAATCAGCCTACTTCCAGGCCTTGGCAAGATAGCTGAAAAAGTCATCCTCGAAATCGTCAGAGCAAAGTCCACAGCGCTCCGTGTTGTCCCTGACGAACAGTATGGCTTCCAGCCCCTTCATGGCACCATCCATCACACCACGAAACTCGCCCAAACCATTTCCAACAGCTTCAACAAACGTCACAAAGTTGGAGCTGTGTTTCTCGATGTAGCAAAGGCCTTCGACCGAGTCTGGCACGAAGGCCTCATTCTGAAACTGATCCGACACGGCTACCCCCTTTTCATTAACAAACTCATTCAATCCTTCGTCTCTGACAGAACATTCCAAGTCAGAGTCGATAAGGCCATCTCCGAAGTCAAGGCCATTAGAGCCGGAGTCCCTCAAGGCTCCGTCCTCTCCCCCCACCTCTTTAAACATTTTCACAGCCGACATTCCAAAAACGGATCAGACTACCCTACTCCTGTATGCTGACGACACAGCCATCATAGCAGAATCCAGCAGCTACAGAATCATCACCAGTAGACTGCAGCGCCACCTGAACGTCCTCGCCCCCTGGTTCGACCGATGGAAGATCCAGCTAAACCCATGTAAGACACAGGCCATCGTCTTCGCCAAAGGCAACGGCACTCCTTATGGACAACTCCAGCTCCAGGGATCCCGCATCCAATGGGCAACCACCATCAAGTACCTGGGAATCCAGTATGACAAACACCTCATCTGGAAAGACCAGGTCTGTGCTGCCTCAAGGAAAGCCAAGCAACTACTGGGCAAGCTGTACCCAATCATCAGCCGGTCCAGTAAGTTGCAACCAAAAATCAAGCTGCTAATTTATAAAACCATCGTGAGGGCAGGACTCACACACGCCTGCCCTACTTGGTCTAAACTCACCAAGACACGCAGAGCTCAACTTCAGGCAGTACAGAACAAGGCCCTGAGGATGATCACGGGAGCCCCATGGTTCGTCCGAAACCGGCAATTGCATAGAGACCTCGGTGTGCCAACAATCAAGGCACACATGAGGTCCACCAACATCAAGTTCTTCGCAAAGGCGCTACAACACCCAAACGCCACCATAAGGAGCGCATTCCACGTGCCCGCCAACGCCCGCCATCACTATCCAAGACCTTCTGACCCCATATCCGACGAAGACGATGGCCCTCCCCCACCCCCATGAAGATTGTAACCTAGATTAAGTTTAGAATTAAGTTCTAGATCAGTTTTAGAATTAAGCTCTAGTTAAGTTAGATTAGTCAACCAATGTAATTAAAACCCAATGTCCTAGGTTAAGTTAATTAGGATTACTGTATAGAACCTAGGTTAAGTAGTATAGGAATATAAGCTATCATAAATGTAAGTAAGAGGCATAGCCTAACTTAAATTCAATAAAGACAATGACAAAAAATATAATATGCTTAGTTCCAATCAGAACAGCGATGGCCTCAACTTTCAGTTTTGGCCTGTCAAACTTCGCGGAGTCTGTAAATCTGCATTTTTCCTGTGATAAAAAAATAATGATACTTAACGTCCATGATGCCCTAGGGCATCAACAGCGAACAAGCCAAGTCCGTGAAATTGAGGAAACCTGTGCCAACATGACGGGAGTTGGATCCACAACTATTGATAGATTTCTAAAAGAAAGAAAATGCAGTCCTTGCAACGAACCTCAGAATCGCGAAGGAAAGGGGCCCTTAGAGGTCGATGAAGACTTTGAAAACGCAATAAGAAGAAAAGTACACCATTTTTTTTTATTAAGAAAGAACTACCCTACACTACATAAAGTTTTGCGAGAAATCGGAGAAGACTAGGATTTTAAAAAATGGAAATTATGGAAAATCCTTCATAACCTGAATTTTTGTTGGGAAAAACACAACAGAAAATCTGTTCTTATCGATAAAACAGAAATAATTTATTGAAGAAGAGAATATCTACGAGCAATCAGAAAATTTCGAGCCGAAGAAAGAAATATTTTTTATTTAGATGAGACTTGGGTTAATGAGGGACACACAGTGAAAAAATTCTGGATTGACAAAAATATTAAAAGTGCCAGGCTAATTATAAGTACATATTGGTAGTGAAAACGGATTTCTCGGCGGTGGCTTGTTGGAATTTGAATCAAAGTCAACTAAAGATTACCATGAGGAGATGACGGCCGATGTTTTTGAAGAGTACTTCCAACAAATGATTGAATGTACACCAGCAGAATCAGTTATAGTATTAGACAATACAAGACATTCTCGATTATTAGAACGACTCCCGACGAATTCATGGAAGAAAACGGATATTCTTCAGTGGATAAGAGACAAAAATCTTAAATATAAAAGTGGTATGTTAAAAGTGGAACTTCTCAAAATTGGGAAACAAAATAAAGCACAGTTCAAGAAATACGCAGTCGATGAGATGGCAAAGGAAAAGAATATCACAGTGCTTAGATTACCTCCATATCATTACGAATTGAATCCCATAGAAGCTAATTTGGGCACAAATGAAAGGTTTCGTTGCAAGGGAAAACACCACGTTCAAACTTCAAGACGTAAGGCAATTATTACTCGCCGGAATAGAGAGGATCAAAGAGAAAATTGGAATAACGCCATTCGGCATGTTATAGAAGAAGCAAATAAAGAGTGGAAACTTGACGAATACATCGCAGAAACTGTGGAAATAGAACCCTTAATTATTAATTTAAGAGCAGTCGAGTCCTCAGATTTTGAAGATAATGATTGTTTTTGAGTGTAATTAAAATACTTATATATCGTAAATTGTGAATTTGTATAGAGATCTATGTTATAGTTGAAAAAAATTTTTGATTTTATATTTCTATAACTTTATTTTTAAAATAATTTTATTTATTAAACATTAAAAGCAGGTTACGCTCGGTCGGCTATGTTACCTATGAACCATCTTTTACATTTTGTGACTCAATTGTATAACAGAAACCTAAAATAGGGTGAACCCTTAAAAATAATTCAAAACAGTTAGCAAAATCCAGTAAAAGGCATAAGAAATATCTTTTTTTTTTGAGTGCACCCCAACATGTATTTGCACCTACAATGAGAGAATTCTGCTATCAACTCCAAACAAATACGCTATAGTATTTGTTTGGAGTTTGATGATGCCAAAGCCCGTATAGAACATGATACTAGCTTGGTTGATGCAGCTTTTGAAAATGTTGTTGAGGGAATTAAATTCACTAAAGTGTTGAGGGTTGGGAAACGTTCTGGAAAGGTGAGACCAATAAAGGTGATAATGCATGATGAGCGATCAGCACAGACCATCCTAAGTAATAAGTCAAGGTTTAGAGAACAGGGAACGACCATTGGTCCTGATCAAACTTTATGGCAAAGGCATCAGTTCAAGGAGTTGAGGTCTCAGTTACAGCAACGCATTCATAATGGTGAAACTAAACTGGGCATAAAATATTTGGGAGGTGTGCCTAAGATTGTGCATGTAGATGAACCGCGACAGGACTCTATACGGCAGAGAAAAAAACTTAATAGGGGCAGGCCGAACTTAACACTTTATTACCAAAACATCAGAGGTATTAGAACCAAAATGAAAGACTTAACACTCAGTATATCAGATTGTGATTTTGACGTGGTGGTATTCTCAGAGACTTGGCTTAGTGATGATATCTGTGATGCTGAGATTGGTATGTCTGATTATGTATTGTATCGAAAAGATCGGTCAAACCTGACTAGTGACAAAAAAAAAGTGGAGGTGGGGTGCTTATTGCAGTACGAAACTGTTATCAGTCCTGTATAGTGCCAAACAACTACCATAGTGTTTAACACTTGTTTGTGTTAATTCGATGTGGTACGGAGAAACTTGTGGTGGGTGCTGTGTACTTGCCACCACCCATTAAAGTGGATGCTGTTCAGGCTCACTGCTGTGCGATAGAGGAGATCATTCAAGAGTATACCAGCGATAATGTATGTGTCCTAGGTGACTATAACTTGCCTCATGTAGAATGGACTAGTGACAGTTTTGGAAGCTCAGCCATTGGCCATGGTGGGGACGTTGTGAGGCTACTTAGTGACTGTTTCTCTTATAATCAGTTATTCCAAGTGAACGAAATTAGTAATGCGAATGGTGTGAAATTAGATCTGATGGTAACACGAGACAGTAGAACATCTGTTCGGGTGGCACTGGAAAGTCTGCTGCCCTGCGACCGGCACCATCCTTCCCTAGTGGTTGATGTGCTGCTTAATGACTATCCTGAGCGTTTGCACTATGATTTCAGTTTCTATGACTTTAAGCGTGCGGACTATAATATGTTAAATATTTATTATCACTCAGTGGACTGGGAATATGTCTTGGGTGGTATTGCGGATGTAAATACTGCAAAGTCTGCCTTCGATGAAGTTTTGTATGCTGGTATTAGTCTGTATGTCCCTGTGGTTCGTTCCAAAAATCCGAAGTTCCCGAAGTGGTTTTCTGATGAAGTTAAAGATCTTATCTTAAAAAAGAAGTTGTGTCACAAAGAATACAAAAAAACCCGTCGGTGGGAAACTTATCAGAAGTTTTCGGAGTTAAGAACCCAATCCAATATCTTAAAGAGCAACTGCTACTTGCAGTATGTTAAAAATATTGAGACAAATTTAAAGCATAACACCAAACAATTTTGGAATTTCATTAACAGTAAAAAGGGGGGCAAGTCCACCCCTACCTTAATAAACCTAGACGAGCTAACAGGGACGGATGGACAGACTATTGTGGAAATTTTTAAGTCTCATTTTCAGGGTGTTTATAGGTCGGATACTGACGGTGGTGAGCCTGGGCTTGAGGATGTTGGGGATAGTGGTGGATCATTCTCCTCTGTTGAGATCTCCCTGGGGGAGGTGTTTGACTATGTGTCTAAACTTGACATAAATAAGGGACCGGGTCCTGATGGTATATCTCCCAGATTTTTAGTTGACTGTGTCTATGCTTTGGCCAAACCGCTCCATATGCTTTTTAAAATGTCTCTAGAGAGCGGTGTTTTTTCCTGACCAATGGAAATATAGCTTTATTACTCCAGTATTTAAGTCCGGCGACAAATCAGACGCTAAAAATTATCGACCTATTTCCATTCTGAGTTCTATTCCAAAAGTATTCGAAAAAATTGTTTGCGACAAATTAAAACCATTCATAAAACCTTTTTTGGTTCCGGAACAGCACGGTTTCGTTGGTGGCAGATCGACGGCTACAAACCTAATCTTGTTGGTTCAAAGTACTATTGATGTGATGGAGGCGGGTGGTCAGGTTGACGTGGTTTATTACGGATTTCAGCAAGGCCTTCGACACAATCAACCACGATATCCTGATAGGGAAGTTAAGAGGTTATGGGTTTTGTGGAGCACTACTGAATTGGTTGACCTGCTACCTTACATACAGAAAACAGTTTGTTAAAGTAAAGGGCTTTGTGTCGAGTGAGGTGTCTGTTGCATCGGGTGTGCCGCAGGGTAGCCACCTGGGCCCGTTGCTGTTTAATATATTTATTAACGACCTACGAAAGGTGATTCTATTTTCAAGGCCCTTGTTTTTTGCAGATGACTTGAAATTGTCTACGGCAATTCATTCTGTTGACGATGCTATGAGACTGCAGGGAGACTTGGATAAGGTGAGTGAGTGGTGCAGGAGAAACAAAATGAAACTAAATATTCAAAAATGTAAGATTATGTCGTTCTTTCGAGTGAAAGTTCCGCTTTTGTATGGTTACAGTATTAATAATTGTCTTCTCGAAAGAGTCTCCTCATTGTGTGACTTGGGTATTTATTTGGACACTAAGCTTGATTTTCATATTCATTATGACTTTATTACTAACAAATGTATTAAACTCCTTGGCTTCGTCTGTAGGAATACTAGGGATTTCCGGACCGTAGATAGCGTGAATATTTTATACAAGGCCTTGGTGAGATCTTCTTTGGATTATCTGTCATGTGTGTGGTCGCCATCGTATGCTGTGCATATTGAGGGTGTTGAAAGGGTACAGAGGAAGTATGCTAGATATGTCTCTTGCAAATTTAAGTGGAACATCACTGCCTATGGCGACCAGCTACGAAGACTTCAGCTGCAATCACTTTCAAGACGAAGGAAAGTTGCTGATATATGTTTCTTATTTCGACTTGTAAATGGTCATATAGACTGCTCTGACCTCTTGAGTCTGATAAATTTTCATGTTCCACCAAGATCAACAAGGGACCACGTACTCTTTGCCCCGAGGTACCACAGATTAACTATGGCCTATTCTCGCCGATCACTAGAATCACTAATGGTGCCAGTGAAGCGAATCTTGATTTTTTTAATCTCTCTTTAAAACGTTTAAAAGAAAAAACTGTTGACAGTCCACTGAGTTTTTGAAATGATAATTACTGGTGTTGTTATTGTATTGTATTGTTATAAGTTTACTATATTATTGAAATTTTTCTGTAAATACTATGTATAAAATGGGTCTGCCCGTAGATAAATAAATAAATAAATAAATAAATAAATAAATAAATAAATAAATAGTAGTCAATAAAAGTAATCGGTAAATAGTATTAAGGTGTGGAACATATTTAAAATCCGTTTTCACCATCTGGTCAATAATGGACAATCATTTGAAGAATTTTGGGTTGCCTATGTTTGCAATGATTAACACAAGTTTTCCATATAATAATATGTTCGTTATTGTGTCGAGAATATGTGACGTGTTAGTGTCGTAATCCACTAATAAACCTCTATTGCTAATTAAACAACGCGAACAACCAACAATTAGAAAAGAAATTTTTTGAAACAAAAAACACTGAAAAATACATCAAATACTAAAATTGAATAAAGTCCATATTTTAGCAGTTATTCACTGTTCTCTCATCTGTCAATCGATCTCGGAGTGCGTTTCGCCGTATCACGGCTTATCAGCCAAGCTAGAACCGACAGAAAAAGCAAACTTAAAGTACTTGTCACAGATCTAGCGCAAAAAATAAGTAAGATAAAATAATTTCCTTCTGTAGCTGCTGTAAGCCTAGTTTTGAAAGCATATCCGCCTGTCAAAGTGAGAGAGAGATACATAAAAATCAATATTAACGTATAAAATTAAACAAAGTCCATATTTCAGCAGATATTCACTGTTCTCCCATCTCTTGTTGCGGCGCTGGGTCTGCTGGCACTTCTATGGCATAGAGGGTTCTAGCTTCTCAATCCACAAGTCCAAATATCGGGGTTATTTGCTTGGATACCCTGGAGCTCGGGAAAGGCATAATTCCAGTAAAAACGGCTTCATTATCAACTGCTGCTATCTTAAATTTTATGTACATATAACATTATAGATGATCTGAACCAGGTTGTAAAAATATCCAAAGCGGTAATAGCGTTACTGCCGAGTTAAAACTATTAATATTGGAAATAGTAAAGGGTGGGCCATCTATCGGTTTAAATTTGAGCCACCGGTTATTTCGAATCTGGCAATACTTATGTCATTCTATTCTGTCACAAAATTCAGTATATTATCTCCACTGAACGAAATGAATCGATTTACGCTTGAGCAACGTTGGAATTTATTGGAAATTTATTTCCAAAACAAAGACAATTGGTAGGAAATTGCACGAAAATGTCGTACAAAATTTGGTCGCAGAGAAGGACCAACAGTGCCCGGTATACGCAAGTTTATTGCTTAAGTTCGTGAAACTGGTTTCATTGTTGATGCGCCAAGAGGTGAGCGTGCTCGTACAGTGCGTACACCCGAAAATATCGAAGCTGTGGACGGCGCAACCATTACGGTCGATGGAGACACCTATCGCACCATGATAACCGATTTTTTTGTGCCCGCTCTTCATGGTATTGATGTGAACGATGTTTGGTTTCAACAGGATGGTTCAACTTGCCACACATCTCATGCCACAATCGATTTATTGCGTCAAACGTTTGATGGCCGTTTAATTAGCCGAAATGGTGATGTCAATTGGCCGCCAAGAAGCTGCGACTTGACACCGTTGGACTATTTTCTGTGGGGCGCCGTTAAAGACAAGTGTTATGCCGACAAACCAGAGACAATTGAGCATTTGAAGGCCAACATTCGTGATGCCATTGCCGAGATACGACCCCATACACTCGAAAAAGTGCTCGAAAATTGGTCCGATCGAATGGGGTACTGTGAGGCCAGCCGCGGCAGCCATATGAATCAAATAATATTCCATCTCTAACCGGAACAATTGTACTTCATAACAAAAAATTAAATTTGGCAAAATTTCAAACCGTTTTTATTTTATTGCATTTTTAAATTTAAACTTTTAAATGGCCCACCCCTTAGTATGCTTTGTAGAGATCAATTAAAGGTTCACAAGTGTTTCGGGGTCTTGATGGCATGGTTTGTATCTGGTGTTCTAAAATTTTCCGCAGTACGAGCAGGGGAAGCTTATTTAATAACCCTATTGTCTGAAAATTTCTATAGAAGATGCAGTACGGTGGTTTCTATAAATGCTGTTGCATTAGGCGCTGAAGTTTCTTAACTAGGAGTGTTAATTTTTCGAGCTTCAAATCTCTAATAGATTGCACATCTTTTTGACACTGACGTTGCCTTTGGTTTGGTTTTAAAATTTACGCCAAGTCCGTCAGTGGCTCGTTGTGATGACCCAAAAAGAAATTCATTAGTAGCAGCAACCTTATGAACTCGTACTGTTTGTAAAATGAGTCCAGGATACTCGAAATATTGTAGGTCACTTTCAAAGTTATAATATCCGATAGTGAAGTATCTCCAAACTAAACTAAGTGCGGCCTCCGTGTTGTCGTGGGTGGTACACCTGTTAAGCAAACGATACTTTTTTTCGGGATCAATATTTCATAGCTCATCTCTCATCTATATCGATAGGGAATGAAGTAGAAATAAAGAGAAAATATATTATTACTAGTTAGGCATAGATAAATATGGATTTTGGATATTAAAAAATGTAAATAGTACACTTCTAATTTGTATTTTCATTATATCAGTCACCTTAACGGAAGTGTGTCATTTATCGATGAGAGGTTACATTCATAGATTTTTCTCTCGGGGGGAGGGTGGGAATTGTAGAGAGCTTCACTACTACTACTACTAATAACTGTTTATTTCACAAATATACTGGTGAGAAAAAAAATCGACTCAAACGATTTGACTTCATTTAACACCGACCCTTGAATTTAATTTTCAAGCAGTGGTATTATTTTTGGTATCATTAGAATGCTGATTTTCTACTCTTCTCAATAATACCAAAACATTTGGATTTCTAAAAAGTTTTACTGATTGAAACGGTTTTACTCAATGGAACGGTTTTTGCTGGCTCAGCAACATACAACTGCATTTTCCTATCATTCCTTTATCGGAACTTGAACCGCCAACATCTCCGCTATACCTGTTCAGTAATTACGTCATCGATGGATACTACCCCGGAAGAAACGGCACAAGTCACTGCCCTATTGCAAGAAGGGCATGGTCAACATGTAGTCGTTGCGCAACTGCACCTGTACCAGTCAGCTGTCTTCAGAGTCTACAGTCGTTACTAAGAAACTGGCGCCTTTACACGGAGATCAGGATCAGGAAGAAGAAGGTGTACCTCAGAGCGAGACGACCGCTTCACTGTCAACACAACTGTAAGAAATCTTCACTTGATCGGCGTGGAGGTCCAGAAGGAGCTCAGACAAGTTCGTGGTCAGGCTGTGAGTCATTGGACAGTCAAAAGAAGCTAACCTAACTCCGAAGAGACAAACTAACGGATCCAAATTGACAGCAGCCTATCGACAAGCGCGACTCAGATTTGCCCGAGAACATGTCGACTGGACCTTAGAACAATGGCGTTCCGTTTTACTCTCCGACGAGTCCCGAACGTGCCTATATGGCAATGATGGAAGAAGACGAGTCTATAGGAGAGCTGGGGAGCGCTATGCGCAGTACCGCATTACTGAAAAGGTCGCCTACGGAGGAGGTTCTGTCATGGTGTGGGGACGCATCTCACCGGATGCGAAGACAGATTTGGTATTTGTGACTGATGAGACTCGTAGCGGTGGATTAACTGCTACATCGAGGAGATCCTGCAGGAACAGGTTGTTCCTTACGCTGAGTTTGTTGGCGATAGCTTCGTGCTAATGTAAGACCACATGCTGCTGCATCGTTGCGGCAATACCGGAAGTGGTATTGTTGCACCGATGCAGTAGCATTAGACTGGCCTACGCGGAGTCCTGACTTCAATCCAATCGAGTATATGTGGGGTTCAAGGGGAGTTCAAGAGAAGGGTTCGAGCCAGAAATTCAGCTCCTGCATCGCTGAGGGACTGAAAGGTTGCGATAGCGAAAGAGTGGGTGAGAATCCCACAGACGGTGGTGAAAAAGCTCACCCGCTCCATGAAAAACGTGCTGGAAGCATTAATAAGGGTTAGGGGGGTAATACAAAATATTGATTTTGGTTCTTATCAATAAATTTATTTGTTAAACTTAAAATTTGTTTAATTTTTCCCCTGTTTTCAATCCTTATTCCTCTTGTTTTCCATTACAATCATTTTGATCAGTAAAAAGCATGAGGTATGCTGTGGAATTTGGTATCATTAGAAAGAGAATAGGATGGGCTTTCAAACGATACTAAAATTCGTAAAAATATATGAACGCTAAATTCTAGGATCCCTGTTAAATGAAGCCAAACAGTTCGGGTCGATTCACTCAGTACTTTCTGAGTAAGCATGTGGAACAAAACGCAGCAAAATAAAACTGGGTGGATAGCACTGGCACGTTAAAATGTGAATCGTTGAGTTTCTCAGAGATGCTGCGCATATTTTTCCCTTTTATTACTACAAGAGGAATCTCACCCGAAATGGAAAACATACTTGAGAGAACTCTACGATACCGAAGAAACCAAGAAATGGAGGAATATAAAACAGAATCTAAAGCGAGCTTTGAGGAAACAGAGGTAACAACAAGAATGAAGAACTTAAAAAACAAAAGGACACCAGGAACGGTTGGAATACCGAACGAACCGCTGAAATGTGTTGGCTAGGAACTTGTTAAGAACCATACAACTTTGTTCATTACTACTGGTTACAACGGAGGTATCGAATGACTGTCTCACCAGCATCACAATTCCGATCTTCAAGAAGGGAGAAAAAAATGTGTCCAGAACATTACAGAGGAATAACTCTTCTAAATACAACAATGACATTGTTCACAGGCCTGCTGAAGGAAAAACTGGAATCGTAGATAAAAAATAAAGAACAACCGGGGTTCTGGAAAGATAGATCTACTGCAGATGCATTATTCATTATGAAGCAAATTAAATAAAAAACAATATAGTACAATATCCCAGCGTATAGCCTGTCCTAAAATATAAGATCCTGATTTTTGCCGTTTTAAGTGAGCAATATAAAAATTCTGACCTTTTGTTTATGATAGGTTGCAGAAATGGACTTAAGAATTTTATTCATTAATGCAAATAAATAAAATTATAAGTGTTTTTAGAGATGTTTATTCATAGATGCATGTAAAAACAAATGGATAAGAAGTACAAATATACAGTTTGAATGAATGGGGTTTACAAGAGGGGACATACTGCATAAATAAAAATATATTTTAACTTAAGCCTAATTCGGTTTCACTATCACTGTCATCAGCTGAGGTAATTATCAGTGGTTTTATATTATTTACCTAAATATATGAATCTTCAACTTTAACAACGTGCTGAATGGAATTCCTCCAGCTTTCACAAGGTATATCATTTATAACTTTTTTTACTAATTCAACCACTGACACGCTTAAAGTAGGAGAAACATTTGTGCCCTTATTTTTTATTTAACTTGATGTCAAATATGTTCAATTAGATTAAACACACAATAATACGGAGGAAGCCGCAAAACAGTGTGTCCCATTTTCTCAGTCATACTATCACAAACATATTTCTTTTTTAATTTATAGTCTTTTAAAACTTCCAAAAGATTACTTTTTTTATAACTAAAGTCAAAATAAATGTCATTTTCTAACATATATTCCTGTATTTTCGATTTGGTGTTAACCTTATTTAGTAGGCGAGTATGGTAACTTGCATTGTCCATAACTATAACACTCAGTTCAGGAACATTTGGCAAAAGGGAATTTTGAAAACAATTTTCAAAAAGTTTTGTAGATAATAGTAGATAATTTGAAACCCAGCCCTTTTCATATCCAATATGCAAAATGGTTGTTCGTTTACCTTTATTTGAAGGTGCGTTAGTTTGACATTTTGTTCTGCTGTCAACTCAACCTTTTTGCACAGTGTCATGGATATCGAACTTTCGTAAGGAAATTTATTGATTGATTCTCTGATCGATATTTTTTAATTTCTTGTAAATAAGTATGTCCCAAGATTCGTAATCTTTGTGACTCCATCACTACTTGCCTTTTGTTGATTTTTCGGAACGTGAATCTCATTCTGTGAAGGGTTGATCGGCTACAATGTATATCGGTCCCGTCCTGCATCAGTTTTAATTTTATTTTGTCTAGTGTCGACACCAACTGCTCTTCATACATAGAATATATTTTTCACAATCGTCTACATGATGCATTTGAAAATATTTCCGTTTTTTCATGTTCCTGAGTGATGGTTTTCCTACAATACCCTTAACCGTAGAAATTGGGGTTTTTGTTAGTTCACTGGTTTCTTGCAAAGCACTTCGTTTATTCAAATTTCTTTTTACCAAACTGTCGTAAACATTTTTCACTATTTGTTTAGCGTCAAGTGATAATTGTTTTCTCCTGCGAGAGCCACTATTGCAATTTTCCCACGGACGCCACATAATTAAAATTCGAGGCATGTTTTTTAAGTAAGTACCGTTTTGCGATTCCGCCGCCGCAGCGATACGGTCGGCGTTCCGCGCATGCGCGCTGGTAACCTACATCTCATGTCTACGCACTGACGCCATTACAGTCTGATTCTTCATTGTATACGTTGTTTACTGAGTGTTTAAGATGCCTCCGACAATCGTGAGTCCCGCCGATTGTGAAGTACGGGCTGTTATACGATTTCTTAGTGCTAAAGGCGTAAAACCGATCGATATTCATCGTGAGATCTGTGAAGTTTACGGACAAAACATTATGAGTGATGGAATGGTAAGGAAATGGGTGAGAGCATTTAAAGATGGCCGCACAAATGTGCATGATGAAGAACGGAGTGGGCGTCCTTCGGTCGTTAATGAAGATTTGGTGCAGAAAGTGGACGAAAAGGTGAGAGAAAACAGACGCTTTACAATTTCATCATTGTGCGACTGCTTTCCTCAATATTCTCGTAGTGTTTTGTATCGCATTGTGACCGAGAACTTGAATTACCGGAAATTGTGTTCACGTTGGGTTCCAAAAAATGTTGACGGATTTGCACAAAACCCAACGTTTAGGCAGTGCATTGACTTTCCTTGAGCGGTACCACAATGAAGGTGAACATTTTTTTAGACCAAATTGTTACTGGTGACGAAACATGGGTGGCCTACGTCACACCAGAATCGAAACAACAATCCATGGAATGGCGACATTCATCATCACCCAAAAAAGTGAAGTTTAAGCAAACAATTTCTGCCCGCAAAATCATGTGCACAGTTTTTTGGGACAGAAAAGGAGTATTGCTAGTGGAGTTTCTGCCTCGTAATGAGACAATCAATGCAGCGTCTTATTGTGAGACATTGAACAATCTGCGTCGTGCAATCCAGAACAAAAGACGTGGCAAGTTGAGTAAGGGTATCGTTTTGCTGCATGACAATGCCCGTCCACATGTGGCTAATCGGACCAAAGATCTCATCAAATCTTTTAAATGGGAAACTCTAGATCATCCTCCATACAGCCCTGATCTGGCGCCCAGCGACTACCATTTGTTCCTGCACTTGAAGAAGCACCTGGGTGGTCAGCGTCTTCAAGACGATAAGGAAGTCAAAACATTTGTGATACAGTGGTTAACAAGTCAGGCGGCAGAATTTTATGAGGAGGGTATTCAAAAACTGGTGCCACGTTATGACAAGTGCCTCAATATTCACGGAAATTATGTAGAAAAGTAGATTAAGGTACAGGCTTTCATGTAAAAATAAAATTATAGCGATATCTTTGCACGTCTTTTTTTAATTCCAAAACGGTACTTACTTAAAAAACATGCCTCGTAGAACCGTTACGTTGTAAGTTGTAAGCAATATTATTAAATACTTAAAGGGCTCCAAACTGGGTTGCCAGGTAGTAAATATATAGGTAAAAATAGATCCAATATGATTGCAGGTGCAATTGAGGGCGGTATACAAAGCGGGTAAAATAAAAATAAGTTTATCGTAATACCTGGCAACTATGCACAAAACCCTAATGGGGTTGTTTATTGCCCCATTGAAAAAGCAAAAAGGCAGGATCTTATATCTTGGGATTTACTTTACATATGCTTCATAGACTTAACCAAATCCTCGACAAAGTCAGACTCAATGACGTACGATAATAATTACAGATTATAAAGTTAAAAGTGATTATTGCTTGCAGTAATTTTAAACATTCATTAAAAAACCTAGTTAGTACAAACTTGACGATGTTTAAAATTGTGGTATGGAGAGACCCACACCCGAAACCATTTTTCCGACCTCGTCTCCTTTCTGACACTCCCCGGTAATATCCGGACTTCTTCAATCGTCGATCGGGGATCCCGGAAGTATGGCGCTGACTCTGGACGGCACGCGTTAACGCTTGCGCCCTTCCCCATACACCTGGAGCACAATCCCGATCAAAGTGCCTCCAAGGTTATGTTGCTTAAAAAATTATCGCCATCGTACCTCCGATGATGGTGATTTTTTATCACTATTATTTCCCTTATCAGCCTTGGACTGTAACCTGCAGCACCGAACCGTGGCTGTGCGGACTTCTCGCCAGAGCGCGCTTACATTACGCCGACTAACAAAATTATTTCTAAATTGATTAGACCGGCGGCGACGGCGGCGACAGAAAAAATCCGCTTTTAGTTTAGTTCCCATCTCGTCGCGTAAAGCGCGAAAGTTTTTCTCGTATGTTCAGGTTCTGAGGGGTGAAAACCTCTCAATAAATCCGCCAAAATTCCGCGCTCAATTTATAATTTTGACAGTGACAGTGATAGTGAGATGAGCTATAAAGACCGCAGCTCACCTATACTACTAGAAAGCGGCCTTAAATCTTTTCTAGGACATCCTGGACATACTTTTCCTCTATTAAACGGTAAGGACCTTTACCCAACCTCCAAATTTTAGCACATTAACCCAGATTTAAATGTCAAACCTAGCGTGCGCACACCCCCCTCGGAAACCACCTCGAAAATTTCGGAAATTTACCATCTCATCTTTAATATTTTACAATACATTTCAAGGAAAACCATTAAGAACCCCGCCTACATCAAACGTACATCAAATTTCCTCAATTTTCATTAAAAAAACAGAAGATTCATGGTCCTTCTCGAGCAGTCACATGTTTTTTAGTGTGGGACGCTTGCGCTCGTCCCCTAGACGTCAACGACGGATCCTCGTGACGACTGAGATGTTATAATAATGTTAAATTAATGTTAGTTTTGGTGGAACGTATTTATAGGTTGAGGAGCACATGAGGTTTGTGGAATTATATGCTTTTAAAAATGCATTTATGCGCATATTATTTGGGTTGAGGTTTGATTGTTTTTATCGGAGTTGTTGGGATATTTGAAATTTAAATATATTTTTTTAGTGTTCCGTACGGAACATTTATAAGATCACTTCGGTATCTGTCCATATGTCTGTCTGTCCCTCTATCACACCTGATTTCCTCCGAAACTCTTTGATATCAAAAGTTGAAATTTGGCACTAACATAGGAATTGATGGCCCAGTCAGAGCCGTGTGGTTTTGAAAGTTAAATTTTGACTTAAAGGGTTAGTTTTGGCAGGTGAAATCCGAAGTGAAAAAGAAAATTTACCAGGTCATCGAGCAGGGTGTCAAATGACAGCTTGTGAAAACACGGGCTCAAAAATATACAGGATGGCCCATATGAATGGAATAATGAGTTCACAGCATTTATTAATCAGTGTATCAAAAAAATGTTTAAACAAAAGTTACAGTGTGTTATACGTAAACTGACCATTTATTTTTGAACTCAAAACGGGACATAAGTTTTTATAACCAAGTTAGCAGGTTAACAATGAAAATAAACACAACTTCTTAATTTTCTTTATTTAGAAAAAGTGTAACTTAATACAATTAGTATTGACTGTTATTATATTCATATTAATTATAATTATTTTTATTATAACAAGTTGTGAAAAATAAAAATCAATCACCAGTTAACCAGCTTTATTGAAGCAAAGTTCCTCTGACAGAAATTATTAAATTATATGCACCATATTTTTTTTAATTGTATTTATATTTATCAGAGGAACAAATTTGCTTTAATAAAGTTGGTGATGATTTTAAATAAGAATAAAATTCTTGACACGTTTTTTTTATATTGACCTTAGTTATCAACATCGCTTTCAGAACTGGCACCTGTAAGTGATTTTTTTCAGACGTCCACAATTTATTCATAAGAGAAAAGACTCTTTCTACTGGAGCATTTGTACCAGGTAGACATAAAATATATTTAATTAAAATACAAAAATTTTCATGTTGTAGATTGTTGATGCGAAAGTGTTTGAATACTTCCACCCAACGAGTTTCTGTGGAGACTTTTAAATTATCCCATTCGGTAATTTTTTGGGAAGTGACGTAGCTTGAAATTAATGTAAATTCGTCAAATACTTCTGTATCTTTGTTACAGGGAAAATATCCCTTTTCAATCAATACATCCAGCGCTTTTTGAATATCTTCCCATGCAGGTACTTTTCTTAAATCTGCCCAATGAAATATCTCCATTTCTTTAGTAAGAAAGTAAGTCCACTGTTCCAGATATTCACGGCTTGTTTTATAAAATTCTGTGGCCGTATTTTTCACAAACTCTTCATCAATATTAGTGCCATTATCTTTTAATTTCACAATTAAACTACGAACAGTAAATGGAAGAAACTGGTTGATCTGTTTCTGAGCCAAATTGTCTTTGAGATGATTGATTTCTTTTGCAGCCTCAATTGCCGACACAGTCTGACCTTCAACCTTCAATACAGCTTGGTGAAAACTTGCTGACTGAGCGTGTAAAAAATGAAGCCATAATTCTGATATGGGATCATCAAAAAAGTTTTTTTAACAATTTGGGACATTTTTCAATGGTCAAAAAATAGTCTTTTAACGGCTGGTACATTTTTAAAACTCTCTCCAAGGCAGGCATAAGCGCAAGCCACCTGGTTTTACTGTAGCCGAGCATTTGGTGATGTTCTATTTCAGCTTCAGCGCAAAACTCCTTTAGAGCTTCAACTCGAACCGTGTAAATATAAAAAAATGAATATATTTTTACGATAATGCTTTCGTAATCTAAAGGTAGACCATCTGCAGCAGATTTTATTGCATTGTGAATTATATGGGCTCCACATCCAATACCTATCAACGGTTTTTTCAGAGATGATTGTAATTTTGCTAATACATTATTAGTTCCTCGCCTAGCTACACCCCCAAAATTGACATTAGCATTGTCGCCACAAAATGCCACGACTTTATTTGACAAATTATTATCTGTCAATACTTGGTGTAAATAGTCGACTATGATATCAGAAGTTTCACCTGGTTGCTCTTGGAAGTCTAAAATTTTTACTTGCACACCTTCATAAGGTTGAAAAAAGCGCACTACACAAGGATATATTTTCTTGTTACCGTGGTTTGAAGCGTCGTTTAAAATTGTAATACAATTGGACTTATTGAGATCATCTTTTAAATTATCGATCGCTGTATGCGCCAAAACATTTACTATAATAGCTTCTGTTTTTGTACGCGCACATGTGAATTTTGGATCAAAACATGATTGGATTAATTTCGACGCACAATCATTGGAGCGAAAACTGTGGTTTTCTTGTATAGTGTGATAAGCCCAGACGCCTTCTGCAGCAGCAATATCCAAATCCTTTGAAGTTGGCGCGTTTGAATTCTTGAAAAAGTTCAACACTGCAGAACTGGAAGCAGCGGCACGGTCGGCATTTTTATGTTTTTCAGACTTCAAATGCTGTTCAATATCACCAGCACCACTATGGGAAACACTAAACTCTGTACGACACTTTTCGCATCTGACGTCCGAGGAAGTATTAATTTGCTTAATAAATGGGTATTTTGCTTGTAAGTTGACATTAAATGAACACTTGCGTTTCGGCATAACTATAGGTAAAATTCCAAAACAACAGAAAACTTCAAATTAGTTACCAGTTTACCACTAAACTATGTTACTTCACGAACATTATGCAAAAACAAAACAATAGCGACAAGTCTGTGTGCATGCGCGTGATTAGCCTAATAACCAAATAAATGCTCCCTCTTCTCCCCGCGTTACTAGGTAACAGAAAGCGCGCGCGGGCGGGGAATCGCCAATCGTCGACGTCGCGACGGTCTGTGATTCCCCGCCTGCGCGTGTCTCACGAGCATCGTAATTTAAAATTTTCGCGCGGCTTCGGAAAAACGGAAAACGGGACTATTTACCGTCCCGGCGCTTTGTTTGGGGACAACGGGACAGGTGACCGAGAAAAGGGACAGTCCCGTTCAAAACGGGACGTATGGTCACTTTAGTTATACGGCGCACAGGCTGACGTTGACAATAAAATGAAACGCCCAGTATATTATTTTATTTTGAGTCCTACTAAAAATTCTAGATATTATTTGTCTAACATACGATGTGTCTAAATTGAACTGTTTTGAAATTATTGTCATTTGAAATTTAAAATAAAAAAATAGAAAAAAACTATTAATAAATAGTCTAGGTTTACTTTTAAGATAACAATTGCTCAAAATGACTACCGTTAACAGCGAGGCAATGACCCAGTCTGTCATAAGCAGCTTGAACAAAGTTTTTCAGAGAATCCAGGGTGATCTGTGCTACTTCATATTGAATTCTTTGTTGTAAATCTTCTACAGTTTCAGGTCGACTTCGGTAAAATTTGGTTTTCAAATGACCCCATAAAAAAATCGAGTGGCGTAAGGTCAGGACTCCTTATAGGCCATTCTACAGTAGCTCTTCTGCCTATCTATTGATTAGGAAAAATCGCATCCAAATATCTACGAATGTTTTCGTCAATAAATCATTCTTTGACGAGTTAAGTCGTTACCTGACAGTAAATGTTTGACACAAGCCAGCTCAATTTTTTTATTTTTTTTAATTTGATCTACTTAATTTCAAATATCAATAATTCCAAAACAGTTGAATTTAGACATATGGCGTGTGAGTCAAATAATATCTAGAATTTTCAGTAGGACTCAAAATTAAAAAAAAATACAGGGCTTTCCATTTAAAAAAATTTAAGATGGCATAATTTCTTCGCACTGACAGTTCAGAACATTTTATTGTCAACGTCAGCATGTGCGCCGTCTAACACCCTATAACTTTTATTAAAACATTTTTTTGATACACTGACTAACCTGATACACTGATAAATGCTGTGGAATCACTATTCCTTATATATGGGGCACCCTGTATATAATGTAATATTTGCGCACACTTTCTTTGTATTATTTTTAAAAAATTGCCAAAAATCTCTCTCCCCCTCTTATCTCGAAAAGTAGTTATCAAGAAATTTTGAAAAAATTCTGGAATATTCTCCACACGGTGTAGATTGAACAAAAATTATCACGAGTTCATTACCTTTAATAATTTATCTGTTATATAAAGAAAAAAATTTAAGGTCATCAGTATGTTTTATTTCTATTCAGTAATATAATGCTTACTTCCCTCTATGAGAGAAGCATTGTATTCGCATTTTTTCGCGTTTCCGTACTCCTAGAGCATCAAAAACATTACCTCCAGTTTCCCCTGGTCTGCCTGCCTGTTGGAATGATAACTCCAGAACGAAATTAAATTTCGCGTTCAAATGTGGGATACATATTATACTTGAAGTATGGTAGAAACCTATAATTTTAGAGCGATATCGCTTCAAGGGAAGGGGTGAGGTTCGTTAAATATTTTTTAGTTTCAAAGGTGTTATACAGTAACGCATTTTGTTAAGCATGATAAACATGACAAATTTTAAGAATAATAACTAGATTATAAACCAGATCGTGAGAAATATATCTACCTGTTCCATTATGTTTCCTATAAATGCCAAATTCTAATTTATTAGTATTCTTAGTAACTAAAATATCCAAGAATGGTAATTGTTCTTTGTTCTCAATTTCACTAAGGGAGTCGTCTACATTTTATTTCCAGGTTTTTCAGATATTTATAAATCCTCCCTCTTTCACCCTCTTCTCGTGAAAGATTTAACATATATAAAACCCTTCCGTGGCGGTTGGTTGGTTATAGACGAGGTAGGCGATTGTACTTATTTGTGCACGGCAGCTTCTTGGTTTATTGTGCTCCCTTCTCTTGGTTACCTGAGAGTCGTTTCCTTTTTTAGCTTCCTTCCAAGCACTTCATGTGGTAATTTATCGCCACGATGTAGAGTTCCGAGCAGTTTCTGTATGTTTCAAGTTAAAGCCGCACATTCATATAGGATGTGCATAGAGGTTTATTTTCCTTTAGCATATATTCCTTCCCTACTTCATGTACTATATCTTTATCAAATTTAAGATTCATATATTATTTAGTTTGGAATAGTAGAACGGACCGTCGAAAATTTGATATTATATCTCTCGTGATCTGGCGGCCCGTGGCTTGTAGCGGCCCGTGGCTCCTTAGCGTAGTACCTTACTTACGGTGCAGAAGGTCGAAGGTTCAATCCCGAAGGTCGGTATACTTATTTATTAATTTATTTAAGTATATTTGGCCTGGCCACGTACATGGGTAGTAGTTGTTCGCAGAAACGTCCGAGGCAGCACTACCGTGTTATCTGAAAGGTGCTGTGAAATACAAAAATGTATATTTCAGCACTTGGACAACGTTGACGGGTATTACGACATCCTCGCCGACATTCTTAGGATATGAAAAAGGGTAAAATCCCTACTCAGGCGAGGAGGTGAACGATAAAAAAAAAAGAACGAATATAATGCTACCCTTCACGAGAGAAGTAAGTATACTAAAAGTGGTATCTGGCCTCGACCAGAGATGGCGCTACTACTATTTAAAATTATATTTTTTGTAAACATAATCTTTTACAAGAATCCTGTCAAGTTTTCGAGTCGCTGCGTGATTTATTTTGTGAGTGGCAGTCATTTAAATAAAACAACTTTTGTAATTTTACATTGGAAAAAATTTAATATCGAGCATGGATAAAATCTTTGTTTTTGAAAAAGAAAACGGATGATGGGGTGAAAGCGGAGCTCAGCGGAGTTTATGGGGACTTTAAACTTTCGTTATCGACCATAAAATATTGGACAGCTGAATTCAAACGCAGCCGTACAAGCGTTTTTGATGAAGAACATCCAGGTTGTCCAAATGAGGTCACCATATCAGAAATGATTGACAAAATCCACGATATAGTGACAAATGATCGGAGAGCGAAAGTGCGTGAGATTGCTGAGACTGTGGGCCTCTCAACTGAACGGGTGCAGAACATTTTAACAACTCAGTTGGATATGAAAAAGCTTTCCGCAAGATGGGCGCCTCGATTGCTCATAATTGACAATAAACATGCACGTGTATCAACTTTAAAAGAATGTTTGGCGATGTTAAAGCAAAATCGGAATGATTTTTAGCGTCGATTCATAATTGTTTACGAAATATGGAAAAGAATTCGGCTCAGACACTGAGGTGATTGCTGAAACAAACGCCTATTTTGAAGGGTTGGAGAAACCGTATTTTTTAGATGGAATACAAAAGATAGAAAAACGATGGATTAGGTGTATCGAGCTAAAAGGAGAGTATGCTGAAAAATAAAATAAATTTTACATGTAAAAACGTTTTTTTTTGTCAAGGCCAGATTCTTAACACGTAGGCTGAAAGGTTTTTGGTCTAGCTAGTTAAACCACAATTTTTTGCAAAATTCGACTTTATTCATCAACGTAGTCTCCTTCAAGAGCGATACAATCAGTCCAATGCTTTTCTAATATTTCTATACCTTTCTTTTAGAAGGATTTGTCTTTGCCTTCAAAATAGGCATCAGTTTCGGTGATAATAATAGTCGCTGGGAGCCAAATCTGGAGAATACGGTGGATGAGGAAGCAGTTTGAACTTCGATTCATGTAATTTTGCCATCGTAACCATTGACTTGTGACACGATGTATTGTCTTGATGAAAGAGCACTTTTTTCTTGTTCATTTGGAGTCGTTTTTTTTTTTCGATTTACGCCTTCAAACGCACCAGTAACCTTATATAATCTTCTTAGCATAGTCGATGAAAATTATTCCATGCTCATCCCAAAACACAGAGGCCAAAACCTTCCCAGCCAACTGTTGTGTCTTTAGTCGCTTCGGGCGGCTTTCACCGGTTGCTTCCACTCAGCTGACTGCAGATTTGATTCCGGTGTATAGTGGTGGATCCATGGTTCTTCCATTGTCACATATCGCATGAAAAAATCGTTTTTATTGCACTTAAGCAGGTCCAAACAGCTCTCAGAATCATCAACATGTTGTTATTTTTGGTCCCCTGTGAGCAAACGCGGTACCCATTTCGAACAGGGCTTTCTCAAGCCCAAATGTTCATGCAAAATATGACCAACACGCTCTTTTGATATCTTTAGGGCATCAGTTATCTTAAGCAATTTCACTTTACGGTCATCCAAAACAATTTTGTGGATTTTTTTTATCTTTCCCGGTGTAACCACCTCATTTGGGCGTCTAGAGCGTTCAGCATCATTTGTGTCTGTACAATCGCGTTTAAATTCAGCATACCAGTAAATGATGAGTGATTTCCCAGGGGCAGAGTCCCCGTACCACTTATGAAGCCATTGCTTTGCTTGAACGCTATTTTTTCCCATCAAAAACAGTGTTTGATCAACACACGAAATTCGATTTTTTCCATTGTTTTGAAAATATAAAAGTCGCTTCACTAAAACCATTATAACTTGTAAACTAATCGTCGAAAGGTCAAGAAATTTTGACACATTTCGTTTAAAAGTTGGTACTTCCTAAAAATGATATGGATTTTTGAAAGGGGTGACATCTATGTGTCAGACCAAAAACTTTTCAGCCTACGTGTCAACATACAACCCTCGTATTAATATGAATCGCATGAAATTAAATGAGTGAAACGTGAAACTAACTAAAGCAACTTATCGCCTTGATCGCCATTAATATCCGAAGTCCTTAATATAGAAAATTAATCCCGCCCAATTCTGGTTGCTATAAAAATCAAATAAAAGTGAATTAAGATAAATGAATGTGAATGAATACATAAAAACATAAAATATTCTTATTGAATAAAACCACGACTTATAGAATTATAGGTTTATGGTTAGCTTGATGGTCAAATCAAGTAGGAAATGTGATTCTAATAGTTGTGTGAAATCGGTTTTTCCTATTCTCGTTGATTTAGATATGATACTGTGGACGCGACGCGAAATAAAGACCTTGAAAACAGAAAAAAGCAAGCTAGAGTAGTCAAACATAGTAAAACTATAACTTTTTTCATAAATAAGCGTATTTACGTTAAAAAATATTTCATAGTATGCTTCGTATTATGTTAGTTAACAATTTACACTATATGTTACATAAATCTTAGTTATTACCTCACAACGATCCAGTCTGTTTTTTTTATCTGATCGAAGTTTAGATTTTGTTAAGCAAGTAACCAGTTTAGTATATTAATGACTTTTTTTCATACATCATCGACTTACACAGGTGGATATGCCTAACAGACGAATTTCAATTAACAATAATAAAGAGATTTTGCAACGTTTATTTTTCACATGCCTTTGTCCTTATCGTTATCTTAAGCATGCGCAGTTTTAACTCGAAGGGACACTACGGCAGAATTACACTAAAATAAACTAAAAGCACAATAAACCTAATACAGTAGCGAAACTCGGGGGTATATATATTTTGCCGTTTTAAGTGGGCAATATGAAAATTCTGACCTTTTGTTTATGATAGATTGCAGAGATGGACTTAAGAATTTCATTCATTAACGCAAATAAATAAAATTATAAGTGTTTTTAGAGTTGTTTATTTATAGATGCATGTAAAATAAATATCATTTTCTAACATATATTCCTGTATTTTCGATTTGGTGCTGGCTGCATTAGGAATCTTATTTAATAGGCGACTATGGTAACTTGCATTGTCCATAACTATAACACTCTGTTCGGGAACATTTGGCAAAAAGGAATTTTGAAACGAATTTTTAAAAAGTTCTGCGGTCGTGGCTTCGTGATAGTCCAAACTAGAATCTTTTATGTTTTTTGCAGATAATAGTAGACAATTTGAAATACAGCTCTTTTCAGATCCAGCGTGCAAAATGGTTATTCGTTTATCTTTATTTGAAGGTGCGTTAGTCTGACATTTTTGTACTGCTGTCAACCCACCCTTTTTGCACAGTGTCATAGGTATCGAACCATGTTTCATCAATGTAAATTATTGGCCAATTCTCTGATCGATACGTTTTAATTTGTCGTAAATAAGTATCTCGCAAGATTCGTAATCTTTGTGACTCCATCACTACTTGCCTTATGTTGATTTTTTGGAACGTGAATTCCATTCTTAAGAGAATTCTGTGATGGGTTGATCGGCCACAATATATATTAGTCTCATCCTGCACCAGTCGTAATTTCATTTTGTCTATTGTCGGCACCAACTGCTCTTCATACATAGAATATATTTTTCTCCTGATGACGTCTTTTTCACAATCGTCTACATGATGCATTTGACAATCTTTCCGTTTTTTTCTTGCTCCTGAGTGATGGTTTTCCTACAATACCTTTAAGCGTAGAAATTGGGGTTTTTGTTAGTTCACTGGTTTCTTGCAAAGCATTTTGTTTATTCAAATTTCTTTTTACCAAACTGTCGTAAACATTTTTCACTATTTGTTTAGCGTCAAGTGATAAATATTTTCTCTTGCGATAGCTACTATTGCAATTTTCCCACGGACGCCACATAATTAAAATAGAACCGTTACGTTGTAAGTTGGAAGTAAAATTAAAAATAAAAATAATAAAAAGTATCTTTTTTATCGAGTCTTAATGGGGACCTGTGGTCATTAGGCCTATATTATCAAATACTTAAAGGGCTCCAAACCGGGTTGCCAGGTAGTAAATATATAGGTAAAAATAGATCCAATATGATTGCAGGTGCAAGTGAGGGCGGTAAACAAAGCGGGTAAAATAAAAATACGTTTATCGTAATACCTGGCAACTATGTACAGGACCGTAATAGGGTTGTTTATTGTCCCATTGAAAAAGCAAAAAGGCAGGATCTTATATCTTGGGATTTACCATAATCGTAGAGGAAATCAAGTCTCAATTTTCAAGAGGTCACGTGGCAGTCCGCCATGTTAAAAAGGGGACCATAGGGAGATTTTAAATAAAATAATGTTACTGTGCAAAGTTATATCATTCAAAATCATAGATATTATACAAATTTTTGATTTAATAAGATGTAAAGTTAATGCAGCATAAGTAATATAGAAAAAAACCAAAAAGAATGGAGCGCTTTTTTAGAAAAGAGATGAATACAAGTGAAAAACTTGACAGGAAGGCATTTTCAGAAAACATGTTGCAGACAAAACTTTTAACATTTTCTCCAGGCATATCAAATTTTGGGCCCAGCGTTTTTTGGACTCTATAAGGCACAAAAGTGAAAACTGAAACTGGAACCGAAATTTGTAAATACATATTTGAATTCAGCAAGGAATTTTATGTCCGAATACAAATTAAATGTTTCTGGGCCTGATTGGGCCTCATTGTAACTACAATAAAATCCCACTCTTATAAGGATCTTTACCTGTGTTTCACACACGGAGTATTTTTATCTGATTGAATAAACGATTTTTCAAATCATTTTTTAAACGTTTTCTGAGAAAAATGTGAGGCGCATATTTTATAATTTTTGCACAAATTTTCAATTGGACAATTGA
This sequence comes from Pachyrhynchus sulphureomaculatus, assembly GCA_019049505.1. Taxonomy (NCBI): domain Eukaryota; kingdom Metazoa; phylum Arthropoda; class Insecta; order Coleoptera; family Curculionidae; genus Pachyrhynchus; species Pachyrhynchus sulphureomaculatus. The sequence goes on along the minus strand of CM032453.1, from coordinate 27,968,811 downwards.
TGACGCGTTTTGTTGCTGCAAACCAAATCATTGCTCTATAACCAAAAAAATATCATAAGAGAAATAGCTTTCCAGAATTCTCCAATTTATCCGCGTACGATTTCTTACGCAATTGATATTAAATCACTTACCTTTCAACATTTTTGGGAAAGAAGAAGAAACTCATTCCCGGCGTACTTTTTGAAATATTTTTACAATTGTCAGCGGCACAACAATAACCTCCTTTCCCTATGATTATACAAATTGTTTGTCAACCTTTTCGATTCTCTTCGTTTTCAATTGTCTTTTTATGCGAACTCTCTCTGCCTTTTGTCTTTAAATTCATATAAACTGAAGAAACATCAAGAAACGATCGACAATACATTTGAAAAGACATATTCCGAGATCAGAAGTAAACATTGAGCGGCCATTTTGAAAGAGCACGGGCCAACTTGGAACTCATTTTCGTTACTGCAGTGGGTTTACTGTGCTAAAAGTAAGGTTTTGGTTAGTATTCATTTTCTTTCATGTACCGCATGACCCGCTGATATCTGTGGAACGAGAATGGTTAAGCACACCGGTTATTAATATTTAAAGGGTCAACACAAGTTTCTGAATTAAAGTTGTGTCTAGTAGGATTCTATCACTTCCTTTAATATTTTCAAGTTAATACGAATATGCGATAACTAAAATTTCATTTGAAATTACCACTACACAGGAGCGATTAGTAAATCGACAGTCAGTCATGATGCTCAGATGGTTAGAGAAACGCGTGTCAGGTGCAAAAATAAAATGTGCCATTGTGTCAAATATTGCAAAATTACAACATAATCTGAACACTAATTAACTTTTTTTAGTGTTATTTGCAAAGAAAGATTATATTTCAATTTTACTGTATTTTCTTAGAGGTCTGTAGACCTAAATAGAACAAAAAAAACTGAGAAAATCGGTGTGACAGACGGACGGACGGACAGACACCGAAGTGATCCCAAAACTGTTGTGCACGGAACACTAAAAACGGGTCCTACCATAATAGCGATAAGAACGACGAACCCCAAATAACCTCTCGTATAAGTTCCTAAATAACGGAAATCTTTATCTTTAATAAAGGTTTCTCTTATTTTGTTTCAATACTGCGTAAGCTCCAAACGGTGAGCGTATATTTCAAATAAGGATAACTGCTAAGTCCTTATATTTAATTTCCTTCCTTTACTATTGCGCATGTTTCAAATAAAGATAAAGACAGTGGCTTGACAAAATAAGCGTTGCAAAATCTCTCTAATATTAAATAGTTTTTATGTTTTAATCGAGATAAGGAACGACTATAAAATATTATCTATAATCCAAGGTTAAGTTTTTTTTTTTCACTTTTTACATCTTTTAAAATATTCGATATTTCGTCTCTTTGCTTTTTCTGGCCTCCTCCCTCTCGGTAAGGAATGTAATGTTTTTATGAATAAAAACCAACCCCCACCGAAATCTTTGCAATGCTCCAGGTTTCAGAGTACCTAAATCTCAAAAACATAGTTTCTCTTTTCCGTCAATTTGTCACTCTATTGCCGCCGTAACTCTGAAATACTTGAAGTGGTATAGGAATTTACACTGAACTATATTACTTCATGAAAAGGGAATTAAGAGGGTGAGGTTAATTAATTATTGTATATTAATAATCGAATTATAAACCTAATTACTTGCAGTTAAACTTCTAAGGATGTAAAAGAAGTCTAGAGGGGATAACCTTGATTATATCATATTATATGTCTTTTTTAGGGTTTTTAACTCGAATAATTTGAAAATCATGTTATTTTTTCGTTATTTGTCAATTTTAAATGAATTATAATGTAAAGGGATTGCAGGGCAATTAACTAAAAAATATTCAGTAACTTCATTTGACTTTTTTCTTGCCTTGGTTTGAACAGCTACTTGAAGTGTTATTATTATATAAGGGATATAGAGAGTCTGGGCGGGGATGCGATAGTATAGCTTTGAACATATTTAGTTACATGCCGTTTTCAATATTTTTAGAGTTAAAACTTATTCTCGTATGAGATACATATTTAGATACAGACTAGAAGAATCGGAGATCGTTAATTACGAATATATTTCATCGCAAGGCTGCGAAGACGCTCTTAAGGTAGTAAGGAAAGTAATGTTGGCCCCCGTTGAGGCACATGGTTAGCGGACAGTGAGAACAATTTCTTAAAACAGTGAGCTGATTGAGTACCATTTGACGATCATGCTGTACGGACCCCACGTTAAATTGTAGGTCTCGTATGGCTTTACTACTATTACTACTTATCGCGTACTAGGTTAGTGCTTTTATTTATAAATATATTATAGCTAAAAATTCAAGGTAACCGATTCATTGGGGCTGTTACAATTAATAGTATTTGAACGTGGTATAAAAATGAAGACTTTATTTAATAAGCAATTCTTTGATATTCCGAACAATATTCTATTTCTGATCTTTTATCTATACTAACTTGAACTAACGCTAGAACTTTTCGCCACGAGAAGATCGAATCAAAAGATCGACTGTTATCAACAACTGATTCGAGTAGCTGTTTACGCATCGTAGATTCAAATGAAACTTATCAACAACTACCTGAAATAATTGAGAAACAGTTTGTTTTCGTAAAACCGCAAATATATATATATATATATATATATATATATATATATATATATATATATATATATATATATATATATATATAAATCACAGAGTTACGCATATTTTATCGTAGTCTTACTGAAGAGTATTTTTAACCATTCCTGTGGTTTATTGAAACATTTTTTGGCTCCTCCTTCAATGCTGTAAGCAAGGATAAGTGAGGTTTAATTTTTTTATCGAACCATTTTGGATTTGGAATTTTCATTGTCAGAGGTGGTCAATGGAACGCTGCTAAGTGTCTGGGGATTGTGTAAGTTGCATGGGCATCAAAACCAACATTCTTCGTTATGATAACCTACTATAAGAAAATATTTCTAAAAAAATATGTTTGACGCCCTTAACCAAGAAGTAGATTACATCTAAACTTCTAACTAAGTATTTCTTGATTTATTAACATTTATCTAACGATGCAGCCGTCTGTGTATGGCTTTGTACAGTTTAAAAGCTTATTTTGCCTAGGATAATAAAACATATACATGCTTCTTAAATTATCAGAAAATTTCCTTTTCATAAATTCAGCATTTATAGTGGAAAAGTGTTTAGAGTTGTGGTTTTTCCTAAATGACCAGTGAGATCACAAAACACACCCACAAATGAATTTTCAACAAAGTTTTTCCGATCTTTACTAAAAACTGATGACCTTGAATTCTTTTTTTATATACCAGATAATACAACACGTTCTTATGATACCTTTAGGGTGTCAGCTATCTCACGCAATTTCACTTTACGGTTGTCCAAAACAATTTTGTGGATTTTTTTGATGTTTTCCGATGTAACCACCTCATTTGGGTGTCCCGAGTGTTCAGTATCATTTGTATCTGTACGACCGCGTTTAAATTAAGCATACCAGTAAACGATGAGTGATTTTCTAGGGGCAGAGTCCACGTAACACTTATCAAGCCATTGCTTTCAAAAAACAGTTTTTAATCAACAGACGAAATTCGACTTTTTCCATTGTTTTGAAAATATCAAAAGTAGCGTCACTAAAACCAAGGTAACTTGTAAACTAGTCGTCGCAATGTCATGAAATTTTAAAACGTATCTTTTGAAGGTTGCTACTTCCTAAAAATCATATGGATTTTTTGAAAAGCGCGACATCTGTGTGTCAGCCTAAAAGCTTTTCAGCCAACGTGTTACTATATCTTCGTTTTAATATGTAGAGCTATTCATAAATTGTCGTGGCGTGATGCCGGCTTCATTCTTTTTTGTTCAAAAACATTATCTTGTTTGCTCTTGTTAGTAACGTGTTAATAAAAACAAATTGTTATCAATAATTCCAAGTTAAACTCCTAACTCAATAGTATGTTAAAATTTCGTTGTACTTAAAATTTGATAACACAATTTTAAGATAATTCTAATAATCAACTGTTAATTTTATATATTTATATCGCGGGTTTAATTAAATTCAACGCTATTTGATCAAATTTTTTAAAACTAAATAGTTCTTTTTATGGGCACAGCACACATGCTGCAGGAGAATTTCAGGAGATACGCGTGTGCGGAAAAAGTGATTCACGTTAGTCTTGAATCATTGTACTCCGTGGGAAACGCACCAGGCAAATCATTCCAGAGTGATGAGGTTATTCATATAAAAGACTGCTCGAAAAGGATTTTACGAGGAGTGACAAGCTGAACTGTATACGGATGTGAAGTCTTAGCGCGACATGTATTCCTACCACCGCTTTGGGAAGAATTAAGCCGACGACATCCACGGAACACTTTCCATGGAGATACTTGAAGAATACATATAGTTGGTCAGTTCTGGGTCTCCAAACCGGCGAGCAACTCTCTACTGAATAAAATATAACAAATGCTGTTTGGGAGCAGTACCTCAAACATGGGAGAAGTATTCCATCGTCGAATTTGAGCTTTATTCAGAATTAATAGTTGTTATGTAGTGTAAACTACTCAGTATATATGACCACTACACTAAACATTATTTTTGCACTCGACATGCGTTTCGCTAACCATGTTAGCTTCATCAGGAGCGATAATTGACTAAAGCTAAACTACAAATCATTACTCAAGCGGAATTAATTACCTGGGTGAGGCCATCAGTTCTGGTCATGTAACCAGGAGAGGGGACTATAAGGAATAGACCTTCTGTCTTTATTTAAACTACTTATTACCATTACCAATTACCATTTCTAGATATTTTAATTATTAAAAATAATATTAAGTTAGAATTTCATATCTATAGAAAAGACACAGTAACATACATATTCCTGTGATCAAAAAATAGTAAGACTTTTGAAATAAAACGCAAAGTAATCCTCCTTGGATACAATGCATTTATGTCAACGTTTTTTCCAGTCTTCGAAACAGTTGTTGAATTCGATTTCTGGAATGGCCTTTAAAGCCTTCTTCGATTCGGTTTTAATCTTCTCAATCGACTCAAAACGATGTCCTCGAAGTGGTTTTTCGAGTTTAGGTAATAGCCAGAAGTCCGACGGAGCTGAATCAGGCGAATAGGGCGATTGCGGAATGATATGAGTTGAATTTTTGGTGAAGAAGTCGCGAAGAACCATTGCTGTGTGAGAAGGCGCATTATCGTGATGAAAAAACCAAGAGTTATCGGCTCATAATCCCGACCTCTTGAGACGACGACGATGACGTTTTGATAGTCAGAAATCATGGTTTCACACACATTAACACGACGCTCTTTATCGAAAAAATTGAGTGTTTTTGGTACCAAACGAGAGGAGACGCGTTTGAGGCCCAAGTTGTCTTTTAAAATCGATTGAATTGACCCAAATGATAAGTTGGTGACGTCAACAAAGTCTCTAATTGTGACTCGACGATCCTTGATTTGCCTGACGTGGTTCTCATCGGTAGACGTTGAAGGACGACCAGAACGTTCATCGTCCTCCACACGTCCTCTGCCTTCTTTAAACAATTTATACCAATCAAAAACCCTTGCTCTGGATAGAGCACCATCACCAAATGACTTTTTTTTTATCATTTCGAACATTTGGGAAGCCGAAAAACCATTTTTAACACAAAATTTAATGCATCTTCTTTGCTGAATTTTTTGACTCATGTTAAAAATCGGAAAATGCACTTTTGTTGTTGAACGAATGCAAGCGAATCTTATAAACTACTGACGCTATGGTTTTAAAATTTGACACAGATGGCAGTTAAGGTCCTACCAACCTAACGAAAAAAAATTAATTCGATTTGAAAATGCCCGGGCGATATAAATTTAAAAGTCTTACTATTTTTTGATCACAGTAGTATTCCTAATGATTCGTTTCATTGCAAAGAACATAAATTAGCCGCATTACGCTTTTTAAGTTCATCATTTGGTCACTTTTCCTATTAATGGAGTAAACTTTAATAATGAAAGGAATCGTATTAGGAATATAACTAGAGTTAATGGTTATGACGACGACTTAATATACAAGTTAATAAATAGACATAAGTTAAAGTTAAATATTCAGAATTCCACCTTACCAATATAATCCGAAATACAGCGGAGGACTCAATAAGGTATTTAATAAGGTAGGCCTCACCTTAGTCTATAAGTCATCAGACAATTTGAGGAACATCTTAGGAAATCCCAAAGACAAAATTCCTAATTGTGAGAAAAGTGGCATTTGTGAAATTAGTTGTCATGATTGTGACAACAAGTATGTTGAGCAAACTAGAAGGTCAATTAAAACACGATTTAAAGAACATTTAGCTCATTTAAAATACGATAGAACAGAAAAGTATAGCATTGCCGAACATGCCCTTGAAGCTGATTATACTGTAACATTAGATAACCTAAAGATTAATTAAAGATTTATCTGACAGGAGATTGTTGAACACATACGAGAGTATGAAAATTATAAGATGTAAAAGTAGTTTCAATGAAGACAGAGGGCCTATTCCTTATAGTCCCCTCTACTGGTTACTTGACCAGAACTGATGACCTCGCCCATGTAATTAGTTACGTTTGAGTAATTCAGAGGTTAGTTCAGGGTAGATTTGTAATTTAGCTTTAGTAAATCATCGCTCCTGATGAAGCTAACATGGTTAGCGAAACGCACATCGAGTCCAAAAATAAAGGGTTTAGTGTAGTGGTGATATATACTCAATAGTGTCATTCTGCCAAATATTCCACATTCCCAACATAGTGGAGTGTAAAGCTTTCTAAATCGAAAGAATATTCCCAGCTTTTGAGAAGCTCTCTTCGCAGTGCTTGCAACATATTTATGCCAAGAAATATAGCGTACTGTCATCTACAAGGCCATAAGATCGTAGCTTAGCCAACAGTCCATCGTGCCAAACACGGTCGAACGCCTTGGATGTATCAAGTGTTCAATTACGTTGTTCCAAAAATTAAATAATTAATATCTTCGTTTTTAACTCATTACCGCTTTGAATTTATGCCAGTGGAAAAATAGATTTTATTCTAAATGATACCATATTATGTATCTAAAGAACAGATGTATATTATCAAAAATACAAGGCGGTTCATAAACAAAAGTTTAATTTGATAATAATAATAATAATCATTTATTCGTTCCAAGAATAACAATAGTTATAAACACAAATAGTATGGAACATTGTACAAAGAACAAAAAGATAAAAGGACATTCACAAAACACATACATATACTTTGAATTGTTGTGGTTGTTACTTGATGGAAATTCATAACGAATGTAATGAAAGACTAATATTGTCAAATTTCCACTTTATTTAGTTTCACTGGCTCAGAAGACATCATTAAAGACAGTCAACAGAAGATGAAAAGCATCCTTAACAAGTAGCAATAAAATTAACATTTTTATTCATAAGTTAAGTCGGTCTGAATCACTAAAGAAACTGTCTATAATATAATAAGCTTTTGATAATACAAACTTCCGTATCTTTGTTTTGGCTCTTACTTGCGGTAATTTTCGAACGCTCTCTGGGAAACTATTAAATATTTTAACGGAAGAATATTGTACACCTCTTTGGATATAACTAAAATTACACTTCTCAATTACAAGATCTGTTTTATATCTAGTTTCAGAATTATGTCTGTTTTGCGCATTTTCAAAGAGATCCTTGTTAATACGAATAAACATAAAGGAGTCCAATATATACATACTAGTTAAAGTTAAAAGGGATTTACTGACAAAGACATTCCTATAGCTTACACGAAAATGCATCTTAAAAATAGCTCTGATACATTTTTTTGTAATTTAAAAATTTTGTCTACTTAGGGAGAATTTTCCCAAAAAATCAAACCATACCTGAACCTGGACTGCACGTAAGCATAATAGGCCGTCAAGATAGCATCAACGCCCACATTATTTGATAAGATTTTCAGTGCATAACAATATTTGGAGATACCAGCCGCGACAATCTCCACATGCTGTCTCCAATCAAGTCTAGCATCAATATTGACGCCCAGCAAAGACAGATGCTGAGATGTTTGAATATCGTTACCCTTGTAAGGAAACGTGAGAAAATGACCAACCCTCCTGCCAAAAACCAGACACTGTGTTTTTGAAACATTCAGTAGAAGGTCATGGGTTGTACGTATAGTTATGAACATTAAAAACGTATCTATCTTTATAGTCTTATATTTACACCTGTTATGTGGTTTCAGTCATTTTTCATTCCGGCTTAAGTTATCACTGTAAGAAGATAAATGAATTCTCATGATGGTCATTAAAGTAACATGTGTCTCATCTGAGAATAAGATGTTAAATATTGAAGAGCGTTTGAATCTTTGAATAATACATTTAAGCTTCTGAATAACCTCAGTTGGCTCTAATTCTTGCAAGGGCTGTATCTTGTAGAGGTGTAGGTGGTGCCTGGATACACTTGATCATTCGCTCGAACTCACTTCACATTTGTATCGCTTTTTCGATCCTTGACACCCCTGTAGAATCTCGGTACTGGTAAGTTACTTCGCCTTTAAGCTTTGTTTACATTTTTTTTTCATTTAAGATTCGTTCCGTATATTATGTCGTCTCGGGATTAACTACGCCCAATAATTTTAAATACTACTTTGGAGGCCGGATTGAGTACAATACAACGTAAAATAAACTTTACATTCACTCCATACCACTTTTTGATAAAAAAAAATCCTCATTGTTGGTGGATGTGACGTAATATAATTAGATTATTTAGATGACATAATTATCTGATTTCTTTTAAATAGTGGATCACGGGAACAAGAAATCTTGCGGTACTATCTATATTTAATTAAATGGAAATAATAAAAAAAACTCAATTTTCAGATTCGTCCTCTCCAAGAATCTCGCAATGCATATATGACACAACATGTATGAAACAACGCCTCTAACTCCCTCCCGTGTCTTGGTAAATCCTTTCATGTTTGGAGAATTGAAAATGTTAAAAAAAATCACACACAACTTTCAAAATTCTCAACTCTCAGAACCCTTATGGATACTTAACACGATATAGACTAAGCAACCTCTCTATTGGCTATAAATAATTGAAAATAGTGACAAAGTAACACAATTTTCCGATTCTTCGACCTCAAGAAGCCTAAAAAGGACATATAACATAATATATATTAACCACATTCTCTAACACACTCCTCACACCTTATATGTTTGAATACACGTAATTAGGCTTTTAATTTAAGGGAAAGCCTATAAATAATATTCGGTATGCAGACGATACCGCAATAGTTGCCAATAACATGGAAGATCCTCAAATTCTAATCAATAAGCTGAATGATATTGGCGAGGAATATGATTTACGTATAAATATAAATAATAATCAAAATGATGGTGATTAGTAGATACCACCATGCATCTCTCTTTATAAAGGATCAAGAGATTGAGAGGGCTACTAAATTAAATATCTTGGCTCTGTAGTCAGCGAACGATGAGATTATGATGGAGAGGTTAAACTGCGGATTGGCATGGCAAGGGATACCTTTCTAATGTTAAAAAAATGCTGCTTCAAAGATTTCTACCATACCCACCATAAAAATGGACTGGCTGTACGGTATATCAATGAGAAACGTACATCAGAACTGTTTCTACATTTTCTATTCCATGAGAGACCATTTTATTTTTATCTATGGTTTGACCAATATTAGAGAATACATTCCAAAATGTATGCTTCTGTTTCTTACGTATTTTTGGTATTAAGTTTTTTAAAATACTATGGGACGTCATTTGAGAGGTCTGATTCCCATAGTGATATCACATCTTCATCGGGCTCAATATTTAGTTACTTTTCACGGTATTGCTTGTTTGATGTAATATAAAATGTCTTTTTTACCTGTTTTTTGTTAGTAAAATACGCATCTTTAACTTTATAAACAGGAACGCGGCAATTATACAATTGTTATTGGTTTCAATCTCAGGTTCAAACCTTCAATTAAATTATCCTTCACAGATCGATCCTAAACCAGGAATCTCGATTTCCATTAAGATGTGAAAAAATGGCTCGCAGCAAAAGGGAAAGATTTTTACTGGCGTGGTATTCATAAATCGCCCGAAGGATGGGAAATGTATACCAAGCGATGAAGCATATTTTGAATAAAGCACTTTTTATCATTCTTTCGAATTTAACATGTTTTTTTAGAAAAAAAATCCGCATTTCATACTTGTACACCTGGTAAATATTAAGAGAGAGATTCTAAAACTTATTCTTCAGGGGAAAATGGAGGGCCGGTAAGAACCCGGTAGAGAGTAGCACTCGTGGCCCCGGAATATCAGGGATTGGTATGGAGTTCCAAATGCTGCGTCCATTTTTGGACTAGCAGAGAATAACAACCTCAATATAAACTGAAGAAATGATACAGAGATCCCGATGTACGTGAATACATGGGATAGAAAGAAGAAGAAGAAGAATTATGCTTAAAATGTGTTCCTAATGTTAACCAAAAATCATAAAATCTCATAAAGATACAGAAAATAAACAAAATTTAAAGATTTCCATCCCTTTAACCCCCTTTTTCTTTAGCCATGTCACTCAAAAACCATAGGTCACATTCCTACTTCAAATATTATATGTAGTTTGTGCCAATACTGATAGATATATGGACCGGCAGACCTACGAAAATGGGGTACTATGTTTGTCGTGATCTAGGGACCTGCGAGGGTGTTTTTTTTACGAATATAATACTTCCCTTTAACAACAGTTATGAACACACTTATAATACAGTAGCTTAGCCTAAATTTTACAAATTAAGGCACATTATTAAAAAATACAAAGTCAATGCTCTTAAAGGTAACATTCTAGACATTCTGAGATTCAATCAGCCTTTTAAAAATTAATGATACTTTTGTATGTCTATTTCAAATTCTATTTTTGTTTTGAAACAAATCTACAGGCGTATTTTTATAAGAGAGGCAATTGACGTTAGTAACATTTTTCGGCACACAAAACGCCGGCCGTCCTTGTCACCAAAATACTTTTAAATTTTAAATTGTTCACTCTGAATGATTCTGATAACCACCAACTTTTCTATATCCGAATGTACAATTTTATTTATTGCAATCTATATAAAGATGAATTTTGACAAAATGTATTGGATTCTATAGCTCAAGTTATACATACGTAGGCTGTCTGAAAATTCTCGGTCTTAACAATGAAAAAAATGTTTTGTGTTTCAATATAATCTCCTGAAACTTCAATATATTTATTTCAACGTTTTTCCAGTAAGTCAATACCTTCATTTAAGTATGATTCCGGAAGTTCTGCAAAATATCCATCCACGGCTGCAATAGCTTCTCCATTTGATGTAAAAAGCTTTCCAGCTAGGAATTTTTTCAGTTATGGAAACAGATAATAGTCAGAGGAAGCCAAATCTGGTGACTACGCTGGATGTTCAAGGAATTCATACTTTAATTCGTCGAATTTTGTCATTGCATCGTCAAAACACTTGTGTGAACACGTGCATTGTCTTAATAAAAAATGATTCTTTTCTTCCTCAAGGCAGGTCTTTTCTCATGAATTTTTGCATTCAACTAATTCAAAAGGTTACAATAATATTTAGAGTTAATTGTTTTACCTTTCTGAAGATAATCGATCAACAAAACACCTTTATAATCCCAAAAAACTGTTGCCATAACCTTCCCTGCTGATGGAACTGTCTTTGCCTTCTTTGGTGCGCTTCCACCGGCTTCAATCCATTGTTTCGACTGTTTTTTTCACTCTGGTGTAAAGTGATGGATTCAAGTTTTATCAACAGTTATGAAGCGACGCATGAAATCCATTTTATTTTCCTTAAAACGACCCAAACAGGTTTGAGAAACACGCATTCAAATGCATTTTTGGTCAATTGCCAGCAAATGCGGTACCCATCGTGCAAGAAGCTTTTTCATATTTAATTCCTCATTCCATAAAAACACGTAAATCGAGTAAGTGGTTTTCAAGTAATAAGCGCACTAACGGACCGACAGGCAGACAGACAGACAGAGAGACGTTGCATTTTATATACATTATATTCTTTGCAACATGAAATTGTTCCATATTTAATGGTTTTGGCAGTGTATTGCAAGAGAACGCGCTAACGGTAACCTTTTTTTCCGACTTGATTCACTATTATCGTCACTGCTTATTTTTTATGTTACCTAACGTAATAAAATATATCCTATAACTTGGCCAGAGAATATATGTATGTTTAAAAAAAAAGTACGTAAATTGGATAAGTGGTTCTCCAGTGATAAGCATACTAATGGGGACAGATAGACAGACAGAGATACGTTGCATTTTATATATATCATAGATGTAATAAAATATATATCTATAACCTGGTCAGAGAACATATGTATGAATTTAAAAAATACGTATATCGGATAAGTGGATCTCGAGGGATAAGCGCACTAACGGACAGACAGACGTTGCATTTTATATATATTATAGATACAGATTATTATTATTATTATATAACCTTGCCGAAGAATATATGTATGAATTTAAAAAAAGACACGTAAATCGGATAAGTGGTTCTCGCATGATAAACGCACTAATGGACAGACACACAGACAGAGAGACATTGCATTTTATATACATTATAGATTATAGAATATAGATATTCTCTGCTATATAATATTGTTCTATATTTAATGATTTAGGCTGTGTATTGCAAAGGAACGCGCTAGCGGCAAACTTTTTTCCGACTCCATTCACTATTATCGTCACTGCTCATTCGTTATGCTACCTATCGTAATAAAATATAGCCTATAACCTGGCCAGAGAATATATGTATGTTTTAAAAAAAAAGTACGTAAATCGTATAAGTGGTTCTCCAGTGATAAGTGCACTAACGGACAGACAGACAGACAGAGAGAGAGAGGTCATACTTTCCACATATCTCGTTTAGAAGTTTTCAAAAGCAATTTTTATACTCTCAGAAGAAAGTTTCTTAAAACCTTTAGCTATGCATGTCAGAATGTCTAGAAGAAAAGAAAGTAAACGATATTTAGATATGTTGAAAAAAAAAAGATACAAAGACTTTAGGGCGTTTATTTTAATACTGTTATTCTACGCTACTTTTAAAATCGAATACTGATGACTTCTCACCTCTAGCTTGGTATTTTCTGCCGTGGTTTGGATTTTTTAGAATTTTCTCATCAATAACCACAATTATACACTATAATAAAATAAATAATATAAATATTTTAATACCAATAAAGAAAATTACAGATTTATCATGTAATTCTTGATGTGTACAGAGGATTGTCGCACCTATCATGGTATAAGACTGTGAAACCCACAATGTTTATGTATGGTTTTTGCAATATTACTAATTTCTGATAATCATGCTATATGTAATGTAATATTAGATGAAGATAAAGAAACGTGAGAGTCAGGCATTGAACCCAGTTTTGTAGGACGTTTTCAATAATGCAATATTTAAACATGATTAAGATAAACATTCAAGGGCATAACGTATCGTTCAAAAATGCGCCATACATATATTTTCCATTCCGACATCAATTTCATTTACAGGGTGTTGTTTTGGGCAGGAATTATTTTAATATTTTAAACACATTACTTTACACTCTGACAAATTTCGAGTACTGTTAAGACACATTTATTTACAATTTTTTTTCAGTATTTTTGTGATACAATGTATATATATATATATATATATATATATATATATATATATATATATATATATTTATATATATATATATATATATATATATATATATATATATATATATATATAATATATATATATATATATATATATATATATATATATATATATATATATATATACATTGTATCACAAAAATACTGAAAAAAAATTGTAAATAAATGTGTCTTAACAGTATATATATATATATATATATATATATATATATATATATATATATATATATATATATATATACATATATATATATATATATATATTATATATATATATATATATATATATATATAATATATATATATATAAACTATTATGTGTTTGGGGTAAACCTTTTTTATTTTTCGACAGAGTCTCCTTTTAGGCTTATACACTTCGTCCAACGATGTTCTAGTTTGTTGATCCCTTCCGAATAATAGGATTTGTCCAAGTCTGCAAAATATCCATTAGTGTCTGCAATCACCTCCTGGTTTGAATAAAATCTTTGTCCCGCCAGCCATTTCGTCAAATTGGGGAACAAATAGTAGTCCTAGGGAGCCAAGTCTGGAGAATAGGGGGATGTGAAACGAGTTGGAATCCTATTTCCATTAATTTTGCGACCACAACTGCTGAGGTGTGTGCTGGTGCGTTGTCGTGATGGAAAAGGACTTTCTTGTGGGGCAATCGCGGGCGTTTTTCTTGCAGCTCAGTTTTCAAACGGTCCAATAACGATGAATAATATTCACCTGTAATAGTTGCACTGCAGAGTCACCATAATGTTTATCAAGCTTCTCTTTAGTCTCCTGAGGCGTTTTGCCTTTCATAAAGTAATGTTTAATCACCACACGAAATTCTTTTTCGTCCATTTCTTGAAAATCACTCGACTTCCTTGATTCACACGAATGCCAAACATAAAGAAATAGACCAATATGGCTGAAACTTGGTGTGCGTTCATTCAAGAGATGCTACTAACTAAACATGACCTCGATACGCGCCGGTAGTGCCATCTCTCGGACTTTGCACGGACTTTTCAAACCAGCCTCGTATATATATATATATATATATATATATATATATATATATATATATATATATATATATATATATATATATATCCACGATTTATTGATCAGTACTTTTTGAGGTAAAGGGGGACAGCGATTTTTCGCAATTTTTTAAAAATGATGCAAAGAAAAGTGTGTGCAAGTATTATATTATATATATTTTTGAATTTGGGTTTTTACAAGCTTTCATTTGACACCCCACTCGATGAAAAAAAGTGAAAATTTTTTTTTTTCATTTCCGATTTCACCCCCCAAAACTAACCCCTTAAGTCAAAAGTTAACTTTTAAAACTACACAGATCTGATCTATTCAATTCCTATATTAGTGCCAAATTTCAACTTTCTATGTCAAATAGTTTCGGAGAAAATCGGGTGTGACAGACGGACAGACAGATGGATGGACAGACGGACGGACAGACGGACAGGCAGATGGACGGACGGACGGACGGACGGACAGACAGACGGGCAGACAGGCGGACAGACTGACGGGCAGATAGACGTACAAGCAGACGGACAAACAGACGGACTTACAGGCAGACCTGATAGGCAGACGGACAGATAGACGGACAGATACCGAAGTAATCTTATAAGTGTACCGTATGGAATACTAATAAATACAACTTGTTTCGATAATAAAAATCTTTTCCGTTTTACATTTTTAGTTTTAACTAAAAAATCCTTATTGCTTTCAAACTTACTAAACTTTAACCAACATCTTTGAAACCTTAAATGAATAATGGATTTTAACAGAACCATAGCCGGTCTCGGTGAGGCGGTCGCTTGAAAGTTTGCCAGGTGACCCGAAGCTCGCTGGTTCGATTCCGGCTGGCGGTGTTCCGAAAAGTAAGACTATTGACTTAATTTCTAAAGTTAATCGGTGGAGTAGTTCATAATAGAAAATATTTGGTACACCGCTATATATTAAAAGCTATACCGCTGTATATAAAAAGTAAAATATATATATGGTATATATATATATATATATATATATATATATATATATATATATATATATATATATATATATATATATGGTATATATATATAAGTTGGATTGAATTCTTTCTTGAACCTTGGAATATTGAATATATATTTTTTCAATTTCTTGGGCTTTATGGTTCTTTTGTTTTAAGGATAGAGAAATTACATCATGTTCTAGTTAGAATTTATTGAAAACGTTTCACCCGATTTTCAGGCTTCTTCAGTTCATCTAAAAATTGAAATTTTCTGTTTTGGATATTCAATAGGACGCACAAATTTTTTTAATTATGAATATATAAAATTCTTAAACTTATAATACAATGTAGAAGGTGAAAATAATAATAAAAATACACTCAAAATATATATGAAAACTTACATGTGTGGGTTGAAACGAAGACACACTTAACATTCTTTAAAAGGTGTTACTAAGACGGTCACATTTTTTAAAATAACTTTAGATTTGTATAGGGAACGAAAGTCATCCTTTGGTTTGTTTAAGTGTTTTTTTATTTATTATCTGCTATTGAGTTACTATGAGAAGAGTCCGAAATAAATATGACTCAGACCCCTAACGTCGCTTTTGTCGTTTATATTGTTTTTCTCTTTATTAATACAGATCATTTCATGCATTGATCTTTTAAAATAATTTGACTCTTTTTTTAGGATTTTCGTATTTTTAAAATCAAACGAGTGTTTGGTTTGTTTAACGTGTTTTGATATCTCTCTCTCTCTCTCTCTCTACGAACTATTTAATCCATAACTGGTTATCGGCTAACGTGGACATGTTCTGGTCTAAAGAGTTCTAGTCCCTAATAGTCCGGATTTGAACTCGCGTAATCAGAGTTAGAGAGTTACTAACAAGTCCAGACACCCTAATGTGGCATCTTTATGCACACCTATCGAAGCAGCATTTGCCAATATGCTGCTTTAAAGTGAGCTTGCGATCGTTTCAGGCCACGGATAGAGGCGATCAATGTGGCTGAGGGAGGTTATATCGAATAATTTCAGTCTGGACAGGTCACATAACTGACATTCAAGAGGATTTTTTTTTATTTTAATTTTTTGACGAATAAAATTTAAGCGCCGCACTCTATATATATATATATATATATATATATATATATATATATATATATATATACATACATATATATATATATATATATATATATATATATATATATATATATATATATATATATATATATATATATATATAGGATATTCTGGTGCTAAGTTCGTGGGGTCAATAAAACCGAAAAAACTAAACCATAACTTAATGGGTGCCATACGATTAAGTCTCGCCGTCAAGGGAAATACATCTGATCTATTAAGTCGGAGGTACCACCTACATGCAGGGCAACCAACACTAATCGACGCTCTATTAAACACATCTGAATGCACCTCAAATGAGCGTTTTAATTAGTTCTATTGCTTCATTAAACTTCTTCTTTATTCCTTTGTCAGGAAGCCACTCTTTATTACCCTCCAGTGCCATCTACGTCTTGCTAGTTTTGCTATTTTTATATAGTGATAACTTGCATTATCAAGTGCTATAAGGAATTTTCAGAAAATCATATCCAGCATCCACTCAAAGTATTTGTTAAACATGTCTGCAACCTGGTGGACGATTAAGGTTCGATTCACACTATGGGGCCCCTCTCGATATGCTCTCGATTCGATAAAATGTTTACAAAAGAAACAATTAATGTATTCACACTATCAGTATCGCTCAGATTTCGATCTCATAACGCTCCATTATCGATACATCTCAAAGAATATTTTGTCAGAGTGAGATCGGACTTGTCATGACTTGTCAGGGTAGTATGAATATGTTTTCGATCTCGCTTCACTCCGTACCCGCTCAGTTGTGCACTAGACAACAAGTGCGTGTGACGTGAAAAATTAATAAAAATTAAAACACGTCCATAAATAATGGCGAGTGAAAAATTGTGGACATTTGAGAGAGGTTACTATGTATTATCAATTAGATGACGGTACAGTGTATAATATTCACCTTCCCTTTTTCGAGCCTTTAAACTTGGATGTACCCATATCCTTCTTGTCAGTTTCCTCCGTTTTTCGATGATTTTTGAATCATCGTCTAAAAGAATAGCTATAATTGCTGATTCTTCAATTGAAAAGTTAAATGACATTATATATGCACTTTTCTCAACTACTCCGATCTAACTTGAATCGTTGAAGAAGGAAAATTGAAGCAAGATCTATATCGGAACAGCAATGTGGATATGACAAAATTTTATCGAATCGAGAGCGGCACCATAGTGTGAATCGAGCCTAAATTTGATGTCACTATAAAGTTGTAAACATTTTTTCATCATAAAAATTATTTAACACAGTTGTTAAAGCAAATCCACGTTAATAACAATTACATACATTACGAAATTATCTGCACTGTTGTGTACAATAATAATTCGCGTATGTCATTGAATTAAAGATTATTGTCATTATGTTAGCGTTATAAATTTAATAAGTAGGGTACAGACAGAAGCAATATATTCTTCTCAAACTACATATTTAGCAGCTGTTGCCTCTTGAATTAATTACTTTATTTTTATTTATCTGGACATCGTAAATATTTTTGACGTATCCATGGACTTTTATATTTTCGTCTAGCAGCGCATAGTTAAAATATTGAATCCTAGGGATGGGCGAAAAAGTTTTGTACCTATCGATAGACGATGGTTGCTTCTCTCTCAATCCTTTTACCTCAATAGGAGTAACGGTGAAACTATGTAGTTGCTGCCTCAACAGTCATTCTCCAGGCATCTCGATCCTGCACGACCTGGCATTCGTGCATACCCATATTAAGAAGACTTGGTTGGATTATCTTGTTGGAGACTGTCCCCTTGATTTTCTACCTTCTAACATCACCGGTATTACAAGCTTTTCCATGGCATCCACTGTTCTCATAATGTGACCAAAGTATTTCAGGTACTGTCTATTAATTCTATTTGAAAGTCGGTCATTTATACTAAGCTCTTCATTATTATGGTGTTCGGTACATGATACTCTGAGGATTCTTCGATGGGTTCACATCTCAAACAATTCTTTTTTTGTCATCTTGTTTAATGGTCCATGTTTCCAACGCATAAGTTGCTATGGAGAATATATGGCTGGATAGAAATTTTAACTTTATGTTTTTTCTGACAGCGGAACCTTTCCAGACTTTAGTGAGTTTGATCGTCGAGTTTCTTGCTAAACGTTTTCTTACTTCCGCTTCACAGCCACCAGTGTTAGTTATGAGGGATCCCAGATAGTTGAAATGGTCTACAACAATGAAACCAGCAATTTCATTTATGTGTGACGGCTCTTCATTAGGGCTAACAATCATTACTTTGGTTTTCGCTCTAGTATTTGTCAATCCATAGTTTTTGCTAGTGATTTCAAGGCGCTCCACAATCGATTCTAGGTCTTGTATCGAGATTGCAACAGTATTATCCACATATCTAAGGGTACTTAACTTTTTTCCACCGATTGTCACACACCCACTCCAGCCATCGAAAACAGACCTCACTATAAGTTGATTTCATATGTTAAAAAGAAGGAGTGACAGAATACAGCCCTGTCTGATGCTGACTTCTACGTTAGAGGGATCGGAAAAAGAATTATTCAGTTTAATTCTGCCATTTGTATTCTCATACAGGGATCGGATAAGGTTTACAAGATGTATAGGTGTTCCCATGCTGATTAGAATCGACATTTGATGACTTTGTTCCATTGTATTCGGTCGAAAGCTGTAGAGTAGTCTATAAAACAGATATAGGTTATTATTTGGAATTCCCTGGCTTTTTCTGTTATCTGGCGTATGTTGAGAATTTGGTCTTTAGTTCCTCTTCCTGGAATGAAGCCTGTTGAAGTTTTGGGTCTTTCATTTAGAATCCAAAGAAATACCTTAGCAGCGCGGGGTACCAGAGTTAATGGTTACTTAAAGTAAATCCCAAGATATAAGATCCTGACTTTGTGCTTTTTCAATGGGGCAATGAACGACTCTATTAAGGTTTTGTGCATAGTTCCCAGGTATTACGATAAACGTATTTTTATTTTACCTGCTTTGTATACCGCCCTCACTTGTACCTGCAATCATATTGGATCTAGTTTTACCTATATATTTATTACCTGGCAAGCCGGTTTGGAGCCCTTTAAATATTTGATAATATATGCCTAATGACCACAGGTCCCCATTAAGATTCGAAAGATACTTTTTATTATTTTTGTTTTTAGTTTTACTTACAGCTTATAACGTAACGGTTCTATTTTAATTATGTGGCGTTCGTGGAAAAATTGCAATAGTGGCAAATAGTGAAAAATGTTTACGACAGTTTGGTAAAAAGAAATTTGAATAAATAAAGTGCTTTGCAAGAAACCAGTGAACTAACAAAAACACCAATTTCTACGATAAGGGGTATTGTAGGAAAACCATCACTCAGGAACAGGAAAAAATGGAAAGATTTTCAAATGCATCATGTAGACGGTTGTGAAAAAGACGTCATCAGGAGAAAAATATATTCTATGTATGAAGAGCAGTTGGTGCCGACACTAGACAAACTAAAATTAAGACTGGTGCAGGACGGAACCAATATACATTGTGGCCGATCAACCCTTCACAGAATTCTCTCAAGAATGGGATTCACGTTCCGAAAAATAAACAAAAGGCAAGTAGTGATGAAGTCACAAAGATCACGAATCTTGCGACACACTTATTTACAAGAAATTAAAAAGTATCGATCAGAGAATTGGCCAATAATTTACCTTGACGAAACATGGTTCGATACCCATGACACTGTGCAAAAAGGGTGGGTTGACAGCAGTACAAAATGTCAGACTAACGCAAATAAAGGTAAACGAATAACCATTTTGTATGCTGGATCTAAAAAGGGCTGGGTTTCAAACTGCCTACCAGCAAAAAAACATAAAAGATTCTAGTTTGGACTATAACGAAGACACGACCGCAAAACTTTTTGAAAATTGGTTTCAAAATTCCCTTTTGCCAAATGTTCCCGAACAGAGTGTTATAGTTATGGACAATGCAAGTTACCATAGTCGCCTACTAAATAAGATTCCTAATGCAGCCAACACCAAATCGGAAATACAGGAATACATGTTAGAAAATGACATTTATTTTGACTTTAGTTATAAAAAGTGATTTTTTGGAAAGACTATAAATTGAAAAAGAAATATTTTTGTGATAGTATGGCTGAGAAAATGGGACCCACTGTTTTGTGACTTCCTCCGTATTATTGTGTGTTTAATCCAATTGAACATATTTGGCATCAAGTTACATCAAAAATAAGGGCACAAAATGTTTCTCCTACTTTAAGCGTGTCAGTGGTTGAATTAGTAAAAAAAAGTTATAAATGATATACCTTGTGAAAGCTGGAAGAATTCCATTCTGCATGTTGTTAAAGTTGAAGATTCATATATTTAGGTAAATAATATAAAACCAAGATAATTACCTCAGCTAATGACAGTGATAGTAAAACCGAATTAGGCTTAACTTAAAATATATTTTTATTTATACAATATGTCCCCTCTTGTAAACCCCATTCATTCAAACTGCATATTGGTACTTCTTATCCATTTGTTTTTACATGCATCTATAAATAAATATCTCCAAAGACACTTATAATTTTATTTATTTGCATTAATGAATAAAATTCTTAAGTCCATCTCTGCAACCTACCGTAACCAAAAGGTCAGAATTTTTATATTGCCCACTTAAAACGGAAATCAGGATCTTATATTGTGGGACAGGCTATACGCTGGGATATTGTACTATATTGTTTTTTCTTTAATTTGCTTCATAATGAATAATGCATTTTCAGTAGACCCCGGTTGTTTTTTATTTTTTATCTACGATTCCAATTTTTCCTTCAGCAGGCCTGTGAACAATGTCATTGTTGTGTTTAGAAGAGTTATTCCTCTATAGTTTTCTGGACACGTTTTTTTCTCCCTTCCGGTGAGACAGACATTCGTTATCTCCGTTGTATCCAGTAGTAATGAACAAAGTTGTATGGTTCTTAACAAGTTCCTAGCTAGTCGATAGTTTTTGATATATGGATAGTTATTGAAATATCTATATTATTAGGTCATCGTTCAATTATTTACACTTTATATTCAGTGGCGTACCCAGGTTCTAGGGGCCGGGGAAGACTACACGCTCAGCAAGTGCGTGACCCATCGATGCAAACGAGTGGTAATCGGAAGAAGCCAAGTCTGGTGAGTAAGGCGCATGGGGTAGAACTTCTCAGCTGAGTGCTTCCAACGTGTCGCGAACTGATTTTGCCGTATATTATGAAGCATTGTTATGAAGAAAAATGACTTTGTATTGCCTCTTTCGGTATTCTGACCTTTTTTCAAGCAGCGAACGGTTTAAATCGGTCAATTGTTGTTAGTAACGTTTAGTATTAACCGTTTTCCCAGGTTTTAACAGCTCATAATAGACCACGCCCCTCTGGTCCCACCAAACACAGAGCATCGTCTTTCTGCCAAAGCGATTCAGTCTTGGGGTCGATGTTGATAGTGCGCCTGGGTCTACCCATGATTTTTTGCGCTTAAGATTCACAAAATAAATCCACTTTTCCTCCCCTGTAACTATACAATGCAAAAATGACTTCCTTTTGTACCGAGCGAGCAAAATGTCACACGTGTTTTGGCGCTTTTCCATTTGCCTGTCGTTCAACTCATGTGGTACCCATCTACCGGCTTCTGAATCTTTCCCATCTCTCGTAGCCGATTGAAAACAGCTTGTTGACTAACGCCCAATTGCTCACGAGTTGTTTTGTGTTTGCGAATCATCTTCGTTCAATAATGCTTGCAATTCCACATCTTCGTATTTTTTTGGCGGTTTTCCACGTTCCTTGTCTGCATATACGTCTCTTGCGATGGAGCGTGTTCACCATAAGCTTCTCGAAATAATCGATATGATTCGACAGCAGTTTTCTTCAAATGAATACAAAAAATTAATGCTGTCCGCGAATGCTCTTTGTTCGGTATAAATTTCGACATATTGAACACAACACTATGCACACACTTGTCCAATTTATCGCTCGTGCGTGTCTAACACTTGTTGATGACACAACAAAATGGCGCAGTGTCAAATCTTTATAGCACAAACTGCATTGGTGCACCATCTGTTGTCTGAAATCCGCATTTCATACTTGTACACCTGGTAAGCACTTTAAAAATTTTAATAAACTCGTATTGAAATTCTTCCAAAGACATCGGCAATATCAAATGTGTACTTTGGACGAAGAAGGATCTTTTCTACCCTCGTATGTTTTTTTTACCCGCCGGTAAAACTTTTGCAATAAATTTTGCTTAACACGATAGTGTATGCTTCCTTCCCCCATTTAGTTGCACCAATAATCGTTGCTCATAGGCTACATGTTACATTATTTTACTTTATCTTATTTTCAAGAAAAGTAAAAGCAACAATGGCCAATAATACGAATTTACTTCTAAAAGACTCACTTCATATGTAAAGCAACGAGTCAACTGAGTCACGAAGATTTACTCAGTATTTCTTGCTAGGAAACAGTACCATAACACAATATCGTACGAAATTATGTTCTGAAAACTTATAAAATAGAATAATATTGTCGAATAGAAATATATAAGAAACATACCCTTCTGCCTCTTCTTTAGTTACGTCACTGGCTGCTTGCCAGATTTTATCCTCAGTCTGACAAATTACTCGGAACTCACCAAAAGTCTTGATTCCTTGGAACCTCCAAGAATGGTTAATGATTTGACAATTTTATCTAAGTAGTTACATGGAACACGTTCGTTTGATGCTTCCCGTTTGATTCTTCAAGAGTGGCGCACCTCGGAAATCGCATTAAAATAATGCATCTATATGAGATTCAATTCAATGGACCACAAAGCTGTATTTTCTACCCAGCACACCCTACATCGATTCCAGACAAACGTAAATTGCGTCATTTCGATTTTAATCTCGAAAAGTAAAGATATTTTGCGATAGTAGGCGAGATGTCGGAAGAGATCCAATAAAGTATCATGATCTCCCTATCAACTATCGATTTGTCCCAAAAAGATACCATCCCTAGTATAGTAAATATATCCGAAAAGCATAGGATACCTAAACATACATAATGGCTTATTCCAAAACACCACTGCTGGCATAGCTGGAACAGTTCCAAATTTTATAAATAATGGTTTTATGGATTCAAGTTACCGTCAAAATACGTATTTAACTGATTTTTCTCCTGTTTACTACAGGCCTAAGTGCTTGAAATGAAAATTTAATGCTTTGTCGATTGGTATTACATACTTTAAGTTTTATATTGCCATGTTTTAATAATATAATGTTTAAACTCTCTTTTGAATGAAATAGGTTATTAAAAGTGATAGTTAATATATAGCTAATAACACCAATGAGCTACAGGAAATGTTGACTCAGCTGAATGTGGTCTCTGCAAGGGTAGGTCTTAAAATGAATTTAAAAAAAATTAAATTTATGAGCCCTGAAGATACCAACATACAGATAGGAAATAACTTCTTAGAACGCGTCGACGAAAATATCTACATAGGTCACACTATCAAGATTGGAAAAGAGAACCAGCATGCAAAAATTACCAGGCGAACAAAGCTGCCATGGGCATTTTTTGGGAAATTAGGACATATCTTAAAAAGTACTACAATACCCATAAACCTAAAAATTAAGGTCTACAAGTCCTGTGTTTTACCGGTCAGCACATTTGGACTGGAAACGATGTATCTCACTAAAGCATTTATTAAAAAGCTCCTGACTTCAGGAGCATGCTTGTTATCTCCCTTAGGGATAGAATTCATAACTAGCAGATAAAGAGACGAACCAAAGTCACTGACATAACTCTCGAGGCGGCAAAGATGAAATGGCGAGGAGTAGGTCATGTGGCTAGATCATCTTGAGATAGGTGGATGCATTTAATAACGCAATGGAGACCTAGAGAAACAGGAAGAAACGTTGGACGGCTACAGAAACGATGGGTAGTTGATATAAGAGTAGTTGCGGGCAAGCAGTGGTTAAAGTTGGCAAAAGATAGGGAAGCATGGAAGAGATTAGAAGAGAGCTACGTCTAGGAGTGGACAGACTTAGGTTGAGAAGAAGAAGCATTAAAAGTGCGTTCGCGAAATTTTATTTTTCTTTCTTCCATTTTACTTTCAGCATCTTGCCTTTATCCCATACGTTTCCTTATTTCATCGAATTCTTTAGTTCACATTGCTGCATGCATACTTTATGCATCTTGGTTCGTATTCTTCACCAGTTCCTCACTCGTTTCGTTTTTTCCTTCAATACTTCAACTCTTTTTAGATTCGGAACGTTATTTTAGCTTCTTGTTGTGCTATTTGTTCTTCTATTGTCATGTACGTCTTCCAACTCTTCATCTTGATGAGTAACTGTAGGTATGTGTCCCAGCTCTATTATTCTTCGATGTTAATGCTGAGCTGTTGATATCCATCGCATATTATTTCAACGACCTCCATTTTAATTAATGTTTTAGGGATCTTTTAAGATTCTCTTATGATAGCCTGGATATGGAAATATTGTGATTTCTTCGTGCTGACATCGACGCCACCATATTATTCACAATAACTCTGGTTTTAAAGACAATCAACTTTTTAGTTCCCAAATCTGAAATCTGGACTTCTTCTTCACACTTCATCTATCCATTGCTGGATATCATCATCATCATATCTCTCCACTCTTGACGGTCCCCATTTCAATATAGATTGGGACCATCTGTATAACTAGTAACATTGTCAGCATAGCTCTATTTAGGTTCAATTACCGTTTCTGCTACATCTCTGATCTTAGTAATTGACCTAATATAAGTGTTGCTTTAAGATCTTTAAAGGATATTCCTAGCATTTGTCGTTCCATAGCAAGTTGTGTTGTCTTCAGTTGATTTATAGCGTGTTCATGTTTGAGTTCCGAGGACTGGCAAGTTGCATTGGTCGAAGAGCCTTGTCCGGAGGAACATAGTGATATTTTGGTTTGGTAACGTTTTACTCGTTTTACCAAATACATCCCAAGCCAATCTTTATCTTCTCTAAATCTTGATTGTTTGATTTTTGTAGCCTAGTTTTATTTTATTGCCAAGGTATACATATTTGTCAACATTCCCCAGAGTAGTATTTTCAACCATGATATTCGGGTCTTCTTCACACATTACCTTGGTTTTTTGTAAATTCATCTTCAATTCAACATAATTCTCTCTCCATGTCCGTCAGCATTACTTGCAATTCAGCGGGATTATCTGCAGTTAAGACAATATCATCCGCATATCGAAGTTGAGAATAATCACAAATCGATTAGAAAAGAAGGTTGAAAATTCCCAACCCGAAGAACAAGCTTTAGCTTAACACACGGTCAGACAAATTATAGAAAAGGTAATTCAATACAATATCACAGCCTGTATGGCACTTGTCGACTTCCGAAAAGCTTTTGACACAGTGGAATACTGGGCAAACTGAGAAAGCGATGAAAAACGCAAGAGGCGATCAAAGGCATATTAACATACTAACAAAAATCAATGAACAACCAAAACAGAAAGTGAGATTACACGAAGATACCGAGGAAGTAAAAATAAAGAGAGGTGTTAGACAGGGTGATATCATATCAACCAAAATATTCACTCTGGTACTACCTTCAAGAGCCTTCACTGGGAGAACAGGGCACTTAACATATTAGGAGAATGACTCAACAACTTAAGATTTGCTGACGACATCGCAATTTTTGCCAATAACGAAATCGAATTGAAAGAAATGCTTGAAGAATTAGAAACTGAAGCAAAAAAGGTTGGTTTAGAGATGAACATCACAAAAACCAAATTCGTGACGAACGAACAAACAACCATTAATGACGTAATATACATACACGGAAAACAAGTCGAAAGTGGTGGTGGATTTATATGTATATTTGGGACAGGAAGTTACAATCGGAAAAGTGAAAGACTGGAAGGCAATCGAAGGGTACGCCTGGGATGGGCGGCTTACGGTAAAATGAAGCAAGTCTACCGGTCCAAACTGCGTTAAAAACTTAAAAGTAAAGTATATAACGAATGCATTCTACCAGTAACAACATTTGATAGCGAAACTTGGGTTTTGACCTGGAAAGTTCACCAGAGAACAATTGAAAGGAAAATCCTAAGTACATCACTTAGGAACTGCAAACCAAACCATTTGGATCAGGAAAAAAACAGGGGTCCACGACATAATTGAAAGGATATCTTCCCTCAAGTGCAACTGGACTGGCGATGTGGCCAGAAATACTGATAACTTGAGCGGAAAAGTGACTAGATGGAGACCATGGGGGGAAAAAAGAAGTACTGGCAGACCAACAACGTTGGTATGACGATATTAAACAATCAGCGTTGCTTAGTTGGTATCAAATTGCTTAAAACAGGGACATATGGAATCACATGAGAGAGACCTATATCCAAAGGATCGAGAATGGCTAGAGGAAGAAGAAGAAAGGAAGCGAAGATGATTCAGTCTTTTCGCGTTAATCAAGATACCTGGATTGTCCCAGTGGAAGTTTTTGAATACGCTTTCTAGAGTTGATGTAAACTGTAAGCTTTGGAGAGGAAGTATCACCCTGCCTTATGGCTCTTTTTATGGCACTAGGCTTCGTAGATTTTTCAACTTGAACAGTGGAAGTTGCATTGGTATATATATATATATATATATATATATATATATATATATATATATATATATATATATATATATATATATGTTTAAGTATCTGTATGTACCTATGATCGATTCTAGCATGACGATCAAGTGCATTCCCCATAGCCCAATGTTCCACAGTATCAAATACTTTGTTGAAATCCGCAAAAGCTAGGTAAATGTCCAAATGATATCCTAAAGATTTTTCCAGTAACACTCTCATAATCCCCATGTACTACTACTGTTCAGGGGGTTGGTAACTATCCAGTTTGTTAAAATCTTTGCAAGCAATTTTTAGATTTGCATACATAGGCTGATCGGTCGGTAATTTTCTAAAATAGCTTTACCTCCTTTATTGGCTAGCAAGATAACGATGACATTGTTCCAGTTATTTAGGATTTTACCTTCAATTAAACATGAGTTAAAAAGATCGCAGAGTTTCTTCACAATTTCTGAACCCTCTCCTTCACCATTTCTGCCAAAATTGTGTCCAGGTGATTTATTATTTTTAAGTGTTTTCAGTGCGTGATATATTAAGCTAGTTAATAATAATAATAATAATAAATATCTTAATTATTATAAAGGTCAATAATGGGTTGCATTCATTTATAGGACGAACAAATGTCAATAGAAAAATTTTCAATAACATTACTCGTAAAATGTGTGTTTTTATAATTTTTGATGCTCTTTTGACGGAAGGTCAATATACATGTAAACATTAAAAATCTAAATGGTGGGTATCTCGACCTTCCAGTGTTGTATTAGAAATATATGCCAGATTTAATTAGAGTCATTTTTTTAGTGATATAATTAGATTTTTATTTAGTTTAACCGTTAAATTGATTGTTAGTTTTGAGTTGGATGAAATAAACCGAAGAAAACGATAAAAATATGTAAAAATGTATGTGTTTCGGATTTCTAGATTTAGTTGATAAACTATTTCAGGACATGGACATGTCCCTAGCGAAGAGCTTAGGATTATATTATATGAAAGCTCGGTATTCTCACGCCTCAGTTACTGTACTATATTCTTCACAACTTCTCGACCCTCTCCTTCACATTTCTGCCAAAATTGTATCCGCTCTAGGTGATTTATTATTTTTAAGTATTTTCAGTGCATAATATACTAAACTAGTTAATAGTAATAATAATAATAATAATAATAATAATAATAATAATAAATATCTACCGTCAACCGTCAAACTACCGACTTATCACCTGTCTTCCAATCCTATACAATATCATCACAGCCACAATTTCCAAGAAAATAGAACAACACCTAATAGACAACAATATTCTCACAGAAGAGCACAAGGGGTGCAGGAAAAATAGCCGAGGATGCAAAGAGCAGCTGATCATAGATAGCGTGATCATGGGATAAACCAGAAAAGAACACAGAAACCTTCACATCTGTTACATAGACTATAAACAAAGCCTTCGACTCCGTACCCCACAGCTGGTTAATCAGAGCCCTAGAAATCTACAAAATTAACCAAAACCTCAGGCAATTTCTCGCACAAATTATAAAAACATGGAAACATGGAAAAGCCTCTGTCTTAATCCACTCTCAAATACACTAAACAGAACATCAGATACCAAAAAGTGAACCAACATAAAATAAACCACCTCCTATGTGATGACATAAAACTCTACGCTGCCACAAAAACACAGCTGAAAGAATTCCTCAAAATCACAGAAATATTCACCTTAGATGTCAATATGGAATTTGGTATAAGTAAATGCAAAGTGCTCCATATGAACAAAGACCAATGGAAAGGCCACCATGAGACAGAAACCATCAACAACGAAACATTCGATAACATGCTCGACAAGGAAACATACAAATATCTAGGCTTCCAACAAAGTACCAAACTCACATCAAAAGAGAGCTCAGAACCGAATTCAAAAACAGACTAACGAGACTTTTGCATACAAAAATCAACTCCAATAATCTCACTAAAGCCATCAATACGTTCGCTACACCTATACTTATATACTCATTTGGTATCATCGAATGGTCACACACAGACATAGAAACCATTCACATCCTTATACGTTCTCAATTCACCAAATACAGGAAATTACACCCCAACGCATGCAAAGAAAGACTTAATATCGAGAGGAAGGCAGGAGGAAGAGGAATCATAGACAACAGATCACTACACACAAAACAAATATAAGCACTTAGGAACTCCTTTCCAAGCAAACCAACCTCCATACAGCAAGAGTGAAAGCAGACAAAAACTACACATCTCTCGACTTATCCCGGGCAGACCATCCAGCAGACATTCACACCCAATTACCACAGGAAAAGATGAGAACGTGGTCAGAAAAAACACTCCACGGAAAACACAGATACCACATAGAACAAGACCATGCAAATAAAAAACAATCATACATCTGGTTACAGGATGGGCAGCTATTCCCTAAAACAGAAGGCTTCTTACTTGCCATCCAGGATAAAGTCATATTAACCAAAAACTACCAAAAGCAGCAAAGATCCAACTATTACAGAAGACAGATGCGGGAAATGCCACCAGCAGAAAGCATAGAAAACACAGATCCCTACTACAAATACACACCAACATCCATACTTGAAAATAAAGATTACAAGCTCTACTGGGATATCACTATCCATACAGATAAAACAGTCTTCGCCAATAGACCCGATATTACTTTTTAGTGCAAAAAAGGAAAGGTGACCTATCTAATTGACATAGCTGTCCTCAACGACACAAACATTCAAACGAAATATACAGAAAAAATCTTCAAATACACAGACCTTGCAACAGAAATAAAAAGGCTATGGAAACAAGAAAAAGTCATCATTGCCCCCCCATTATATAAGCTGCAGGCTTTAAACCATTCACACCACACTTAGTACAATTGAGACTCAACACAAACATACACAGAAACATTCAGAAGTCAGTGATTTTGAAAATATGTAACATTGTCAGGTCATTCCTTAATACACAATGGTAATAGTCTTTATGCTGACTTGGCTTGGGCCAAACATGTATAATAATATCTTAATTATTGTAAAGCTCACTAATGGGTTGCATTCATTTATAGGACGAATAAATGTCAATAGAAAAATTTTCAATAACATTAAAATGTGTGTTTTTATAATTTTTGATGCTCTTTTGACGGAAGGTCAATATAAATGTAAACATTAAAAATCTAAATGGTGGATATCTCGACCTTCCAGTGTTGTATTAGAAACGTATGCCAGATTTAATTAGAGTCATTTTTTAGTGATATAATTAGATTCGATAGATGAATTTTATCTAAAACTGCAAGAAACAATGCGAAAAATCCCAACAAGAGAAATTACCTTGCTTGTAGGAGATCTAAATGCGAAAATTGGGGAAACAAAGAATGATGACCATCTAAGACATGTTATTGGGCTGTATGGAATGGGGAAGAGAAATGTTAGAGGTGAGAAATTGATCAACTTTTGTATACAAAATAAACTGGCTATCACCAATACCCTGTTCAAACATCATATCCGCCGTCTTTATACTTGGAAATCTCCAGGAGATCGATACAGAAATCAAATAGATTATATAATGATAAGCCAAAGGTGGAAATCATCTATACTGGACACGAGAACTTACCCAGGAGCAGACTGTAATTCCAACCATCAACTTCTAGTTACAGTTCTTCGTATTAAATTCAAAGCTACTCAAAAAAAAAAAAAAAAAAAAAAAAATAAAAAATATATATATATATATATATATATATATATATATATATATATATATATATATATATATATATATAATAATTTACGGAACTAGTAAATAAAAATATCCGAAATATCCAATATAATGAAGATCCTGGAAATAATGAAGAGATGTGGAACAAAGTGAAAACATCGATAAAAGATGCCCACGAAGAAATAGCATCCCGAAGAGTAAGAAAAGGTATTAAAAAATCTTGGATGTCTGCAGAAACATGGCAACTTATAGAGCATAGGAAAAAACGTAAAGAAAACTGGACTAAACGATGCTCAGCAGATAAAAGAGTACCAAGATTTAAATCGACTTATACAGAAGAACTGTAGACAAGATAAGAATACTTATCTCAATAACTAATGTAAAGAAGTACAAGCATATGCAGAGAAAAATCAAGTTAAAGATTTTTTTAAAAAAATTAAAGAGATAGATAAGGATTTCAAACCTCAAACTTGGGCAATCGAGGATAAAAATGGAACACTGCTTACAGAGAAAGAAAGAATAATAGACAGATGGAGAGAATATTATGATGCACAAGAACAAGACATACACCAACAGATCAATACCACGCAGCAAGAACCTGAAATAATGAGGAGTGAAGTAGAGGATGCTGTTAAGAAACTGAAAAAGCAATAAGGCACCTGGCTACGATGACATCACGGGATATATTCTTAAGGAACTAGATCATGACACAGTGGGGATGATCTATAAAATATGTAATAACATCTGGAAAACTGGAATATGGCCGAAAGATCGGACGACCTCTATAATAATACCACTACATAAGAAAGGCTCTACCCGTAAATGTAGTAATTATCGTACATTATCTCTATTATCACATTCAAGTAAGGTAATGCTACATATCATAAATAATCGTTTAAGATATTATGTTGACCAACAAATCTCTAGAGAACAAGCGGGATTCGTTAAAGGACGAGGCACAAGAAATCAGATTGTTAACATAAGACAATTGATAGAGAAATGTAGAGAGTATAATGTGTCTATGGTAATGTGCTTCATAGACTATAATAAGGCTTTTGATTTTGTCAACTGGAAAAAGCTTTGGGAGGTACTAGAGCAAATGGGTGTTCCTTATCATCTGATTAAACTGATTAAAAACCTCTACTTGGACAGCACTGCAGTGGTGAGAATAGACAATACAATATCCGATCAGTTTCATCCTCGCCGAGGTGTAAGACAGGGCTGTGTTCTGTCTCCTACATTATTTAATGTTTATGGTGAATTTATAATGAGAAATGCGCTGAGTGAATGGGATGGTGGAATCCTAATAGGAGGTGAGCGAATAAACAACTTGCGTTACGCTGATGATACCACCATATTTGCAGCGACCGAGGAAGAGATGGCTACACTTTTAAATCGAATAGAGCAAGAAAGTGAGAAACTAGGTCTGACCATAAATAAGGACAAAACGAAGCTGATGATAGTCGATAAGTCTGACCAAATAGTAAGATCCGACTTACTCAATGGCATTGAGAGAGTAACAACCTTTGTATATCTAGGATCATCCGTAAGTAGTATGGGAGGATGCGAGAATGAAATAAAAAGAAGAATATCTCTAGCAAGAAATGCTATGACGAGACTTACTAAGATATGGAAAAGTCCATACATAACTAAAGGAACGAAATTAAATCTCGTACAGACCTTAGTATTTCCAATATTTTCGTATGGTGTAGAATCCTGGACACTTAGAGTAAAGGAACGTAAATCTATTGATTCCTTTGAAATGTGGTGTTATAGGAGGATGTTGAGAATATCCTGGACCGCCAGAAGAACTAATCAATCTATACTGAATGAACTAAATGTAACTGTAAGGTTATCATCACTATGCATGAAAAGAATTCTTCAGTATTTTGGACATGTAGCTAGAAGGCCAGGCAATAATGTAGACCGGCTAATAATAATGGGAGAGGTCCAGGGTAAAAGGAGGAGAGGCCGTTCGCCAACAAGATGGTCAGATCAAATAAAACCAGTTATGGATCAACCACTCGATGTATCGTTGCACTTGGCAGAAGATCGAGAGAAATGGAGAGAAATAGTGAACAGAACAGTGAAGTCATTCCATAGAGATCACGACCCTCAAGACTGAGGAAAACGAATAGAGAGAGAATTAAATTTTTATTTAGTTTAACCGTTAAATTGATTGTCAGTTTTGAGCTGGATTAAATAAACTGAAGAAAACGATAAAAATATGTAAAAATTTGTGTGTTTTGGAGATCTAGATTTAGTTGATAAACTATTTGAGGACATGGACATGTCCCTAACGAAGAGCTTAGGACTGTATTATATGAAAGCTTGGTATTCTCACGCCTCAGTTACTGTACTGTATTCTTCACAACTTCTCGACCCTCTCTTTCAACATTTCTGCCAAAATTGTATCCGCTCTAGTTGATTTATTATTTTTAAGTGTTTTCAATGCATAATATACTAAGCTAGTTAATAATAATAATAATAAATATCTTAAGTATTATAAAGGTCAATAAAGGGTTGCATTTATTTATAGGACGAACAAATGTGAATAGAGAAATTTTTAGTAACATTAAAATGTGTGTTTTTATAATTTTTGATGCTCTTTTGAAGGAAGGTCAATACAAATGTAAATTTTAAAAATCTAAATGGTGTTTATCTCGACCTTCCAGTGTTGTATCAGAAATGTATGCCAGATTTAATTAGAGTAATTTTTTTTAGTGATATAATTAGATTTTTATTTAGTTTAACCGTTAAATTGATTGTCAGTATTGATTTGGATTAAATAAACTGAAAAAAACGATAAAAATATGTAAAAATTGATCTGTTTTGAAGTTCTAGATTTAGTTGATATACTGAACTACATGGATATGTCCTTAATAAAGAACTTAGGACTATATTATATGAAAGCTCGGTTTTCTCACTCCTCAGTTAGTGTATTATATTATTCACAAATTCAAGGAGATCACCTGCTTGTGCCAATAGTAGAAGCAACTGTTGCATTCTGTTTCGTAGTTTTTTAGTAATCTGTCAACAATCTCCCAATATCTTTAAAATAAAATCAACAATATTAATATTCATTTTAGGGGAAAACTCTCTTAAATGTTTATTTTCGTTAAACATAAGCGAGGATGTTTTTAAGTTATTTATCTTACCATGACGTCATATAAAATTGCATGGTAGTCAAATTATTGTTGCTGTTCTACCTTCTTTTATAAAATTTTGCAGTTTTTTACAATTTTTTTTTCTAAAAAATAAACGAAAGTAATTTGGATCATCACGCAGTGATAAAGTTTCTAGCTTTAGAGGGAAATGGACTAAAAGTTATTCATGAAAGAACGTCATAGGTGTACGGAAATGACGACCTATCTTATTTGCAAGTAAAATTTTGGTTTAATCAGTTACGATGGGATTGATACTTAATTAAGGATGATCCCAAATCAGGAAGATGGGTTGAAGCGAGGCTAGTAGAGGATTTGCTCCTGTAAGACCGATGAATAAAGATCCCAGTGCTTGCTAAAAAGCTGCTGTAGTTTCGTTTTTTAGGCCGCAAGCAAAAGATTTGTTCTCGAATGGAATAAAACAACTCGAGGAGGCTGGACTGCTTGTATTTATATAGAAAAATATATACTTTTTAAGTATTCGATCAATATGTACTGCCGGTATTAACATATGGCACTGAAACATGGGTTTCAAATAAAAGTATAATAAATAAACTCCAGACTAAGTATTAGACTCCAAGATCGTATTCCTAACCTCGAGATACGAGGAAGATCAAAAGTGACAGTTGTAATACAACGAATTTGTATATTAAGGTCGAATTGGGCGGGGTATATCGCAAGACTGAATGATAACAGATGGACACGCCGTATAGTTGAATGGAGGCCTAAAGAAGACAAAAAGACGGACGACATAAAAAGATTAGCAGGACATGATTGGATGCAAAACGCAAACAACAAAGCTCACTGGAGAGAACTTGGACTGGACAATGGATAGAATAAGCTTATGATGATGAAGATGATGACGATGATGATTCTTTTTAAAGCTTTGCTGCTTATTTATATCGAGGTAGTTAGTACTTTTCTTGCAAACAGGCAGTTCTAAAATAAACATTAAATTTGACTGTCTCATAACAAAGAATAACCTAATACAATCCACATTATAGTGAAATATTAATAAAAGAAATCATAAATTAATCTTGTTTAAATAATCACAAAATGATCAAATACCACAATCCCCTCTTTTAAAATCACATGAAATAAAATATATGCTCTCGAAATATGTGCATACGTTAAAGACTAAAATTAAAATGTGTATCATCCTGCTAAAAAAATTGTCAGGTATGCTAACTAAAACCTCACGATGTGTAAACATAAACAAACCTTTCTTGTGATGTGTGGCTAGAATATTATTTTTGCGATATTTAATATTGTTTATTATGAAGTTGAAAGCTAAAAAAATATGTTTTTCGTGATTTAAAAATCGGTCTGTTCTCAAAAAAAAATAAATATTTCGGAGAGTATTCTTTTTATGAATATAATACTTCCTGTGAGCAGGGAACGTAAATATAATAATTTACCTACTGTTCTATGAGTATAAGTAGTTTGCCGACTTAACCGTTTGTATTTCCAAAACTTGTTATATATTCAGCTCACAATTTTTTAGATTACTCTATAATCAGATCTAAATCCCTTCTATATTCTATTACTGTTCCGTCCGGAACACTTATAAGATCACTTCGGTGTTTGTCCGTCTGTCATACCCCATTTTCTCCGAAACTATTTGACATAGAAAGTTGAAATTTGGCACTAATATAGGAATTGATGGCCTTATCAGATCCATGTAGTTTTGAAAGTTAAATTTTGACTTAAGGGATTAGTTTTGTGGGGTGAAATCGGAAGTGAAAAAAAAATACCAGATCATCGAATGGGGTGTCAAATGAAAGCTTGTAAAAACAGAAGTTCAAAATATATATAATGTAATACTTGCGCACACTTTTCTTTATATTATTTTTAAAAAATTGCGAAAAAATCGCTGTCCCCCCTATCTCGAAAAGTACTGATCAACAAATTTTTAAAAAAGTCGCACTACTTTTAATAAATTTTATCTCGTATATACAAAAACAAAAACTTCAAGGTTGTCAGTTTTTAGTAAAAATCGGAAAAAAACTTTGTTGAAAACTCATTTGGGGTATGTTTTGTGAAGTCATTGATCATTTTATACCTCCGTAACAAAATTTTTTATTTTAAAAACAATCAACGTACGGAACACTAATTGCGCAAGTTCGACTTGCACTTGGCTGGTTATTTCTGTTAAAATTGCAAATAATGGAAAAACAAGAACACTGAAATAGAAGTATGTTATATTATACATACACGCAATTACTCTTTTCGCCCCTACCTCATCTCTTTCTCTCTAGATATATTTTACTACAGAGAAATTATTTGATATTAAATATCCAATATTACTAGACTGATACAATGACCCCACCCTTTGCACCCTCTTCGCATATTAACAATGAAAGTAATGAAGAAAATGTAATGTTTCGAATCCTTGACTGACAGAACTCTGGAAAAGACCTATAACAAAACAAATACGAAGTCACTCTTATCTCGTCATCCCTTTTCCACCTCTCTGGCACTTTATATGATTTATTTTCTTATCAAAACACCAGAAAAAATTACTATATTACTATTTATCGACCCCCACCTCCTTCGTTTTAAACCGGTATCCCTCAAAAATTATAGGTCACCTCATTAGGTGATATATATGATTATACATATTTAATTTTTTGGACTAAATCGCGGGTAATTCAAATTTTAAATAACAAATTCAATCGTGCTCAATGGGTTCAATATTTTTGTACCAAAATTTCAGGGTATTTTTGCTATAACAAAAGGCTTATTTTCTAAAATTTTCAAGCCGATTGGTTCACTTAATCGACCTGTACAATACAATTTAAAAAAAACAGCTTTTTCCTGTTTTTTTCAATTTTATAGGTTATCTACGTACTCGAACGACTTAAAACCAACGAGCATTTGTTGGCAATTTCATTACGAAGAGTTTGTTTTTTTTCTCGATCCGACTTATGTAACCGGAGTTATTCACATTTTGAGCTCAAAAAACTCAGGACAATACTTCTGGTGATACCCCAGAGAGGATAAAATCATAATATTGCTGTATATAAACTATGCCTATCTCATCATTATTTTAACCTTTTTTACTGAACTATAAATGCACTGTTTTCAATGATGTGAAGCCGTCCCTGTTCATGAACTCGTTTAGTTACTTATGAATTATAATTTAGGAAACGTAGATATCCTAATGTGTATCTTGTACCGGTAGGCCAATTATTACGCATAATTCATTGAGCAAATTATCAGGATAATGGGGCAGGATTAAAACGTCTATAAAAATATAATCAGATTTGGCCGAAAGTCAGGAATTTCACGTGATTCCAAATTTAACGTCTAATAATATATTCAGCTGACTGACAAAACTCAAAAGTTTTCCGCCTAAAATAAAATGATCGTTTCGGATCTTCGTGGGTTTGAAGTTTATACGTTTTTTTTTTTTTTAATGTGCGTGCTGTAGAAATACAACTTAATTATTAGTGATTCATTAAAGGAAACCATAAAATTAATATTATTATTATATTTAAAAATATTTTAGTAATTCAAAAGAATTTGGCATGCAGCATGTTCACCAATAATATAATAGTGATATTCCAATGGAACTGCAAGCAAAAATCCAAAATTCCTTATCCACAAAGTAAAACAGAGGATTATAATAACACAGGCTAACGATGAAAAAACTTTTTTAATAATTTTACCTGATTTCTATGTTTTTTGGTGTGCTGAATCCGAAAATAATAATAAAAAAAGTCGTACCACCCACCAATTTTTCACATTTTAATATTCAAAATGTGAAAAGTTTATTTTTTATCATTCGAATGTTATTAGGTTGGCAATAAAATCAGAATTTTATAAGGTTGACATTAAAATCAAATGTTATTAGGTTGACAGTTCCGACAAATGCCACAGCTGTTTGTTTTCTTCCAGTTAAATCACCTCGCATTGCAGTGTTTAACTCATGTGCTTTAATTCACACTCAAAGTATGGCTAATCGTGGTTGTAAAAACTCTCCCAACACTTTTTGTTATATGTGTGGGGAGTTTGTAGTTAAAAAACATCAAAGAAACATTACTGACTTTGTAAAAAAAGTATACTTTGCATATTTTGGTGTAGAAATCGGTAATCCAGAAAAATGTTTTGCTCCTCATAAAGTATGTTATGTTTGTGTCGAGGATCTTAGGAAATGGTATAAGAAAGAAAAGAAAGCTTTTAGATTTGCAGTACCCATGGTGTGGAGAGAGCAAGAAAATCATTCAAATGATTGTTATTTTTGCAGCGTTGATGTTTCTGGATATAAGTCCAAAAATAAGAAAGTAATTGTCTATCCTAACTTTACTTTAGCTAATCGGCGGATAGGACATGGACCAGGACTTCCTGTCCCTGAGTCATCTCAGTCTATTGATGACGTTCTACAGTCTAGTCTCGAATTAAATGAAAATCGACCGGATGATGATGAGTTTCATTGTTCTCTAGGAAATTTAAAACCATAGTTGCTTACACAAGCTGAGTTAAATGATTTAGTGAGAGATTTAGGTTTGACTAAGGGAAAAGCAGAATTGCTTGGTTCTAAGTTGAAAGAAAAACATTTATTGGAATTTGGAACATCTATTTACCATTATAGAACAAGAGATCAATAGTTTGTTCAGTTTTTCAAGCAGGAAGAGGATTTGGTTTATTGCCATGATCCCTATTTTGAAATTTAATCGATGTCATATTGTGAGAGAACTGTGGGTGATACCAAAAAACTGATACCAGATACGGTTTCAGCACCCAAAAATACATAACATTTAGATGTATTGGTGTAAAAAGTTTTTACAAATATTTTTTTTGTTGGTCTGTCTAATCGGCCAAGTACAAGTCGGACTTGCGCAATTAGTTTTCCGTTGATTGCTTTTAAAATAAATTTTTTGTTGCGGAGGTATAAAATGATTAACACACCCCAAATGAGTTTCCAACAGAGTTTGTTTCAGATCTTTGTTGGAAATTGATGACCTTGAAAATTTTTTTTCTTATATACCACATAAATTATTAAAGGTCATTCACTCGTGATAATTTTCATTCAACCTACACCCTGTGGTGAATATTCCAGATTTTTTTCAAAACTTTTTGATTAGTACTTTTCGAGATAAGGCGGGGACAGCGATTTTTGGCAGTTTTTTAAAAACAATATGCAGAAACGTGTGCGCAAGTATTACATTATATGTATTTTTGAACTCATGTTTTCACAAGCTTTCATTTGATACCCCACTCGATGACTTGGTAAATTTCTTTTTTTTTCACTTCCGATTTTACTCCCCAAAACTAACCCTTCAAGTCAAAATTTAACTTTGAAAACTCCACGGCTCTGATGGGGCCATCAATTCCTATATTAGTGACAAATTTCAACTTTCTATTTTAAATAGTTTCGGAGAAAAATCGGATGTGACAGACAGATGGACACCGAGGTGATCTTATAAGTGTTCCGTATGAAACAATAAAAAGAGATTGTTTCACCACCATAAATACTAAGGTTTTGAGACTGGAGGTGTTCGTTTAGAATTATTATGTACTCTTGCAGTACCTAATAAGATATGTTTTCTTTATATTTAGGTCCTAGCAGTTCACTGGTACTATTTTGCTTAGAATGTAAGGTGAATGATTTATTGATTTCAGGAAAAGTAGTTTTATGTGCAGAAATAATTGCGTTTTAGATTGTCTTAAAATGGTATTCTAATTGCACCATTTTATCAGATGTAGAACTACATTTTGTAACCTGTCTAGTATTTTAACGAAATTAATAATGGCTGTTGTTCAGCTGATGACATCGTAGCCCAGTTTGCGGCATTTTAAGAATTTTTTGTGTTATCTTGTGAAAAGTTGAAGCAAATTAAATTTGTATTTTTTGTATGGGTATAGCATATGCTATGCATGTAAATCCCTATACCGCTACAGGGGCGACGCGTGTGCGAAATAAGCGATCCCGTAGGTCTTGAGTCGCTGTAAATTGTACACGTATTCGGTGGGAAACACGGTCCTGGTTAAATCATTCCAAAGGGATAAGGTTTTCCATATAAAAGACTGCCTAAGAAAGGTTGTACAACGAGTAACAAGCTGAACCTATTACGGATGTAAGGTATTAGTGCGACGTGTATTTCTAGCATGCACTGCTCTAGGAAGAATTAAACGGGGTACATCCATCGAACAATTTCCATGAAAATACTTGTAGAATAGTCTCGAGTCGCCAACCGTTCTTCGATGTCGGTCGCTGATGAGTTCTGGATATCCAGTCAGGCGAACAGTACTCTTCCGAATAGAATCCAACAAATGCAGTGTGTTTGGGAGCAAAGCCTAAACATGGAAGTAATATTTGATCGTTGGTCGAATTTAAACTTTGTGCAGAATTAAAAGTGGTTGTGAATTGTAAAGCTTTCTGGTTTGAAATAATATTAACGCGGTAAAAAAAGGTCAAAATAATGATGAGATAGGCATATATACAGCAGTATTATGATTTTATCCTCTCTGGGGGGGGGGTCACCAGGAGTATTGTCGGAGTTCCGGACCCGGAAAAATTTGTGGTTTTTTGTTTATAAACAAATTAAGGTTTCAAAACGCGTTTTTTGAGCTTAAAATATGAATAACTCCGGTTATATAAGTCGGGTGAAGACAAAAAAACCAATCTCTTTGTGATGAAGTTTCCAATAAATCTTCGTGGGTTTTAAGTCGCTCAAGTGCGTACATAACCTACAAAATTGAAAAAACAGGCAAAAAACTGTTTTTTTTTTTTTTATTTTATTATACAGGTCGACTAACTGGACCAACCGGCTTGAAACTTTCAGAAAATATGTCTTTTGTTATAGTAAAAATACCCTGAAATTTTGGCAGAAAAATATTGAACCCAGTGGGCACAATTGAATTTGTTATTTAAAATTTGAATTGCCCGCCATTTTATGCCATTTGGACCAAAATGGATCTTTTGTTTTCAAAATTTAGATTTCGACGCCGGCTTTCCGATTCCATTAAAAAATTTTTCTTGGAGTAATTTTAACATTTGTTTATTAATCAAATAACAACAAATGCGTTTTTTTCCATCATTTTCACGTTGATGAAAATGATTTTTTTTTTAAATAAAGGTCTCGCTATTCTCTAACAGATGTGATAAAAATTTTTAATTTTTTTTTTTCAAAGTGACCGAAAAAACATATTTGTTGTTATTTGATTAATCAACAAAATGTAAAAAAAAACAGTTAAAATGACTCCAAAAAAAACTTTTTTTAATGGCATCGGAAAGCTGGCATCGAGACCTAAATTTTGACAA
The DNA here is from genome assembly GCA_019049505.1 of Pachyrhynchus sulphureomaculatus. NCBI lineage: Eukaryota > Metazoa > Arthropoda > Insecta > Coleoptera > Curculionidae > Pachyrhynchus > Pachyrhynchus sulphureomaculatus. The sequence continues at coordinate 27,927,214 of CM032453.1, read as the reverse complement.
AAAAATAATAATAATGATAATATATATATATATATATATATTTATATATATATATATATATATTATATATATATATATATATATATATATATATATATATATTACCTTTAAATACAACATTGTGTATTTAAAGGTGTGTACATTGGTTCGTCAAATATAGTATAATAATTATAATTACAAATATATTAATAGAAATAACAAAAATAAAAAATAGTATAGGATTACCATAATCATACACACCATAAATATATGGACATACAAAGAAATTGTACAAAGTCGGACAAAACAATGTTAAGCTTAATATTTAAAAGCATTAAAAATACAAAAATAATTAACATTGGAATTTAGGTGTACGTTGGTTTAGGACAGGACAGCAATACTCAGAAAGAAATCTCACAACCAGCACTCTCTTAAAGATCATCAGGCCCCGTAGAAGTCGCCTATCGAATAGGAGGCATTTTCCAGTAAGAAGGACTTTAGTCGAGATATAAATCTTGGACCACACATATTTCGCAATTCTACAGGCATTCCATAATGAAGGCTGATGCAACGATAGAGGGGGGAGCCTTTGAAGAAAGTTGATCTATGAATGGGGACCTTTAATACACTATTACTCCTGGTATTGAATGTATTTGTTGCTCTCAGCATCTCAAAAAGGAGTCTATTATTGTGTTACAAGTGTTAAGCACCTTAATATGTAAAGACATGGAAAGGTTAACATTCGTTGTTTTATAAAAGATCCATTTTGGACCAAATTGCATAAAATGTGTTCATTATTTTTGTACCAAATTTTGAGAGTATTTTTGCTATAACAAAACGCATATTTTCTGAAAGTTTCAAGCCGATCGATTCACTTAGTCGACCTGCATAATAAAATGAAAAAAAAAAATAGTTTTTTGTCTGCTTTTTCAATTTTGTAGGTTAAGTACGCCCTAGAGCGACTTAAAACTAACGAGGATTTATTGGAAATTTCATTACGAAGAGGTTGGTTTTTTGTCTCGATCCGACCTAGATAACCGGAGTTATTCACATTTTAAGCTCAAATAACCGGTCAAGTGCAAGTTGAACTTGCGCATTTAGTGTTCCGTACGTTGATTGCTTTTAAAATAAAAAAAATTGTTACGGAGGTATAAAATGATCAGTGACTTCACAAAACACACACCCCAAATGAGTTTTCAACAATGTTTGTTTCCAATCTTTACTGAAAACTGATGACCTTGAAATTTTTGTTTTTTTTTTATATATACCAGCTAAATTATTAAAAGTAATGCACTCGTGATAATTTTAGTTCAATCGATAACCCGTGGAGAATATTCCAGAATTTTTTCAAAATTTTTTGATAAGCACTTTTCGAGATAAGGCGGTGTGGTGGACAGCGATTTTTCGCGATTTTTTAAAAATAATACAAAGAAAAGTGCGTGCAAGTATTACATTATATATATATATATATATATATATATATATATATATATATATATATATATATATTTTATTCGTGTTTTCACAAGCTTTCATTTGACACCACACTCGATCACCTAGTAAATTTTTTTTTGCACTTCCGATTTCACCCCTCAAAATTAACCCCTTAAGTCAAAATTTAACTTTCAAAACTACATGGCTCTGATGAGGCCATCAATTCCTATATTATTACCAAATTTTCAACTTTCTATGACAAATAGTTTCGGAGAAAATCGGGTGTGACAGACCCACAGACGGACAGAAACCGAAGTGATCTTATAAGTGTTCCGTACGGAACACTAAAAACGCGTCTTGAAAACTTAAATTGTTTATAAATAAAAGAGCACAAGTTTTTCGAGGTTCAAAACTCAGAACAATACTCCTGGTGATATCCCAGAGAGGATAAAATCATAATATTGCTCTATCTAGATTGTGCAATTTCAAATGCTTTTTTTACTGCACTATATTCCCAGCTTTTGAGAAGCTCTCGTTGCTATGCGTGCAACATGTTGAAACCATTACATATTTGCTCCCAAAATAACGTTCAGAGTGACGATACTCGAGTAATGGAGTGTCCCTAGATAAATAAATCGGATTCAACGACGTTAACTTTTTTAGAAAAAACTGCCGCTTGGGTTTTTGTAGAGTTAAATTCGACTTGGTTCCTATCACCCCAAGATAGAATTTCTTCCAGGTTAAGTTTAACAACTTCCTGCTGTCTGCTGATATTTGTATGAGTTGCCGATGTGCGAGTGTTTAAACTTAATGAAGAAATAGGCGTACTGTCATCTGCAAAGTAGTAGTTGGGATTTCTGATTCTCTTCAGCAGATAATAAATGTAAATGGGAAAGAGAGTAGGAGACATTATGATATCTTGGCGCACACTAGCGTTTATAGTTCAGGTAGTAAAAAGAAATCCGTCGACGTCCACTTGTTAAGAACGATCTCTGAGGAAACACGAGAGCCATAAACAAAACTTTTCAGGCATATTATAACCGTAGTTTAGCCAACAATTCGTCATGCCAGACACGGTCGAATGCTTCGAATACGAGGGTGGTTTAATAAGTACCTGTGTTTGAACACAGGTGGCGTTGCTAAGGCAAATTGATGTTACCATCGTGTGCTGGTAGATGACAGCAAAAAAAATTTTGACACTGATTCATAGGTTAGTTTGCATTTGTCAGTAAGTACCGTAACGTATTTGTCGCTAAGATGAAAAAAGTGCAATATGGTTCAGTGATTCGCTTTTGCTTTTGGATGGGAAAATATGTGAGGAGATGAACGTGATCGAACATCCGTTTTCGATGAAGATCTCCCGGATGCCCATCAGATGTGGTTACCGAAGATATCATTGAAAAAGTTCACGACATGATTCTCGCTGATCATCGAACGAAAATGCGCGATTAGCAGAGGCCATAAGTGTGTTGACGAGTATGGTAATTAATATTATACATGATAAGATGGCTATGAAAAAGTTGTTGGCCCGATTGGTGCCGCGATTGCTCACCGTGGACAACAAACGGACGCGGCTTTCAACTTCGAAGTTATGTTTGGAGCAATTTAAGCGAAATCCTAAGAATTTTTTGCGTCGAGTTGCCACCGTCGATGAGATCTGGATTCATCATTATACACCCGAAATCAAGCAACACCGAAAACAATGGGTTGCTTCCGGTGAATCAGCTCCAAAGACGATTCCATCGGCCGAAAAAGTTATGGCGACGCAAAGGGCATTATACTCATTAACTTTTTAGAAAAAGGAAGAACGATTGCTGGACTACACTATAGTGTTATTTGGACCGCTTCGACAAGAAACTGAAGTAAACACTGCCCCATTAAGCGAGGAAGAAAGCGCTGTTTTACCACGATAATGCTTCAGCATATTCATTCTGAGTTGTCGCCACCGAACTGCATAAAATGCGTTACGAATTGCTGCCGCACCTCCCGTATTCGCCCAACCTGGCTCCCTGCGATTTTTTTCTTATTCACAAACATGAAGAAATGGCTCGCAGCTCAAATGAGGCGGTCATCGCACAGGCAGAAGCGTATTTTGGGCAGTTAGACAATTCCTATTTTTTGGAGGGGTTAAAAAAATGGCAAGGACGTTGGGAAAAGTGTATACTAGGTATACAAGTATGAAATGCAGACTTTTTTCTAAAAAAAACATGTTAAATTCGGAAGAATGATAAAAAGTGCTTTATTTAAAGTATGCTCCATCGCTTGTTATACATTTTTCCCATCTTTCGGGCAATTTGTGAATACCACGCCAGTAAAAATCTTCCCCTTTTGTTGCGAACCATTCATCGAGCCATTTTTTCACATCTTCGTACGAACCAAAGTACTGCTCACCAAGTGCGTGACCCATCGATGCAAACAAGTGGTAATCGGAAGGAGCCAAGTCTGGTGAGTAAGCCGCATGGGGTAGAACTTCCCAGCTGAGTGCTTCCAACGTGTCGCGAACTGGTTTTGCCGTATGTGATGGAGCATTGTCATGAAGAAAAATGACTTTGTGTTGCCTCTTTCGGTATTCTGGCCTTTTTCAAGCAGCGAACAGTTCAAATCGGTCAGTTGTTGTTGGTAACGTTTAGTATTAACCGTTTCCCCAGATTTTAACAGCTCATAATAGACCACGCCCCTCTGGTCTCACCAAACACAGAGCATCGTCTTTCTGCTAAAGCGATTCGGTCTTGCGGTCGATGTGGATGGTGCACCTGGGTCTACCCATGATTTTTTTTGCGCTTGGGATTCTCAAAATCTACTTTCATCCCCTGTAACTATACGATGCAAAAACGATTTCCTTTTGTACCGAGCGAGCAAAATGTCACACGTGTTTTTTGCTCTTTTCCATTTGCCTGTCGTTCAACTCATCTGGCACCCATCTACCGGCTTCTGAATCTTTTCCATCTCTCTTAGCCGATTGGAAACAGCTTGTTGACTAACGCCCAATTGCCCGGTGAGTTGTTTTTATGTTTGCGAATCATCTTCGTCCAACAATGGTTGCAATTCCACATCTTCGTGTTTTTTTGACGGTTTTCCACGTTCCTTGTCTGCAAAATCGAAGTCATCACTTTTGAAACGCCGAAACCATCGTTCACACGTATCTTGCGATGGCACAACAAAATGGTGCAACAATCTTTATAGCACAAACTGCATTGGTGCGCCATCTATTGTCTGAAATCCGCATTTCATACTTGTACACCTGGTAAATGAGGATTATGTTGAAAAATAACAAATTTGTTTTTGAAAAAAATGGTGTCTTCACTCCTAACACGGGTACTTATTGAACCACCCTCGTATATCAAGTTCAACCGCTCGAGATTCTCCAAAGTGGTCAATTGCATAATGCAAAACAATACAATAAATCGTATAATACTGAACAACATTTTAATACTTTACTACTATAATATTGAGTCTAGATTCTAGAGATTTACGAACTTGTAGTACCTAATGGCCCTTATCTAAAATTTTAAATTAATTTTACTAAAATTAAGCAATTTCTGCGATTTTTTCCTTATCAAATTCTTAGAATTAGAAATAAAATCCTAACGAGATTCATTCATTTGACGTCTATGATACTGTAATCTTACTACTTCATTTGTGTGTCTGTATTTTAAAAAAAATGAGTAGGTGTTTACTTTATCTATGACGTGTTTATAAAATACTATACAAATTGACTTGTTCACGTAATTTATACTGCATATATATTTTTATTAATATGTTTTAATTAATTTTGATAATCATTCATATTGGATTGTCGTGGTTCTTGAGATTAGATCGTGCCAGAATGGAATGGTTTTCTGATGTCTAGCCCACAAGGCACCTTCAACGGTCTTTACCCTTCAAGATTACAACAATAAGGTCCGAATTCATAATCGCCTTCAAAGAATGATTACACAGGCCAACAAAAAAAAACTTTTTTAACGTTAATTGCTAATTCTTATGGTTTTTTTTTGGTGCCGAATTCGTATCTGACCTCAGTTTCGTCATGATGTGACTTCGTTATAAACTAGAAAATTAGCGTAACATACGACTCCCTATGAAACCTAAATTAACAATAACATAGGTTACAAAGTATACTTTTATTTTGTTAACTGACACGTATAAAAAAATTGCACTAGGCGTGACTGCAGTGACTAAATTATAATCAAGTGAGGTATATGTTAGTTTTTATTTAAAAATTAAACACTTTTGGGCAATTTCGACAACAATAACTTTTATTAACAATTGCATTCGGACATATAACAAAGCTAGCCGACTTCTTCGGCTCTCTAAACTATTATATCTAGTGCGTACCTAAATACCTTTGTTACGTAAACCTCATTACGATTACATGAACACATTTTAGTGAGATATGGGCAGATATGTGAAAGATATGGCCTATTTATCACATAAAACAAACTCAAGGGTTTAGTGATTTGAGACATGTCAATCACAGTAACTTAAGTATAATTTAATCTGCGTAAACAAGCCAGTCTGCCTGAAAACAATTATCAATAATTAATATTCTCCTTCTCATATTGCATCGTTCGGCCTATCCTAATTCTTTTCAATCAGGTCCGGAACGAGAGTTTTTCCATACAGTAAATTTTGAGAGCTAAGATATATATTTTTCTTGTTGACTATTAAAAATTAGGGGTTTTTCCTTTATTTTAATTGCGGTCAAACAGGCTTAAAAGCGCGGAATTTTTAATATCGGTCTGTAAATTTAATAGATTTATATTGGGATCTTTATGGTTCTTGTAAATTTCGATTGCCTCTAAACAATTTAGTTTTTTGCCCTTTTGTTCAAAATATAAAATATTTAGATTATTTATTTCTAGAAAGTTATGTGACGTCTCTAAGAAATGGTTTGCAAAATTGGAATTTTGTTTTTTAAATCTGTATGAAGTGTAATGTTCCTTATATCTAGTGTTATTTCTTCCTATTTGTCCTATATACAGGCTCTTACATTCATTATATTTTAGTCTACAAAGTCCTGATTTTTTAAATTTATCTTTTTATTTGCTCGAAGTGTGTGAGGGGTAAATAGAGTTCAGTATGTTTAAGAATATTTTTAATTTCCATTATTTCCTTTGAAACAAACCAAGATGTCGCCCACATATCTGTATCAGAAAAATATGTTTTTGACCTCTTTTGTATTTAATTTTTTTTTTTTTCAAAATTAGACATAAAGATTTCCACTAAGAGTGGGCTTAGTGAAGATCCCATTACTAGGCTCTTTGTTTGTTTAAAGTACTCCTCGTTAAATTCAAAGGAATTCTTATTTATACATAAGTTTAACAGTAGTAAAAACTCTTGGTGTGTTACTGGGTTAATGGGGTTACATCACCTTAGCGCTCGGAAAAATAGGAACAAAAATAAAAAAAATTTTGACGCAACTATTAAATATATAAAATAATTTATCTTTTATACATATGCATAGTAGTTTTATGAATATTTTGAAGTCATAACGAATAAAAAAAAATTAAAAAATGACGGAGATATGAGCCATCAAGTAGGTCCCTCTTTTGAAAATCCTTGCTGATGGTGTATTTCTTTTCTCTGTCAGGCATCGTCTGAAAAATAATTTTTTTTTTTCTAATTTAGAAAGGTAATAGCTAAGATGTAGCATAGGAAAAAAAACTTTAAAATTCTTTTGTAGAAATGACTTTCATTTTTATCGAAATTTTGAGTTTAAAAAATTTATAACGTGGCACCCAATCAAAAAAAATCCGATGCTACATCTTAGATAATATTATAAAGAATATGTATTGTAAATTTTAACAAAATCGGTTAAGTAGATCTTAAGATATCTTGTACACCAATCTGAAAAAAGTAGTTTCGAAAAAAACGCAAATGGGGAAACAGTCAGCGTCTTAAAACCAAATATTTTTTAAAATTACCCTCAATTTACGATTCCTGGACCGTACATGAGGTCTTCCACTGTTGCCACAATGCCCTCCGACTCCTTTTCAGCAGCTCTTTTCAATTTTCTGGCCTCTTTAGTCTCCTGTTGGGCTCTTATGTTGGCTATAGATATTCGTTCGGAATCAAAGTCCTCGGTAAATCGCAGTTCGCTTCGGCCAATTACAAGGTTTAATAATTGCATCATTTGTAATACATTAGTATATCCATCATAAAATATACTAGCTGCAACATATACAATCTCAATAATTTTTGTGCCACTGTAATGCACTTTGGAACCATAGATTAAATTACAGCGTTTAGACTTTTGTTGTTATTCTGAGTGTATCCTTCTAAACAGCGTTCTAAGAAATCGGTATTAGTTAGTCTATCGTAAACCGGTTCAATTACTTTTGGACAAATACAGCAATAGAATTTTTATGCTTATAAGAATCCAAAGTTCCAGAGGCCTTCGCTTTTTGATACGAACACTAGGTATCTTCGCCGGAGGGGCACTTGCCATGCCGTGACTTTTCATCAGTGGATATTTTATGGTAATAAATTGCCCATATCGCATTTTTCATTGTTTCAATTGATGTATTTATACTTCTTCTAATTGCAAGACCATAGTAAACTGTTCAACCAATCAATAAGCATGGCTGTCAACTTTCTTGTTGTTTGTTTCTGTTGGGCAGGGCGCATCGACAGCTAAGATCATTTAGAGTTAGTTTGGTATAAATAGATTAGACTATGAATTTGAATTCTTTTAAGTAATTGGTTGTTTTCTTTAAGTGGGACAAAAGATTTTATGAGGATGATGATGTTGGATGGGATGGCGTGGGTGTCTCTCAAGTTTTGATGTTGAATGGATTCGATTAGATGTAACACTGATAAGGGGGAATCACATTTAGGACAGAGTGGAGGGGGATCTCTCTTTAATAGATGTACATGCGTGGAGTAGGTGTGTCCCAATGTCCCAACTTTCTTCTGCCACCTATACCACGATTATCTTTTTTTACTTTGTACCCATTGGCTTTTGCACGTGACCCATACTAATTTTCATATGGATTTGAATCAACAATTCCTTTATAGGTCTTATTATCTTCATCGCCTACGTAATTACCATATCGTACTTTATAAAATGTTTCGGATCTTTTGAACATTTCTACAATACTATCTACATCCATATTTCGAGCTGACCCTTCGTGATTGGTTCATTGCTCCACTCATCGAGAACTTTTCCTGAATAAAATGATATAAGAGTAAAAACGCGTAAAAAGGATGAAAAACCACGTTTCATTCAAGTTCCACCCCCTGAAACGAGTTCTACTGTATTATTCAATTCTTTAGTCTCTTGAACAGCAGTTTTCATGGATAATTCACAAATAGTTTTTGTAGCAGTGTTAATGTCATTCACAACTTTATCGTAGAACGATTGAAAAATTGGTTTAGGTAAGTCCATGATTCCACAGAATTTCCTGTATTCCTATTAAACCAATACTAAGAAGTCTGAACGCAAAAACTAATCGTCTATTCACATTATATACTTTACCACTGATAAGAGGGGCATGAGTTTATTAGATCTGGTTCACATTTAGCACACTTTTTTTTGCATCTGGCGCCAAGCAGTTCAGCGTTTTCCTTCGTTATGCCCAAACCCGGTACCAAATCATATACGAGTAGCTTGGTTTGCATAAACAACTTAGGTTGCAGATTTGCAACATGATGGGATAAAAAGAATTTCGTGTGTTGATTAAATATTGCTTTTTGATGGGAAAAAATACTGCCGGAACCAAGGAATGGTTTGAGAAGCGTTCGTCCATATCGTTCTGAATGACCGCAAAGTGAAAATGACATCGTGAAGATATCAAAACAACGCGTGAGGTATATTTGGATGAATATTTGCATATGAAAAAGATACGTGCCCGATGGGTGCCCCGTACTCTCACGATTAATCCAAAACAGCAATGAGTCGAAGTTTCAGAACTCTGTTTGGCACCAAAGGGTTGTCTTCCGCGATATTCTAGTAAAAAACAACTTTAAGAACAAAAAATATGCATACTTGGTAACATTATCCATAATTATTCTACATAATAACTTAATACAAAGTATTGCGTGTCCGTCCGGCTATGCGCTTGTCTAAACAGATAAGTCATATCGTCGTTGTTTTTCCTTTAAAAGTCTAGATACTTTTAACCCCGTGTCCATCCATAAATTCTTCGACATGATTATGTTTTATAAAATATTTTTTTCTTTTAAGAAATTCCTTCCAAATTCCTTCACAAATTATTTTGGCTCTGTTATTTAAACTTTTTACTACATCTTTTTTTACCACTGAAAATGTTAGATTCCTGTTTGAATCGGTTGGTTTTCGATGAATTTTTGTTCGAAACTCAACATTCATAATTATTATTAAGTTCTTCTTATCACCAAGACACTGATTTGCAAAATTTAAAAACTCAAGAAGCTGATTAATGTTCAAAATACCTAAAACCAAAATTTGAAACAAAAATGTGATTTTTTGATAATGACTATTGATAATATATCTTGGCGCGTGATTTATATATGAACGATTGGATACAATTAAACATTTTAATGTTTTATCTCAAGTAAAAGTAAAGAACAGCATCACGTCACGTTAGTTATCTAGTTGCTCGAGAAAATGGTATATAAGACTTAAGGATGATGACCAAGGCCAAGTCCCGAACTTTACGAGTCCTTCTACAAGACCATCACTTTGCGAACATGACTTGTACACAATTTCGTATAAAACTAATATTTGTCTTATTGTCTAATTCAGAGGTGCTCAAACTTGAACTGCTGGCGATCTACCTTAATATTGTTAGACTACGATCGATCGACTCTGAGAGGCTGCAAGTAAGTGTGATGCAGGATTGTCGTCTAGGTAGGGTGTATCGTGGCATAGATATTAGTTTTCCGCACAATATGCATTTTTTTAGTCAAGGTAAGTGTAGGTCTGCTCTAAAATGTCAATGAAAAAACTCATAATTATTCAAATTTGGTTCTTACAAAACAAACGAGTTCTAGTGTCTAAACTTAACTAAAGAGTGACTTTGGATGTTGAAGCGTGGCACTGCATGTCCTCAGCATACTTTTCATAAGATAGTACGTATTTACCGAGTGCTAATCGCAAGCATGATGACATATGTTCGTCAGTTAGTCGATTGCGATATTTTGACTTAATTATCTTCATTTCAGAAAATGCAGACTCGCACAAGTAAGTTGACCCAAACATTGCCGTCAGTTGAAGGGCGATTTGCCTTAGATTCGGATATTTATCTTCAGATATAAAAACACCCGAATTTTGTATCAGATGCTGTGGCTTTGAGATGTATATCTAATATAATCTGCACTAACTCATTTTCAACAGAACATGAGTCCATGTTAAACTGACTTGCTATTTCAGTAGCTAATTCCTCAATGTTTTTACAAGAAAAAAGGATAACTCATAAATGATGCGATATTTGCCAATTTACTGAAATCATAAAAACGTATTTCGAATTGGCCCAAAATATTTGATAATTCTGCCTCATAAATATCATAATTCAACTGAGGAATCCTTGCTTTCAAAGACGGAAAATTTTTCAGATCCTTTCTTTTCAGTTGATCTATCATAAGTTGCAATTTACTTTTGAATGCGTTTATTGCGCTAATCATCTCAATAATAGTTTTTCCTTTACCTTGAAGCTCCAAATTAATGGTGTTTAAATGCATTGTGATGTCTGTCAAAAATGCCAAATCAGTCAGGCATTTTCCGTTTTTCAGCATCTGAGTGTCATCACCTCTTTCGTCCAGAAAAGCTGTTATTTCGGGCAATAATTCTTGAAACCTTTCTAGGAATTTTCCGCGACTCAACCACCTGACGTCCGTGTGAAGAACTAAATCAGTGTGTTCAGCTGACTCACTATCTTCCAACTGCAACTTAAAGAGCCGTCGTTGCAAGCTACGTGCACGGATAGAATTCACAATTTTTATTGCAATGCCCATAATCTCCTCCATGTTTATAACTTTTGAACACAAAACTTGTTGATGTATAATGCAATGGAAGGAGAAAAATGAAGGGAAATCATCATTAGCTCGACACAATGCCACAAAACCGTTTTTGTTTCTAGTCATTGCTGGTGCTCCATCGGTGGTAATGCACACTAGTTTATATATTGGTAGCTTGTAATTTGTTACAAAATTGAAGAAAAAACGTCATATATATCTTCGCCACGGGTCTTTCCTTTCAGAGGAATCATTGTCAAAAACTCTTCTTTAGCCGACATGTCATTAAATACCATTCGAATAAAAATACACAGCTGGGCAGTGTCTGTCATATCGGTGGATTCGTCGAACTGTAACGAAAAGTATGTACATTCCATGATATCATGTTTTAGTTTATCTGATATGTCCTGACTCATGACTTCAACACGCCTTGTGACAGTCGGACGAGATAACTGAAGTTCTCTAATAGTAGACATAATCTCTGTTTTATTTTTAAAATCTCCAAATAAAGTCTCACCCGCTTCAATAAATGCTTCCTTCACAACCAATCCATCATCAAATGGTTTCTTGTGTTTCGCCAATATATGAGATATTTTAAATGACGCGGTCGTTGCAGCTTTTGATTGTTTGGCTGGTCTTGTGAACATGGTTTGTTTTTTTTTCAAACAAGTTATCAAATCACGTACTTTTGGTTTTCTTAATTCACTCTGTGACGGAAAATCCTTTTCATAGTTTTTATGAACCGTTTTATGATGCCTCTCTATGTTAAGGTCCCACGCTTTGGTATTGCAACTGACGCACGGCAAATGAGACAAATGCACTTATCCTTTACCATACAAAAGAAAAATTCTTCCTCCCAATCGTTATTAAAATGATAAGTTTTACTTTTCTTCGCCGCACTCATTTTGGACTATTTATTAATAAACTTTGTATCGATGTATCGCCTTCAAGTTACAACTCAGACTGACTCCTATTCCTGCAGGCGCAACATTTATATCGGCGCGAACGAAGTCTCGAATGTTCCCGTCAAACACGCCTCCCGAAGTTTCTAGAAAAATCGGCGGGAATCAAAAACGCGACTTTTCTTTGACAAGTACCGCGCGTTCCTCTGATAAAGCCGCCTTTTGCCGCTAGCAGGGGGTTATTACGATAAAAGAAAGTGATGAGGGGGTTATTCTGGCCTAATTGTGGATCGAATAAATTTTAGTAGTTTATCATTACATTTTGTTTTAGTTACCTAAAACAAAATCTGTGAATAGTTCTATATCGGAATTTTTTTCTCAAGATCGACTCAAAAAGCACTCGCGATCGACTTGTCGATCGCGGTCGATCGTTTGAGCACCCCTCCCCTAGAGTATCCTTACAAAAAAAAACCTTGAACTGCATGCTATAGGGTAAAAATATTCGATAATAGTTCGTGCGGCAGTTGCAGTTTTACGAAAATCATCATTTCTTAATTATTGGTTATGCAAGAAGTGAAGCATGGCAAACACGCCGCCCAAAGTTTCTAGAAAAATCGGCGGGAATCAAAAATGCGGCTTTTCTTTGACAAGTACCGCGCGTTCCTCTGATAAAGCCGCCTTTTGCCGCTAGCAGGGGGTTATTACGATAAAAGAAAGTGATGAGGGGGTTATTCTGGCCTAATTGTGGATCGAATAAATTTTAGTAGTTTATTCATTACATTTTGTTTTAGTTACCTAAAACTCAAAAAGCACTCACGATCGACTTGTCGATCGCGATCGACCGTTTGAGGATCCCTGGTCTAATTCCAGTGATTCAAGCAGTATGTTTATCCGATTCTGCCTCACCGTACCGCAACCAAAGAATAATTTTTCGTGAGGATATGTTCCGTTTCAGAATTTTTCGAGAATAGAAGAATACGAATTCTAGCATTTATAGGAGAATTTTGTTAGTGGGAATTTATTCCATGATTTCAAGAATTAGTAGCCTGGAAGGGTTTAATTCTTTTATTTGGCAGGGAGAATTGTAACTTTTTTCTTTCTGACTTTTACCAGTTTGTTCGCTTTACGAGTGTGATATTTTATGTGACATATATATATATATATATATATATATATATATATATATATATATATATATATACATACATATATGTATGTATATATATATCTTCTTCTATACTTTTTATAGATCTGATGATCTGTTAATTTCGAGGTTGTGGGATTTCTTGAGAGGTAGATTGCCAACCTTCTTCTCATCTTTTTGGTGATCTCCCGGGCGCGCAGTGGGAAAAAATGCAAAAAATTCGAGCCACTCCGCAAATCTAATCAGAACTATAATGACCTACGATATAGAATCACAAGAAGGTACCAACAAAACAAAAAATATGCTACGTACTGCCGAAATAAAAACAAATACACAAAATAATCTTTTTTTATTGGAAGAGAGCAAATTCTTTTTAATTATACTTTATTCATACAACTATAAAATAATATTTTTATGTAAGCCAAATTCAAGTGCTAATGTATATATGTATGTAGTTTAAATTTTTCCTAAAAACATGCACATAGTCAATTTAACGGCCTTGGACAATAATAATGACGTAGATATGTAACATAATGATAGAGATAAAATTGTTATTTATTAAGTTTATTAAGAAATGTAATAAATTATGTTGTACGCGTAGGGGAGAAAGGAGTAAAGCCTGAGAGGCAAATCAAACTTGGAACACCTGTTTGTATTAGTACCGTGATTTGTGAGCGATATGAGCTACAAGCTGTCGGCCGTTATAGGTAACCTGAACTTACAAGATATATAACTTTTGAATCAAAGTATAAATGCTGGAAAGTAGCTTCGTTATGTTTTACTTAAATTATTGCAAGTCGATGTAAAACCAGGTAGTGGCTGTAAAAAATGCGCCGTAATGGCGTCAGAATACATTTTCGTACAAAAAGGCATAGGGAATTAAATCACTTAAGATGGCGCAATGAAATTTAATATACAGGTATATAGGGTGGGAGGTTGTTTGCGTTCAAGAAAACCTGATGTTGCTAGTAAACAGTCATAACGATGTTGAAAACAATTACACTAAATGAATATCTACCATATTTAAAATTTTAATATTAACTTTCTTTTCTGTTAGTCATAATGATACTGACAAAGTCAGCGAACGAAGGAATTTTTAAAATTTTGGAAATCTGACAACCCTATACGTTGACCGATTTGTTAGCAGTCGATCCGGTCAGACAGTTTTCAGGATAGGTTAGATGAGTGACTATAGTTTAATGTAAATATACAGGGTCTTGGCTTACTTCAAGTAGACGGTAATTCTAGATAGAAAACAATTGACAATCACTTTCGATTTTAGGGGAATTGCGAGGTACTTTTTTTTATTTTAAATAAAATATCCCAAATATTTTTAAATTTTTCGATTTAACGAAACTCTTACATACCTTCTCTATGTCAAATCTCAATAGTTTTTGAGGTAATGGTTTCTGAAAATTGTTAAACTTTTATTCTATTTATCAAGACTTTGTTTTACAATATCCCTAAAAAATGCCATTTGCTGATTTTCTGAGGCCATTATCTCAAAAATCTATTGATAGTTGACATGAGAAATGTAGACAAAAGTTTTTTATTATTAATAATTATCCGTGGAATTAAAGAAATTTAAAATATACAAGGTATTTCAATGTAAATAAAGAAGTATATTATGTTTAGGTTGGGTTTTCATAGGTAATGAATTCATACATTAACGTTTCGATTACACTCATTAGAATTTTTTGATCTAGATCGAAAAAACGAGGGATAAAATCGGAACTATAATAAATAAAAAATACATTAATCAAAAAAGAAAACTTGATTCTCTTATAAGGGAAAAAAACAAACATCAACCACAGCCTACCACAAAAAATGTGTTTTCAGATCATAAATTCTTTGACAGATTTATAAATTTATCAGCAAAAAAATTTTCCAATCAAGAAACAGCGCTCTTAAACAAAGGTTTTAAACATAATATAAATAATAAATTTGATTTAAAAGGATCTGAAATCTTGGCTGTAGAAACAGAAATAGCTTTAATAAATGTACCATTCAACACGCCAAAAAAAATACATTTGAGCAGATATTATAAAAAAGGAATTTCTTAGCAACAAACCAAATTTAGGTAATGAAATAAATATAGTTAGAGCAATACAAAACAAGGCTAAAAATAATAATATCATTTTCACGAAAGCAGATAAGGGTAACACAATAGTCGCTATAGATCAACAACAATATATAGACAAAACATTAGAATTTATTAAGAAAGGAAATTTCAAAATATTACTTAAAGATCCGACAGAAAAATTCAAGAAAGATATTAGAACAGCGTTAGGTAAAGCTTCTAGCATCATATCAGACAATCAAATCTCAAAATTAACAGTAATGAATCATCAGCCCCCTCTACTTTATTCATTAGTCAAATAACATAAAGAAAATCATCCTATTAGACCTGTAGCCTCCTACATATCGGCCCCAGCTTACAAACTCTCAAAATTTCTCATAGATATCATTAAAAGGAACATTAACTTTACCCCAACTTACACAATAAAAAATTCGTTAGAATTAATGGAAAAAATTTCCAACGTCTTTCTACCAGATAATTCAAAACTAGTATCATTTGACGTCCAAAACCTTTTCCCTAGCATACCCCTGGATGAAACAGTAAAAATCATAAAAACATTTCTAATCAAAAATAAAGTTAATATCGTTATACAACAAGACATACTAAATTTATTAAACACGAGCCTCAATCAAAATTATTTTTACTTTAATAATACGTTTTATAATAGTTCTGAGGGTCTCATAATGGGTAGTCCACTTAGCCCGCTTTTAGCAGAAATATTTATGGATAACCTAGAAAAACAAATACATCGACAAGAATTTAGCAAATATGTAGACGACATCTTTGCTTGTTTTAATGGTACAGAGCGTCAACTTGACAATATTTTTAACTATATAAAGTCAATACATTGTAACATTCATTTTTTCCTGGATTTTAAGACCATGCAATGTTACTGATTCTTCACTTCAAATTGTATTTATTTTTATTTTAAAATATCGACCGGTATATTAAACAAAAGTTTCAGGACATTCAGTATATACTGTGTGGTGCGGGTTGCTGATCGAACCTACCGCCAGGCCGCGATTGGCGAAATGTTTGACCCGGAGTTTTGATTGGAGCGTCCGGATATTACCGGTAAAAATCGCACGATTATTTAAGGGCCTGAGAAACTACCAGCGTGGCTTTTTTCGATCGAGCCGCAGACCAGGCAGTACCGTCTAGCCGAGAGGCTATTTTCCATCTAGCCGAAGTAGGCTAATTTTCTTCAGAAGCCTCTAAGTAAAAGTACCAGTTTCGACAATAAAAGCTGTAGTGAGCTTTCTAAGTGTTAAGAAAAAGTGTGAAATCGGGGCGAAGTCCATCACAGCAGGACTGAAAAACAGTAAGTCAACAAAAACACTCCCTCCAATAGACTTATTTAAGAGCAGTGCATTAACATTAACAGCAATGAATAACAGACAAAAATGTGAAGTGTAAAAACACGATGTCTCGCCTTCGGGGGTTGTAAAAGTTTAAAGTTTAAATGTAACAACCACTATTTAGGCTAGAATTTTTTGGTATAACTGTAAAGGTTAGAACTTTTTATTTTCATTTTAAAAATATGAATAAATTCTTTTTTTTTGTTGATTAAAGCTAGTGTCTCACTGAATAGTTATTTTTCTTTTCAGGATCAGTTGTGCTAGACTAATTTCTTTTTAGTAATATCCATAAAACACTTCAGTTTTTTCTCATTTTTCTTAGCTGAAGTTAAATCCTTTCTATTTTAAAATGAGTGGTGCCCAAAAAAAAGTCGTACAACTGAGGTTTCTTTAAAAATAGAATTAAATTCCAAAAGACGTACAAAAATTATCTCTTACCCATATCTCTCCACCAAGGAAAACTGAGCTAGTATTTCTTTAATTTCTTTAGTTCTTTTAAAATCAGGTTTCACTCAATTCATTATCAGAAATTAAAGCGGGGCTGCAAGAAAATGGTGCTCAAGCTTGGGGCGTCCAGTATTTAAAAATGTTACAAAATGACGCAGTCTACATGGGGCGAAAAATAAAGCAAAATTAGCACACCTTACAAAATTGCGCTCAAGCGTGGGACAAACAACTTCTCACAGGGTACGGAAAAAGATGCCTCAAACTGAGGACAGTTTAGCATGTCATAAAAGGACGTCACATAAAAATAGCGCTGTCAACGCGGGGCTTTTGGAATTTTATTTTTTAAAAAAAGGGGTTCAGTGTACTAGCTTTCGAACAAAATAAAAGCTCTAACTTTGCAGATATTTTATTTCATAATATTAATTAAACGAAACTACACTATAGCTGTAAGACAAAAGCAGGAAATTTGTAGAATTTTTTTATTTCAATTTATCTGATATAGATATTTGAATTTTGTTGTTGACTCTAAGATAAGAGATTCCTACTTTTTTCTTAAAAGCTGGCTTTATAGTTCAGATGGGCAGATGTGTTGGTCGACTTTAATTTTGCATTGTTGATTTATTTTGCGGATAACCGAACAAAAAACTGTTCTTTTTTCTCACCTATATTTTGCATGAATATTAAAAATACTTTGCTGATATACGAAACGATATTTAGAGATTTTTTTTATAGGAAATTCTTAAGATATCTTAATAAAAGGATTTTAATACGAGGCAATACTTAGAATTTTTTTTGAAATTGTTGAAGATTTTTTTTAAAGTTTGGTAAAGAAGTTTACATATTTTAAGTGCCTTTACAGATTTTGTTATTTTTTTTGACTATTGGGAGCACAGGAGAAATATTTTCACGGCTTTTTAAACAATTCTTTTAAATTTTATAGTATTCATTTATCATGGAAGCCTTCAATTTTAAAGTCAATCACCTATTGGAATATGAATTAGACTATGAACTAAAAATCCGTCGTACTTTCTCAGAACGTCCGGTCGCAGATAAAAGAAAGATTCTAACGAGGATCTTAAGTAAAGAAATTAATGAGCCGGGAAAAACGATAAAAATAGGGGATGACACCCTGTCTTTTAAAGAAGAAACGGCTGGTATAGAAAAGAGTTTAAATTCAATCCAAAACTTAATCGATAGTTATGACGGTGATCCAAATGATTCACTTGTACACCGGGTTAAATCACGTTTATCGCATGTAGCGGGTCGCGTACAAAGAATTCCCATGCCGGATGACGAAGAGGAAGCGTCGAAGTTTTCCCAATATGTTCAAGAAACAATAGCTACGTGTGTACTCATGGAAGCAAATCTTGCAGAAAAGATAGCTCCTGGCCATGAGTTACCACAACTGCCTATTACAACCCCAGTCATAAACGTACCAGCTCCAATCGTGAATTGCGCAGCCAGAAATATTCCTGTCAGCGAATGGCAATTGAAATTTAATGGAGACTCAAAGAGACTCTATCCTTTTTTGGAGAGGCTGACTGAAATAGCTCAAGCTAGGAAAGTATCGGAAGATGAACTTTTCAGCTCTGCTGTTGAATTTTTCACTGGCGATGCCTTCATTTGGTATAGAAGCATAAAATCAAGTGTCAACGACTGGCATTCCTTGGTAGATAGGCTAAAGAAGGACTTCTTGCACTGTGACGATGATGAAGAATTGTGGTCAGAAATAAAGAGGAGGCGACAAAAGAAGGATGAGTCCACTGTGATTTTTATTGCCCACATGGAATCTTTATTTGGTAGGTTATCCATCAAGCCTTTGGAATGTACCAAAGTTAAATTTATACGTAGGAATATTCTGCCTAGTTTCGTCAATCGGTTAGCTCTACTAGATATAAATTCGGTAGCCGAACTCGCCGGGTTATGTAGAAAACTTGAAGAGTCCGATTATTTGTTAGAAAAGAGCAGACCAAAAAGCGAAACTAATATACATCAGGTAAGGTATAATCCAAATGGCCGAAGTGGAGTCTCGACAAATAAAGTTGGGAATGTAAATCGGAACCCTAGGAGTAACCAGAAAACGGGTAAAGGAAAAGATAATGACTCTAAAATTAGCGACACTGCAGCTAAAGTGAACGACAAGCCGGTTTCACCTAAGGCAATTTTCACGTGTTGGAATTGCACAGGCCCGAATCACACTTACCAAAATTGTACAGCACCAAAGAGGGTATTTTGTTTCAAATGTGGAACAACAGGTGTGAGACTAACATCATGCCCCAAATGTACAAAAAACGAGTAAGGACGGTATATTACCGAGGCGGATATCCTAAGTCCAACAAAAAAGCCTCTAATCATTCGGCTAAGTCACAAGCTCATGTTCGCAGTAAAGCCCCTAATCCAAGACGTTCTAGAAACACGGACGAACAAAAATATTCCAGTAGATCGGATTGGACTAAATGGTTACAAAAAGTTTCTGATTTTTTTAAGTCTAATAAAAATTATCCTTCTCAAGTTAAAACTCCTGCTTCTCCAAATGGTCACATGTCTCCTTTATTCGTGCATAAATATTTAGACAACAGACCGCATATCAAGATAAATCTATTAGGTGCCCATTTCTCGGCTCTATTTGACTCTGGTGCAAATGCCTCCGTTGTAGGTCAGAATGGTATTAAGATTTTTAAGTCGTTTAAGTATAAAAATATGCCATGTCAAAAATAGAAGTGTTACCACTGCAGATGGCAGCCGTCTAAAAGTTTTAGGTACGGTTGAGTTGCCGCTAGTCTGCAATGGTCATTGTTTAGTAATTTCTGCTCTAGTAGTACCTTCTCTATCACATACTTTGGTTTTAGGATGTGATTTCGCACAAAAATTCGGAATTCTAGTAAATTTTAAAAATAATTCGTGGTATCCACAGTTCCTAGAAGTCAACTCTCAAACAAGTTTTAAAGATTGTTATTCAGAAAATTCTTTAGAAAACCTTTTCTCGCGTCTATGTACCCTAGATGATCTCTCGCGGACGGAACGCTTAAAAGCAGAAAAAGTAATAAGCTCTTTCAATGAAATAAGTAGTAAAGATAGGTTAGGCCGAACGAATAAAATCAAGATGTCTATAGATACGGCTGATGCCAGTCCTGTAAAGACAAGGCCTTTCGCCATGTCTCCTTATATGTCAAAAGTATTAAATAAAGAGTTAGACGAAATGTTGAAACTCGGAGTGATTGAAGAATCAAACAGTCCTTGGTGTTCTCCAATCTTATTGGTGAAAAAGGCCGATGGACAGTATCGTCTGTGCTTTGACGGAAGAAAGCTCAACGAGGTCAGCAAATTTGATAACTACCCATTACCGAACATCGACAGAATTTTGACATCACTCAGGAATGCTAAGTATGTATCTTCGATAGACCTTAGAAAGGCTTTCTGGCAAATTCCTTTACACAAATCCTCTAAAGAAAAGACCGCTTTTGCAGTAGTAGGCCGAGGTCTATTTCAGTTCGTTACTATGCCGTTTGGTCTAAAGAACGCTGCTCAAACTCAGCAACGTTTAGTGGACGCTATATTTGGTCCGAAATATGAGCCACATATTTTTTACCTATCTCGATGATATTTTAGTAACATCGGAAGACTTCGAATCGCATATTCGCTTACTTAAGGAAGTAAAAGATAAATTGAAAGAGGCCGGACTGACGATAAATTTGAGCAAATGTGATTTTTTCAAAACTTCTCTAAAGTTTTTAGGCTATATTGTAGGCTCAAATTCCTTGCGTACCGATCCGGATAAAGTAGCAAGCATGGTTAATTATGCGAGACCTACTAATACTACGGAAGTTAAGCGCTTCGTAGGAATGTGTTCATGGTATAGACGTTTGATCGAGAATTTTTCTACCTTGTTGTCACCTATTAATGATCTTTTGAAAGGACGGAAAAAAGGACAATCGATAGATTGGACAAAGGCAGCCGAAGAATCTTTTATAAAGATTAAAGAACTATTGGTTTCAGCTCCCATTTTATCCCAACCAGACTTTTCCCAACAGTTTTATATTTCTAGTGATGCTTCTAATACTGGTTTAGGGGGCGTCCTAACACAGAAAATCAATGGTGAGGAAAGGGTGATAGCGTATGCCAGTAGAACTTTATCAAAGGCTGAACGTAACTATTCGGTTGTTGAAAAAGAATGTTTAGCAGTACTCTTTAACATCGAAAAGTTTCGACCTTACATAGAAGGTGTTCCTTTCACGGTCATAACAGATCATTATAGCTTATTGTGGCTTAATTCTATTAAAAATCCTAGTGGCAAACTAGCGCGTTGGGCGATTAGGCTGAGACAACACACGTTTACTTTAATTCATAGAAAAGGAGTCCACAATGTTATTCCTGACGCTTTGTCAAGAATCCCAGATCATACAGCGGACGAAAACAGTCTTAATGCACAGTTTGGCGTAAGAATTGATACAGTAGATGTAGATCGCATTGACCCATGGTACGACAATTTACGGCAGCAAATTAAAGAATCTCCTCAAAATTTTCCACAGTGGAAGGTGGAAAATGATTTCGTGTACAAATTTATCCAAACCAGTTGCCTTTAAAAATTAATGTACCCGAGTGGAAAATACTAGTTCCTAAACCACAGAGAGAGGAAGTTATAGACATGTGTCACACTCCTCCTACTTCTGGTCATTTTGGCTTTTATAAAACTCTTCACAGGGTTCAGGAACAGTATTATTGGCCAAAAATGCGTTTCGACATCGTAAAGTTTGTGAGGACTTGTGAAGTATGTGGAGCGCAGAAATCTCCAAATACACTACCTATGGGACTGATGGGAAAAGAGAAAACGGTTAATTACCCTTTTCAAGTCATAGCAGCCGATCTAGTAGGCCCATTCCCACGTTCAAAGAAGGGAAATAAATGGCTTCTCGTGGTTTCTTGCTGGTTTACAAAGTATACCATGCTATTTCCTTTGAAAAGCTCTAAAGCCGAATGCTTTTTGAAAATTTTAGAAAATGATATTTTTCTAATCCACGGAGTTTCATCGCTTTCGAGATGCGATAACGGTACTCAGTTTACTTCTGTGTGTTTTAAGAGCTTAAGTGAGACATATAGTTTTAACATCCGTTTTAATCCCGTGTACACCGCAAGACACGAAGTAACCGGGTTTACACCGTCTTTCTTAGTACGGCAGACAGATACCTCTATCTGGATCGTGTTATAAAAATTTAGATTTGGATGTCAATGTTGACAGCGAAATAATTCCGGGTAACAGGGGTGCGTACGCCGAAAATTTAAAGGGTAAAAGATATTTTCACCGACGTGCGTAGTAGGATACATAAGGCTTATGAACGGAACAGTAAGTCTTACAATCTTAGGAAAAGGGATTTTGCCTTTAATATAGGTGATCACGTTTGGCGAAAAAATAAAATTCTTTCCAGTGCAGCTGATAAATTCACATCTAAGTTGGTACCTAAGTATGTGCATTGCGTGATAAGAGAAAAGATTTCAGATTTAGTTTATGGTTTAGTTAATTTAGATGGGACTAAAATGGGACGATGGCATATTAAAGACTTAAAACCATTCAATGAACCTAACCCTAATGAAAGTTTGTCAGAAGAAGAATAATTTATATTTACATTATCTTAATTGCTTAACTTTATTTTTTGATGTTGCTCTGTAGAGGTGACGACCTCGTTTTTTTTGACTGTTATAAAAGTTGAGCAGAGAATAGCTTACTTTTGTTGTTTAATGCTAAGGTTTTGGGTACTGATCATATCCAAACTTAGGTTGATTGTAGTTGATGTTTAGCATCGACTCAGCTGTTGCGAGCTTGCGAAAGAGTCACACTCAGGATATATCATAAGACTGGTATGTCGGTGGTCGCGGGATTTGATTTGCTTATGACCCCAAATAATATCCAGTTCTTGACACCTGGAAGCGAAATTTTGATTAGAGGCAATCCAAGGTGATCTTGAGTTAGGACAAGCGCAGGATGAAGCTCGTGTTGTATGATGTAGAGTCAAAATGTAATAAGAGCAATTTCAAAGTTTGCTACCCGAGAGGGTGTATTTTTATTACCTTAGTGGTATATTTTGGGTGCAATTAAGAGTAAATTGATTTTGGTTTATCCAGTAAGTCTAAGACTTGGATTATTTTGATTGAGATCTTCTTCTGAATTGACAAACTAAGGGTATTTTTTTTTCTTTTCAGAGCCGTTTAAACGTTACCTTTGAGTCACAAATTTTTTTAAAATTTTTTTTTTGCATAGGCTCATAGGCGTCTGATGAGTTTTTTCGGTTTACTATCAGATTGATAGAAAATTGAAGTTCTGCAGGAGAACTAAAGGCTGATCATTTACAGGAGATGAGAGCAGAGTAAGACAGTAGTTTCACAAAGAAATGATCAAAATCTGATACCGAGATGAGAACCTTGTCAAGAGAGGCTAAGCGCAGTGAAGGAAGATTCCTAACCGAATTTTTAGATTTCCAAGAGGTAATCTAGAAGTTTGGGCTGACAGAAAACGGTTATGCCTGATACCTGTAGCAGTTTCTTCTAGAGGCTATTGTCTAGGAAGACGATTAACACCATGATCGAATATTTTAGCTGTCAACGATGTTTTCTTCTTATTTCTGATTAAGCTGGGAAAGCTCTTGTCGTCTTCAAAAGTTTTGTTGCGTTGCCACCGGAAAATTGAGCAATTTTTGTTTCATGTAGCCTTTTTAAGCTCATTTTCGTTTTTTAAAATTTTGTTAGAAGCTTGGTTAAGTCAACCTTGTAAACCTTTTAGGTTGTATCCCATGAGTTATCTGTTTTTACAGGCTGTGATGCACCGGGTGCTAACAGATGCCGTTACGACGTTTGGCAGGGAGTTAGTCTTCCTGAGGAACAGACTGATTGGAAGGGTAGTCTATGGGGGGTGAACGTTTGACCTTTGGGACCTTTAAAGGTTTTGTTACCCAATGGTTATTTCTATTTGAACCAAAGGAGAGCCTAACTACTGTAGTCGACCTCAGCTCCAATTAGCCTATTAGTGGTGACAGGCTGTTGGCAGTAGTGTATTTCGGAACACCCTATTGATTAATTTTTTTGACTTATGGTGGTGTGGTAGACACCGTTTTAGTTTAGTGGATGCTATAATCTACTCCCTTTTGTTGGTGGACTCCAGGGTCACCAATTCTGTATTTTTTTGTCTCCACCTTTCAGTATATCGTGGTGAAGTGTTTGTCTCCTGTTATGTGGGATGGATTGAATGTTTTTCGTTGTTGTTCTAGGGCGAGACCAGTACACGAGGGTTCTTCATGCAACTTGAAGAGGCGCAATGCTGGTTAAGTTTTATTTCTCTGGGTAGCCACCCTGAAGAATGACGGAGAGCGTTTTTTTTCTGGCTCATGTTTCTAGGCAGATTTGTCACTTTGGTGCGATGTGCCGAAGATTTGATTAGCTTTGCTAAGAGCTTTCACCAAGCTCAGTATGGAGTAATCATCACCTAGAGTTAGGGATTTGAACTCCTGTATATATTTCTGTATATATTACTGTACATATTTCTGTATATATTTCGGTGTATGTTGGTTGCCTGAGGGCATGTGCTCAAAACGCGAGATTTTGAGTCGTTTTGCTTATGGACTCCTATATAGGATTATGACTTTAGGGAGGTCCTATTTCGAGACTTGCTGTCTCATATAGTTATGTTGGGAATGTTTCCTAGAATGTTAGTTGCGCGCGGACTAATCATTCTGTTCTTAGTGAACATTGCTTTTTGAAGCAGGATCATTCAGTTTAGTGAATTTTAGCTTTTATAGCTATTCACGGTGTTTAGAGTGAATTTTAGCTTTTATAGCTATTCACTGTGTTAAGAGTGAATTTTAGCTTTTGTAGCTATTCACTGCGCTTATAGTGATTTAGTTAGCTTTTATAGCTGCTCACTATGTTCATGGCGAGTTTGTTCTTTTAGAACGCAGACTTTGTGTAGTCGAGGACTATTTACAGAGTGTTTTCTTGGCGAGGAGCCGAGTTTTTTTTGGCGATACCAGAGTGTTTTGTTGGCGATGAGCTGACGTGTTTTCTGGCGATATACCAGAGTGTTTTGTTGGCGATAAGCTGACGTGTTTTCTGGCGATCAACCAGAGCGTTTTCCCTAGCGATTTTAGCATGTCTAGATGTCTTAGGACGTCGACATTGCGATATAGAGTGCGATTATTTTCTGAGTGCGACTAGTAGTGATACTAGATTTAGAATGCTCTCTTAGCGATGAGCTAGAGCATGGATAGCGATTTTCCCGAGCGTTTGTCTGGATATTTATCCAGATATTTTTTTTTTTGGCCTAGTGCTAAATGGTCTGACAAGACTTTTTCTTTTTAGTGTAAGTGTTTGCACTAGAATCATTTTTTTATTTTTTTTCTTTATTTAAGAATTTTATAAATTTCTTTTGCTGAAATAAAAAATTTTCAGACAATCCTTAAAAGATTTTAAGGGGGGTGTTCATATTTTATTTCAGTTCACTTTTTTTTTGATTTAGACAAGTCTAGACAGTTATTTTTTTGTTTTGGTAACAATAACAGAGCTGATTCTTTTATATAAGAAGACCGCGATTGTTACTTTGAACAGGTATTTCTTATGTTCATGCAAGGATTTTTATTTGCTTTTTGATGTACTTAACCTTAGTGCTTAATTAAGTTAAGTCTAGTTATAAGATTCTTGTGTACATGCAAAAATTTTCATTTGGTTGTCATTGTACTTAATATTAGTGCTTAATAGAATTAAGTCTAGTAGTAAGGACCGAAGTTTGTAATTTTGTTTTAAGTTCTGACCTTAGTATTAAGTGATAGTGTACCACTTTGTACCTTTTCATCAGTAGCCTTAGTTTAATAGACTAGTGTAGTCTATTTCTTTTTGGAAGGGGGGTAAATGTAACATTCATTTTTTCCTGGATTTTAAGACCATGCAATGTTACTGATTCTTCACTTCAAATTGTATTTATTTTTATTTTAAAATATCGACCGGTATATTAAACAAAAGTTTCAGGACATTCAGTATATACTGTGTGGTGCGGGTTGCTGATCGAACCTACCGCCAGGCCGCGATTGGCGAAATGTTTGACCCGGAGTTTTGATTGGAGCGTCCGGATATTACCGGTAAAAATCGCACGATTATTTAAGGGCCTGAGAAACTACCAGCGTGGCTTTTTTCGATCGAGCCGCAGACCAGGCAGTACCGTCTAGCCGAGAGGCTATTTTCCATCTAGCCGAAGTAGGCTAATTTTCTTCAGAAGCCTCTAAGTAAAAGTACCAGTTTCGACAATAAAAGCTGTAGTGAGCTTTCTAAGTGTTAAGAAAAAGTGTGAAATCGGGCGAAGTCCATCACAGCAGGACTGAAAAACAGTAAGTCAACAAAACTCCCTCCAATAGACTTATTTAAGAGCAGTGCATTAACAGCAATGAATAACAGACAAAAATGTGAAGTGTAAAACACGATGTCTCGCCTTCGGGGGTTGTAAAAGTTTAAAGTTTAAATGTAACAACCACTATTTAGGCTAGAATTTTTTGGTATAACTGTAAAGGTTAGAACTTTTTATTTTCATTTTAAAAATATGAATAAATTCTTTTTTTTGTTGATTAAAGCTAGTGTCTCACTGAATAGTTATTTTTCTTTTCAGGATCAGTTGTGCTAGACTAATTTCTTTTTAGTAATATCCATAAAACACTTCAGTTTTTTCTCATTTTTCTTAGCTGAAGTTAAATCCTTTCTATTTTAAAATGAGTGGTGCCCAAAAAAAAGTCGTACAACTGAGGTTTCTTTAAAAATAGAATTAAATTCCAAAAAGACGTACAAAAATTATCTCTTACCCATATCTCTCCGCCAAGGAAAACTGAGCTAGTATTTCTTTAATTTCTTTAGTTCTTTTAAAATCAGGTTTCACTCAATTCATTATCAGAAATTAAAGCGGGGCTGCAAGAAAATGGTGCTCAAGCTTGGGGCGTCCAGTATTTAAAAATGTTACAAAATGACGCAGTCTACATGGGGCGAAAAATAAAGCAAAATTAGCACACCTTACAAAATTGCGCTCAAGCGTGGGACAAACAACTTCTCACAGGGTACGGAAAAAGATGCCTCAAACTGAGGACAGTTTAGCATGTCATAAAAGGACGTCACAACATAAAAATATTAAATTCACTATGGAACTAGAAGTCGACAATAAAATTAATTTTCTTGACTTAACGATAACCAGACATTACAACAAACACAAATTCTCTATTTTTCACAAACCTTCATATACAGATACTACAATAAACATAAAATCAGCTCACCCCCTACAACACAAATTGGAAGCTTACCACAGTATGTTGCATAGACTTGTAAGTGTCCCCTTATCTGTAGATGATTTTAATAAAGAATTAAATCTAATAAAACAAATTGCTGTTAACAACGGATATGACACCATAGACTCAATTCTAAACAAAAAATTAAAAAATAAAGCTATTTCTTTAGTATACCCCAAGAAAGAAAATACAGGCAAAAAGTTTAATGTTTTAACATATTTTGGTAACACGTCAGAGAAAATTAAAAACCACTTAAACAAATATAATATCAACATAGCTTTTAGAACAAATAACTCGTTAGGAAAATTTATTAGAAACGCAAAGGGAAAACAAAATAGATCAAAAAAAATCTGGAGTGTATCAGTTAAATTGTGGTTCTTGTCATAAAAGTTACATAGGTCAGACAGGTTGCTCATTCGAAACTCGGATTTTAGAACATAAAAGAAGCTATTTAAAAAACAAAACTGACTCAGCGTACAGTAATCATTTAACAGAATCAAATAATCTTTTTGACGATAAATTTAAAATTCTACACATACAAAACAAAGGCGTAAAATTAAACCTATTAGAAAATTTAAAAATAAATAGAATTAAAAATTCAGACATCATCTTCAACAAACAAAAAGATACCTGTCTGGCCCATGGTAACTCCCCTTTACACTTTTATACAATTAATATTCAAAATGGATTTCCCAGCAATATTCATTAGCATATAATATTAATTTTATTACCTATCTACCTTAGGGTATTTATATAATTGTAACAACACTAATACTCAAATATATAGCTAATGGCATTGCTCTCGACGCCATCCAGAACCAAATCCCATTCAATCTCATAGCTCCAGACGAGCCCACCCACATTGGACACGGAAGACCGGACTTTCTAGATATTTTTCTTCTAAAAAATATCAACCTCCGGCATAACATTACTGTCATTCATGACCTTTCGTCTGACCATCTACCGGTCATTTTTACACTGGGAAATCCGGCCGACAAAATGAATACCACAGTCACCACTTCCAGCACAGACTGGGACCACTTCCAACGCCTCCTGGCGACCACGGGTCCCATCCCAAAAATTTCCACAACCCAGGATCTGGATTCGGCAGTCAATAAACTGACTGCTGATATCCAGACAGCCCTTGCCCAGGCCACAACGTCACGAACCCAACCAGTTTCTTCTCAAGGTAGACTACCCCCAGCTATCAAAGAGCAGATCAGGGATAAAAACCGGCTGCTCAGAAGAGCCCTCAGGACGGGAGACCCCCGCCTTAAAAGGCTCGCAAATCAAGCAACGCAGCAGGTGAAAGACTCACTTGCTGAATTCCACAGCAGCAGGTGGGAGTCCAAAGTAGAATCCCTCACTACCCAGGACTGTTCTCTTTGGAAAATGGCAACAGCCCTTTCCAATGACGAGCCAAGGTCCATGCCAGGCCTCACCCACGCCGGCACCACAGCCTCCACAACCCAGGAGAAGGCTGAACTTCTGGCAGATCTGCTAGAGGAACAGTTTTCTCCTAACACTCCTGCCCATCCCGATCCAGCCCGTGATCTTAGGGTCGCTACAACCATACAGACCCTAAATCTTGCCCAGCCCCCTCGCAATACGTACTTCACAACCCCCTCCGCTGTTAATGAGATCATTCGATTTACCTCAATCCGAAAAGCCCCAGGTCATGATAAAATCACAAATAAAGCCCTCAAAAAACTCCCCAAGAAACAGATCTCAGAAGCCACCAATATCATTAACAGCATACTGAGACTCAGCTATTTTCCACTCTACTGGAAAAAAGCTGAGGTCATTATGATCAAAAAACCAGGCTCTCCATCCCACGAGGCAAGCAGCTATCGGCCAATCAGCCTACTTCCAGGCCTTGGCAAGATAGCTGAAAAAGTCATCCTCGAAATCGTCAGAGCAAAGTCCACAGCGCTCCGTGTTGTCCCTGACGAACAGTATGGCTTCCAGCCCCTTCATGGCACCATCCATCACACCACGAAACTCGCCCAAACCATTTCCAACAACTTCAACAAACGTCACAAAGTTGGAGCTGTGTTTCTCGATGTAGCAAAGGCCTTCGACCGAGTCTGGCACGAAGGCCTCATTCTGAAACTGATCCGACACGGCTACCCCCTTTTCATTAACAAACTCATTCAATCCTTCGTCTCTGACAGAACATTCCAAGTCAGAGTCGATAAGGCCACCTCCGAAGTCAAGGCCATTAGAGCCGGAGTCCCTCAAGGCTCCGTGCTCTCCCCCCCCACCTCTTTAACATTTTCACAGCCGACATTCCAAAAACGGATCAGACTACCCTACTCCTGTATGCTGACGACACAGCCATCATAGCAGAATCCAGCAGCTACAGAATCATCACCAGTAGATTGCAGCGCCACCTGAACGTCCTCGCCCCCTGGTTCGACCGATGGAAGATCCAGCTAAACCCATGTAAGACACAGGCCATCGTCTTCGCCAAAGGCAACGGCACTCCTTATGGACAACTCCAGCTCCAGGGATCCCGCATCCAATGGGCAACCACCATCAAGTACCTGGGAATCCAGTATGACAAACACCTCATCTGGAAAGACCAGGTCTGTGCTGCCTCAAGGAAAGCCAAGCAACTACTGGGCAAGCTGTACCCAATCATCAGCCGGTCCAGTAAGTTGCAACCAAAAATCAAGCTGCTAATTTATAAAACCATCGTGAGGGCAGGACTCACACACGCCTGCCCTACTTGGTCTAAACTCACCAAGACACGCAGAGCTCAACTTCAGGCAGTACAGAACAAGGCCCTGAGGATGATCACGGGAGCCCCATGGTTCGTCCGAAACCGTCAATTGCATAGGGACCTCGGTGTGCCAACAATCAAGGCACACATGAGGTCCACCAACATTAAGTTCTTCGCAAAGGCGCTACAACACCCAAACGCCACCATAAGGAGCGCATTCCACGTGCCCGCCAACGCCCGCCATCACTATCCAAGACCTTCTGACCCCATATCCGACGAAGACGATGGCCCTCCCCCACTCCCATGAAGATTGTAACCTAGATTAAGTTTAGAATGAAGTTCTAGATTAGTTTAGAATTAAGCTCTAGTTAAGTTAGATTAGTCAACCAATGTAATTAAAACCCAATGTCCTAGGTTAAGTTAATTAGGATTACTGTATAGAACCTAGGTTAAGTAGTATAGGAATATAAGCTATCATAAATGTAAGTAAGAGGCATAGCCTAACTTAAATTCAATAAAGACAATGACAATGACAATTCAAATATCATTTTGTATCAGAAGAAGCTATAGTATAGCGAAACGCGTCATACAGTTTCAGTGAAACTAAATAAAGTGGAAATTTGACAATATTAGTCTTTCATTACAATGAATTCATAATTTAAATTAAATTTATTAGATATTTTTACTGCTGGATGTTCTGTTGAAGTTAATACCATCAAGCAAAATTCTTTTACTTCTCTGATTTCTCCTGACGATAAAAAATTTTGGAACCCGATTTTGCCCCACTTTCCCCTGCAGTCATTTTAAATGTCCATTAAAAGTAATTCGATGTGTATATTATAAGGTGATTAAAAAAGAGGATTGCAATTTTTATTTATTTATATATTATATACTTTTTTTAATAAAAAAAATCTTATCTTTATCTTTACTATTCAACTATAGTATTAGGCTCATTATTGATCTATTAATATTGATCTGAATGTCGTCATCTTTCTCTTATCGGGGAATAAAAAAAATATATCCGTAGCTTACATAGTTTTTTGGATTTTATAAACAGGTAGCCTTACTCACTATTATAAGTCACTTTGATTAATTCCAGTGAGTTCTATAATTTTCGATATCGTTCGTTTCATTTGCATTTCTTTATCGAATAAATATTCTTCTTCTTCTTGGGATACCATGACCGTTCAATGATCGTTGGTTATAATGTTAGCTACCATGTGGATGATAATTCTTTTATTGACAGCCGCTTTGAAGTGTTGAACCGTAGACTTTCCGTACCACCTCAAATTGTTCAACCACGATGTTCTTCTCCTCCCTGAGCCACGTCTGCCTGGAATCTTTCCCTCCATAATCAGATGCAAGATTTCATATTTTTCTGGATGTCTGGCAATGTGACCAAAATATTCGCTTGATGGTCGTGACCATCAACCAAGTCCTTGTCCATACGAGTGAGAACTAGTTAAGATATTTTTGTTCTTTATAAATGCGGCTCGGGCCTTCTCTATTCGAATTTTGACATCCACAGTCGGGTTCCAGTGGTCGTTGATATTGCTACCGAGATACATCAATTTATCAACTCTCTCTATCTTTGTGCCACTGATTGCAATACCACCACCTTCAATATTAGATTCTTTGCTTATAATCATATATTAATATAAATCGACACTCTTCAGGAAATATACAATTTTGAGATGAATTTTTTATACAAATTTTTGACAGCTTTTATGGGCTATCGCTGGCGAGTGAGTACTTTATCTTTGATATCGGATTCAAAATGCCTGTCGATGTCGTGCAATACTTTACTTCCGTGTCTGTTGTGATTTTTTTTAGTTTTCTTGAGCTAATTCCCTTGTTTCAGGTTGTTTTACTGTTTTTTAGTACCCATTTTACTCACTCTGTGTATGGCGGTAATATCTTAGTTGCTTTGTTTCAATGTCCCTCACCAGAGAACCATCAACTATCATTCCTTGTCGTACATCTTTTTTTCCAATTCTGTACTTTCTAGATATTTTCAGTTATCATCTAAACACATCGATTTCCGTGACCTCACATTTTCTTTGATTGTTTTCTTTTATACTTCATATCTCTGTGCCACAAATCAGGTTACTTTCAATCAGCCTTTCATAGATATTATTTATTATTGTTTTTTTTTTTCCAGTTTCACTATTCCAGATTATTCCATTGAGACAGCTGTAGCATTTATATTTCTTCCACATCGGTATTAAAGAAACAGAACAAGCAAACACAAATGTCAAAGATACCATCTAAACAGGCAACGCTTTTAACCCTTTTGGTTTCCCAGAGACTTCAAAACTCCCCTTAATCAAGTACTTAACAAATTTTTTTTCAACTCCACTGAAAGTTCCAGAAAAACTCAAAAACAAACTATGAGTAATCAAATTTTTAGTTTTTCTTCCTTTCCTTCACAATTGTATCTTAAGAAGACTTTCCATTGGATGTTTCCACTTAATTCATTCTTACCTTTAAAGGGTTTTCCCTTTGTTCTACTTGCCAGCCTACTTTAACCATAAAATATATTTTGTCCCCTTAAAAATGCCTCCCCTAGAAAAGGAAACCCAACCTAATCTGCCCAATAAATCATATATTAAAACTCGAACCGAACATTTAAAAAAGTGTCCAGAATGTCCTCAAAGAAATTGACTATTACTCTAAACTCCCTCTTCTCCCCTTCTCCATTTAAGTAAGTTCTTATCCCTACTTTCACGCCCTTTTTTCCGTATGGTCTTTATCATTTGCTACCATAAGTTGGTATTCGGCGAACTGGCGGATATATAAATATGTTTTTCCTAAGTTATTAGAAATCCGCGTGATATTCTGTTGCATATTTTTATTTTTGATATAAATCCGACATACAAATTATTAGAGCTTAGCTAATATTGATCTTCTTCACAAGAACAGTATAGTAAGCTTTATGAAGATCAATAAACATACAATGAGTATCTTGATCAGTATGAGCCCTTCTTTTTCTCAGTTATTTTAAACAAAAGGCAATATATGTACACACTTGTCTGGCGTCCTTTTCCTCTTTGGTTAATTAATTCTTGAAGAAGTAAAAATAATAACTCAACTTTAAAATGACCCTATATATGAAGTACCTTAATGTTATGGAGCATATATTGATGATGTTCCATTACTTTTGGTTTCATCAGCTTAAGATAGAACTCTTCAAAAATAGAACGTATCGTGCCCTTTTATTGTCAAAAATGATATTAAATTGGTGTCAAAAGTTTTGCGATGTTTGTTTCTTTAGATGCCTAGTTATAGTGGTAAAATGAGTTTTAAAAAAAAGGTGTAGCACACATTCGCTTAAAACTTGGTAACCAAAATTCCACCACGAGCATCAACAGCATCTTATACACCGAACCAAGTTGAGAAATAGCTGAGTCTAGGGCTCCGTTATCACGTCGTTGGATTCTCAATCGTACACGCAATTTTTTCTCACTTCTGGCATGGAATACGGTCCGTTTGAGCATCTAGCCTTGCTTTACGGTTCATTCCTGATTATTTTTTTTGCATAATCTTAAATACGAGGGTTGTGTAAGAAATAAGGTTCCCAACGCTGTAAACTCGCCGCGCGAGATGCTAGGCGAAATCCGGCAACACCGCCGTGTGCGCTGATTCCCCCACTCTAGAGGTGGTAGGGAGTTCTCCGAAGGACGCACAGACATCCACGATGAGCAAAGAAGCGGAAGGCCATCGATCTCCGACGAAGTTGTGTCGAAGATTGAGCGAATTCTGCTCGAGGATAGGAGGATAACGATTCGGGAACTGGCTTCCCGGGTTCCTGAGGTTTGTGAAAAAACAATCCACACGATTTTGACTGAAAGGTTACGTTATCACAAGGTGTGTGCGCGGTGGGTCCCGCACATGCTTTCAGAAACCCACAAAGCCGATCGCGTCAAGTGTGCCAAGGAGTTTCTTCGAGAATGCGCCGAGAATACCGAAGATTTCTTAGACTCCATTGTTACCTGGGATGAAACCTGGTGTCATTACGTCACCCCGGAAACAAAACAACAATCGCGACAATGGCGCCATACCGGATCGCCTAAACCGAAGAAGTTCAAGCAGACGCTGTCCGCAGGGAAAGTGATGGTTACGGTCTTTTGGGACCGTAAGGGTGCCCTGCTTGTTGAGTTTATGCCTCGAGGGATCACAATAAATTCGGAAAATTATTGTGAGACCTTGAAAAAACTCAGAAGGGCCATCCAAAATCGCCGGAGAGGAAGACTGACAAAAGGCGTTAGACTGCACCACGACAATGCGCGCCCGCACGTCTCTCGCCAAACCAAGGATTTAATCGACAATTTTGGCTGGGATCTCGTTGAACATGCTCCCTACAGCCCTGATCTTGCACCAAGTGACTTCCACTTGTTTCCAAAATTAAAGCAACACTTGGGTGGACAACATTTCGAGACTGATGAAGAAGTGCAGGAAGCGGTCACCAAATTCCTCCACGGACTGGCGGTGGACTTCTTTGAAGCGGGACTCCAAAAGTGGATTAGTCGTCAACAAAAATGCGTGGAAAAATCTGGAGATTATGTTGAAAAATAGCTAAAAAATTAAGCTTTCCAGTGATGTATTTTTCAGTTCAAATAAAAAATGCCTTACACCTGAAAAAAATGTGGGAACCTTATTTTTTACACAACCCTCGTATAAGGTTTATTTGACAATAAGATTAAAATTAAACTTTATTTTAAAATACTTATATGACAATTAGCTTATTCTTACTCCATTAGTAAACACATTTTGTTTACAATACATTTAGTGAAGTGTTTCAAATTAATTATATTAACTGCAAGTCTTTCTCCACTTTTACAGTTTCATTTAATTAAATAAACTGTTTGTTATTTAATTCCGTTTCGAGATAAAGTGTATATTATCTTTTATGTCTTAAATAAAATAATTCTTTCTGTATTTACTAATTTTACTTTCTTCAGCACATGATGCTGTACTTGACATATAATTTGAATAAGTAGAGATCGAAAATATTTAAATGAAGCAAGTAATATCATAACCTAAATAATTAATTAGATCTTCAGTCTATAAAAATAGGAATAATTTCTAGATCTTTGAAAAATAATGGTTTACCTGGGCAAATGCCGCGAGAAGAACGAGAAGAAGCTCTGGAGCCCCCAAACTTTGATGTTATGTGGTTAAAAATAACGACTCAACAAACCAAAAGGTTCATCTGTATCCTGTATCGACCACCAACTGATACCAATTTTCGAACACTTTTCGCTTCTCTTGCAGACACCATCGATCATTTACAAAGTAACTATCCAAGTGCCGAAATTGCCATCCTGGGCGACTTTAATGTCCACAATATCAACTGGCTCAAATATTCAAATACTACCGACGAACAAGGTCGTGAAGCTGAATCATTCTCAATCAGTTATGGCTTAACTCAGCTTATCGACGAACCAACACGGATCCCTGATCGAGACGGGGAGTTCGCCAGTCTTCTTGATCTGTTTTTAACCACCAATCCGGAGATTTACACGGTCACCGTAAATCCGCCGTTAGGTTCTTCCGACCATAAACTGCTTTCGACATCGAGTATCCTGCCAATCAGTGACAGAGAGGCGCCTAGGCCGCGCAAGATTTGGCACTACAAATCTGCTAAATGGGAAGATCTCATGGAATACTTTCGAACTTTCCCTTGGATGGACGTTTGTTTTCGATCCGATAACCCATCTGACTGCGCCAGGGAGGTCTCCGATGTTATTTTGGCTGGTATGGAAGCTTACATCCCTTTTTCGAAGAAATGCTCCTCCAACGGCAATCCTTGGTTCGACCGAAAATGCAAAGAAGCTGTTGCTTCTAAACATATTGCCTACCGACAATGGCGTGAAAATCCTAACACCTTAAATCGAAACATCTTTGTTCATGCCCGGAACAGATTCAAGGGAATTATCGACGAAACCAAGGAGGCACACAATCAACGAATTAGAAACAAACTTCTCGCTTGTCCCAACAATTCCAGGTCCTTTTGGGCAGTCGCTAAGGCAGTTAGTCAAAACTTTACCAAATCCACGATACCACCACTCACACGGCCAGATAATTCCATTGCAACCACACCTGTTGAGAGAGCGAACTTGTTGGCTGAACTCTTTGCTTCACATTCTACTGTCGATTTCCAAGGAAAAACACCACCTACTATTCCCATATTGCAGTCAAGGATGCCCGATGTTGTCTTCAGACAGCGCATCATAAAGCTAGACACCAAGAAGGCTTCTGGCGCTGACGGAATACCTGCCATAGTTCTCAAAAACTGTGCAAGGGAACTAACATCAGTTTTCTGTAGACTTTTTAACCTATCCTACAGAAAGGGAATATTTCCGTCCTGCTGGAAATGTGCCACGGTTCAGCCGATACCTAAAAAAGGTAAGAAGACCTTGCCAAATAACTACCGACCAGTTGCACTGCTTTCAATAATATCGAAAGTCATGGAAAAGGTTATCAATGAGCATCTTCTAAAATATCTTGAACGATTCAATATTATTAGCGATCACCAATATGGTTTTCGTAAACATAGATCAACAGGAGATCTTCTGACTTATGTAACACATGTTTGGAACAACGCAATTGAACACTTTGGAGAATCTCGAGCGGTTGCTCTTGACATATCCAAGGCATTCGACCGTGTTTGGCACGATGGACTGTTGGCTAAGTTGCGCTCTTATGGTATGTCTGAAAGGTTCTGTTTGTGGCTCTCATGTTTCCTCAGAGAGCGTTCTTTACGCGTGGCGGTCGAGGGATTTCTTTCTAACACCCTCACTATCAACGCCGGTGTGCCCCAGGGCTCCATACTGTCTCCTACTCTCTTTCTCATTTGCATTAACGATCTGCTGGAAAAGACCGGGAATCCAATCTATAGCTTTGCAGATGACAGTACGCTTGTCTCTTCATTCACCTTGAACGCTCGGACATCGGCTGCTGAACCCGACATAGTTATGTCGGGGCACTCCATTCCCCTAGCATCGTCGCTCAATTTGTTGGGCGTTAGTTTGGGAGCAAATATGTCTTGGCATGAACATGTTGCAGGCATAGCAAGGAGAGCTTCTCAAAAATTGGGAATATTATTTAGAACCAGACAGCTTTACACCCCACAGCAACTGTTAATTCTTTACAAAGCCCAAATTCGACCAACTATGGAATACTGCTCCCACGTTTGGGGCTCCGCTCCCAAACATACACTGCATTTGTTGGATTCTGTTCAGAGAAGAGCGGTCCGTCTGATTGGGGACCCGGAATTGACCGGCGGCCTTGATTCGCTGGAACATCGAAGAACGGTTGGCGACTTGAGTCTGTTCTACAAGTATTTTCATGGAAAGTGTTCGAAGGATGTAGCCCGCTTAATTCCTCCCAAAGCGGTGCATGTTAGAAATACACGTCGCGCTGGTGCTTCGCATCCGTATGAGGTTCAGCTTGTTACTCCGCGTACGACGCTTTTCAAGCAATCTTTTATATATGGAGAACGTCATCCCTTTGGAATAATTTGCCCAGCGCTGTGTTTCCCACCGAGTACAATTTACAGCGATTCAAGAACAACGTGAATCGCTTTTTCCGCACTCGTGCCGCTCCTGGAGCGTTTTAGGGACTTCCCTGCAGCACGTGTGCTAGACCAATAAAAAAAAAAAAAAAAGAGCAAAGATCATGATTGTCCAGTCGCATTAGGGGTTTCACCTCGGAATGAGAGATAATAAGCTGTAAACTTTTATAAACCTTTATTTTGGCATTCTAAAAGTTCTCTCAAAAGTCTCATA
The DNA here is from genome assembly GCA_019049505.1 of Pachyrhynchus sulphureomaculatus. Classification (NCBI taxonomy): domain Eukaryota; kingdom Metazoa; phylum Arthropoda; class Insecta; order Coleoptera; family Curculionidae; genus Pachyrhynchus; species Pachyrhynchus sulphureomaculatus. The sequence continues at coordinate 27,889,121 of CM032453.1, read as the reverse complement.
AAATCTCGTGTCCGCGTCTTAAGATATTCGAGGTCAAAGGTCACAAAAATCGGTTTTTCGCAAATATCTCGCTTCCTATGGTTTCAATGATATTTGCATATTATGAAAACTGTAGAGCATAAAATTCTCTACAAATTTTGTCCAAAACATTTTTTATACGCTTAACCGTTTTTGAGATAGAGGGCGGAGAGCGCGCAGCGCTCAGCCATACATAGCATAATGCAAGGTCAACTGTGAGTCCCGGTAAATAATACGTCGTGTAAAGTTAATTAATCACTAAAAAATCCATAATTATGAATAATTTGCATTATTTATTAATTAATACATTATATTCAATAATGTTTTTCATTTATAAAATATATTTGTTTAATAATACTTACCTACTTCGTGTAATTAAAAAATTGTGAAATGAAATACTTTAAGTATATTTTAATTATATTTTAATATATCTTAATTATATTTTAAGTAGAAAAAGAATTAAGTACTTTTTCTTTAAAATGTGTAAACTCTTAAATACTTATATTACTATTAAGATCATACTTGGGAATCGGACCCCTATAACACGACCTTTTCTATTTATAGTCAGTTGGGACAGATGTTTCACTGTATAGTTAAGACCGATTTCTTTTTCAAGGGACCACTTTCTACTACCCAATTATTCGTTAGTTTTAAATTGTATCTTGGCAACAACGGACGTATAATTTTAAGAGTTATGGCTGATTTGTGTTTTATATGTGATAAGTCACTTTCAGAAGGTGATTCTGTTAATGTAGTGCGCAGCTTACAAACTTTAAACACTGCAAGTATTGAAAGAAATGACGGTCACATAAACTATTTAAATACCTTTACCTCTGTGAATGTGCATGTCGAGTGTCGAAAAGTGTACATCAGTAAAAATTCTATTGCAGCATCGAAACGACGCCTAGAAGAAGGTGAACCTTTACCATCATCAAGTGTACCTCATAAAAAAAGAAATGAAGTGTTTGATTTCAAAAGACTATGCTTATTTTGTGGCCAAGCAGCTGATGAAGCAACAGAGAAGAAAAAAAAAAGAGAAGTACGGACGCACGATTAGTAAAGTAAGTATTCTTAAATTCAAAGACAATGTCATCAAAAAAGCAGAAGAACCAAGCGATTCCTTAGGAGAATTAGTAAGAGATCGTATACTTTATGAGTATGACTTGATCGCTGCTGAAGCAAAGCACCATACCATTCGCTATACTAATTTCTTAAGTCGAGTACCATCTACTGATAAGAAGTCTCGCGAAGATGATCAAGTCACACAAGGAATGAAAGAGATTTTTTGTTATATAGAAAATCATGAAGAATTACAATTTACATTGAAAGAGCTTTTTTTTATGGGTCTAGCACACGTGCTACAGGGAAGTCCCTAAAGCGCTCCAGGAGCGGCATGTGTGCGGAAAAAGCGATTCACCTTCTTGAATCGCTGTAAATTGTACTCGCTGGGAAATCGAGCGCTGGGCAAATTATTCCAAAGGGATGATGTTCTCCATATAAAAGACTGCTTGAAAAGCGTTGTACGTGGAGTAACAAGCTGAACCTCATACGGATGTGAAGCACCGCTTTGGGAGGAATTAAGCGAGCTACACCCTTCGAACACTTTCCATGAAAATACTTGTAGAACAGACTCAAGTCGCCAACCCTTCTTCGATGTTCCAGCGAATCAAGGCCGCCGGTCAGTTCCGGGTCTCCAATCAGACAAAAGACTTAAAGATGTCCTTACGGAGTATATACCAGATGATAAGACTATCATTACAAGGCTTCAACAAAAATATTTAACTGACATAATAATTACGAGAAGGATAGGATCATTCACTATCACGAAATGCACATCAATAAGTCATGCAATAATGGCTTCGATACGAGAACGGTCATTTTCATCACAGCTACTATTAGGCCTTTCTGTATTTCTTCATATGGATCTAAAAGAATATTAAATGTTTTATCTAGCTTGGGATTTGCAGCTTCGTATGGTAATACTGTAGGTATAATCTTAATAGTAATATAAGTATTTAAGAGTTTACACATTTTAAAGAAAAAGTAGTGAATTCTTTTTCTGCTTAAAATATAATTAAGATATATTAGAATATAATTAAAATATACTTAAAGTATTTCACTTAACAATTTTTTAATTACACGCAGTAGGTAAGTATTATTAAACGAATATATTTGATAAATGAAAAATATTATTAAATATAATGTATTAATTAATAAATAACGCAAATTATTCATAATTATGGATTTTTTTAGTGATTAATTAACTTTATATGAGGTATTATTCACCGGGACCACGGTTGACCTTGCATTATGACTTTTGAGAGAACTTTTAGAATGCCAAAATAAAGGTTTATATAAGTTTACAGCTTATTATCTCTCATTCCAAGGTTGACCCTCTTTTTTGCTTCAGTGACTCTACTATGACTCCACCGTAGATTTGGTTAGTTCACATTGACATGACTAAAGCAACGAAGTCAAAACAACATATTAAATTGGATGTTTTTGTATGTATTTTGTCTTTCTCAGCGAAATCAAAGCAACACCTTACAATGTGTTGTTTTGACTGTGTCGCGTAATAAATATATCGTTTAATCACCACTGGGACAAGAAATACACTCATGAAAGCCACGAACAATTTATAAATCGGATTTGAGAAGTTTTGACATAAAAATTACCTTTTTAAAAAGCGAAGCTTGTAAAAATAAAGACAAACAGACAAGCTGCCAAGAAAGCTGAAAAACCCTAAAATTATATGTTTAAGAAATACTGGTGAGCCAAAAAAATCGACTCAAAATTGCTGGTTTTATTTAACACAGATCCTAGAATTTAGTGTTCATATGTTTTTACGGATTTTAGTATCATTTGAAAGCCCATTCTATTCTCTTTCTAATGATACCAAATTTCATAGCATACCTCATGCTTTTGACTAATTAAAATGATTGAAAGGGGAAACAAGAACAAGGATTGAAAATAGGGGTAGGAGAGAGGAAAAATTAAACAAATTTTAGGTTTAACAATTAAATTCATTGATAAAAACCAAAATCAATATTTTGTATGCCGGTTTTTCACGGAGCGGGTGAGCTTTTTCACCACTGAACGTGGGATTCTTCTCCACTCTTTCGCTATCGCGATCTTTAAGTCCCTTGGTAATGCAGGGTCTGGATTTCTGGCTCGAACCCTTTTTTCGGGCTATCCAACATGTGCTCGATTGAACTGAGATCAGTCTATTCCCACTTCCGCCAGGTACTGCCACAGTGATGCAGCGCCATGTGGCATCGCATGGTCGTGCATTATTACGAAGCTATTGCTAAGAAACTCAGCGCAAGGAATGACGTGTTCCTTCAGGATTCCATATAGTGGAGATATTCAGCACTATCCTGATACTGGTCATAACATCAATATTGAGGAATCTAAACAAATAGCCTCGATTTCACATTATAAAACATGCATAGTCAGAAAAGCCTTGGAAATCGAAAAGAATGGACAGCTAAATAAGCGAGATGATGCGTTGAATATCTCCAGTACATGGAAGGGTCTACTAGCTAAACCAAGGAATAACCAAAACATCGAAAAGGCAATAGTCAGCATAGCGCCGGAACCCGTAATTACCACCCAGCCGGCAAACACCGATGCTCGAACGAATACTTATGACCCCCCCCCCACCTACAATCTGCGTAGACGCCGACCTATAAAAGACGGTGATCGCACGTCGGTTTTTCAGTTAGCCTTGAGCGGCAGCGACAGCAAGATCACAGTATCGAGTAGCAGCAGCAGCGGGAGCACTTGAAAATGCCAAATGAGATTTTGGCGAAACGTCGCGTCGTCCAAATTCATTATTAGACAAACGGATTGAAACCCGGAATTTAATATATATATATATATATATATATATATATATATATATATATATATATATATATATATATATATATATATATATATATATATATATATATATATATATATATATATATATATATGTATATATATATATATATATATATATATATATATATATATATATATATATATATATATATATATATATATATATATATATATACATATACAGTCGACACTCTATATAGTGAAAGACCAAAATGTTGACCGAAATTTCACTATAGAAAGTTTTTCACTATATAAAAAAAAATCCGTATATATTGTTATGTATGTATTTTATATTGGTAGTGATTTACTTGTATTTTATAAGGTACAAGCAACAAAAAAAAATTGCAAAATAGAATTATTACAAAAGATTTTATTAAACATTTGAAAGTTTAAATAGTACATAGCATGTACAGGGCTAAATACATACATAAAGTCCGTACGTTATATCTTTACCCGTGCGTCATAGTTTTCAGGACATATAACAGACGACTATTATAATATTTGTCTCTTTTCACCAATATAGCGAAGGTATTGGTAAAAAGAGACAAAAAATATAATAGTCGTCTGCGATATTGCCTGAAAACTATGGCGCACGTGTAAAGATATAACGTACGGACTTTATGTATGTATGTACTACATACGAAATAAAAAGAATAATACAAAATCTGTTAATACATATGTACATACTACGTACATACGTACTAGGAAAAATAATCAGTTATTTTCTTTTGAACATTACTTTTGAAAAATAATTGTTGCTCAACAAAATTCTCGCATTTATTCAAATGCATAAAGATTTGATCAGGTACACTTTCCTGGCCCCTGAGAGTAGTTCGCACAATGTCAAATTCATTTCTTATTTCATTTTCACTAAATTTAGCAGGACATTCCCCGGTTTCAGTTTCTTCTTCATGATCTCATATACTTTTTATATCGTCAATTATGTCTTGGTCAGTTGGGAGATCTGTGGTGCCAACATCATTGTCGATTTCTAAGAAATCTTCAAGTAAAAAATCTGCGTCGACGGTAGCAGTTTTTTGTAGAATACCCCATTGCCTTTTTAAGGTAGCGAGATCCATTTCGTCTTCTTCTTCCCATTCGTCAATTTTTTCCGGTGTAACCAACTTATTTGGACGTTCAGAGCGTTCAGCATCATTTGTATCTGTACGATCGCGTTTAAATTCAGTATACCAGTAAACGATGAGTGATTTTCCAAGGGCGGAGTCCCCGTTACTTTTTCCATCAAAAAACAGTGTTTAATAAGCACACGAAATTCGATTTTTTTCCATTGTAGCGTCCAAGTAGCGTCACTCAAACCACTGTAACTTTTAAACTAATCATCGAAATGTCATGAAATTTTGACAAGTATCGTTTGAAGGTTGGTACTTCCTATAAAGCATATGGATTTTTTGAAAAAGGCGACATCTGTGTGTCTGACCAAAAATTTTCAGCCTACGTGTTATTTTTATTGTACTTTAAATTATAAGAAAAGATTTTTTTTAAAATATGTTTTAAATGTTAACATTATTTTTTATCGTGTTCAGTAGACCACTGATGGAAATTATGGCGCCTTCTTGTTTGCAGGATAACTTCACAAAAAATAATCCAATCCACACAAATAAAAGTTAATGTTGTAAAATAATGTAGTAGTTAAAAATTGTCGAAGGGTTTTTTTTTCAAAAATAAAAAATTTACGGTGTTTCAAACTTTAGTATGCAATTTTCGACTAAAAAATGTATGTTTAATTATTTATAAAAAATTGTCTGTTAGAAAAATTAAAAAAAACCTCTCGGCATTTTGTAGAAAAAGTAATTATTAAGATTTAAAAAAAAAAGTTAAAAAATATTAAAAATTGACTGAGTAATATTACAGACAGTGTCTGAACACAGGTAGCGGCCCCAATCCGACGCCAGGTCACATTTAATGCTGTAACTTTGTAATAGAATGGAATTTTCTTAAAAAAAATTCTTGAATAATTCTTAGAAGTATACAGAATAAAGATTCTTAAAAAAATAATCGAATTTTTGAAAATTCAAGGTATATGTAACATGACGTCATAAAAATTACCTAAGGTATAATAATATCGAAAAATATGCATATAGAAAGCATATGAACATTTTTAATAGTTGTTAATTATTAGTTAATAATAAGCTTTCCATTTCCCTTGCTAATGGGGTATTGTATTCGTGAGAAAATCACCTTCCGAGATTTTTGCATTTTTTCACCTTTCAGGGCTCTAGACCTCCATTTCCGTCGGTCTGTCTGTCTGTCTCTTTGTTGGTCTGTCTCTCTATGGCACGATATCTCTCGAACAAAATGAGATAACGATTGCACATTTACATATAATATTTGAAGTTATAGTTTTTGAGTGATATTACTTTAGGGGACTGGTGTGGAAGGAGTGGGGGTCAAAAAATGTTGTATATTTTCAATATCACTATGAGCATTTTTCTTGATTTTTTGTCGACATAATGATTAATTTAAAATATAAATATTCATAGTAAAATATATAAGGATTTAAAGGGGGTAGGGAGGGGTTGGTTTGTATATATTGTTATACGTGTATGTCCTTTTCTAGGTTCTCCTAGTCGAGGAATCAAAAATTGTGTTATTCTTTTATTATTTTCAATTATATATGATAACACATCTAAGAGCTTAGTGAGGAGTTGCTTTTGTGGATATCGGTTATATGTCTTTTTCTGGGTTCTTGTAGCCAAGGGATCTTAAAATTGTATTAATTTTTTGAAAGAAAATGTCATATTTTAGTTATCTCATCTCTGAAGCTCTGGCCCTGCTCAATATTTTTCATGATTAATGTCTTCTCATAAAGTACCTGTCATTTAAATTATCCACTTGTAGTACTTGTGTTAGGTTACTTGTCTATGTACTACGTACTTGTCAATCACTGTACCATTTTTTTTGTTCAAAGTCAAAATTGTTATAAATATTTATAGCAGTTGAAAATTTATATATATATATATATATATATATATATATATATATATATATATATATATATATATATATATATATATATATATACAGTCGACACTCTATATAGTGAAAGACTATATAAAAAAAAATCCGTATATATTGTTATGTATGTATTTTATATTGGTAGTGATTTACTTGTATTTTGCAAACAAAAAAAAAAATTGCAAAATAGAATTATTAGAAAAGATTTTATTAAACATTTGAAAGTTTAAATAGTACATAGCATGTACAGGGCTAAATACATACATAAAGTCCGTACGTTATATCTTTACCCGTGCGTCATAGTTTTCAGGACATATAACAGACGACTATTATAATATTTGTCTCTTTTCACCAATATAGCGAAGGTATTGGTAAAAAGAGACAAAAAATATAATAGTCGTCTGCGATATTGCCTGAAAACTATGGCGCACGTGTAAAGATATAACGTACGGACTTTATGTATCTATGTACTACATACGAAATAAAAAGAATAATACAAAATCTGTTAATACATATGTACATACTACGTACATACGTACTAGGAAAAATAATCAGTTATTTTCTTTTGAACATTACTTTTGAAAAATAATTGTTGCTCAACAAAATTCTCGCATTTATTCAAATGCATAAAGATTTGATCAGGTACACTTTCCTGGCCCCTGAGAGTAGTTCGCACAATGTCAAATTCATTTCTTAGTTCATTTTCACTAAATTTAGCAGGACATTCCCCGGTTTCAGTTTCTTCTTCATGATCTCATATACTTTTTTATATCGTCAATTATGTCTTGGTCAGTTGGGAGATCTGTCGTGCCAACATCATTGTCGATTTCTAAGAAATCTTCAAGTAAAAAATCTGCGTCGACGGTAGCAGTTTTTTGTAGAATACCCCATTGCCTTTTTAAGGTAGCGAGATCCATTTCGTCTTCTTCTTCCCATTCGTCAATTTTTTCAGTAAAACCTGCTTTAGAAAAGCAGTTTTTGATAGTTTTCTGAGAAACATTTTCACTCCATACTTTAGCGACTTCGGTTATACACTCTTTAAGGGTAATCAATTTTTGGACTGGAAGGTTGTTATCAATAGCATTAACAATTTTGTGAACAATTCTGCTTCGGTAATGATGTTTTATGTTTTTTATAATACCCTGGTCCATAGGTTGCAATTTGGAGGTCATGTTTGGTGGAAAAAAGATCAATTCAATATTCCTTAATTTTTTACTTGCAGTAACTGGATGTGCAGGACAATTGTCTATAAACATCACAATCTTTCGCTTCTGGCTTTTCATTTTCGTGTCCAGTTCTTTGATCCATCTTTCGAAAATATCAGAAGTCATCCATGCCTTTTTATTATTTAACTCCTTTTAAACAACGGAGATTTTTGCTTTTACCTATGAGCAGTAATTTCAGTTTTTCTGAGCCATCCATATTTGCGCCAACCATAAGTGTCACCCTTTCTTTACTTGTTTTAACACCAAAACATTTATCACTTTTAAAAGCAAAAGTTTTATTTGGCGAACATTTAAAAAACAAACCGGTTTCATCACAATTGAAAACGTTTTTTGGCTCGTACTTTTTCAATGCACTTTTTAAAACAGTTTCAGTCCAAATGTCACAGTCCTCCTGACTAACGCTTGCACTCTCGCCAGACACCGTCTTGAAAACAATTGAATTGCGAGTCTTCCAGGCATTCAACCACCCTTCACTATCTTGAAAATTAACGCAGTTAAATTCTTTAGCAAATTGTAGAGCCTTTTGCTTTATTAAATTTCCCGATATTGGTACGTTTTGATGCGTACGGGCCACTTGAAACCATCGTAAAACTGCTTCATTTACATGCTCGTAAGTACTCACCCGTACTCGTTTTCGACTGCTTGGAACACTAGGTTTCTTGATGATACTGTCGCGACTTTTTATTATCAGAGAGACGCAACTTGGAGAAACACCAAATTTTGCAGCAACATCAATTTTTTTGCAGCCTTTATCAACTTCCTCCAAAACTTTAATTTTCTCAGCTAAACTTAAACACACTCGCTTGGACATCTTACTTGATTTTTAAACAAAAAGAAACTGAACCTGAATTTGCGAATTACTAGGCCTCGACTATAAAATGGGTTTTTCCCCGGGTTTCTATAAAATGGGGGTTTCTCACAGAAATCTACCTGATTTATTGCCAACCATTAGGCGTTATAAACGCGTTAAGAACCTTTTCAAAAGAATGCGTCATAAAAATGGAATTCGTGCTAATGTTAGATAAAAATTTTATTATATAGAGTGTTACTATTTTACAGATTCTATATGCAGGGCTTTTTACATGAAATTTCATTAAAATATTGTAGGTCTTGAAAAAATTGCACTATAAAGAGTTTTTCACTATATAGAGATTCACTATAAATAGTGTCGACTGTATATATATATATATATATATATATATATATATATATATATATATATATATATATATTTAATTGCTAGATGCTCAGGTTTCCATGATTCGTATACTTTCCGTACTTCTAATACGAGGGCAAAACACTCTGACACACTACATATTTTCTTCTTAACGACAAATTTCAAAGTTGATATTCAAAATGCGTTATTTTTTTCTTATTTTCGCAGCCAAAATTTAGACGCTTCCATTAATACTACAACTAACGGCGAGCTACGATAGAAACATATGCCTGTGTAACAACTTTTAGAAGACGTAAATATGAAACATTTGTTAATGTGACATTTCTCATTTTGGATGGTGCCAAAAAGTTATTTATGTTTTTACTAATTACACCAACTGCAATGCTGCAATGTTGACGAAGTACTATGTAATTTTTTTAGACACGTGGAAATACACACTATAAACTTATATGAACTGTGGTTATTTTATGTGCATTTATATTTATAATTTATCCTAGCAAAATTTAATATAATGCCCGCTCAGTATTCGTTTACTTTAGTTGCTATACCGAACAATTATGAAAACATATTTTAAGGCAAATTGGTTTTTAGTTGTCCCTAAGTTTGAATAAAAATGTTGTTTTTTCTCTTCGAAAGTCATAAATCATGAAAACGAAAAATCGATTTGCAAATATTTTCAAATTTCATTTCTTGTTGGATCTTCAAATACTATAAAATCTTGTTATAACAGAAATGAGTGTGAAAATTCAACTATTGAGAAAATTAGAAATGTACTATGTGTTTCTGTAAGGAAACAAAGCTTATTATTCGAAGCATTGATCCAGGATTAAGGGGTTACAAACATCTGGGCACTGCAAAAAGTTTGTACATTTAAAAAAATATCTTTTAAAGGTTATTAAGTGAATAAAACAAAAAAATCAGTCCAACGCTTTTCTAACATTTCTATACCTTTCTTGTAAAAGGATTTCTATTTGCCATCAAAATATTTATATAATATATATATATATATATATATATATATATATATATATATAAATATATATATACATATATATATATATATATATATATATATATATATATATATATACATATATATATATATATATATATATATATATATATATATATATACATATATATATATATATATATATATATATATATATATATATATATATATATATATATATATATATATATATATATATATATATATATATATATATATATATATATATATATATATATATATATATATATATATATATATATATATATATATATATATATATATATATATATATATATATATATATATATATATATAGTCCCTGGCCAAATTATTAGACGCACTGTATTTTTTTTAGTAATTTTATGTTTCTTAAGAGTTTTTATGCAATAATGGTATATTTAAACTACAATATTATTGATTTTTATTTAAAAGAATTGTTGTAGACTACATATTTTTATTTATTTTTAACATATGGCAACACTGTGTTGACAAAGTGATACATGAACGTAAAGAAGTACAAACCTGTATCAGTCGCGATCGGAATCGAGTCAGGTACGGACGTGTTTCTGTGGCTTTATGGACTGTGATTGTTTGTTTAACAGTTTTATACTACTCAGTTATTAGTTTATTTTGTATGCAGTGTTTTAAAAAAGTAATTGGACTATTTTCATTATGGGTAGAAAAGGCGATCTTTCACCACGTAAAAAAGCTGAAGTGAAGGCCCTTGTGATTGCGAAAACATTTACAAACCGAGAAATATCACGAAGATTGGAGGTTTCTGAAGCTAGTGTACGACGCATAAAAAAGAAAATTGAGTCAGGGAAGGAATTAAGCCCGAAAAGAAAGAAAAGATGCGGTAGAAAACCAATTTTCACTCCACGGTCAGAGAGATGTTTGAAGAAAATTTGTGTAGAAAACAGATTTGCTACCACAAAGGTAATAAAATCACAACTCCAGGATGCTAGCGTAAATGCTTCTGAGCGCACTGTTCGAAGAAAATTGAAAGAATTAGATTTTAAGGCCTGTCGCCCCGCCAGGAAGCCCAAGTTAACAGCTGCAATGAAAGCAAAGCGCCTGAAGTGGGCCAAACAATGGCAAGACAAAGATGTGGACTTCTGGAGATCGGTAAGATACAGCAATTTAATCAATAATTGATCCTTTATTATCATTTTCAGTTAAATAAAGCAAATAAACATGGAAGTTTATATATTTTTCCTATTTTTGACAAGTCTGCTTCAGTGACGAAAGCACATTCGAAATTTTGCAGAATAAAGCTCAGTATGTGCGTCGTCGTCATGGAGAAAAGTTTCATCCTGATTGTGTCGTCCCGACGGTTAAACATCCCACCAAAGTGATGATTTGGTCAGTCATCAGCGGCAAGGGCACTGGACGTCTGTACGTCGTCAAAGGAATAATGAGGCAAGATCAGTACAAAGAAGTATTACAAAATCGGTTGATTTCGCAGCCCAGAGAATGGTTTCCAAATGGGGAACCATTCACTTTCATGCAAGATGGAGCTCCCTGCCACACTGCTCGATCTGTTAAAACTTTTTTGGCAGAAAAAATATCCCTCTGTTGGATTGGCCGGGTATGAACCCCATTGAAAATGTGTGGGAGCTGATGAAAAGAGAAGTGGCTAAAGATGTGATTACCAACAAAACCCAGCTCCTAGAAAAGATTATTCATGTGTGGAATCATCATCCTCAAATGCAGGAGACAGTACAATCTTACATTGATAGCATGCCGCGCAGAATTAAAGCTTTGATAGCGGCTAACGGTGGCTCAACTAAATATTACTTTTACTAACATTAATTTCACTTTTCTTTAAAACTTAATAAACTTATACTTTTCTAAATTAATGCTGTTTTATTTATGTCAAATAAATAGGTAATTGATTGGATAATATAAAAATAAAAAACAAATCAATTTAAAATAATAAAACGGTACAATATCACTCGGTAATTAATATTTTACATGAAATCTTGCAGTGCGTCTAATAATTTGGCCAGGGACTGTGTATATATATATATATATATATATATATATATATATATATATATATATATATATATATATATATATATATGGTTGGTCGCTTCAAGCGGCTTTCACCGGCTGCTGTTCACTCAGTTGACTGTCGATTTGATTCCGGTGTGTAGTGGTGGATCCATGTTTCATCCATTGTCACATATCGCATGAAAAAATCATTTTTATTGCTTTTAAACAGGTCCAAATAGCGCTCAATATCATCAACACGTTGTTTTTGGTCCACTGTGAGCAAACTCAGTACCCACTTCGAACAGAGCTTTGTCATGTCCAAATGTTCATGCAAAATATGACCAACATGTTCTTTTGATATCTTTAGGGTGTCAGCTATCTCACGCAATTTCACTTTACGGTCATCCAAAAGAATTTTGTGGATTTGTTTTATGTTTTCCGGTGTAACCAACTTATTTGGACGTTCAGAGCGTTCAGCATCATTTGTATCTGTACGATCGCGTTTAAATTCAGTATACCAGTAAACGATGAGTGATTTTCCAAGGCCGGAGTCCCCGTTACTTTTTCCATCAAAAAACAGTGTTTAATAAGCACACGAAATTCGATTTTTTCCATTGTAGCGTCCAAGTAGCGTCACTCAAACCACTGTAACTTTTAAACTAATCATCGAAATGTCATGAAATTTTGACAAGTATCGTTTGAAGGTTGGTACTTCCTATAAAGCATATGGATTTTTTGAAAAAGGCATCTGTGTGTCTGACCAAAAATTTTCAGCCTACGTGTTATTTTTATTGTACTTTAAATTATAAGAAAAGATTTTTTTAAAAAATGTGTTTTAAATGTTAACATTATTTTTTATCGTGTTCAGTAGACCACTGATGGAAATTATGACGCCTTCTTGTTTGCAGGATAACTTCACAAAAAATAATCCAATCCACAAAAATAAAAGTCAATGTTGTAAAATAATGTAGTAGTTAAAAATTGTCGAAGGTTTTTTTTTTCAAAAATAAAAAATTTACGGTATTTCAAACTTTAGGATGCAATTTTCGACTAAAAAATTTATGTTTAATTATTAATTAAATTAAAAAAAACCTCTCGGCATTTTGTAGAAAAAGTAATTATTAAGATTTAAAAAAAAAAAGTTAAAAAATATTAAAAATTGAGTAATATTACAGACAGTGTCTGAACACAGGTAGCGGCCCCAATCCGACGCCAGGTCACATTTAATGCTGTAACTTTGTAATAGAATGGAATTTTCTTAAAAAAAATTCTTGAATAATTTTTAGAAGTATAGAGAATAAAGATTCTTAAAAAAATAATCGAATTTTTGAAAATTCAAGGTATATGTAACATGACGTCATAAAAATTACCTAAAGTATAATAATATCGAAAAATATGCATATAGAAAGCATATGAACATTTTTAATAGTTGTTAATTATTAGTTAATAATAAGCTTTCCATTTCCCTTGCTAATGGGGTATTGTATTCGTGAGAAAATCACCTTCCGAGATTTTTGCATTTTTTCACCTTTCAGGGCTCTAGACCTCCATTTCCGTCGGTCTGTCTGTCTGTCTGTTTGTTGGTCTGTCTCTCTATGGCACGATACCTCTCGAACAAAATGAGATAACGATTGCAAATTTACATATAATATTTGAAGTTATAGTTTTTGAGTGATATTTCTTTAGGGGACTGGTGTGGAAGGAGTGGGGGTCAAAAAATGTTGTATATTTTCAATATCACTATGAGCATTTTTCTTGATTTTTTGTCGACATAATGATTAATTTAAAATATAAATATTCATAGTAAAATATATAAGGATTTAAAGGGGGTAGGGAGGGGTTGTTTTGTATATATTGTTATACGTGTATGTCCTTTTCTAGGTTCTCCTAGTCGAGGAATCTAAAAATTGTGTTATTCTTTTATTATTTTCAATTATATATGATAACACATCTAAGAGCTTAGTGAGGAGTTGCTTTTGTGGATATCGGTTATATGTCTTTTTCTGGGTTCTTGTAGCCAAGGGATCTTAAAATTGTATTAATTTTTTGAAAGAAAATGCCATATTTTAGTTATCTCATCTCTGAAGGTCTCGCCCTGCTCAATATTTTTCATGATTAATGTCTTCTCATAAAGTACCTGTCATTTAAATTATCCACTTGTAGTACTTGTTTTAAGTTACTTGTTATGTACTTGTCTACGTACTACGTGCTCAGTAAATCACTGTACCATTTTTTTTGTTCAATGTCAAAATTGTTATAAATATTTATAGCAGTTGAAAATTTAAAAAGAGAATGATTGAAATATTTAAAATATTAGCTTAAAAATATTCACCTGTATTCTTCACATTTATTTTTTTTTGCAGGTATGACATAGAGAAAATTTGGAAATATGGAAAACAGTCAAGATGTGATAGAAAACTTTCACTAAACTTCATGGAACTTACAGATCTTATAAGGTATTTTAACAAATCTCCCTAAAAGGTGTTTCAAAAAGATCAAGTTTAAGAAATTTTTATTATAATAAGGTTTACTAAAAATTTGACGAAGCGGTGGCCGAACAAAAACGAAAAAAGGTAAATGATATTCTTTAAAATATAGTAAAAATTCTAGTTTCTTGCGTTATTCTTTTTGTGATTTTTACACCACCAATCTTCTAATTACGAGGGGTCTCTATTATCACGTTGTTGGTATAATTTTCTACTGTATTGGGACCTTGCCCCAATATTTGTGTTTCTGTTGTTTTGATTGATGAAGCGGATGACTTGTGTTTGCTAACATCTTACCATACTTAGAGGTTTAGGTACTCAGGTAGTTCGATGTTCTAAAAGGTTCCATTATTTTTTACATCCTCGTACAGGCGAGTTCTCTAAAAATACTAAATTTCACATATACATAGATAAAATATTTGTATATATATATATATATATATATATATATATATATATATATATATATATATATATATATACATTGTTATGGGCATAAATTAAAATATTTTTTTAAGCTATTTTGACTTTATATTAATCTCATGTTCTTTTCTAAACTAATGTGTTTTTTAATATTAATCGGATAAATTTGTTTTATTTACAAGGATATACCCTGTCTTTTTCATATTAAATTTTGGAGACTTTTTTTAGTGAATATTTTGGAAAATTAAAATGTGAATTTCCTTGGAGTTTTCATTTGATTGAAAAATAGAAAAACTTAATTTTATTGAACCATTAATCTTTAAATAAATAAACATTGCACATGACATATGTCAAGATTTCTTGGTAGGCTAGGATTTCAATTTAATATATTTTAGTAACTTGACAGTAATCATTTTGGATTCTTCTATAGACATGTAAATTTGTTGCCTTAAATTCTTATAAATCAGTGTTTGTGACTGAAAGACCGTACTGAATCGATGTCTTTAAGTTGGTGTAAGTAATATAACCCTCGAGTGACAAGGAAGTGGTGTCGCGACCGATCTCATCGTATTAAACTGGGATAGTAAGATTAGTTCTGAATTGCTAATGAATGTGAAATTTAGTAATTTTTGAATTTAAATGCACATGGCTTGCTTCCGTTAAGGAATTGGACTTCTGGACTGGGGAAAAGTATAAAGGGCAATGGGTCAGAAGGACAGAAGAAGTAGAAGATGGTTTAGTTTTTCGGGGAAGTTTTTTTTAAAGGGCAAAAGTATCGATTTGGAAAAATTAAACATTTAGGCTACGATATTATTTGTTGTTTTTGGTTAAATACCTGGTCAGGTATAGTGGTGATTTGAATTCTTTTCTTTGTGCAGAAAGTCTTTGGAAGATTTTCGAACACTCGAGGTGAGTATCCATTTGTGAATCTTTTGCATCGTGAGGTGTTTTTTTAGGGTTATAGTTATTTTTGATGATCTTTCTTCCCACGTGCAAGAAACGTGTCCCAGTTCAAGTAAGAATTTCTTTTTTGTTAATACCAAATTTATTTTAAAAAAACAATATAATAAACAATTAATATCAAACTTAAAAATATCGACCAAATACCACTAAACTCCAACTTTTTTCACCTTCTGTATCGCTTTCACGAGTTATGTGCATTTTTTTAAAATCAACCTATTGTTGAACAATTTAGAACCAATCACTTTTAATAACAATTTGCAATTCGACATCTAATAAAGCTGGCCTTCTTCTGGCTCTCCAAATAAAACTAGTACATACCAACAATATAGGATACATAAACATCTTTCTAAGTAATATATGGCCATATATCAATAAGATAAAATAAATTCAGTGATTACGCAATTCAGTACAGTAATATAAACAAGCCAGCCTGCCTGAAACCAATTATAATCTACTTCTTATGTTCGTTCAACTTTTCGGCTATCCTGCAAATTCTTTGTTTTTCACTAGGCCGGGAACGGGGGTTTTCCCAGCCATCATCGTTAGCTTATTTAATCCATAGTAGGATGTAAGCCTCCCCAAGTTGTCTCCAATGAGCTTTGTTGTTTGCTTTTTGCATCTTATCGTGTCCCGTTATTCTTTTTATGTCGTCCGTCCATCTTGTCTGTGATCTACCTCTGCATCTTTTGTGTTCTCTAGGCCTCCATTCAAATATAAGGCGTGTCCATCTGTTATCATTCATCTTTGCGATATGCCCCGCCCAATACCACCATAATATACATATTCGTTGTATTACATCTGTCACTTTTGATCTTCTTGGAATCTCGATGTTGGGAATACGATCTTGGAGTCTAATATTTAGCATCTTTTTTTTTTATTGGTCTAGCACACGTGCTGCAGGGAAGTCCCTAAAGCGCTTCAGGAGCGGCACGAGTGCGGAAAAAAAAAAGCGATTCACGTTGTTCTTGAATCGCTGTAAATTGTACTCGGTGAGAAACACAGCGCTGGGCAAATTATTCCAAAGGGATGACGTTCTCCATATGAAAGATTGCTTGAAAACCGTTCATCTCCCTCTTCATTGCTATTTGGGTTACCTGGAATTTATTTATTAGAGTTTTATGTAAAGCCCACGTTTCAGTGCCATATGTTAATACCGGCAGTAAATATTGATCGAATACTCTGACTTTTATTATATTTGGGATGTCCAATTTAAAAGTAGATGGTAACCTTCCGAACGCAGACCAAGCTAACGAGACTCTTCTCTCCAAATCAGACTAAATTATTTTCTGATATGTCGATTTTTTGTCCTAAATGTATGAATGTTTGTACCATTCCTATTCTTTCACCTTCTATTAATAGTTTCTGGCTACTGTCTTCATTTTCGTGGTTGAAATATTTGGTTTTGGTGAAGTTTACTTTTCATCAGCATTTCTTGTAATTCTTCTTTTGTGTAGACGTTCAGAGTGACATCATCTACGATCCTTAAGTGATTTAGTCGTTCGCCGTTCATGTCACCAGTAAGATATATATATATATATATATATATATATATATATATATATATATATATATATATATATATAAACAACTTTTGTAACTTTTTTATGTCTTCTATTATTTCACTGATTAACTCATGCAGTCTGCACGAGAGGAGGTGACGGTACATGCTAGTAAGTAAATAATTATTGCTAATGATATGAATATATAACGTGTCATCTAGATAGCTACATTTTAACATTGAACTACGTCAAATAAATTAAATCGTGAAGTAAATTTTTATCTTAATGTTAATGGTGTTTTCATTTTGATAAGACGTTTACATTATTATGAAATATTGTGTAAATTATTAAATAATAAAGCCATAGTACGTTGTAACAATTTAATATTTCTTTTGTAGTATAATGAAGGTTATTGCGATAAAGCGAAGCTTTTTATTAAAATTTGCACTGGCTTCTCTCTCTTTCTCTCTCTCTTTTGTTGTCTTTGTTCTTTGTAAAATTTAGATGGATTAGAAAGAGTATGAGTCAACTATTTGTACCTCATTTAACAGCGACTCACTGTACCCATCCGTTTGTACGTGTAGTGGAGAGCATCATCCGTATCTTTACTAATATTACGAGTATTAGGGTGGTTGTAAATTTTGGTTTATTGAAAAGCTTTCTTTGTTACGTTTGCGCTATTGCTCCTAAGTTAGCGTCTTATAAACTGAATGACGATGCCAGTAGATTAGGACATCTCGACATAACTATGTTGGATTCGGTAACGTTACCTTTTTTCGCTTTTTTTTTTGCGTTTGTTTACATTTCTGGGTCCCTAGATCAAACAACTTTCCTTCCATTTTTGTTGGTTTGCCTGTCAATTTCTTGGCACGGTAACTATGAAACCTGATATTGCCTCAAATTTGGTATACATATGATACCTGTGGGAGAATCGAATTCTATAGTACTGGTACATCTCTGTAGCAAAATCAATTGAATAAAAATATTGATAAATAGCGCCCCTGGATACTATCACATAACACTAATTTATTAATCGACGTCCCGTTCTGTCTGACGTTGGATTGAAAACTACTTAGCGATACCTATTTTATTATTGCTAACAGTTAATCACTTGCATACTTCTAAATATGCAATAAACAAGTCGTATCTTCCTAGCAATTATATATTTCCTAGAAATTAATGCGTTAAACACAACGCATAAAAAATATAAATTTCACCTTCAGAAATACCACTTTTCTTGGTTAATTTAACAACCTATTACAAAAACTAATTGTCACTAATCTTCAGCAACAACAAAGTAACACGTATGGTACTTTTTACATTACTAATTTGCAATATTAACATTTATTTTTGGGAAAAAATTTTGAGACCTAAACATGTAAGAGGTCTTCGGCATTTCACCGATGCCTTCTCTCTTCAATTCACTTTTCGATCTCCCTTTCTCTCTTATTCGTGCATTTCATTGTTTATCTTAATTGCGCCAATATTTTTTAAAATTATGCAGTCCAGTGATTTACCAAATTTTGAATAATGTTTAAATTTAATAAAAATAAATAAATATTAGGTGTATCTCTAATTGACTGGAGGAATCACCTATTTTAATATATTAAACGATTTACATAACACCCTATATATATATATATATATATATATATATATATATATATATATATATATATATATATATATATATATGTATATATGTTGTATAAATATTTATAGTAAAACATGAAAAGAGTAAAAGGGGGTGGTATATATAACGTTATTTGACTTTTTCAAGATTTTTGGAATTCAAAACTTAGGTAATTTTTTTTATTATTTTCAATTTTAACTGAGGTGAAAGGGGTGGTTAAATATTGTATAGTTTCGATAGTATTTTTAAAATTTTTCCAAGTTTTTTGGTTGATGTAACTGGGAAATTTGAAGCTTATTATTTATTATAAAATATGTAAGAGGTTAATGGGGTCGGGTAGATGGTTAGAGGGGTTGCTTTATATATATATGGTACTTTTTAGGGTTTTTAGACTAAGAGGGAGGGTGAAAAAGATGCCAGAATCTTGTATAGTTTCAATAATATTATGAAACATTTTCCAGGATTTTTGAATTAGAGAATGAGCAATAATCATTCATAATAAAACATATAAGATGCCGAAAGGGTGGAAAAGAGAAATAGAGGAGTGACTTCGTATTTGTCTTGTTATAGACCTTTTTTGGAGTTATCTCAGTTAAGAAATTAAAACATTACATTTTTTCATTGTTTTCATTGTTAACGTGGGAACAAATTAAAAGGGATGGGGGTCATCGTATCTTTTCAATAGTATTATGAGAATTTTTCCATGTTTATAATGGGGATATTGGATATAAAATATGAAATAATCTTTCTATAGTAAAATATATACGAAGAAATGAGGTAGGGGGCTAAAAGGATGATTTTTTCCAGTTTTAACAGAAGTACTGCATACAAGGGATTGAGATCTGATTACACAAAAACCTAAAAAATGTAGAGGTTGAATATAGGAAGCTTTAGAAATACAAACGTTTAAGTTGGCGGAAATGTAGTGATGGAACAGGAGGTGAATCACTGTATTTACGTTCCCTGTTAACAAGACGTATTGTATTCCTGGAAAAATAGGCCTCCGAAATTCTTCTTTTTTTTCAGGTCTCAGGGTTTTTAGATGACGAAAAACATATTTTTTCAATTCCCAACTTCATAGTAAAAATATTAAATATCATAAAAAATAATCTAGCGAAACATCACAAAATAGTTTTATTTTTGTTTACATATCGAGACGTTTTTTGGCCTCTCTGAAAATTTTTAGTGTTCCGTACGGAACACTTATAAGATCACTTCGGCCTCTGTTTGTCTGCCTGTCTGTCACATCCGATTTTCTCTGAAACTATTTGATATAGAAAGTTGAAATTTGGCACTAATATAGGAATTAATGGCCCCCATCACAGCCGTGTAGTTTTGAAAGTTAAATTTTGACTTTAAGGGTTAGTTTTGGGGTTGAAATCGAATGTGAAAAAAAAATTACCAGGTCATTGAGTGGGGTATCACATGCAAGCTTGTGAAAATGCGAGTTCAAAAATATATAATGTAATACTTGCGCACACTTTTCTTTGTATTATTTTTATAATCAAAAATTGTTGAAAAAATTCTAGAGTATTCTCCACAGAATGTAGATCGAACGAAAATTATTACGACTGCATTACCTTTAATAATTTGTCCGGTATATAAAAAATAAAAATCTCAAGATCATCAGTTTTCAACAAAAATGGGAACAAACTTTGTTGAAAACTCATTTGGGGTGTATTTTGTGAAGTCACTGATCATTTTATACCTCCGTAACAAAATTTTTTATTTCAAAAGCATACAACGTACGGAACACTAATTGCTTAAGTCCGACTTGCACTTGATCAGTTATTCCTTATTTGTATCATACATATTCAATTCTCTTCAATTTGCACGTTTGATTGTCCTTTCTGATGCGAATCTCATGGCCAAGATAGGTGTATTTGTCAACTAGTTTTACCTCTTCATTGCCAACATTAATCTGTTTGCTTTTAACCAAGTTCGTCATATAACATATTTTGTTTTAGAAACATGCATTTCCACGTCTGCACATACTTCTCGAAGTTCTTGAAGCATTACTGTAAGTTCGCCAAGACTGTCAGATATCAGGACTATATCATCTGCAAAACGCAGATTTGTCAGACTTTGCCCATCTACATATGTTAAGGCATTTTCCTTCCCAGTTGAGTTTCTTGAAAGCATATTCCAAAACTTGAATAGGTTAGGCGACATCGTGTGGTCTTGTTTTACTCCCCTACCAATTGGTATGGATTTGGTGTTTTCGTGGAGTTTCACCGTCATACAGTCATTTTTGTAGATGTTGTAAATTAACTTTGTATAACGATAGTCAACACGGCACGCTTGTAACGCTTCTCGTACTGTCCAGCTCGACTCTATCAAAAGCCTTATGGAAATCTATGAAGGCCAAGGCAAGTGATCTGTTATATTCAATGCTTTTCTCAATTAATGTCTTAATACTTTGTAGATTGTCATTGGTTCCGAATCGGGCTCGGAAGCCAGCCTGCTCCCTTGGTTGGTAGAGGTCCAACTTATCTTCAGGTCTTGTTATTATTATCCTAGTGAACTATTTGTAGAGATGGCTCAGAAAGCTGCTAATTGAAGAGAAGGATAACGCTCGCTTGGGCAGTCTGTGGAAGACTCAAGGATATCTTTAGGAGTGATCTTCCTATCTGCCTAAAAAGGAAGGTCTTTGCTCATCGTGTGCTTCCAGTGATGACTTATGGGACGGAAACTATAACCTTAACTATCGCAACCTCTAAAAAGCTTAAAATAACACAGTACAAGATGAAAAGATCAATCGAAGTTATCCCTCAAAGAACCGCTGTTATTGATATAATTGCATAAATAGCGAAACTTGCATGGAACTAGGCGGGATAAATAGCCCGAATGTCCGATGGGAGATGGACTGAGAGGTTGCCTGAGTGAAGACCTAGGTGTGACAGGCGTAGTAGGGGTAGACCTCCTACACGCTGGACCGACGATATTAAGAGACTGTGTGGTAACTGGATGCGGAAAGCCCAGGAGAGGAAAGAGTGTATTGAGATGGGGGAGGCCTATGTCCAGCAGTGGTGGGTGGCAACTAATTGTTGATGATGATGATCATACATATTTGAATTTTATTCGTTAATGTACGTTGGTAGAGAGCACGTAGTCTGTTTGATGGAATTTTAAAAGAGAGAATGGCAGTTTTTGAATCATTAAACAATGTTTTTGATTCTATTAATAAGATAAATTTCTCTTTTTTTTTGTTAATATATAGTATGTAGTCTTTAATGTGAGATAGTCAAAATTATTGCTTATTTTAGAACTGTATGTTTGTAAGGAAAGTAGTGGGTAAATGCTTTTACCAATTTTTTTTTTTCATTAAATGTCACAAGATCACTGTTTCTTCAAGACACAATTTCTTCCAAGTCTTTGTAAAATTATGTAATCATCTGTATGCATCGACAGCTATTTTCCGAGCCGAGCGTTTAAGGCCAATACCAACCGTGTTGTCATAAGCAAGCTATACGTTGGATTTGGGGCTTTTTCCAGCAGATCTTTAATATAAAGAAAAAAGAGAATGGAAGGCAGCTTGGCGCCCTGGGCGTCAGCAGTCTTGATAAGGGTTTCAGAAAGGATTTATACAATTTTAAAAGAATTACTCGCGATCCCTAAATAAAATTTTTTAAATGTATCACGGTCGAAAGCCTTTGATATAGAAAGAAAATATTTTTTTAAAAGAGTACTGTACAGTTATAGGTGTAATCCCATAAATATTAAAATATTTCTTTATGCTCCTAGACTATAAAAAGTTGTGCGTTTCGCTTCGCTTAAACAACTGGCACAATTAGTAGAAAATAACTTTGCATTTTTTTATTTTAACTGGACTAAACTGGCAAGAGGCGACGAAAAGTACAAACGATTTAAAAATAGAAAATAAAACTTATAAATATAGTAAACATAAATAGAAACCAAAATAATTTATTCCCTCTTTTTATTGTTCCGTAGCAAAATTGAAAAACGGAACACTTATGGAATCCACGATACAGCTGTGTCATTTTAAAAGTTAAATTTTGACTTAAAGGGTTGGTTTTGGGGGGTGAAATCAGAAGTAAACAAAAAATTCAAGGTCATCGAGTAGGGTGTCAAATAAAAGCTTGTGAAAACACGAGTTCAAAAATATATATGATGTAATACACGTGCGAATTTTTCTTTATATTGTTTTAAAAAATTGCCTAAAATCCCTGTCTCCCCACCCTATCTCTAAGAGTACCGATTAAAAAAATTTCGAAAAAATTCTAAATTATACTCCATAAGATATAAATCGAATGAAAATTAATACGAATGCAGTACCTTTGATGATGTATCTGGTATATAAAAAAAATTTGGAATGTGGTAATAATAGTCAATCCACTTATTTGAATATCATTGGGCTTAGAAAAAAGATAAAAAGATACTAGCTCTACTAGAGATAGAACCTTGATAGACGATGTGCTTTGCAATTTTTCTAATGACATAGTTATTCACGTTGTAGAACAAACAAGTTTGTGGTCGAATCCTAATTATTAATTTTTCTAAACTCATTTGGGATCTGTTTTGTGAAGTCATTTTATACCTATGTAACAAGATTTTGAGTATTTGTGGTCATCTCTTAACTAACAGAACTTTAATATAGACAGTAACAGAATATAACTTAAAGTCGTACCTGGTATTTACAGATTATCAAAAGGCTTTTGATAGTATCG
Organism: Pachyrhynchus sulphureomaculatus; assembly: GCA_019049505.1. Lineage (NCBI taxonomy): Eukaryota > Metazoa > Arthropoda > Insecta > Coleoptera > Curculionidae > Pachyrhynchus > Pachyrhynchus sulphureomaculatus. The sequence continues at coordinate 27,865,131 of CM032453.1, read as the reverse complement.
AGAGCTGGTCCATCGAAGAGCCTTGTATAACAGCAGAATAGACTATAGGTATACTCAGCTCATATATATATATATATATATATATATATATATATATATATATATATATATATATATATATATATATATATATATATATTTGGGTTTAACTGTATATATACACAAGTAATATATAATTATACAACTAAGTGTTGTGTTCCCATTCGCCTTCTCCAAACCTCTCTATCGTCCACCATCTCTTCGTCCATTCCTCGTGACCTCATGGCCTGTCTCATATCTTCATTCCAGGATCTACGTGGTCGTCCTTTTTTATTTCTTCCCGGTAGTTTCCATGTCAAGAGCCTTTTGGGCCATCTTGTAATGCTCATTCTGAGTAGGTGTCCAAACCATTTTAATCCTCTATTTTCTATTCTTTTATTCTTTGTATAATTGTTTCTGTTGTCGCTGTTCTTTTGCGTATTTCTTGGTTTATTATGTGTTGGAATTTGGACACTCCGGCGCTTCTTCTCAGGTAATCCATCTCTATCGTCGGTATTTTTCTTTTATCCTCTTCTTTCATTACCCACAGTTTACTACCATAACTTAAAATCGATTCTACTATTGTTCTTCCAATTCTCTTTTTGTTTTGTGTAGTTATATTTTGATCCCACCATATTGAGTTAAGAGCTCCTATGATCCTCCTGGCTTTTTGTATTTTATTCTGTATTTCATTTTTACCTATACCAATGTTGTCAATCAGTACTCCTAGAAATTTAAATTTCTTGACTTGTTTGACATGTGTATCGTTGTTAATTAAGACATCAAATTATATTTCCGAGTTCACAACCATATACTCCGTCTTTTCAACGCTCACCTTCAGTCCCCATTCCTTGTAGTCTGTGTGTGTATAATCTCTTTAATACATATTCCATATCGAATACATTTTGTGTCATTATTACTTGGTTGTCTGCAAAGTGTAAAATTCCGATTCAGCACATAAACTTTACTTTAGAACCTGAATGTCATCTTTTTATCCTTAACGGTTTCTAAAATATTCAATGAAAACCCATCTTCAGGCTCCCCATTTGGGTCGCTGTAGCTCCCTAACGGGGGGAGATAGGAGACATTTTTATAGGAACTTCCGACCTTATTTTGGTCCAATCTACTAGATCCTTCATGTTTGACTATACCTTTTGGAACACCCTATATAAGACAGAATCAGTAACCAAAGTATAAAAGACCAAACTGATAGACATAAGAGAATAGGTAGCAGGTCTGAAATGGAGATGAGTAGGTCACACAATAAGATAACAAAATATGAGATGGAATAAAAGAATGGAGGCAAGTTGGGGCAAAGATCCAGAGGAAGGCCCCAAACAAGATGAAAAGACGACCCGAAAAGAACGGCTGGTTTAGGATGGATCAGAAAGACACAGAATCGAGGGGGACGGAGAAAGGAAGGGGAAGCGCGGCTGGATGGAAGAAGGCTTATTAGATAGATAGATACATAGATAGAATAATTTTTTTTATTTTAAAAGCAATCACGGTACGGAACAGTAATTGCGCAAGTCCAACTTGCTCTTGGCCCGTTTTTTTTTTATGTAGAAAGATACTTTTATGACAAGCTGTAATGGGGAATTATGAAATTTCAAAAACAAAAAAGTATTTACCTTTTACTTCCCTGTTAAATGCAACTTGTAAAGTCAAAAAATTTTTTTTGAGGCCACTCTGTAAGCACATCGGTCGACGTACTTTTTGTAAAACTGAAAATTGAAAAAAATATATATATTTTTCGTAATCTGGGGACCTTGTAACATGAAGAAATGCAAAACACTCGGTGGGTGATTGTTTTTACGAATATAATACTTCTCTTTACGATGGAGTGGAAACTTACTTTTTCTAAAACAGTTTAGTTTTTTATTAAATTAACACTAATCAAAATGATTCTGATTTAAATTGAATTTTATTGCCGTTTATTTAACTTTTAAAAATGACAGGTTAAAATATTGTGGCTAGTATCCTTGCCAATCGTTCCAATTTTCTAGACCCCTTGTTTCAGCTAATAAAAAATTGGATTTTATTGGTGCTTTTGAAAATTTGTGCCAAATTTTGAAATACCGAATCATTATATTTTTATTGCATAAAAACAAACAATAAAACAAACCAATGGCGGTGGACTTTACTTTAGTAGATTTACTATTTTAGAACTTTTTTAAAATATATTCAAATTAGTTTAGGCAATTTGAACTTATCTTAAAAACAAACTTAACTGCAGTCATAAACAATTAAAACAGAATATCTTTTTGCACCTTCTGTCCTGTAAAAATTTGATCTTTACTTCCCCCTCTAATAGTCCTTTTACACGGTCATATCAGTTCTCAGTTCCGTCTCAGTTTCAGTTTTCGTTTCATTTCAGTTCGGAAGGAGGTTTGTTTTTACACCGTCCGTTCAGTTTTCAGTCCTAGTTATTTTTCAAAGTGTTATATGTGTTTCGCCTTCAAACACGTGTTGTCATACTGTCCCAAAGTGTACATGTGTAAAATAGCTCATGTATGAAGACTGTCTCACTGCAGTAGCCTTAGCTGTGGCGTTGAAGAAACGATGGAAGAAAAGAATCCCATACCGTCAGGTGTCAGTCTCAGTTTCAGTTCTGTTTTCAGTTTTTCCTTTTTACACGTAGGAAACATGGACAGTTCGACTGAAAATGAAACTGAACTGAGGACTGATATGACCGTGTAGAGGTATTGTCTCCGATTTTCGCATTTCTTTCGTTTCAGAGTACCGAGATCACGAGAAACCTAGTGTCCGATTCTGGCTGTTGATCTATCAGTTCGCCTGTAGGACTGCCCGTTGGCACGATAATTCTCAAACAAAACGAGATATCAATTTTTAGTGTTCCGTACGGAACACTTATAAGATCACTTTGGTGTCTGTCTGTCCGTCTGTCACACCCCATTTTCTCCGAAACTATTTGACGTAGAAAGTTGAAATTTGTTACTAATATAGAAATTGATGGCCTCATTAGAACCGTGTAGTTTTCAAAGTTAAATTTTGACTTAAGGGGTTAGTTTTTTGGGGGGTGAAATCAGAAATGAAAAAAAATGTTTTTACTAGGTCATCGAGTGGGGCGTCAAATAAAAGCTTGTAAAAACACGAGTTCAAAAAAATATATATAATGTCTTACATGCGCACACTTTTCTTTGTATTATTTTGAAAAAATCGCGAAAAATCGCTGTCGCCCCCTCTATCTCGAAAACAACTGATCCAAAAATTTTGAAAAGATTCTGGAATATTTTTCACGGGGTGTAGATTGAAAGAAAATTGTCACTAGTGCATTACCTTTAATGATTTATCTGGTATATAGAAAAAAATAAAAATTTCAAGGTCATCAGTTTTCAGTAAAGATCGGAAACAAACTTTGTTGAAAATTCATTTGGGGTGTGTTTTGTGAAGCCACTGATCATTTTATACCTCCGTGACAAAAAATTTTTATTTCACAAGCAATCAACGTACGGAACACTAATTGCGCAAGTTCAACTTGCACTTGACCTGTTATTATTCTTGCACGCAATAGTTCAGGTAAATGATTATATTTTTAGGAAATATTGAGTCGGGGAAATAGTAAAGAGGTGATACTAAGAGGATTTTTCTTGGTTCTTAGTTGTAATGTAAATATTTAAAGAGGTGAGAAGAATAGGCATAGGCACATACTGTATTCACATAGGGACAAAGCAAAGTGTCCTGGGTCGTTATACATCGGTTTTCTAAGCGGAAATCTACTTCATCTTCAAGTCTGGCTGGAAGGTACATAATCCGGAGGATCGTGTACGTTTGTTTGGAGCTTCCCTGACGGCTTTGAAACCGACCAGGTTGAACTGGCAACAGGCAGGCGTGTATTGAGACTTGCTGTCCAGTCTGGCGGTCAGAAACAACCTGTTTCTCGACTGGATTCAGAGCGCGCGGATATCTAGGGAACTGAGGTGGCTACCATACTTGCTAAAAAGCAAGCTTAAGGGAGCCACATGAGACCTAAACCCTTTTTGGCAGTGAAAGGCTAGGATGAAGCACCATGGTTGACATTGTCTAAGAGTCTCAAAACAGGAAATAATCCTGAGTTGTTGTTGTTGTTGAAATTAAACAGGAAAGACTTGAAGATGGTGGCAAATATCTTTGCACAAAACTGCTACTGCAATGAGCCAGATTGCAGACGTACTTACGTCTTGCCCGGCAATTACACGGTAAGATAAATTTACCTAGATTCCCCGATTATTTTGAGATAGGATTGTATTAAGAAAAACTAACCTCTAAGGCTGCTGTTCTTCCCAATGGTTATAGGTACTCCTCGCCCTTAAGAAGTGCTATAGGCATTCAAACCAGCTGTTGCTGTTTATTTGTCTATCTAAAGCGGTGGTTGGTGGCGGGAGAATGGTTTCTTCGAATACAGCATCTTATAGGTCTATTTCACGGCATTTAGAGTCAAGAAATCTAAAAATTAATATATTTTTATTATTTACAATTTGGCACGAGCTCTTCTTCTGTCTTGCTTTTTTTAGGGTCTATTCTTTAGTGTGAGGAAGTCCAATTTAGTGTTTATTATAGAACGTCGTGTTTGCAAGGATAGTACTGGCTAAATTGCTAACCATTTTTTGCCAATTCACTGTACAAAATCCGCTAAAAATAGTCAGAACTTTACTTAAATTTGATATAATATATTCTTTCTTTTTTATTACTTATACTTTTTCATAAAAACGCTACTACATGGTGGTGTCATGTATATATAACGACTCACTGAAAATTTAAATTTTGTAAACTGGAGCACAATGTTTAAAAAATGCCAAGCCAATTCATAAGAATATTTAAAACATGAGAAAAAATATATTAACCGTTCCGTCAAGTTGTATGTGACAGTTTTCTTTGGTTAACTTATCAAAATTTGACGTTTATTGAAGATCTGCTTGTTTATCCTATTTTTATTTTATGTTAGTCAGTTTAGCCAAGTTTCTAGTTAAAAAACTGATTTAGAATGGTCACCGTTATTCCAGACTATGATGCAATGAAGAAAAAACTCGTTGAAGTCGGTGACAAACTAGTGATTATTGATTTCTTTACAACATGGTGCGGTGCCTGTCGGATGATCAGCCCGAAATTTGAAGAACTGGCTACACAATACCAACAAATAGTATTTCTTAAAGTTGACGTAGACGAGTCGGAAGACCTAGCCAAAGAATATAATATCACAGCTATGCCAACCTTCATATTTATAAAGAGTAAAAATATTGTAACGACATTTTCTGGTGCTAATTATAATAAGCTAAAAGCCATGATAGAACAACACAAATCGGACTAGAGTCGCGATGTTGTAAAAAACCATGGTTTCTTTGAGGAGGAGGAAGGAGGATCACCTTACATTTTTTAGTGTTGTGACCCAATTTTTTTTTGTGACTAAGTTATAAGACTGTACTATTTAAATATAGATATATTTGTTGTTAAATTTTTGTTTAGTATTTAATTTTTTGTTAGCAACATAATCGTTTGAGATAAGAAAGACGAACTTTAACTTAAAATTGCTAACGTTATCCCTGTTTATAAAAGAGGTGAGCACAGTGATGTGGGAAATTATAGGCAAGTATATATACTTAGTTCTATTGTCTTTATTGCCAAGTACAATATACGAGGCTGGTTTGAAAAGTCCGTGCAAAAATAAAAACTACTTATGTGTTTGGGGTAAACCTTTTTTATTTTTCGACATAGTCTCCTTTTAGGCTTATACACTTCGTCCAACGATGTTCTAGTTTGTTGATCCCTTCCGAATAATAGGATTTGTCCAAGTCTGCAAAATATCCATTAGTGTCTGCAATCACCTCCTCGTTTGAATAAAATCTTTGTCCCGCCAGCCATTTCTTCAAATTGGGGAACGAATAGTAGTCCGAGGGAGCCAAGTCTGGAGAATAGGGGAGATGTGAAACGAGTTGGAATCCTATTTCCATTAATTTTGCGACCACAACTGCTGAGGTGTGTGCTGGTGCGTTGTAGTGATGGAAAAGGACTTTCTTGTGGGCCAATCGCGGGCGTTTTTCTTGCAGCTCGGTTGTCAAACGGTCCAATAACGATGAATAATATTCACCTGTAATAGTTTTACCCTTTTCCAGATAGTCGATGAGGATTATCCCTTGCGAATCCCAGAAGACAGTCGCCATAACCTTTCCGGCCGAAGGAACGGTCTTCGCCTTTTTTGGTGCAGATTCCCCCTTGGTAACCCATTGTTTAGATTGTTGTTTGGTCTCAGGAGTATAGTAATGTATCCATGTTTCATCCACAGTGACGAAACGACGCTTAAAGTCCTCCGGATTCTTCTGGAACAGCTGCAAACCATCCTTGCAACACTTCACACGATTCCGTTTTTGGTCAAGCGTGAGCAATCGCGGCACCCATCTTGCGGATAGCTTTCTCATGTCCAAATGTTTATGCAAAATATTATGTACCCGTTCAGTCGAGATGCCCACAGCACTAGCAATCTCACGCACCTTAACTCTTCTGTCATCCATCACCATATCATGGATTTGATCAATGATTTCTGGAGTCGTAACCTCCACAGGCCGTCCAGAACGTTCAGCGTCACTTGTGTCCATATGGCCAGTCCGAAAATTTTGAAACCACTTATAAACTGTTCTAATCGAAGGTGCAGAGTCGCCATAATGTTTATCAAGCTTCTCTTTAGTCTCCTGAGGCGTTTTTCCTTTTATAAAGTAATGTTTAATCACTACACGAAGTTCTTTTTCGTCCATTTCTTGAAAATCACTCGACTTCCTTGATTCACACGAATGCCAAACACAAAGAAATAGACCAATATGGCTGAAACTTGGTGTGCGTTCATTCAAGAGATGCTACTAACTGAACAAGACCTCGATACGCGCCGGTGGTGCCATCTCTCGAACTTTGCACGGACTTTCCAAACCAGCCTCGTATGTTTTAACGTAATCCATGTTTATAAAAAAGGTGAGCACAGTGATGTGGGAACTTATAGGCAAGAGAGAATTGTATATGATCCAGTAATAACCTTTATTGCCAAGTACAATATACTACACCCAGCACAAAATGGTTTTTTACCTAATAGATCAACTGAATCTGCCTCTTTCTATTATCTAAATCAGGTCTATCGCAGTGTTGATGAAGGTAAATATGTTGTAACGTTATCCCTGTTTATAAAAAAGGTGAGCACAGTGATGTGGGAAATTATAGGCAAGTATCTATACTTAGTTCTTTTAAAAATTATTGGGAGAATTGTGTATGACCGAGTAATAACCTTTATTACCAAATACAATATACTACACCCAGAACAACATTTTTTTTTTACCTAATAGATCAACTAAATCTGCCTCTTTCTACTATCTAAATCAGGTCTACCGTAGTGTTGATGAAGGTAAATATATTGTTACGTTGTTTTTCGATCTTTCTATAGCCTTTAACACAGTCAACAAAATATCTTTGATGAAAAAATTGTACAATATTGATGTCCGGAGTAGTCTGTTGGAATGGATATGGTCAGTATAATCGACAGGGAAATGGTGGTTAAATATGATGGTTCCATTTCGGATAGGAGAGCGGTAGATTTCGGTGTCTCACAAGGATCTGTCTTGGGTCCTCTGTTTTTTATCTTATATGTAAATGCCCTGCCATTAATCATCAATACAGGTCATGTAACTATATATGCGGATGACAATACCCATTGTGATAGCCTCTGAAACTGTAGATCGTCTGTTTAATGCTGTTACAGGTGCATGCAGGGATATGGAGGTGTGGTGTTGAAGAAATGGACTAATACTAAATATTGAAAAAACAGTCCATATTTAATAAAAAATCTCTAGCGGCGGGATTTGACGATTCCCTTGGGGTAACTTTTGTGGAGAGGGTTAAGGTCATATAGACCATGTATGCTCAAAATTAAATTCAGCGTACTTTGCAATTTTGAGTTACCGATTAATTGTGAGGGACTCTTGACTGTATATTATGCTTTGGCTCTCAGCCATTTGTCTTACAATGTTCTATTCTAGGGTCTTGCTGGTGAAAAATGTAAGCATGGTTTTGTGAGCCAGAAGAAAATAATTCGTCTAATTTTTAATCTCGACTTTCGTAACAGCTGTAGAGATATACTATAATATGACCTAATCACAACCTTTCCATGTCGGTACATATTCCACTGTTTAACTTTTGTAAATAAAAATAGACACTTTATTGAGGTGTTGGGATCTACAAATACGTATAAGACAAGGTTTAATAGTTTACTGGTTATACCCCCCTCCTCTCTACAGTTGCATCAGCCTTTACAGTGGGTTACCTGCAGGACTGCGAGCTATGCAAGGTACGAGATTTGTTGATGATGTCTCTTTTACTAGACAATGCCTTTTACTCAGTAAGTGATTTTCACAAGAGCTGATGTTGGAGAAAGGGGGTTCTGTTCGTGAAATTTTTGTGATTTTTTTTTCACATATCTTTTTATTTTTAAATTGGTATTTTACAAGCCTGGAACAACTGTACTAGTCTGATTGGGTTGCTTACGTGTGTTTGTTTAATTTACCTTTGACTATTGTACATTATTTTGTATGTATTTATGGATGTATTTTTGTGCACGTATACACTGTACTGTTGTTCATCTGTCAAGACGAACCAATGTACACTCTGTTGTATTTTGACGGTAATATATGTATTATTATTATTATTAAAAAAAGTTCTTCTTTCTCACATTTGATCAATGTGGTTCCATGTTTGGCTGACGGGCCAAAACCAAGTCAGCACAAACGCTATTACCATTCCGTATTAAGGAATGACCTGACAATGTTACATGTTTTCAAAATCACTGACTTCTGAATGTTTCTGTGTATGTCCGTGATGAGTCCCAATTGCACTAAATGTGGTGTGAATGTTATTGGTGTAAGGCCTGTGGCTGATATAATGAGGGGGACAATGATGACTTTTTCCTGTCTCCATAGCCTTTTTATTTCCGTTGCAAGGTCTGTGTATTTGGAAATTTTTTCTGTGTATTACGCTTGGATGTTTGTGTCGTTGGGGACAGCTATGTCAATCAGATAGGTGACTTTTCCTTTTTTGCACTAAAAAGTAATATCGGGTCTATTGGCGGAGACTGTTTTATCTGTATGGATACCGATATCCCAGTAGAGCTTGTAATCTTCATTTTCAAGTATGGATGTTGGCGTGTATTTGTAGTAGGGATCTGTGTTTTCTATGAGTCTGTATGTTGTAGCCAGTGCTTGGTGAACCACTTTGGCAGCTGAATCATGCCTGGCTGTGTACTCCGTTCCGGCCAATATTTTACATCCGCTCGTTATGTGTTCGATCGTTTCTTTCTGCTGGTGGCATTTCCTACATCTGTCCTCTGCAATAGTCGGGTCTTTGATGATATGCTTTTGGTAGTTTCTGGTTAATATGACTTTATCCTGGATGGCAAGTAAGAAGCCTTCAGTCTCAGGGAATAGCTGCCCATCCCGTAACCAGGTGTATGATTGTTTTTTATTTACGTGGTCTTGTTCTATGTGGTATCTGTGTTTTCCGTGGAGTGTTTTCTCTGACCACGTTTTCATCTTTTCTGTTGTAATTGGGTGTGACTGTGTGTGTCTGCTGAGTGGTCTGCCCGGGCTAAGTCGAGAGGTGTGTAGTTTTTGTCTGCTTTCACTGTCGCTGTGTGGAGGCTGGTTTGCTTGCTGTGAAAGAATTTCCTAAGTGTTTGTATTTGTTTTGTGTGTAATGATCTGATGTCTATAATTCCTCTTCCTCCTGCCTTCCTCTCGATGGTAAGTCTTTCTTTGCATGCGTTGGGGTGTAATTTGCTGTATTTGGTGAATTGAGATCGTATAAGGATGTGAATATTTTCTATGTCTGTTTGTGACCATTTGATGATACCAAATGAATATGTGAGTATAGGTATAGCGAACGTGTTGATGGCTTTAGTGAGATTCTTAGAGTTGAGTTTTGTTTGCAAAAGTTTCGTCAGTCTGTTTTTGAATTCGGTTCTGAGCTCTGTTTTGATGTGAGTGTGGTTGAGTTTGGTGCTTTGTTGGAAGCCTAGATATTTGTATGTTTCTTTATCGAACATGTTATCGAGCGTTTCATTGTTGATGGTTTCTGTCTCATGGTGGCACTTCCATTGGCCTTTGTTGATGTGGAGCACTTTGCATTTACTTATACCAAATTCCATATTGACATCTAAGGTGAATATTTCTGTGATTTTGAGGAGTTCTTTCAGCTGTGTTTGTGTGGCAGCGTAGAGTTTTATGTCGTCCATATATAGGAGGTGGTTTATTTTATGTTGATTCACTTTTTGGTGTCTGATATTGAAGCCATGCTCTGTTCTGTTTAGTATATTTGAGAGTGGATTGAGACAGAGGCAAAACCATAGAGCACTGAGCGAGTCTCCCTGAAATATACCCCGTCTGATGTACAGCTCTTCTGTTTGGATCCGTTCGGTTTGTGTTTCTAGGCGTATTTTGGTTTTCCATGTTTTCATAATTTGCGCGAGAAACTGCCTGAGGTGTTGGTTGATTTTATAGATTTCTAGGGCCCTGATTAACCAGCTGTGGGGTATGGAGTCGAAGGCTTTTTTATAGTCTATGTAACCGATGTGAAGGTTTCTGTGTTCGTTTCTGGTTTGTCCCATAATCACGCTATCTATAATCAGCTGCTCTTTGCATCCTCGACTATTTTTCCTGCATCCCTTCTGCTCTTCTGTGAGGATATTGTTGTCTGTTAGGTGTTGTTCTATTTTCTTCGAAATTGTGGCTGTGATGATCTTGTATAGGGTTGGAAGACAGGTGATAGGTCGGAAGTTTGACGGGTTTGTGGTGTCTGAGCTTTTGGGTTTAACGTATGTTATTCCTTGTGTGAGGAAAGTGGGAAATGTGTGTGGTTGTAGAATGGCTTTGTTGATTTGGTGTGTGAGTGCTTCGTGTGTGGTGGTTTATTATTATTATGACTGTTCTCGTTTTTCTTTCTCACATTTGGTCAATGTGGTTCCATGTTTGGCTGACGGGCGCAAACCAAGTCAGCACAAACGCATTACCATTGTGTATTAAGGAATGACCTGACAATGTTACATGTTTTCAAAATCACTGACTTCTGAATGTTTTTGTGTATGTTTGTGTTGAGTCCTAATTGTTCTAAGTGTGGTGTGAATGTTGTTGGTGTAAGGCCTGTGGCTGATATAATGAGGGGGACAATGATGAGTTTTTCTTGTTTCCATAGCCTTTTTATTTCCGTTGCAAGGTCTGTGTATTTGGAAATTTTTTCTGTGTATTTCGTTTGGATGTTTGTGTCGTTGGGGACAGCTATGTCAATTAGATAGGTGACTTTGTCTTTTTTGCACTGAAAAGTAATATCGGGTCTATTGGCGGAGACTGTTTTATCTGTATGGATACTGATGTCCCAGTAGAGTTTATAATCTTTATTTTCAAGTACGGATGTTGGTGTGTATTTGTAGTAGGGATCTGTGTTTTCTATGAGCTTGTATGTTGTGGCTAGTGCTTGGTGAACTACTTTTGCCGCTGAGTCATGTCTGGCTGTGTATTCCGTTCCGGCTAATATTTTACATCCGCTTGTTATGTGTTCGATCGTTTCTTTCTGCTGGTGGCATTTTCTGCATCTGTCTTCTGTAATAGTTGGGTCTTTGATGATATGCTTTTGGTAGTTCCTGGTTAATATGACTTTATCCTGGATGGCAAGTAAGAAGCCTTCTGTTTCCGGGAATAGCTGCCCATCCCGTAACCAGGTGTATGATTGTTTTTTATTTACGTGGTCTTGTTCTATGTGGTATCTGTGTTTTCCGTGGAGTGTTTTTTTTCTGACCACGTTTTCATCTTTTCTTGTTGTAATTGGGTGTGACTGTGTGTATCTGCTGGGTGGTCTACCCGGGATAAGTCGAGTGGGGTATAGTTTTTGTCTGCTTTGACTGTTGCTGTGTGGAGGCTGGTTTGCTTGGTGTGAAAGAATTTCCTAAGTGCTTGTATTTGTTTTGTGTGTAATGATCTGATGTCTATAATTCCTCTTCCTCCTGCCTTCCTCTCGATGGTAAGTCTTTCTTTGCATGCGTTGGGTGTAATTTCCTGTATTTGGTGAATTGAGATCGTATAAGGATGTGAATATTTTCTAGGTCTGTTTGTGACCATTTGATGATACCAAATGAATATGTGAGTATAGGTATAGCGAACGTGTTGATGGCTTTAGTGAGATTCTTAGAGTTGAGTTTTGTTTGTAAAAGTTTCGTCAGTCTGTTTTTGAATTCGGTTCTGAGCTCTGTTTTGATGTGAGTGTGGTTGAGTTTGGTGCTTTGTTGGAAGCCTAGATATTTGTATGTTTCTTTGTCGAACATGTTATCGAGTGTTTCATTGTTGATGGTTTCTTTCTCATGGTGGTACTTCCATTGGCCTTTGTTGATGTGGAGCACTTTGCATTTACTTATACCAAATTCCATATTGACATCTAAGGTGAATATTTCTGTGATTTTGAGGAGTTCTTTCAGCTGTGTTTTTGTGGCAGCGTAGAGTTTTATGTCATCCATATATAGGAGGTGGTTTATTTTATGTTGATTCACTTTTTGGTGTCTGATATTGAAGCCATGCTCTGTTCTGTTTAGTATATTTGAGAGTGGATTGAGACAGAGGCAAAACCATAGAGCGCTGAGCGAGTCTCCCTGAAATATACCCCGTCTGATGTACAGCTCTTCTGTTTGGATGCGTTCGGTTTGTGTTTCTAGGCGTATTTTGGTTTTCCATGTTTTCATAATTTGCGCGAGAAATTGCCTGAGGTGTTGGTTGATTTTATAGATTTCTAGGGCTCTGATTAACCAGCTGTGGGGTATGGAGTCGAAGGCTTTTTTATAGTCTATGTAACCGATGTGAAGGTTTCTGTGTTCTTTTCTGGTTTGTCCCATAATCACGCTATCTATGATCAGCTGTTCTTTGCATCCTCGACTATTTTTCCTGCATCCCTTCTGCTCTTCTGTGAGAATATTGTTGTCTATTAGGTGTTGTTCTATTTTCTTGGAAATTGTGGCTGTGATGATCTTGTATAGGGTTGGAAGACAGGTGATAGGTCGGTAGATTGACGGGTTTGTGGTGTCTGAACTTTTGGGTTTGATGTATGTTATTCCTTGTGTAAGAAAAGTGGGGAATGTGTGTGGTTGTAGAATGGCTTTGTTGATTTGGTGTGTGAGTGCTTCGTGTGTGGTGGTAAACTGTTTGTACCAGAAGTTTTGTATATTGTCTATCCCAGGGCATTTCCAGTTGTGTGTGTGTTTGATTGTTTCTGTAATTTCTTCTGTAGTTAGTGTGGAATTTTCTTGTTCTGTCACACGTTTGTGTTTATCTTCTTCGGCTTTGATCCAGGGGGTGTTATTATTATGTAGTTTGGGTTCTGACCAGACAGTTTTCCAATAATCTGCGAGTTCTTGTTTGTTTGGTGGTTCAGTTACTACTGTCTGCTCGTTGTACATAGTTTTTCGGTAGAACTGTTTTTTCGCTTCTTCGGAAGAGGTTGTTGGTGTCTTTCCTCTCGTTTGATTCTTTGTATCTACGGAGTCTTGCAGCATATACGGATAGTTTTTGTTTCAACGTATCAACGATTTCTGGCAGTGTTCGGTTGAGAGATTTAGATTTGATCTTGTCTACACCCTGTGTGACACGTTTGGATGCGTTCCCGTTCATAAACTGGGTAAGGTGTCCCAGATCTCTTCTGATGTTGATTTTGTTTTCTATTCTTATTTGCCATTTAAATTTAGGTTTTCTGCTATTGGGGTCTCTTTGTCGTTGCGGGAGTTTTTGATTATTTTGTGTTATAGTGGTGATTGCTGCTGCATATATTATTGTGTGAATGTCTTCGATCGTGCTTAAGTCTGTTATGTACTGTGGTATTATGTGCTTGTTTATTGTGTTAAGGATTATTTGTGTGCTCTGTTTGAAGATTAAACGAGGGATGGGATTTCTTGTTGTAGGGTCGGTGCCTGACCATCGAGCTAGATGTGACTGCATTTCTGCTTTGAGTGTTTGTATGAGAGGTGATTCGGGGTTATGTTGTGTAGATGTTGTTGAGGGTGGTGAGTCATTCATTTTGTCGTCTGTGATATGGTGTCGTGTGGTGCTTGTTATTTGCATTGAAATATTATTTTGAGTTATGCTCCTGCTGGGTGGTGGGTCTTGTTGTTTTCGACTTGGTGGTTGTGTGTGTGAGACTGGTTCGGTATCTGCTCTACTGTTTCTATTGTTTGGTTGGTCTGTGTTCAGTTCAGCAGCTACTTGGTCTGTATTCAGTTCAGCAGCTACTGTATCTTTGATGGTTTGCAGTTCGAAAGGTGTGAGGCGATTGTTCTTGGTAATAACTCTTTTTTGGTCTATTACTCTCTGTTCTGTAACAAGTAATTGCAGATGTGGATATTCGGTCAAGAAAAGTCTGTGTAGTTCCAGTCTGTAGCCTGATGTCACTGTTTTAGTTTGGTGGCGGTGTAGTAACAGCGCATCACTGTTCTATTCATTTCATCTGTCCACTTTAGCCTCTGTCTTGGTTTGCCAGCCTTGGTAGTTGCATGTTGTCCTTGCAAAACATACGCGGTTTGGTCTGGCTTTGGCGCATCTACGTCGGTTGCGCTTGGGATTGGTGATGGGTCCAAGCGGCGAGTTATTCTCTTGTCAGTGATTTCTTTGTCAGGTGTGATTTCATTAAAGCAACGCATGGCGTGTTCATTGATTCCTGTGGTGCAACTCATGCGTTGCTGTGACTTTCCCGCCTTGGTGGGTGTCGGCTTACTCGCCGGCACAACACTTTTGGCAGGTCCATTTTCGGTTGCCCGGTCTTCATCGTTTTGGTCGAGCTGCCATTTCCGCGACGTCCTCGACCGTTACGTCGCTCGCCCGATGCTTCTTTTATTGGTCTGCTGTTGTCTGGAATGTTCTCAATGTTTTGTGGTGTCAGAAGCTCAAAGTGACCCGACATTGGGTTGCCTGTTAGTAAAAGGTAAATAGTTTTGTTGTATTTTCCCGTGCTTATTATTGTTGGTCTGTCCGTAAAAGTTATTTTTGTATGTCTTGTTCTTCGTTGTTTTGAGAATATATGAAAGTTGCTATTTTGTGTTTCCGATTATTATTATTATTATTATTATTATTTTGGTTTTGCTTTCTCACATTTAGTCAATGTGGTTTCATGTTTGGCTGACGAGCCCAAGCCAAGTCAGCACAAACGCTATTACCATTGTGTATTAGGGAATGAACTGACAATGTTACATGTTTTCGAAATCACTGACTTCCGAATGTTTCTGTATCTGTTTGAGTCTTAATTGTACTAAGTATGGTTTGAATATTGTTGGTGTAAGGCCTGTGGCTGATATGACGAGGGAGCAATGATGCCTTTTTATTTCTGTTGCAAGGTCTGTGTATTGAGAGATCTTTTCTGTGTCTTTCGTTTGGATGTTTGTATTTGTGTCGTTGGGGACAGCTATGTCAATTAGATAGGTTACTGTTCCTTTTTGACGCTGAAAAGTAATATCGGGTCTATTCTCTATTATTATTATTATTATTATTTATTGTTTTTTTTTTCTTCTTTCTCACATTTGGTCAGTGGGGTTCCATGTTTGGTTGTCTGACCTAAGCCAAGTCAGCACAAGCGCTATTACCATTATGTATTGAGGAATGATCTGACAATGTTACATGTTTTGAAAATCACTGACTTCTGAATGTTTTTGTGTATGTTTGTGTTGAGTCCTAATTGTACTAAGTGTGATGTGAATGTTGATGAGGGGGACAATGATGACTTTTTCTGGCTTCCATAGCTTTTTGTTTCTGTTGCAAGGTGTGTGTATTTGCAAATTTTTCCTGTATATTTCCTTTGGATGTTTGTGTCGTTGGGGACAGCTATGTCAATTAGATAGGGGACTTTTCCTTTTTTGTATTGAAGTATTATCGGGTCTATTGACGGGACTGTTTTATCTCTATGGATACTGATGTCCCATAGAGCTTGTAATCTTTATTTTCAAGTATAGATGTTAGTGTATATTTGTGTAGAGGTCTGTGTTTTCTATCAGTTTGTATGTTGTGGCTAGTGCTTAGTGGACTACTTTTGTGTATTCCGTTCCGGCTAATATTTAACTTCCGCTTGTTATGTGTTCGATTGTTTCTTTATGCTGGTGGCATTTTCTGCATCTGTCTTTTGTAATATTATTATTATTATTATTATATAAAAGTACAGAGGTTCCCATGATAGATCCTAAAATATCAATACAAGTCCATTATAGAAGTCTGTATGTTTGGATTAATCTAAGTAATATTCTATTTTGTAGAGTGTTTGTCCTCTAACACCCTCCCCCGACCCTTTATTTCTTTATATGTTTAACTATAAAATAATGGTACCGATAATAAACAAAATTTGTTAATCCCCACTCCGTTCACCCTTTTCTTTTTAAGCGGTATCTCCCAACAACTATAGGCTCTTTACAATGGAGTAGCCAGATTCAAGGGGCGGGAAATATAGAAAATAATGGACGTTTGTTTAAGTAAAAAAAGAAAACACTAAGAGCGAAGCTAGTAGAGAGGAGCACCAATGTTAAAACAGGGACGAAACTCTTAAATGAAAAAGAAACCTTTTGTTCTGAACACCATAAACCCAAAATTAATGACCAGCAAGCGGAATTTTTCACAAAAAACCATTTCATACTATGGAAGTTTAAAAACTTCGATAACCATCGGGGGGGGGGGGGGGGGGGGGGGAATTTTCACAAAAAAAGTACGCGTGAAAATTTTTTACAAAAAAAGAAGTATTTCCTACATTGACGGGAGCAGAGGAAATATGGCCCCTTAACACTGCTTGGTTCTCCCACAGGTTTCATTTCTAGTTCAAGCATTGTATGTGTACCAAATTTAATCCCGTTATACCATTTCGTTGGAGAGTTACTATGCCAACAGACCGATAGGCTTACGGAAAGAAGGGACTGAGGGACCCTGAACCGTGAAGAAAGGTAAAATACCTCGGAGGGTGATTTTTTCACGAATACACTACTTTCCTTTCAGAAGGCAAGTAAAAACTCATTAAGTGAATTAACTGGCTCTCCCAAACCTTGAATCTAAGCATGGAAATACAAGGATTGAGATAACGACAGCACTAAAATTCTAAAAGCGCAGCCCCGCTAGAATAGGTGCCTCTAAACGTTATTATCGCTCTTCGGGCACACATTTACATTTACTTTTTTTTAGCTGTAACTCAATGTTATTGTACGACTGAATCTGTCCCTCAGGTATCGATCGGATCTTTGTGCGCTGTTGAATTAGCATGTTGAGCTGCTTTTTCCAAAAACTGTAGTACCTTCTAGATCTCTGCTACCAGATATATTTAGTTATTTCTAACAAAACCTAGGGTCATTGGTTATTATTGTTAGGGTGTTATTATAAATGAAAGAATTATTCCTCATTCCTATATGGCAGGGGTGCTCAAACTTGAACTGCTGGCGATCTACCTCAATATTGTTAGACTACGATCGATCGGCTCTGAGAGGCTGCAAGTAAGTGTGATGCAGGATTGTCGTCTAGATAGGGTGTATCGTGGCATAGATATTAGTTTTCCGCACAATATGCATTTTTTTAGTCAAGGTAAGTGTAGGTCTGCTCTGAAATGTCAATGAAAAAACTCATAATTATTCAAAATTGCGAGTTTATTGGTTCTTACAAAACAAACGAGTTCTAGTGTCTAAACTTAACTAAAGAGTGACTTTGGATGCTGAAGCGTGGCACTGCATGTTCTCAGCATACTTTTCATAAGATGGTACGTAATTACCTAGTGCTAATCGCAAGCATGATGACATATGTTCATCAGTTAGTCGATTGCGATATTTTGACTTAATTATCTTTATTTCAGAAAATGCAGACTCGCACAAGTAAGTTGACCCAAACATTGCCGTCAGTTGAAGGGCGATTTACCTTAGATTCGGCTATTTATCTTCAGATATAAAACACCAGAATTTTGTATCAGATGCTGTGACTTTGAGATGTATATCTGATATAATCTGCACTAACTCATTTTAAACAGAACATGAGTCCATGTTAAACTGACTTGCTATTTCAGTAGCTAATTCCTCAATGTTTTTTACACGAAAAAGGATAACTCATAAATGATGCGATATTTGCCAATTTACTGAAATCATAAAAACGTATTTCGAATTGGCCCAAAATATCATAATTCAACTGAGGAATCCTTGCTTTCAAAGACGGAAAATTTTTCAGATCTTTTCTTTTCAGTTGATCTATCATAATTTGTAATTTACTTTTGAATGCGTTTATTGCGCTAATCATCTCAATAATAGTTTTTCCTTTACCTTGAAGCTCCAAATTAATGGTGTTTAAATGCATTGTGATGTCTGTCAAAAATGCCAAATCAGTCAGCCATTTTCCATTTTTCAGCATCTGAGTGTCATCACCTCTTTCGTCCAGAAAAGCTGTTATTTCGGGCAATAATTCTTGAAACCTTTCTAGGAATTTTCCGCGACTCAACCACCTGACGTCCGTGTGAAGAACTAAATCAGTGTGTTCAGCTGACTTACTATCTTCCAACTGCAATTTAAAGAGCCGTCGTTGCAAGCTACGTGTACGGATAGAATTCACAATTTTTATTGCAATGCCCATAACCTCCTCCATGTTTAGAACTTTGGAATACAAAACTTGTTGATGTATAATGCAATGGAAGGAGAAAAATGAAGGGAAATCATCATTAGCTCGATACAATGCCACAAAACCGTTTTTGTTTCCAGTCATTGCTGGTGCTCCATCGGTTGTAATGCACACTAGTTTATATATTAGTAGCTTGTAGTTTGTTACAAAATTGAAGAAAACGTCATATATATCTTCGCCACGGGTCTTTCCTTTCAGAGGAATCATTGTTAAAAAACTCTTCCTTAGCCGACATGTCATTGAATACCATTCGAATAAAAATACACAGCTGGTCAGTGTCTGTCATATCGGTGGATTCGTCGAACTGTAAAGAAAAGTATGTACATTCCATGATATCATGTTTTAGTTTATCTGCCATCTCCTGACTCATGACTTCAACACGCCTTGTGACAGTCGGACGAGATAACTGAAGTTCTCTAATAGCAGACATAATCTCTGTTTTATTTTTAAAATCTCCAAATAAAGTCTCACCCGCTTCAATAAATGCTTACTTCACAACCAATCCATCATCAAATGGTTTCTTGTGTTTCGCCTATATGAGATATTTTAAATGACGCGATCGTTGCAGCTTTTGATTGTTTGGCTGGTCTTGTGAACATGGTTTGTTCTTTTTTTAAACAAGTTATCAAATCACGTACTTTTCGTTTTCTTAATTCACTCTGTGACGAAAAATCCTTTTCATAGTTTTTATGAACCGTTCTATGATGCCTCTCTAAGTTCCCACGCTTAGGTATTGCAACTGACGCACGGCAAATGAGACAAATGCACTTATCCTTTACCATACAAAAGAAAAAATCTTCCTCCCAATCGTTATTAAAATTAAAATTAAAAAGTTTTACTTTTCTTCGCCGCACTTATTTTAGACTAAACTTTGTATCGATGTATCGCCTTCAAGTTACAACTCAGACTGACTCCTATTCCTGCAGGCGCAACATTTATATCGGCGCGAACGAAGTCTCGAATGTTGCCGTCAAAACACGCCGACCGAAGTTTCTCGAAAAATCGGCGGGAATCAAAAACGCGACTTTTCTTTGACAAGTACCGCGCGTTCCTTTGATAAAGCCGCCTTTTGCCGCTAGCAGGGGGTTATTACGATAAAAGAAAGTGATGAGGGGGTTATTCTGGCCTAATTGTGGATCGAATAAATTTTAGTAGTTTATTCATTACATTTTGTTTTAGTTACCTAAAACAAAATCTGTGAATAGTTCTATATCGGAATTTTTTTCTCGAGATCGACTCAAAAAGCACTCGCGATCGATTTGTCGATCGCGATCGACCGTTTGAGCACCCCTGCTATATGGTTTTTTCTGTACCGCTTGCATGGAGTTTCTGTTATTTATACACGTGACTCCATATCTAGCAGTAGTACAGCTCGAATTCAGATGACTAAAATTACAACGATTTTGGATATTTTGTGACGGGAGCAGAAAAATTATTAACGGAATTTTCATGTCGAAGAAAAGGCAAGTCTTTTGGAATACTACGTATAAAGTTTTACATTAACATTCAAAAGACATATCCAAGTGCAAAAAAATAGTTAAGTAGCAATTGATATTAACAGTGATAAAAGTTTGAACTTAGTAAGGACAATTATTGCATTCGAATATCCCTATTATATGAACAATAGAGTGTTATTTATGATATCGTATTTTGGGTAGCCTAACGATAAAATTAAAACATGTATAAAATAGTTGTTGACGATGTTGCCAAGTTAATAATATTTCAAATTAAATGATTTTTCAAGGCAAGTAAGTCTCAACATCATATAGTTTGTTCGTGCAGCTGACTCAGGTCAGTCAGAAGTAATGCGATTGATGGAATTCAATTTATAAACTAATTTTTTTCGATCTGATTGATTCTGACTGGCTTGATATTGGTTGCACAAACAAGCTTATTATGTTCTTACTTCTCTCACTGAAGGAAGTATTGTATTCGTCAAATAATTAACCTCTAAGATTACGTCCCTCGAACACGAACAACATGGTTTTCAGTTTACGTCTGTCTCGATATGATATGTCGATTTCAGAGCTCGTACACCTATATTATTAATAAGAAAGGAACCCATAGTTTTTGACACTGATTTAAGAAAAGAGTTGCAAGTGCTTTGAGTCTATAGATTTTGTATAGTTTCAATAGTGCAGGTTCTGTCACGAAAATCTGGATAAATTTTAATTTAAATTTTTCGCCATATTGTGCTTCCGCCAGAAGTTCCGGCATCTTGTGCTTCCGCCATTGGTGTTCGAGAAAGTCTGATGTTTCTAGTAAACATCGATAACCTCAAAATGGTTGCGATGTTAACAGCAAGTATAATCGAAGGACCGCGATCATTCAAAGCTTTCGCGTGGGGCGCCTAGCAACAGAAATAATTTGGTAGTTGACTACCCGACATCAACCATCTAGGATGTTGTAGCAAAATATACAGGTTCAGAACAGGGCAACAAAGGTTCCAGAATGCCGGCGAGGAAGAGTCGCTTGAAGGAACGCACCACGAGGCTCTCGTAGTCATCCAAAAGGCTCAGCCGCTGATTTCGGAGGACCCAGGGCAACCGTTGCGACAGTAACAACTGTCTCAGCCTCAGTTTTCTTGGGTAAATTAATTGTGTTACTATAGTAGGTTAGGTTGTTGGGTAGTTAAGGAAGAGTACTTGAAAAATAATCTTTTTTTACAAGTTATTGTACTACTATTTCTTTATTTGCAGTACTTAACTGATTAGTAAATCATTTGTTTTCTTGACATAAAAAGATAAGGATTTTATTTATCACTAAACTTTAAATACGCACTTCAGTTTTAGTCAGCCTCCCACTGTAGGTTTCCGCAATATAGACTGTTTTTTTTTTAATCTATCATGTCAAGGTTTATATTTTTAGGCAGACACATTCATAACCTGTTAATGTCCTTGAAAATTTCGTATTGGTACATATTAAAATTTATTCCTTCAGTAAATATTGTTATGTCAAAATGATTATATAAAGTAACATCTTACATCTAAAAAATGAGGATACTAGTAATGGGATATCTGAATTATATTGTGTATATGACCCAAAAACCTAATGTAGAGAGTGGCTTAACTAGTTTAAAGAGGGTAGGGTATGAAGTTTGGACTCTTTGCGCCACAGTAGCAAGTAAATCGTTAATAAGACGAGGAGATCATTAACATCTCTTTAAAAGCTTTGTTACTTTTCACACTCTAAAAACAAAATTATTATGAGGGAGGGCTTCTAAGAGGGAATAGACCTAAAAATGCAACCTGAAGATTTAAATAGGGAAATGGACTCACATTGAGAGCTTTTGTGAATTTCAAACATATATGTTATTACAGAAAAACAACACAAGATGCATGCATGAAAACAAAAATGTTAAATAAGTGTACTGTTCTGTTACATGGGGCTGAAACGTGAGCAATCACAAAAAAAAGTGTAAACTATCCAACTCCACTTGGAGAGAGTAATGCTAAATGCAGTTGAGAGGCAACGAAATGATAGAATATATTAAACGATTATTACTATCATAACAGATTATCAAAAACGCAATACTCAATGCAAAACGGAGATTGGTAGGACATGAAGCAAGAATGGAAAGGACAAGGTGGGCAAAGAAACCAACGGAATGGAAATTGTGAGTAGAAATAATGAATTGAAAACGACAGTGCTAAAATGGTATGATACTAGGAAAATGACAGGGTAGGAATTGACGTATGTAGCATAGAATAAAAATAGACGAGGAAATCTAAATAGGAAGAGAAAGAGAGGGACTTCTTAAAGAAGGAACTTTAAACTATTTCCCACGTAATAATCAGGAAAAGAAAACGACAACGGGAGGGGAGACAGAGAGAGAATCCATACTAAAACAAAAACTTCGGTTTTTATTCGCATTTTCCCTGGATTAAACTTTAAATTTTAATACATTTGATCAAAATTGAAAATAAAAACGTAAGTCTAGGAATTCATGCTGTAAAATCCGGCAACCCTGTTCCTGCTGAGCGCAACTTTCATTCCATCTCCATGACGACTATCAAAACGCGGCGTTCCGCGCCGATATCCACGTGACACGGTGTATACACGGTGGAAAACACGTGACGTCCACTTGTGTATTTTATTTCCTGCCGATGTGTGGTGAAGCCCAGCCCTTCTCTATATTTTCCTGCGCTTCGATTGGTTGGTTAACAGTAAAATTTGAAGAATTTTTTTACCTTGTGTTGGCACACGTTGAAAATTACTGGGTTAAAATCAGTGGAGGTGTATTTAAAAGCTACCTTCGAAAAGGGCTAATCTTGATTCGAGATATTTTAAGAAACGTGTTTAATGATTTATTTCTATAAATAGATTAGCTCTGAACTAGACTGGCATTGACACAGTCCTTATTAAGTTGGTCACGTGACAAAAAACTGGAATAACAGGCTACATGCTGTAAAAAAATGGTTAAGTTTAAATAAAGAAGAAATTTACTCGAGGTCAATCTATTTGCAAAAAATAAACTGTATGTCATCGTGCATCTATTTTTAATGCGTGTAGCTTTAGAACAGTTGAACTGATCTTAATGGGGTTTTCATTATTTAAAGCCGGTTTTGATTTAGTTTTTAGTACTTCGTGCCAGGATTTGAAAAAAGGAACACTTACGAAATCAACTGAGTGCCACTCCATCCATCTGTTTCTGTCACAGTACGTTTTGCGCAGAAACCGTAAAATGGGGATCAAACAGATGATCAAAAAATCCTTACTTCATTTTACTAACGGGAGGTATTGTATATCGTGCGATATTTCCATTACGAAAAACATAGTCTCCTATTTCCCTAGGTCCGTCTGTCTGACGGCTAATAACTTCCTAATGAAATTTATATATACATATATTTATACTATATATATAAAATGCAACGTCTCTCTGTCTGTCTGTCTGTCTGTCTGTCCGTTAATGCGCTTATCACTGGAGAACCACTTATCCGATTTACGTACTTTTTTTTAAAAACATACATATGTTCTCTGGCCAGGTTATAGGCTATATTTTATTACAGTAGGTAGCATAAGGAATGAGCAGTGACGAAAATAGTAAATGAAGTCGGAAAAAAGTTTGCGCGAAAATACACAGCCTAAACCATTAAATATGGAACAATATTACGTAGCAGAGAATATCTATAATCTATAATATATATATATATATATATATATATATATATATATATATATATATATATATATATATATATATAAAATGCAGTGTCTGTCTGTCTGTCCATTAGTGCGTTTATCACGCGAGAATCACTTATCCGATTTACGTGATTTTTTAAATTCATACATACGAGTATGTTCTCTGGCCAGGTTATAGATATATATTTTATTACATCTATAATATATATAAAATGCAACATATCTCTGTCTGTCTGTCCGTTAGTGCGCTTATCACTGGAGATTATCCGATTTACGTACCTTTCCGATTTACGTACTTTTTTATTAAAACATACATATGTTCTCTGGCCAGGTTATAGGCTATATTTTATAGCGTTAGGTAACATAAGGAATAAGCAGTAACGATCATAGTGAATCAAATCGGAAAAAAAAGTTTGCCGCTAGCGCGTTCTCTTGCAATACACTGCCTAAACCACTAAATATGGAACAATATCATGTAGCAAAGAATATCTATAATATATATAAAATGCAACGTCTCTCTGTCTGTCCGTCTGTCCGTTAGTGCGCTTATCACTTGAGAACCACTTATCCGATTTACGTGTTTTTATAAATTTATACATATCTTCTATGTAATTCGATATAAGCCTAGATAATGGGAGATAAGGTGATATAATGGGAGATAAGTATAAATAATGGGAGATAAGCAGAGATAAGTCTAGATAATGGGAGTTATGGTGAGATAATGGAAGATAAGGAGAAATAATGAGAGATAAGGAGAAATATTGCGAGATAAGTCGAGATAAGCCTAGATAATGGGAGATAAGGTGAGATAATGGAAGAGAAGGTGAGATAATGGGAGATAAGGGGAAATAATGGGAGATAAGGAGAAATAATGGGAGATGAGCAGAGATAAGCCTAGATAATAGAAATTATGTAGAGATAATGGGAGATAACGAGAAATAATGGCAGATATTTTATTACGTCAAGTAACATAAGGAATAAGCAGTGACTATAGTAGTGAATCAAGTCCACGCGAGCGGAGCTGCGGGCAATGCTAGTATATATATATATATATATATATATATATATATATATATATATATATATATATGTATATATATATATATATATATATATATATATATATATATATATATGTATATATGTATATATGTATATATATATATATATATATATATATATATATATATATATATATATATGTATATATATATTTGTATATATATATATATATATATATATATATATATATATATATATATATATATATATATATATATATATATATATATATATATATAAATATATATATATATTTTGTATATATATATATATATATATATATATATATATATATATATATATATATATATATATATATATATATTAATATATATATATATATATATATATATATATATATATATATATATATGTATATATATATATATATATATATATATATATATATATATATATATATATATATATATATATATACATACGAGGCTGGTTTGAAAAGTCAAAAATGCAAAAATAAAAAACTGCTTATGTGTTTGGGGTAAACCTTTTTTATTTTTCGACATAGTCTCCTTTTAGGCTTATACACTTCGTCCAACGATGTTCTAGTTTGTTGATCCCTTCCGAATAATAGGATTTGTCCAAGTCTGCAAAATATCCATTAGTGGTCTGCAATCACCTCCTCGTTTGAATAAAATCTTTGTCCCACCAGCCATTTCTTCAAATTGGGGAACAAATAGTAGTCCGAGGGAGCCAAGTCTGGAGAATAGGGGGGATGTGAAACGAGTTGGAATCCTATTTCCATTAATTTTTGCGACCACAACTGCTGAGGTGTGTGCTGGTGCGTTGTCGTGATGGAAAAGGACTTTCTTGTGG